>CM062815.1:834254898-834854898 GCA_031772625.1 Pinus tabuliformis
AAAAACACTCACATTTATCATTAATCCATCTAATGTACATTGAAATATGAAAATGAATTTCCTTTTTCTACATGTGTGTTTATAAATTAAAATCATAATCGCATTTCATTATTTTGTCATGTGTTCCTAGAGACACTCAAGTTTAAGAGAGATTTCCAGATTTTTCTGTACATTCAACATCTTATGTGATTTGCTAAAACACAAGACAAGAATCTACTCTACTCTTCTCAGCAGAAACCAAAATGGATCGGTGAAAACAATAAGTAGAAAATGAATAATATCAATTACACATAACACAATATTTCTCTGGGGAAAGAAACTGCTAAAACCCCGACTATCTATATTACATTAACCAAAAGATCTGAGAAGAAAATACAATGCTTTTTCATCCTGAACAATTCTTGCACTAGTACAATCTAACTCTCTTCCTCACAAGCCAACTCAAGCCAACACTTAGCCAATTCTGTTGCCTTCCAAGCCCCTACTTCCTTGCACAATTACTAGAGGAATCAGCCCATATTTAATTTGGAAATCTACTCTCCATAACTAAAAATCCAAACATAGGTCCTCAACTTATTACATGCACCATCTGTAAAACTCGGAAAATTATACAAGTAATAATACACTGCCCCTCAACTCTAATATCAATTGGGTCTTCATATGAATTGACATGCATGAGTTGTTTATGAGTGAATCTTCAGTTAACTAATGTGGTATTGGTGTTACACTAGTGCAATAATCCATTACTAGACCTCTGCTAGTTCCTCCAATAGTTAGAGCTAGTTTAACTGACTATAACTCAGTTAGGCTGAGTTATCTAATTACAACTCTAAAGAACTCAACCTGGGCCCTAAAATTTAGGGATCACTCTACATGACTCAAGATAGACTTCCAACTCGAATTTCCTAAGTCAATTACATCAATTTAACTTAATTAACTATTACAAGTTGCTATGAGAATAGAATTACAATTTTAATTCACAATTTAATTTAAGGACAAATTAAATTGAATTTTTGTTAGTGTTATTTTTAACACTCCCTCTTAAAAAGAAAGGTATTATCAGCTACCTTGATCCTGTCTCTGTGAAATTCAAATTTTCATCTTGATAATTCCTTTGTCAAAATATCTGCATCTTGCTCCGCAGTGGGAATGTACTCCAACAACACAATTCTTCTCTGCACACAATCTCGAAGATAATGATACAAGATATCAATATGCTTTGACCGATCATGAAAAACTGGAGAGAGAGTTTTATACAACTCTAATTGTCACAGTAAATCACAGTTGGATCCATCTGCTGACCAAACAAACCAACCAGAATCTTCCTCATCTAGATAGCCTCACAAGTTGCTTGACTAGCAGCCATGTACTCTACCTCTGCTGAACTAAGTGCAACTGATCTTTGTTTCCTATTGTACCAAGAAACAATTGTTGACCCAATACTGAAGATCCCTCTTGATGTGTTCTTCCTGTCGGATGGACTCCCTACCCAATCTGCATCGGTGAAGCCTTGAAGCTTCACTCCCTTTGTCCGTCTATACCATAAACCATACTGAGTAGTGCCTCTGAGGTATCTCAACACATGCTTGGTTTCCTTCCAATACAACTTGGTCGGCTTAACCATCGCTTGACTAAGCTGGTTAACTGCATAGCACATGTCTGGTCATGTGTTCACCAAATACATGAGTGAACCCACAAGCTGCCTATAAATAGTAGCTTCCACTACTTCACCGGAAGTAGCATCCTCCTTCCTCTAGTTACCTGCTAAAGAGTCTCCGTGGGTTTACTGCTCTCCATGTGGAACCTTTTCAGTATCTCGTTACCATATTTGCCTTGAGAGATAAAAGGTTTCTCATCACCTTGTCATACTTCCATGCCTAGAAAGTAGTGCATGAGCTTCGAGTCCTTCATTTTGAACTCTCTTGCTAGATCCTCTTTGTAAGACTTGATCAACTTATCATCACCTGCCAGAATCAAATCATCAACATATAAAACAATAATCAACAATTCACCTTCAAGCACAATATGGTAAAGGTTCACATCTACTTCACTTTTGGTGAAGCCCAACTCGGTGAAGTAGCTATTGATCCTGGTGTACCAAGCACGGGGTGCTTGCTTTAGCCCATACAACGCTTGCTTGCATCGGCACACATACGACTCTCGGTTGAAGGTCTCAAAACCTTCAGAATGCTCAATATACACATCTTCCTCAATCATGTCATTAAGGAAGGTTGTATTTGCATCCATCTGATGTATCTTTTATCTCATTTGCGCTAATATTGCCAATATGGATCTTATTAATGAGTACCTTGCAACAGTAGAAAAATTATCGTCGTAATCAATCCCCTCTACCTGAAAAATCCTCAAGCCACAAACTTGGCTTTAAGTTTCTCCACTCTACCATTCGTTGTTTGCTTTACCTTGTAAAGCCATCGAGAAATCACCACTGACTTGTCTGTCAGTCTTGGGACAACATCCCAAAAATTGTTCTTGAAAATGGATTCATAATCCTCAACCATGGAATCAACCCAAACTGGTTGTTGCACTACTCAAAAGAAGAGGGCTTTTTCTCAACACATCCACTCATAAGAGCCATGTATCCTGTGTACCTCTATGGTAACCTCCTCTACTTGCACTGTGATGTGGGTTCTCCCACATTCTCTCTCGCATCATGCAATAACCTGTTAGCCTCTCTAGTGCTCTTTCTCCCATCTCTGGAAGATTATGCTTGAGTGGGTGTCTCCACTCCCTGATCCTCTGCATGTGGCTAATACACATCAATTTCAGGTTCCTCCTTAGGAGCTAAAATCTCCTCAACCACATGTAGCTGAAGCTCCATCTCAAGGGAACATATCATCACCTTCTCTTCATTTAATGTTACATCCCTGCAAACCACTGTCATCCTATTGGTCGACAGGTACACCCAATAGTTGTGAGGTGTATCAATGTACCCCACAAATATCCATAACTCTGTTATCGGCTCAAGATTCTTTCGTGCATCTTTGGTTACATGGAAATAGACCGATGAACCAAAAATCCTGAAGTGACCCACATCTGGTCTCTTCCCTGAGAAATCCTCCTCTGGTGTACTCATCCCAAGAATTTAATGAGGGCTTTTGTTCTGCAAATAAATAGTTGTGTTGCATTCCTCGGGCTACAAGTGTAGTGGTAGGCCCTGATCATGCAACATCACATGTGATGCCCCTACTATGCTTCTATTCTTCCTTTCAACCACCCCATATTATTGTGGGTTATGAGGTGCTGTCAACTCTCGTCGAATTCCTTCTACTATACAAAAATTTTTAAACTCATTCGACACATACTCTCCACCATTATCACTCCTGAGATCTTTAACCTTCCTGCCAGTATCTTTCTCGACGAATGTATTAAATTGACACGACTTTGCAAAAGTCTGATCTTTCTTCTGCATGAAGAAGATCCAACATTTACGAAAAAAATCATCAACAAATATAACATAATACTTGTGCTTTGCTATGGATGCTATCGAGAATGGTCCACACATATCTGAATGGACTCGATCGAGGATCACTTGTGCTCGATTGCCTTTGTCGTGAAAGGAAGATTTGGTGTATTTTCCCAAAATTACACCCTTTGCATGTGTCAACTTGCTCTAGTGTACCTTTGGGAAGACCCGTAGAAATTTGCTGCATGATTTTAAAATCCTTATGATGTAAGTGACCCAACCTCCTATGCCACAACTCACTAATGTCTCAGCTTTGCACCTTCTTTGTTTTCATGCTCAAGGCAACACAATCTTCTACCTCCAACTTGTAGATATTCTTCACTCGAACCCTTATCATCTTTACCTGTCCCATGGCTATGTGATGAAGGAACGTCTTTCCCTTACTAAAGATCACATCATAACCTCTATCCTCCAACATGGAAACAGATACCAAGTTCTTCTTCAAACCAGGAACATACATAACATCTCGCAAAGTGAGGGGAGCACCCGAATCCCTATGAAAGGTAACCATACTAAGCTCGGTAGCACTATACCTCCTGTCATCACCCATCTCGATATGCATCTGGAGATGCTTCTCCTCTAAGTTACTAAAGAGCTCCTTGTTACTCATCATGTGGAAAGAAGCTTCACTGTCTAGGTACCATACACTACCCATCATTTATGACACCATACATGCGATGAGGGTAAAGTCTAGTTTGAATCATCCTCAGTGACAGTAATCCTGACACTTCCAAGCTCATCCCGTAAATGGGTGAACTTGGTCAAATACTTCGGAATACAGTCACCCTTCTTCGTCTTCATCTTCTAAGTTTGTCCTTTAGTGCCAATTTCCTATGGTCACTTATGTTTTGAAACAGTTCCATCAATGCCTTCCACATTGAGTATGGAGTATCCTTTCTATGGAGACTCGAGACAATGTGGTCTCAAACTCTCTCCAGGATAATCCTTATCATTTTTGCCACACACTTTCTCCATTCAACTAGATATTTAGCATATGATGCTAGAGTCTTAGGAATGCCCTTATCTACAAATTCCTTGAGGTCATTGTATTCCAACATTGTTTCCATCATGTCCTTCCAAGCTATGTAATTCGAGCTTCCTTCCAAGGCATACTCAAGTCACAAACCGTAGAAAGACATATGCTGCTCTAAAGTATGAACTTGCAAATTTGATTTTCACCTGCACAAAAAACTCGAAATCTCCTCCTCTATATTGTCTTCAGCTCTGATACCATGTATATTTTTTGTAGATTCAACAACTTATGTGATTTGCTAAAACACAAGATAAGAATCTAATCTACTCTTCTTAGCAAAAACCAAAATTGATCAATGAAAGCAATGTGCTGAAAAGGAAGAATATCAATCGAACATAACACAATATTTCTCTCGGAAAAGAAATTGCTAAAAAACCTAACTATCTATATTGCATTAACCAGAAGATCTGAGAAGAAAACACAATGCTTGTTCGTCCTGAACAATTCCTGCACTAGTACAATCTAACTATCTGCCTCACAATCCATCTCAAGCCAATACTTAGCCAATTCTTCTGCCTACCAAGCCCCTACTTCCTTGTGCAATTCCTAGACGAATCAACCCATATTTAATTGGAAAATCCACTCTCCATAACTGTGTAATCAAAACATAGGTCCTCAACTGATTTCATGCACCATTTGTACAACTCGGAAAATTATACAACTGATAATGCATTGTCCCTGAACTCTAATCTCAACTGGGTCTTCATCTGAACTGACATGCATGAATTGTTTATGAGTGAATCTCCAGTTAACTGGTGTGGTATTGGTGATGCACTGGTGCATTAATCCACTACTAGACCTCTACTAGTTCCTCCAACAGTTAGAACTAGTTTAACTAACTATAACTCAGTTACACTGAGTTATCTAATTACAACTCCAAAGAACTCAACTTGGGCCCCTAAAATTTAGGGATCACTCTACATGACTCTAGATAGACTTCCAAATTGAATTTCCTAAGTCAATTAAGTCAATTTAACTTAATTAACTATTACAAGTTGCTATGAGAATATAATTACAATTTTAATTCACAATTTAATTCAAGGACAAATTAAATTGGAATTTCTTGTTGCTATTTTTAATAAGATTTAATAGTAAAGACTTGATATTTTTTATAATGGGATAATTTGAAAGAGATCACCACAGGTCACATACAAATCTACACAAGAGAAATTTCAAGTATGTAGCCTATTTATATTGATCATTTCAGTCTTTCCACTATTTAGTTCAAATAATCTTCAATGCATTTTTAAAAAATGAAATATCATTTTTTTAATGTGTAGTTTATAAAAGAAAACCCTAATCCTTATTTCCTCATTTTCCCAAAATTTAGAAAGGATATTTGTGCGAGAGACATTTGATTCAAACAATTTTCAACACATTTTTAGAAATTTCACCTGTAGAACAAATCGATATATGCAATGTCCTAAAGCATAATACTTGTTCTACTTCTACAAAACATTAAACGGAAGCATAATCGAATTCATGAGCAATATCAAGTAGAAACATGTGTAACTGATCAAGAGAAATAAGCACACATAACACAAGATATATCCAGGGGAAAGCACCAGCATAAAACCCCAACCATGTATTATCAATCAAGTGGAAATCCTCTTCACAATACAATAAGAATCAGCTCTCAAGCTATCCAGTTCTCAATGAACTATGAATGAAGATATGTCTCATGAACCAACCAAGCCCTGTATATAGAGGCTTTACCTATGGTCCAGTCCCTATTTCCTTGTGCAGTTTTCTTAGGAAATAATAGCAAAATCATAAGCAATCAATTCCAAACATACCAAGTTAACCAATGGTCCAACTATGCAATCCGTGAGGAAACTAGTTCCTCAACCATGCAAAAATTACTTACTAGAAATAGTCAAGCATCTGATAGTACACTGTCCCACTTCTGATCTCAACTAGGTCTCTGACAGAACTGACATGCAACAGTTATCCATGAGTGAATCCTCAGCTATCTAAAATAATAGTTGTCACAGGCATGTACGCATCAACAAACTATATTTTATTATTTTAACAACTTGTTAAAATAATCTAACTGGACTTGACTAGTTAGAACTAAGTCAACTAATTCTCTCATTATAGAACTCATACTTATTCCCTCAATCACTGGAGGAAATTAAGGATAAATTCCTCAATAAGTGGGACAACTCATGTGCATGCTCACAAAGACCTCAAATTCAAATTTCCTTAACTAATTAACTCAACTGAATTAATTAATTAATATTTCCAACTACTGTTAAGACCAAGATTAATTTTACTTCCTATAGATAGACTAGGGACTGCTATAAATAGAAAGGGACCCAAAATTTCTATTTTTAGAACTTTCTATTTTTAGCAGTTTCACCTCTCACCCAATGTGGCCAATGACCTCACTGGCAAAACTGCTATTTTTAGCAGATCTACTTTTAGCACATTCTAAATTTAACATTTCTTGTTGCACATTTTTCAACAACATTTTCAAAAACATATAAAGGTTTTGTAGATACCTTCAATATTGAAAATGTTAGCTTTCTTGTTATTCCTCTTGATTTCCCTCTCTATATTTCACAATATATTTTTTTTCATGCAATGTATTTATATAGACTGTTTAAACTTCTATATGAGGTAATTGGTATCCATTGCAATTGGACCACTCGTTACATTAGATCCCATACCATGTCGGTGTCAAAAAACACTTGCTAATCCACAGCGCATACTGTGCAAACATTATGCACCAATGTGTACATTCTTGTTAACAGCACCACATATGGTTTACATGTGTTCTTGACATCAATGCTGCATTGAAAACATAAATTTAAGATGATGGTGCTTCTTTTACTTTATAAGACATCACTTCAACATAATAATTCATAAACAAAATGTTTATTGAATATAGAACAACATAATAATTGTATAATGGTGTGTATGTATTTATGTGTGTTTGTTTGTACGCGTGTGTGTTCAATGCATTGGTGCATATTTGTTTATGATTGATGATGATAATGATAATGATGATGATTATTAACATCCATTAAGTCCAATATGGTCTATCATGCCTTCAGAAGGTAAGAGATTACTCATAATTCTTAGCATTTTATTTATAAGCTCGAAAAGCATTAAGATAATCATTCCAAGATCACCATAGCTTTGTTGACTTAAAAGGTTAGGAATGTTGATAGTGTGACAAATTGTTTAAAAATTAGAATGAATGTGAGTATAAGATAAACAATCTAAGAAAGTGTTTTTTATCTTCAGTCATCTTTATGTAGCAAATGTGACAAACTCTTTCATGTCTCATGGTGTTTTCGGGAATGACCAACACCCAATTTCACTATGAAGGTCATGAGAATTTCTTGTTATTTTTGTAATGTTTATTTTCTTCTCAACATTTTTCAAGGCAAAGTGATACTCTTAGTTTTCGAGTACGGAGTTGATCACTTCCTTATAATATCTTAGTTTCATTTTTTCCTCTAACTCTTTATCACCACACAAATTCTCATTAAATTTTGAAGTAATAATATTTTTAATATTATCCTTATTCTACAAAATGATGTTTTCCTTTGTCCCCCATTGGTCAAGCCAAAATTGGGCATCCTTATGCCATCCCATTTATACACAATGGCGTCTACTTTTGTAAACAAATTTTATAATGCCTATATGATGATTTATGGTTTCTTTTATAGAATATAATCGGTTAAAGTTCAAGGAAAATAACTTATTGCAACAAACATGATAATAATACATTCCAATAAGTGAAAAAAACAAGTTCTATAATTTTTACTAAAAAATTTATACATTTAAATTACCTTTGGGTTGAAATTAATAATTTGTATTAGTTAATCCATATCATCCAAAGCATAAACTTGAAGAAAATTGATAACATTGTTTACAATTTGAGTGCAAAAGAATATAAAAGATTTATAAAAATGTTGCAAAGAGAGGAATTAGATGGATCAAAAGGTAATCAATGTGAAATTTTCTTTGAATTTTAACTAAAAATAATATTCTTAACATCAATTGCTAGTATGTTTTAAACACTCGATTTCACATTTTGTTAATGTTATATAAGTGACTAATAGTGGCAAAATAGAATGTTGTTCTCAGAAGATAAAAATTATAAATGATGACAATGATGATGACTTGATTCTCAATTTATATGGAATGGTCTTGGAAGTTAACGAGAGAGAGAAGTTACATTTTAACAAAATTATGAACGATATAGTGGAGGGAACATATAAATGTATTTTCCACTTAGAATACCAAAAAATAATCTAATGACTCTAAAAATCAAATTATACATAAACTATAAAAAGTGTTTCTAAATCCATTGCCAATAAATCCCACGAGACTTGAAAGACTTGCAATAACAAAAATTTACAACAACAAAAGAAAACCATTTAAAAAAAATCCTAAATATATTTTTCTATAGTATGTCCCAAAAATTAACAATTTTTTTGTTATATTTATTTTCATGTTGATTAAAAAAATTGTGGCTTTTCTTTTTGAGGAAGATTATGTAAACTCCAAAAAGCAAATGAGGAGAAAAATTATACATATGGTAGGGATGTCCAAAATACTGTACAAGAAAATGGGAAAAGAAATTAACATGATTGCATCGTGACGACAATGTGTATCAAATGCATGTAATCATTAATTATTCTTTTATATACATCAAATTTAATTATCACACAAAAAAATTAATTTTCAATTGTTTTGTTACAAAAATTAAAACAAAATGAAACCCATTCAGCACATAAAAAAATAGGGAACAAAATGATTGATGACACTAGTAAGTACTCATGTTTTTTACATTACTTAATATTTCATATATGTTATAAATTTTATATT
Organism: Pinus tabuliformis; assembly: GCA_031772625.1. Classification (NCBI taxonomy): domain Eukaryota; kingdom Viridiplantae; phylum Streptophyta; class Pinopsida; order Pinales; family Pinaceae; genus Pinus; species Pinus tabuliformis. Next base: position 834,264,261 of record CM062815.1, read on the forward strand.
TAAATAATTAATTTATAGTCGTGCATGGATGTTTTCTAATAGGTGCTAACACACAAAGAAAATACAACCAAAGAATTGATCAAAATTGCATTAAGTGTGGATTGTGAGTATTGTTAAAATATTCAAGGTTAATTGAATAATTTGTAAGTAATTATGTTGTTTAAGTTTGTTCATTTTATAATCAATAGAATAGCAAGAAATATTTATATTAATTACATTCATTATGATTTGTCATGACATATTAAACATTGATCGAAAAAATTATGGAGTGCAGCCCATATAAATAATTTTGAGAGAAGACATGCAACATGGCTTCAAACGAATGTGTCTTGTTTTGGAATCACTAGCTATCATGGTATTCTTTTCATTTATGCAATCATGTGTATTCTACTATATAAATATAGATATACTTATTATACTTTATTTTTTACTATATAAATATAGATATATTTATTATACTTTATTTTTATGGTTATAGATGAAACATGAAGAGGAGGAACATAAAAACAAGTTGATTTAGAAAATATTAAGTTAAATACAATATTGTCGAAAAGTAATAAATAAATGAGGCATGGGCACAACTTCAACCATATATTATTTCAAGTGATGAATGTCAATCAATATAATTGAATATTACTACAAGTTGTATGTTTTGGAACATTTACATGTGAAAATATGAGATTTTGTTTAATGTGGTCAGCATATTGTCACAATTATATAAGAACATATTACTAAATAACTGTAACAATTATCTATTGACATTTTGTTTAATGTATTTGATATATTGTCCCAATTGGATGTCAATAAATTACCAATAAGTATAAGAAATACATATTACTAATAAATATAACAACTACATAGTGTTGACATTTTGATTATTGTTAGCCTTTACATTCTCTCATTTTGTAAGATGGTGGATATCTTATTCATGTATAATAATATGGGTTTCTTATTTTATTGCATTGTCCAATATAATAAAAAATAAAAGTATCCATTAATTAATATATAATAAATTAAATTGTTATATAAGTACAACACATTGAATAACACATTAATATAATCATTCAATAATTTAATATTATAATTAATATTATTATATAACATTTTTAATTTTGACATAAATATTTGAAATTTAATTTAAAATAATAATTAACTAAAATATCAATGCATTGTAATCTTTTGAAGTCATTAAATAATATGTTAAAGTACAAAATATGTTGCATTGTTATGACTCAACCATACTAATGCCCATTATTTGACATATAGCACTGGTGCTAAAATTGTGAAAAGCACCATTTATTTAAACAACATAGTAGTTTTTTAAACATTTTATACATTGTAGTGCTTTAAATATTTTATATGCACTAGAGTTTTAGATCAAATATACACATTGAAATCGCACTAGCTTCTCATCCTAAATGTTCGAAATTTCACATCCCTCTAGTGCATATGGTAATATAGGCACAAGTACATAATACTTACATGAGCATTAATGGGGCATAAAACAAAAGAAACATCTCAGTGCATAAAGTTATGCAAGTACTAGTGCTTTGTTATACAAAAACAACAATACAAGTGTGTAATAAATATAGAAGCACCAATGCTTCTAGTTTTATTTATGCCTCCGGACCTATTTATTAAAGGTGCATTGATGTGTGTTACAAGAATAAGCATAGAAAACATCAGCAAAAACATATGTCTGCTCAAGAATTTTTGGTTATGGTGAACATATATTAGAACTGCCACTAGATCCTCCATTATGAATGGTGGAGGTTGTAGCAGAGGTTTTTTGAAACTTTTGTCCAGTCTTATGACACTAAAAACTTCTACTACAAAGTGTTTTCCTTGTAGTGGGAACAATATGAAAATATATTCTTAAATAAATGGATAATAGAAACAAAAATAAAGAGAAATATGGTAAAAACCAAGGATGAATTAGAAGGAATTAAAAAAGCACATCATAATATATCCAAATCTTAGAAGGACAAAGATGGGCTAAAAGAAAAGCTTGCTAAAAGTGTGAATATTTCTCCAAGATATAAGCCCTTCCAACCAAACATTTATGAAAGAAGTTGAGACCTTAAAGCACAAAAAGAGTGCAAGAAGGTTAAAGATTATTCGAGAGAAACAGTTAAAGAAAGACGAGCAAATCTTATGTTTCCGTAAATCATAAGAAAGATCAAGAATTTGAAAAAACATATCAAAGATCATAAATAAATAGAAGATTAAAAAGCTTGAAGAATATTGAAGAAGCCCTAAATATAGAAGATTTCAAAAAAAAACCAAGTGATAACTGAAAAAGGAGAAATGAAATTGATAAATAACATCAGCCCTTAGCTGTAGAAGAAAGAAGAAAAGATAAAAGAAAGTTACTAAAAGTAATTGAAAAAGTTGAGCTCCATCCTAAAGATTTAAAGTCGAATATGATGATATTATTTATAAAAAAAGTAACTGAAGATCAAGAAGAGAGACTAGAGAATACTAACTTACAATTAAAAAAAAAAAAGATTAAGAATAAGATTGTGTAAGATGAAAGCAACCCATCAAAGATAGAACCTTGTGAACATCCTCACTACGGAGAGTATAATCACTTTATAAGAAATAAATGGCAAAATCAACTACATTCATGGAACGTGGCATCGACAACAGTTGAAGAACCATGGATTATCAAACGCTGACAACTGCAACAAATTGGAAAAGTTATATACAACACATGGAATGAAGGGAAAAAAAATTATGTGACACAAAACAATCAAGACAGACACTGATAAGAATCGAATGTAGATGGATGGATAATTAGTGGTAGCATCAAGAGAGTAAAATATGAGCAAATTTTTTTTCTTGGTTTTATCATATGGAAATCCATTAACAACAAAGCTTTGATAACAAAACATTTTCAAGAGACCTGCATGATCGATGAGGAGAATTGGTATAGTAAGAGATTCAGAGTTATTATTGGACACAATGGCTTGTGATTATTCTACTGGGATGGAATCGGGTTATGTGGACTTCTTCTCCACATAGATAATGAGTCATAATTTATCATAATAATATTGTTGGGAATTGCGCTCCATGTTCATATTTGATGTGTATGTTTGTATGCAGATTTATCATGCTTTATTGTGTATTTGATCCATGACAAAATTACAAAAATATACCATATACGCGGAGTAGCTTGCCTATTTAGTTCCTCGTTTAGATTTTTTGTCCTTCCATCCTGGATGTCTTATCCAGGAACAGGTGTTAACAAAATTACAAAAACATCCAATATAGACAAAGTACCTTGCCTATGTAGTGCCTCGTTTAATTTTTTACTCCCCACCTGGATATCTTATCCAAAAACAGGTGTTAAAAAGCATATTATAGAAGGAACAAAAAAAAAACTAATTGGCATACCAACAAGGGAGTTCTGCAAAGATAATAAAATACAAAATACTGATGATTGAAGGTGATCAACATCCCAAGAAAAATAAACAGAAATCAGGTAGTAATGTATGATAACAGATTATATCTTGTTTCCTTATCAATTTTATGAAGAATGGCCAATCCATCTGATTAAGTCACTGTAAAAAATATGTCCAACAAGGGAAACATGAAGGCCTTTCGCTGTGGAGGCCAAACGACTCCCATGCCATGAAAATGGACACAAATGTATTTAGTTTTGTGTTGTACAGTTATAAACTATTCCATGGGAACAACGGTCAAGAAGAACTATTCTGCAATATAGATAGAATATATCAACTGCTGCTATTCTTACGCTACATAATTTAAATTTGATGCTTTAATTTTTTATAAATATTGATGGGATGTACACACAAATCAGATAGCATGCCCTTAGATATTTCTCAGAAATGCATAGGTATAAATTATACGTAATTTGACGAAGAGCTACAATGAGATAATTGTACTCCCCTTGACAGGAAAATCAAGGGATCACTTATTTAGAGGAACTCTGTAAGCTCTATACTCGAGCTGCAGCTTGGTTCACATTATGCAGAAAGGTCTTACTTGCTTCATATGTAGACCAGCAAATGGCTGCTGCAGGTGCATGAAACAATATTCTAGGCTTCAACCCTCTCATCAGAGCTGAAGGTCCCTCTTTTCTTACTATTTTTCCCACAACATCACTTATTGAGCTACTACTGAATCTATCTGCGCCACAAACTCCCTGCAGAATATTGGACAAATGTGCAGGAATTTCAGAATTGTTGATGATAAAACCCAGAACTTATCATGCAATACTACTTTTTAGTGCAATGACTAATTTCCTGTATCCTTCATAACAAACTGAAAAAATGAACAAATTATACACATTTTAAATGACCACCCATCAATAGATCATCTCATTTAAAAAGTACTTTTGCTTTTATCTGCAAGATGGATTGCTGTCAGATAAGGCTAGTGTGGAACAAAAGAATGCTAAGATAGAAATAGGATAAGTGATCATGGTTTGCAGATTAGGACAAGATGAATATATCAGATTGCAGACCTCAATGCCAACAAAAAAATCTCTAACTGATGATATACTAAGAAGATCATATTTGGAACAATGGGAAAAACATAAGTGATATTTGCATTAAATGTGCCCATTTTAAAGATATTTTTTTCCCGAGTTTAATTTTGATTCAGGGAAGCTCAAGACTGAAATGTAATTCTATACTTATTATGCATTCATTTTCTCACCATGGCTTGAAAAGGTTTGCATATTTCTTCCTTAAAAACAAAACCCTTCATACTAGAGAAGGCCTGAAGCAATTTCTAATAAACATAAAAGTTCAAGCAAGTCTTGATTAAAGAACAGATAACAGTTCTACGAGTTCTTGGCCATGATATCATAAAAATAACTCTTTCAGATATTAAAGATTGCTTTTGATAAATAGGTTTTTAACCTTGATTGGAAATTTAGTTTATTAAAATAGATTCCTATCAATCCCGCTTCTATTGAACACTGAGAAAACTTTAAACAAACAAGTGTAAAATAAACCTGCGCTAATTCATTTTATTATCATATAATTTTCATGATGTTGATTAACAAATGGTTCATGATCTTACCCACCTATAAAAACATGACACATCCCTTCCTGGGGGCTGTGTAGTGCATGTTTCTTTCTCTATGTGCAATTATGTTTCTCACTATTTATTAATCTGATCAATTCCTACAGGTCATTCACCATACGGCTCATTTGAATGATTCCCAACATTAAAATTGATAAACTTCATGAGTAAACTTCAAGACCACCTGTTTCTTATTATTTCTGATTAATGTCTACTTAATGAGATTGACAGCACAATGACTCAGAACGAGATACCAACCTGGCACTGCAAACGAGTCTTTACAACATCAAGAGGTGTTGTCACAGCACTTGCCAATGCTCCAGCCGCACCACCAGCACCTATATGAACAAGGAGGTGCTCTTCGGTTGCATTTTCAGGAGAAATTCTATTCAGAATTTTCTTCACTGCTTCATAAGTTGCAAAGTGGACAGCAGTGAAAGGGGCATTCATTACCACTGTAGTTCTATAGGATGCATAAAAAGCTCTAAACCCCTCTTCCCTCAAAATCCTTTTGATGCAATCCATTACTCCTCCATATGGGCTGTTTCTGAGCTGCAGCCTCTGCTTCACTACATCCATGGGAGTAAAAACTGCATCACTTGCAATGGTGGCTAAAACTCCAGATGCTGCATGGGCAAAAGGATGGTGACCACGTCTGTTACCTCCCATTTTCTCCTTGCAAGTCTCATATACAGAGAAATATACAGCATGAGCAGGTCCAGCTCCCAAACCCATTGCTCCAATACCCCTATAGAGACCCAGAGGGCCCTCTGATTTCACTATGGACTTTAGGGCTCTACCCACAGCCGCGTGAGCAGAACCACCCGATGTAGCCAACATTTGCATTCGAGTTTTCAAGGTGTCAATAGGAAACATAGCCATATGCTCTACCATGCCAGCAATTGAGCCAGCTACCATGAATTGGGAAAAACTAAGTCCATCATGGAATTGGATCTCTGACTGGTCCCCTTCTCCATGAATCAGCATACTGTTATCTATATTATCATAATTGCTGAGATTGTGGGTTTCTTTGTGCTTTAACAACAACCCCTTATGCAGTTCTGAAGCTATTTCTGGCATTTTACTTGAGCAAGTGAGCTTTCAGACACAAAAAGATCTTTCGGATAGAAAGAGAGAATCTGTATCAGCCCAACTCCTCTCCAATAAAAACTAGATGTATACCAATAAAATCATGTAAGTTTTGCAAACAAAGCCTTAAAGCCATACATACATCAAACCAAATTGTATATACTGAAACCAGGCAAGCCAATTACAAAAGCATGCACAGGCATGTGTGTGAACCTAGGAAGACAACATTGAATAAGAAATCAAATCAGTTCATTCATAAATTTATTGGTCCAACTTTTAATAAACTGAAGAACCCTGAATCCTGCCCACAAGAATAAGCCCAATTTCGCAGACATGGAGAAATCATCATATATGGAACAAAGTTGAAAGGAAAAACAGAGGTGTAAGCTTATATAACATAACATCAAAGAGGAGAAAGCATATAATGTGACAATTGAGTGGATGATGAAGACAATTTAAAAGGACCAGCAGGAGAAAGGAAGAGAAGAAACGTTACGGTTACGAGATTTTCAAGGAGGGCATCTGCAATTCAGTGGTCCATTTGCAGTTTGATGGGACTATTGACAGCATCATTCATTGTTCCCCTTTCAATAATAGAATTCATATGTTGGCTCCTTTCGCCGCTCCATTAAAGCTACGTGCCAGATAAATCACTGCCCTGCTAGAATCGACAAAACCAACACTAATTCAATCGTTGAAAACCCAGTTCTTCCCTGGCCAATTGAAATTAACAGAAAACGACTGAAACAGTCTGGCCATGCAATTATCTAACCCCATGCATTTATCTGAGTCTCTCACATAAAATAATTTGTATATTTTACCGAGTGGTTGTCTGAGCCACTTGAAGTGAGCGACTCTTCAAGTTAAAATGGAGCAGAATACCACTAATTTTAGCACTCAAATATTTGTAAGAGTGAAAAATAAGGGTTTTATATATTAATTTGATATTTACAGTAGTAAATTCAAAATTATATTATTATGTAATAATATTATCAATGTGAATTTCAATTGATATGTTTCTTTGACTTGCTGTGTTATTATTATAAATGTAACTTTTAATGAAAATAAGATGTTTTATATATTTGTGATAAGGTTATTATAAGGTAAGTAATTACATTTATTGACCTAAGTTATTGATATATTTGATCGGTGAAATTTTCGATATATTTTTAATATAATGATAGGGTCATCAAATTTAATTTTAATCTTTTATAAATTATTCTAATATGTTATTAAATTTATTATAGTATAAATTTGTGTACAAGTAGGAAAATCTATTATAATTTAATTGTCAAATTAGTTAAAATTTAATTATTAAATTAGTAGTGAAGATAATTATTTCTAAATATTAATTGCGAAAATAAATTTACTGATTATTGTTATTAAAAAAATTATGCCACTTAGAATAACTCGTCAATAATACATAAATAACTGGTTAATAATCCATCTGCTTTTTAATAAAACTGTTATGTGTGTATTTTCCTTCCATCTGATTTTTTTTTAATGAAACTATTATGTTGTGTGTTTTCCGTCCATCTGCTTTTGAGTCCATTCAAAAAAAATTAAAGTTCAGATAAGAATATGTCATACATTTAAGATTCAGTAACATTGCGCTGCGCTTTATTGTACTTAAATTAGATGGCTGTACCAAATATTGTACTTTATTTATCTGGGGCGGAACACCCTTCTCGCAGTTGTGCGAGGGCTTACCTCTCCTCATCTACCAAATCCTGTACTTCGATTAGGTAGCTGTGCGAAATCCTACGTAGTCACTTTATTTTTGTTGGTTTATTTTCTTAATATAATATTTCATGTATTTATTGGGTTCTTTTAAACTCTTAAACTCAAAAAAAATGTTTAAAAATATTTAAAAAGTTATATATAATTTTTCTTAAACAAGTGAACTATTTTATTTGTGTATTCATTTATGTTTTTGTGATTGAAAATATTTTATAAGTAAATATAAAAAATATACTTTTGATATGAAATGTATATTTTTTATTTTTTTTAAGGATACAAAATATTTTTGGATATATATTAATAGAACGCAAAACTAAGTTATATTTGAAATTTTTTAATTTAAATAAATTTATTTTTTTTAATGTTTTTTAATGGTATAAATTTATAAATTTGTAAAATAATAGTTTAAAAATATTACAATTATAAAAATTATTTATTTATGTAATTTATGGGTTGTAGTTAAGTTGGCTTGTCTAAGGTCTAGTTTTATCTAGTTATTAGTTTAATTCGTATAGAGAGGAAATGAAGGTGGAAGCCACCAAGATTAAGCTTGCAAATATGGACAAATTGTGCTTCTATTCAAGTCGAACAAGATTGAAATATCAATTATTTATTCATATCAAATTGTTAATGTAATTATGTGAGGTTAGTAAATATGATGTGAGTGATGTAACCTTCTCAAATCGCGCGCGCAACAGCCTAGCCCGAACCTGCGCTGACCTAGCCGTCACTACCCTTGCAGATCCTTCTCTCGGCAGCCTCCTGCTGCTGAGGCCAACCAGACCATGCAGCTCTCTGAGGAGGGAGATCCTCACTCTTCCACGGAGACAGGGAATGAAGAAAATGCAGAAGCTTTCGCATCTTTAATCGCAGAGAATGGAGCTCCAAGGAACAGGCCATCAGTCAATAAATTTGTCAAGAAACTTGAAAGTATCCCAGAGATTTCCCTCCCTCCAGCACTTCCAAGAAGAGCAGCCATCTCTCTGGCAAAACACGGACTTGTTGGGCAGTTCACAGGGCTATGACCTTCACCCAAATCAGTGCAAAAATGGGTGGAAAGAAACTGGAATGCAACCACACAGGGGAAGATAGCAATATGATTCTATGGAAGGGGTTACTATACCTTTCTCTTTGAAACAAAGGAGGACAAAGATCTGATATTTAGAAACGGACCTTACTTCATGGACTCCAGAGGTTTATACCTGAACAGGTGGACGCCAGATTTTGATCCGGAGATGGATGTCCCAAACGCAGTGCCTGTGTGGGTCAGGCTCCCACATCTTCCTCTTCACTGCTGGGGAGATGAATCTGTAAAGGCTATAGGAAACGTAGTGGGCAAATATATTGACAGATGTGAGCCAAAAGACAACATGCATGTGTGTGCAAGAATATGTGTGGAAGTAGATCTCAGAAAAGGCCTCCCAGAGGCAATAAAGATCAAGGTCGACCAGTGGACACACATTCAACAACTGGACTACGAGCAAATACCATTTAAATGCAAGGTATGTCACGAGTATGGTCATTTTGCAAATAGTTGTCTTCAAAAAAATAGAGAATCAAAATGTAGAAGAGCAAGAACCTACATGGGAACAAGTGAAAAGGAAAAAACCTACCAATAAGTAGACTGCGCCAAATACTTATCAGTCCCATGAAGAAAATGAAACAACCTCCCAGCCTCCAGTGAAGGTTACTCCTCCTGATCACACAACTCTGAATCCTTTTGAGCCATTAGAAGACTCCTTTGATCCACCCTCTCCCAAATCCCCACCCTCAAACCCTATAGCTCTCATATCCACCCCCAACCCAATATCCTCCCCTCCTCCTCCCTCAATGGACCGCATTCTAACTAGAAACAAAGCCAAAGAAATCCCCCAAGCCTGGGATCAACAAAAAAAAGTGGGAAGGAAATCCAATAAAGAAATCAGAGATGAGGTAGCAACTAAAGAAATGGCCCTAGGAATGCAACAACCAATGGATTCATTCCTTGGGAAACAAACAGGAAGTCATGAAAAAACTCAGCAAAGAGGAAAGGGAGGACCACACCAACACAACAATAAATAATGATAGTGGTCTCTTGGAATTGTCGCAACCTTGGCACCTCCTTTAAAGTCAATGCAGCTAGAGACATTTTAGCCAAGGAACAACCAGATATATATATGATCCAAGAGACCAAACTAAACAAACAAGTAAGTCAAAAAATGATTCAAAAACTAAAAAATTATGAAGAAGTGGTGTTAGAAGCCACATGAGCATCAGGAGGAATTAGCATCATTTGGGACAAAAGAAAATGGGAATTAATGACCCACAAAACCAGTAGACACTGGATTTGAACAGAGTTGAGGAATCTCAATACAAAAGAACAGTATAGCATTATAAATGTGTATTCTCCAAATCACTATAGAGAGAAAGAACAATGCTGGAAATCAGTTAAAGAAGAAATAGCAGAGAGACAAAGTGGGCACTTAATCCTGGGAGGGGATTTAAATCTGATAAGGAACACAGAAGAAAAATTTGGCGGAACCTTCCACAATGATCCATCAAGAGAAGCTCTTGAAGGAATAATAAAAGATTACAAATTAATAGACATTCCGCCAAGCAATGGCAAATACACTTGGAACAACAAAAGAATTGGAAAAAACAACATAAAAGAAAGGTTGGACAGAATTCTTATTCATGAAAGCATAGCAACTTCTTACACTCTTGTAAAAAGTAAAATTGTTCACAACTCAGCTTCAGAACATAAGCCGGTGGTGCTAACATTGGGAAAGCTGGAAAATCAAGGACCCCTTCCCTTCAGAGATAATCCAATTTGGGATAGCAAGGAGGATTTTGGCAAACAAATAAAGGACAACTAGAAAAAAAGTGTCACAGGATCTCCCCAGTATATCTGGGACACTAAGCTAAAGAACCTAAGGATGCACTTAAAAAACTGGGCAACAGAAAATGATCTTCGAGACAAAGCTAGGAAGATCGAATTGCAAAAAAATATGGATAGCCTTTGCAAGGAAAAAGAGAACAATGAAGAAAGTAAGCAAGACCAAATACAAGGAAAGGAAATATATATGGAAATATATAAGCAAAATAGGCAACAAGAAGAGGAAAGTAGACTGAAATCAAGATGTCTCTGGCTAAAATCCGGAGACAAAAATACAGCCTTCTTCCACAATACAATGAAAATAAGGAGGTCAAAAAACAGATAGAACAAATTCAAGTAAATGGTCAAGAATTAAAAGGAGTAGAAGCAATAAAAAACGCAGAACATAAACACTTCAAAGATCTCCTCTCAACAAGTGACCAGCAGGTAGCTAATGAAGAAATTTTGCAGCATATAAAAAAAAATAAGTGACCAACAAAATAGGGAATTAGATAAAGAAATTACTGACGAAGAAGTCAGAGAAGTTGTGTGGAATCTCCACCCTGATAAGGCACCAGGTCCAGATGGGTTTACAATAGCCTTTTATAGACAACATTGGGAAGTTATCAAAAAATACCTAATGAGAATGCTCAAAAATGCTTTCTAAAAAAAAAGATTAGAGGAAATACAAAATCTTCCTTCCTAGCCCTCATTCCCAAAGAACCCAATCCTACAACTTTTAACAGATATAGGCCAATCTCCCTGTGAAACTCGTCTTATAAGATTCTAACCAAAATTTTAGCAAATAGAGTGAAGAAATTACTTCTAGAAATAATCTCAGAAAACCAAGGAGGATTTGTCCCCAAGAGGCAAATCACAGACAATGTGATAATTGTATAGGAGGCTATCCACAAAAGTATCCAAAGAAAAGAGAGAGGAATGATTGTTAAGTTAGATATGGCTAATGCTTTTGATAGAGTTAACCGTAATTTTCTTGCAGCAACTCTCAAAAGGTGTGGCTTCTCAACAAATTTCATAGAGATTATCCAAGCATGTATATCAAATCCTTGGATAGCTCCTTTAATCAATGGTCGGCCCAGTGAATTTTTCCAAAGCACTCGAGGGCTAAGGCAAGGTTGTCCGCTTTCTCCATTCTTGTACATCATCATCGCTGAATCGTTGAGTGATATGCTGGAAAATCAGAGAAAGAGAAAAAATAACAGGGATCCAAATATCGAGAGGAGTCAAAGATACAAACCATTCTCTCTTTGTAGATGATAACCTTCTCATAAGCGGGGCATCCTACATTATATCAAAACGATTCAAAAAGGTCTTGGATGAATTTCTTCCAGCTTCAGGAGGAATCTTAAACAACTCCAAATGCAGAATATACTGCTAGAACACCCCAACAAAAACAATGCAGCGTATCTCACAAATACTGGAAATACCTTTACAAATAAATTAGAGCCACTTCAATTATCTTGGGCTGCCCTCTGCAAAGGAAGTGATAAAATCAGAAGTCTGGAACAAGAAAGTAGAGAAAATGAAGGGAAAAATTCATAATTGGGGAGTGATGTGGCTCAACCTGGCAAGAAGAGTGACACTGATCAAAGCACTTCTCTCGGCATTACCTATATATTAGTATGCAATCATTATGGCTTCGGCAAACACCCACAAGCAAATGGAACTGATAATGAGAAGCTTTCTTTGGCAAGGAGGAAAGCAAGATAATAAAAAAAGCAGCCTTGTTAAATGGGAGCAAGATACTCTTCCCTATGAAAAAGGAGGTATAGCAATACGTCTACCAAGACTAATGAACATTGCTCTAGGGACAAAAATTATCTGGAGAATGATAAATGGGAATGGCCATTGGTGCTCAAAAGTACTAATAATGAAATACTAAAATTGTCATAGAACAAAGCTACTCACTGAAGCTATTCTAGACAGGCCATGCACCCAAATCTGGAAATTGGTAAAAAGGATAATTCCTCTCATTAGAGATCAAATATCCAAGAATCCAGGGAATGGAAAAACAATTTCTATCTAGGAGGATAGAATAATGGGGAAATATCCCTTAAATCAGTAACAAAACTTAAGGGGACCTTCAGAGATGGATGGAAGAGCAAAGTTTTAACACTCTTTATTCTATCTCGGATTGGGATCAGAATAACTGGGTAAGATGGAAAAAGCTGGTAACACCACCAAGACTAAAAATCAAGTTGGAAATTTTAAAAGCCCATCTAGCAGGGGCCGCCCCCATTAACATTGAAGAGCAGGATGACTTTGTTTGGGATCCAAATGGAGGGGATTACACAGTGAAATCGGGGTACAAGCTCCTCCAAAAACTCCACAATCAAAATGACTGGAGCCTTTGGAAGGCAGCTTGGAATTCAGAGAGTCTGCCCAAAATTAAAGTCTTCACATGGACACTTCTCAAAGGTAAAATTCTTACCTCTAAAAAAAAAAAAAAAAAAAAAGGAATACAAGGGCCCTCAAAATGTGTCATGTGTCAAAAGGAGGAAGAATCAATCCAACACCTCTTCATTAACTGTATGGTGGCGAGAGAGTGTTGGAAACAGTCAACAAGTCCTTTGGAAATAAACATAAATCCAACAATTCAGTTGACAACTCTTCATAAAAATTGGGATAAAAGCTACCCACATACAAAGAAAAAAAGGCAACAATAAATAGGATATGGAAATGCCTCCCTTCAATCCTGTGTTGGTAAATTTGGTTATCCCGAAACAAATGCATTTTCAAAGATCAAAAGCCAAATCTAGGCAAGATCCTAGCAAAAACTTGGAGCCAAGTTGCAAAGATAATAAGTACAAATGGAATCTCAAAAATGGACTAGAATGACTTACAACAAGAAGAGAAAGACTAGTACATCAAAGAAATGTTAGAAAACAGAGCAAAAGCAGCAGTTATAGCAAAAAATAAAGAATTTCACATAAACAAGAATTGGAAATTAAGATTGGATGATAAAGAATTTTCAAAATGGACAAAAAAACAGAAGAGACACACTCTCTTTTTTGATGGAGCTGCAAAAAATAACCCAGGTAAAGCAAGGGCAGGAGGAGTCATTCTAGATCCAAATGGAAAAAAAATAATAACCTATGAATGGAGCCTTGGAGAAATGACAAACAACAAGGCTGAAGCATACAACCTTCTCCTAGGCACAAGGCTTCTAAACAAAAATGCAATCAAGGACCCTATAATAATAGGGGACTCGGCTATCATAATAGCAACATTGGATGCCAAAAGGGACTTCAAAAGCATAGCCATCAACAAAATCTATCAAAGGATCATAAAAAAATTTGAAACCCTGGGAAAAATAACCATAAAGCATGTCCTGAGAAATCAAAATAAGGACGTTGATAGTCATGCTAATAAAGCAATTGACAGACCAATTGGAATTGTGAAAGAGAGTAATGAAGGTTATGAAGAAAGCATACCATGACACCACACCTAGTATGAGGATCAGGAAAGAGGATATAGATCCGAAAAATCTCACTAGAAATTTTACAGGGGAAACAATAAAAAAGAAGAATCAAAACATCAATTCAAGATGGAGATTACATGAAGAAAGCAGAGAATATATGTCAGCAGAGGTTCTCAACTGTAATCAACATTGCTTAGAGCACTCGACTCTCAAAATCCCAACATGCTACACTATATGATGAAACATGACTTCAACTGTCCTCCTCTCTTGGGCGAGGTCGACTTTAGTCGTGTCACCTACGAACAGCTGGACAATGACGGTATTGCAAGCAACAGTCAGGTCTCCAAGGTTGCCTGCGCAAGCTCCCAGGCGACCCGAGATAGTGAGGCATTCAACAACAACAAGTCTCCCCTCAACATAGACCAATACATTAGGACCAGAAACCACAAAATTTTGAAGATTTGCCACAAAGAAAGCGTGAGGAGACAGATGAAGAATCCTCACACATGAACTGTTGGATCCAAAGATCAACAGATAAGGAATGACATCAGAGGTATCGGGAGAGGAACTCGATGGAGGCAGATCAACGGTCATCGGGCGCTAACTTGCGCGAGACTTAGTCAAAGCGAAAAGGCAGGAATAGGCAGGAGCGGTTTATTGGGAGGTGATTAAGCGGTAAGTGGTTTCACGAGGGAACCCCGCGATTCCACTCACCGTTGGACACGTAGCAAGCAAGTGGGGCGAGAATACCACTTTATCGAGCAGGTATTCTCCACGTAGTTTGCCCACCCGAAATCAATGCTCGTCGTTGAATCTATTGTGTGGGGATCGACGACAGTGGTGAGACGTGCAATTTGAATTGTCGGTGTTAGGTGGTGTCTGTCAGATTTGACGGAGGAAACCTTTGGTGGAGATTGAGTCTTTTAAAGGCCAGTTTTGATATTTGTGCCAAGCTTGTGGAAAAGCGGAACTATAGTCCCGTATGTTTGTTTTATTGCCCGCCTTTTCCAAAGTTAAGTGCGGGTTTTTGGTTAAGTTAGCTATTTCATTGTTAAGTGTGGGTTTTTGTATTTTTTGAAGTTTTTAAGAAACAAGGTTGTCAAAGTAGTTGTGGGGACTGCGCTCCCTATTGTGCACTACTTTGATCCAGCCCTCCTCGGATTGTAAAAGGAACTAGCTTCCTTTCCCCTTTTTTTGCAATATATAAAAAGTAACCTACTGTGTTAAAAAAAAATTGTCAATATAATTATATTTAATTTGAATAAATAAAAATAAAAATAAAATATTACCTCACATGGTCAATGTAATTATATTTAACTTGAATAAATAATAATAAAAATAAAATATTACCTTTGTCATCTAATTTTATAATATAATTTATAACATATATATTTTTAATTAACTATTAATCAATTTCTAAAAAATCAATAACTTAATCATTAATCAATTTCTAAAAATTGATAACTTAGAAAAATAAGACCAATTACAACATTTCTATACTTCAACCCACAACCCCATTACAACATTTCTATACTTCAACCCCACACCCCCACACAACTCAGAAAACAAATTATTCACCAAATAAATGAAACTAATTCACAAATATTTATTTTTATTTATTTTTAATTAACCAATTAATAACAACATCATTGGGGATTTTGCAAATATCTGCCCTGGACATAAATCCAGAGTTCAAGAAGAATCAAGTGTGCACGGTCATATGCGCCTGAAAGAGAGCGCTCAGAAGCTCGGCGGCTTATGCACTGTGCCTAAGTCACGTGGGGACCCGTGCATGCGAGAATCTTTATCTAAAATTTCTTCAGTCAAGCTGGCGGGGCCCATGGGATGTGGACAAGGCGCTTTCTAATATCGGCAAAAAATTTAATTATTTTTTCTAATTAAATGTTTTATGCACCTACGATGTCCTAGTATGTGAAATAAAGAGTATATACGCAACTTTGTGGCCATTATCATTTGCGTTGTATGTCAGCTACGTTGTGTACCAGTATTGTACGTATACAGTATATCATTGCGTACAGTATTTTAGTATAAGGATTTGTTAATTTACTAAAATATATTAGGTTGTTTTAGTAATTTAGGATATTATATAACACTGGTGAGATTACTATAAATCGATTTCAAACACCAAAATTCTAGACGTCGGAGATGGTGATGGTAACTGAGAAACAATTTAAGTCAGGAATTATAAAGATTGATAACAATGTATTTGTCCTTTTTTTTTTTTGACATTTTTAAGAGTGTAATTAATAAACTTTGTGAATATGAGAGTGCTAATATGATAGTTTTTATTTATAGATATAGATTTTTAATCAAAACCTAAAATAAAGATGTTTGATATAGTATTCATATTAATCATCTTTACTAGTTTTTATTTATAGATATGGATTTTTAATTAAAACCTTAAATAAAAATGTTTAATATAGTATTTATATTAATCATCTTTTGTTTTTATAAAGATTTATTGTGAGCGTGAGTGTGGGTGTATTTGTCCTTTCTTTTTAAATTTAAGAATGTAATTAATAAAATTTGTGAATATGAGAGTTTTTATTTATAGATATTGATTTTTAATCTAGAGATATTTTATATAGTATTTATAATATTAATTTTTTGTTTTTATAAAGATTTATTATAATGTATAAGTGTGGGGTGTAAAAGAAATTGATTTTTAATTTGTAAATATGAGTTTTTAAAAATACAATAGAGTAAGTTGTTTGACTAGATGTCTATGTCTTTAACATTTTGTTTTTATATGATTGTCATTATATATAATGGCATTACTTTAAAGGTGTAGGATAAAATTGAAACCTTTTATTATATGGATCTTTAGTTGAAGCCTTAGATTTGATTGTCTAGACATGGTATTGTGTGTCATTAATCTATTGTTCATACATGAATTTGTTGTCATGCATAATGGTATCATTTAGACCTTTTGTGGATATAGATTCTTAATCAAAGCATTAGATTGAGGTGTTCAACAAGGTATTCATGTCATTAAATTTTATCAATGTTTAGAGTTGCTAAGATGCACAATAACATTAATTAGGTTAGTAGAACTTAATACATTTTACTTGTGGATATGGATCATCAATAAAAACATTAAACCAAGGTGATCCACAAGGTACCACACCATTAATCTTGTGTTCCTATATGATGTTGTTGTGATGCATAGTGGAATTATTTTAAGGCGTGGGGGTCTTAGTAGTGTGAGAAATAATTTACAGATAACAACAAAACACATAAATCATGCACACATCATCGACACATGAAGTGAACCTTCACCATTCACCTCCAAGCTCATTACAGTGAAGTACCTCAAAAAAGGCTTCATTACATGCAATCTGTGGGCACAATACCATGTGCTATCAAAACTACAAGCACAATAGAATTGGCTACCAAAATTGTGGGCACAATATCATGGGCTACCAAAACCATGGGCCCAAAAACAACACTAATGAACTAAAATAATGCTTAACACAATGACTCATTTACAAAAACAACATTAACTTAACAAATAAATAGAACTCGAAACCTTTTATCTTTGGATATATAACCTTAACAAAACACCACACTAAGTTATTCAACAAGTTACCCACTCCAAGCTTCATTATAGAAAATCCATAAACACAATACCATGGACCACAAACCCACTCTATTGACCTAAAATAATATATAACACAATAACTCATTTACCCAGACAAAATTAACCTAATAAAAAAAAACCAAAAACCTTCTATCTATAATTATGCGATAAAAATAACATAAATAAAATAAAATTCGATATCTTTATTTATAAATATAAATTTATATTCCTAAATTCGATATCTTTATTTATAAATATAAATTTATATTCCTGCTTAATTTTTTTTTTGGTTCATATACAAAATTATCATAACATATAATGGTATCGAGACCCAAAACTTTTTACCTTTAAATATAAAATATTAACCAAAAGAAAAAGATAAAAAGAACAAACTCAAATTATTTGGCCAGCTACCCATGTCATTAATCTTCTATTTTTATATGAAAATATTGGAAACTCCAATATAATGACGTTACTTAAGAAAACAAAACTCAAAACCTTTCAAATATAAAAATGAATTCGTAACCAAATTTAGGTTAGTGATCCAAATAAAATTTAAAATATTCTATCTGAGATAGCCAAAATATTAATTTTTTTCAATCCTATAAGAAATTTGCACGATGCACATTGACATATCTTTTCGAGTGGAACTTAGGACTTTATCTCTGTTATTTTTAATTATTATTATTAATTATTATTATATTAATAACTAAAGGACTTGATTTTAGTGTGATTTTTTAAAATTTTTGGTATTGGGAGGAAAAGTTTGACGTGAAATCTGATTTGTGTTACTTAAACTGGTTTTTTTATTTAGTTAAGCACCCTCAAAAATCCCTATAGCACTTCCATTGTGTAGGGGTTACCCATCAAACTTGTGCCGAATTTTAAAGTAATTAGACTAGAAAAACTCACCGGAAAAGTTTCCAAAAAGTTGCACTAAGGACAACTCGATAACTAAATGGGCAAAATGCATGACACACATAGTTTAAATGGTAAAGTGGTGAATATCTTGAACATAAGTTCAATGTTTCATCCTTGTTGATGACACCAAAAATATCTTAAAAGTTGCTAATTGGTTAGGTATCATTTAAATCATATGCTTTAAGAATAAAAATAATTATTTACTCAACTTATCATTAAAGTATTTGTTTTAAAAAATAATATTATTTTATTGTAAAAATTAATAATAAAAATTTTGTAAACATAATTAAGTTGATAGGCTTTTTATGGTGAGGTTTTTTGACGTTGTGATGTTTGCGGATTTCAATTGTTGATCTCCAATAGGATGAGCTCCTTGGTGTTTAGCCCTTCCCACATTTCTCTCCATAAGATTGAGGGCGATGACCAGGTGTTTAACTTTAGAGCGCTAAAGCATTTAGACTCCTACTGGGGGCTATCATTCCTTTATAAGTTGATCTCCGTGCCTAGTTCTTTAAGTTCTTCTTGACCATGTGTCTCTGATCTCCGATTTGCTCCCATCTCCGATGTTCGTACCCGATTTTATTTAAGTTTTGATTAAATTAGAATATCGCATCTGCTCTCATATCGGAATTAGTGAAATGTCATGTATGTGAAATCACCGATATGCCTTAATCCTCCGATTGCCGATTTGGTTACGGGCCCGATATAGTAATTAAAAAGAATTTAATGGAATATTGCATCTGCTCCATATCGAAGCTACCCATATCACAAATTTGTTGTGTTGTCTCATTTTAAAACATGTGATAAGCTCATCTCCAATAGCACACGGTCCTTACCACTTGTCACTTCCATATGGGGCCACTATTATTATAATTAACCCTATTTTTTATAGTTTTGCAAGAAGTTTGTTGTTGTTAGTTTTTTATTTGGTTTTCGGTTAAGTTTATAAAAAATGCTCACTATTCTGTTGTATTTTGATTGCAGCGATACATGTAGGTCCGATTTTGAAAAGACTTCCTTTTTCGACTTTAATTGAATAGCTAAAAGACAAATGTTGTCGAAAAAAGGCTAACTTGGAGAATTTATTGGAAAGTACTTATATCGGAGAAATCCCTTTCGGAGTTTTGTTATGTTTCACCACTCAAAACCTATGATCTCTGATATGCGAAGTTCATTCACCTCCGATCTCTGATAGGCCTTCGCTTCAACCTCCGATCTCCCATATACGATATTATATAGCTTCTGATCTCTGATTTTCTCCCATCTCTGATATTCAGACCCGTTTTGATTTAAATTTTGATTAAATCGAAATATTTCATCCACTCTCATATCAAAATTATTGAAATGTCACGTATGTGAAATCACTGATATGACTTAATAATCCGATTGTCGATTTGGTTATGAACCCGATATAGTAATAAAAAAGAATATAAAGTAATGTTGCATCCACTCCATATCATAGCTACCCATATCGCAAATATTTTGTGCTGTCTCATTTTAAAACTTGTGATAAGCTCATCTCCGATACCACATGGTCTTTGCCACTTGTCACTTCCATATGGGGCCATTGTTATAATAATTAACCCCTTTTTTATGGTTTTGCAGGAAGTTTGTTGTTGTTAGTTTTCGATTAAGTTTAACAATATAACGCTCACTGCTCTGATGTATTTTGATTATAGGGATAAACGCAGGACAGATTCTGAAAGAAATTCATATATTGATTTTAATCGAACACTTGAAAGCCAAAGGTTGTTGAAAAAGGCTACTCAAATAATTTATTGGAAACTAATATTCTGCTCATTCGAAGACCATTATAATCAGATCCAAATGAAGCTTCCAAGGTCTTCTAAGTTCAGTTTGTGAATCAATAAATTACGAAACCTCCAGATTCATTTACTTTTTATTTCTTGTTCGTTGAGAAACCGAAGGGTTCTTTTAAACTTTGAAACTTTGTATAAATACCTGTCTCTTCAATCTTATGGGGGGGTATGTGTTTTTTACGTTAGTTTCTATTTTATACTCATCGAACTTTGGTTATAAAAGTTTTCAAAATAAAATTTCAAATGCTTAAAATTCCACTATTTGTTTATTGGAATGTGAGCCCTTTACTCCAAAAATTGCTTATCATATGTTTTATGCCCTAGCCACTTCATAATTTTTGTTTATTGAAATGAGCCACATTAACATTGCTTATTGATTAATGCTTAAAACCTATGCACACATCTTGGCCTCATCGTCTATTTTATTCATTAATCTTATTGATTAACTGACTATGTGCATTTACCGTCGCTTTATTCTTGCTCGCACGAAGATCATATGTTTTATGCCCTTACACATATCCACATTAATATGATGGATCAAAGTTTTAGTTTCATAGATTTCCAAAAGAATTATTCTGATGTCAAAGTCTCAATGTCTAAAAAATCTAATATATATTTAATCAATATGCCACATTGTTTAACGATTAAAGCTTACAACCTATACGCGCATCTTGGTCTCGACAGATATTCAATTCATTAATATAATTAATGGACTGACTATGTGCTCCCAATTCAAGTCCATTTCTCCTACTCGCTCCAACATGTGCTGCAACATTTAACATAAAGGAACTTACAATCCATTTTTTCCTTCACATTCCTTTAGTTTCAATGCATCATCTTGAGGGCCAACCATTTCTACATCTCCATGAAAAACTTTTTCATGTCAAATACATTTTAATTGATGAAATGAGCTTTATTGGGCCTAAACTTCTTTCACACATAGACGATCTTTTAAGGGAGGTATTTCCTTTGTATCGAAATGTGCCTTTCGGAAATCTGTTTATCGTACTTGTTGGTGATCTTGGCCAACTACCTCCTGTGAAGGACATCCCCATGTATGTTGGCACATCACGTAGCAATGCCCTTTGGCGTCACTTTGACATGGCCGTCACACTATCTACCATCTTTCGTCAACAGGGGACCAACCCTATTTAAATTGCATTCCACCAATTTCTCGTGAATCTCATAAATGCAACACCAAAATTGGAACATTGAAACCTTCTCATGTCAAGGAAAAATTCCTTTTTGTCAAACAATGAGCAGTAGGATTTCGACAATGCAATGCACCTATATCCAACCAACCTAGTTGTCGTATTTCATAAAAAAAAATGCTCAAAAAATTGAACATGCCAATTGCATGATGCTATGTAGAGAAAAGGAACCACCATCCTATTGGTACACACAAAGAAGATGAACAGTTGGATCCAAAAGTTCTTATTTGCAATGAACAGTAGGTTTTCCTCACATGTAACTTGTGGGTTGAAGTAGGTATTTTCAATGAAGCACTTGGAAAAGTAGTTTCCATTTTCTATGCACCTGGATCAAAACCCCCTCAATTGCCATCCTTTGTTGTTGTTGAATTCTTCCAATACAAAGACCTGCCATGGCATACCTTCAATGCATCTTATGTTCGACTTCCCACAATAACGCGAGGGTCTCGGAGGCAAATTCCCCTTTGAATGGCATGGGGCTTGACAATACATAAATCACAAGGGATGACATTACCAAAGGAGACAGTGGACATTGGCAACACAGACCAGCAAGGCTTAACATTCACTATCATCTCCAGAGTTCAAACCTTAGCTGATATTCACATCTCTCCACCATTTCCCTTCAGTCACTACTCCTACATGCAAGCCAATGCTTACGTCAAACATAAGAAACAAGAGGAATCCATGCTAGCATCAAAGTCTTTACAACCAACTACAGTTTGATCGTTGCATCTAGCCCCTTCTAATTCCTTTTCAATAAGAATACTTTTGACTCAATTTTAGAATAGTTTCTTTCTTTTACAAATATTTTTTGCGAAACTCACTTGAAATTCCAAAATTTCCCCCCTTTCTCAAAAAAATATAATCTAAAATTGTATTTAAAGAAAAAAAAACAAATAAAAAAACTTTAAAAGTTCAAATTTCGGTGATTGATGTGACCAGAATTTTAAAACTCTAATTCAAATCAAATACTTTCAAAATGCTTGACTGAAAAAACCTACAAATCTGTTGTCACTTATTGGAAAATGTCTTTTCAACTGTCCAAGCAGTAAGTTAGAAAATAAGTTTGAGTTCATTTTCCAAACAACATAAGGACTCAAAACCTAATCTGAAACAAGCTTTCCAACCATATTTGCAAGTCCAAAAATGGTCTCTTGTATCAAAAGAAATGGTCTCGTGAGCTTTCGAGGATTTAAGCTTGAGAAAGGAAAAAATACACAAGAACGCATATCGGAGGTGTTAGGTCCCTATACTACTAGTGTAACCCCTTATTGTTATTAGTACAACCCCTTTATTATATTTTTGTGCCCATGTAGTCCTCATATTGTTATTATTGTGCCTTTACATTATTATTGTTATGTCGGTCGTGATTATATTATGACCCCTTAGACTCCTATATATAGAAAGGAGGCCTTGTCATTTGTATCATCCAAGAATTGTTTATTTGTGTAATGTAAAGGAGGTTTCCCCCTCAAAGAGGCTTATTTCTAAGGCGTTGATCTATCTTTTCTATCTTTTTGTGAGCTGGTTTAACATTTGGTATCAAAGCTTTGGATTCTAGGGTTTTGCTGCTCCAAACAGGTCATCGTGGAATTGTATCTATAACTTTTTGGCTACAAAGTTTCAGAAGCTAAAACAAAAACCCATTTGAGATAAAATCTTGCTAAACCTTGGGTCCAAATTTCAAATCTTGTCTCGCTATAGTTTCAGAGATATGATCTGAGGAAGTTAGGGTTCTTGCAAGCTCCAGAATTTCATCTAACATAGGTCATCATGGAATTTGCGCTATAACGTTTTCTCTACGTAGTTTCAGAAGAAAAAAAAAACCCATTTGAGAAGACATCGGTATGAACCTGAGGTACAAATTTTAGATCCTGTCCCTCTATATTTTCAGATTTATGATCTGAGGAAGTTAGGGTTTTTGTAGACTCCCGAATTACATCCTACATAGGCGACCTTGGGAAAATTTTCATAACTGTCTCTCTGAGCATCAGATTGAAATTTCGTAAGAAGTTACAGAAAGAGGATGGAATGTAATTTATTTTGGTGTAATTTTTAGAACCTAAGGTTGAAATAGTGACACATGGTATGTCATACAAGTTCACTCTACTGAACTAGTCTATAATTAGGTCATTGCGGGAGATTGGGAATAAATATTTCTTCGTGAATCCAATTGTGATAAAACTTGCAGAGTTGGAAATAGGACTCAGAGCTCTATTACAGGTCGAAATTTCAGAACTTAGGGATATGAAATTACATAGTTACAGCCGTTTCAAGATTGATCTCCTAAAATCAAGAAAAAGCGAGATGAGAAAGTTTGATGGCAAGGATCTGCTAAATTGGATACTATAGGTGGAGAAATATTTTGATCTACATGGTGTACCATTGTTACAAAAGTTACTTATTGCATCTAATTATTTAGAACCGAATCAATTTTTATGGTATAAAGGGCTTTGTTCTTGTAAACCACTGGTCACGTGGTCAATTTTCATGGAGGAAATGATAGCATATTATGAGGATACAAAGAGAAACACCTTCTTTAGCCAATTGATAAATCTCAAACAAAAGTGTTCAGTGGAAGAGCACATTGAGGACTTTCAAAAATTGAATATAAGGGCAAATGATATTCCAGAGAATCAGAGGATTGATGTCTCCATAGGGACTTTAAAGGATAACATTCAACATGAGTTTCATCGTTGGGAACCTGATTCATTGGAGAAGGCATTCAGGTTGGAAAGAAAAGTGGAAAGAAAAATTATGGAAACAAGGAAGTGTACCCCTCACAACTATAAATATGGAAGTGTTGTTTCTCCTATCCTTCCATAACCTACAAGGTTGACACCACAAAAATTAGAAGAAAAAAGAGAAAAAGGGCTTTGTTACAATTGCGATAGCAAATGCACTAAAGGTCATAAGTGTGCTAAGAAGAAATTATTTTACATAGATTATGAAGAAGAGGAAGAAAAGGATCAAGAAACATCAAAATAAGAGGATATGCACTAGGAACCAACCCTAGAGAAAGCAGAAATGAATCCAACCATATCTTGTAAAGCATTGGCACAAATTACCACTCCTCAAACTCTCAAGATAGAAGGACATATCAAGAAGAAAAAGGTTCAAGAAGTGAAAGATCACATTGATAAAGAAGAAATGAATCCGACCATATCTTGTAATGCATTGGCTGGAATTACCACTCCTCAAACTATTAATATAGAAGGACATATCAAGAAGAAAAATGTTCAAGAAGTGAAATATCACATAGAGCATCAAGAAATGAATTTGACCATATCTTGTAATGCATTGGAAGAAATTACCACTCCTCAAACTATAAATATAGAAGGAAACATCAAGAAGAAAAAGGTAATAGTGTTGATTGATTCGGGTAGTACCCATAATTTTATTCATTGTAAGATAGCCAAGGAATTGAATTGCTTCCTATATCCAGCACCAGAGTATCAAGTGACGGTTGTAAGTGGAGGAACCATAAATTCCTATGGAAAGTGCCATAATATCAAGCTATCCATGGGAGAATATGGATTGAATAACCCAATGCTTTCCATTCCAATGGGTGGTGCTGATGTTGTACTAGGAGTCCAATGGCTACAATCCTTGGGTACAATAGCTTTTAATTTTCAAGAACTTTTCGTGAAATTTTCTTTGGAAGGAAAGGAAGTTGAATTAAGGGGTATCACAAGGAAACCATGAAAGATAATAAGCTCTAATGGAATGGCAAAGCTTCAAAAGAAAGAACAACGAGGTGTAATTACACAATTATGTTCCTTAATGGTTCCCACATTGAAATCATCTATTTCTCCAGATCTCCAAAAAGTCTTAGACAATCATTCCAAGGTAGACTCCCAAAGGTCTCCCATGTATTTTTGACCATGCTCATGCTATTCATTTGATTCTAGGAAGTGTTCCTCCAAACATCAAGGCTTATATATATCCATATGCCCAAAGGAGTGAAATCAAACATATGGTTGCAGAAATGGTAGAGGTTGGTATAATTATCCAACAAAATTTGATAAACAAAGCAAGGGAGGAATGGAAGAATGACGAAGCAAGGTGGGAACTCATTCAAAAGTTGTCGAAGATCTCAGTTCCAACAATATTGCTAGTACTTGACAAGGAAGGAAAAATCAGATTGGAACCTAAAGCATTCACAGAACTAAGAAGTCGATAGCTACGAAATCGATCCATTTCAGAGTATCTCATCAAGTGGAATAACTTACCCGCTGAAGATTCCACATGGAAGGATGGTAATTTTATACAGAAACATCCAGAACTACTCAAGTGTTGAGGACAACACTTTTTGAAGGAGAGGGGCATGTTAGGTCCCTATACTACTAGTGTAACCCCTTACTTATTATATTGTTGTGCCCATGTAGTCCCCATATTGTTATTATTGTGCCCTTACATTATTATTGTTATGTTGGCTATGATTATATTATGACCCCTTAGACTCCTATATATAGAAAGGAGGTCTTGTCATTTGTATCATCAAAGAATTTTTCATTTGGGTAATGTAAAGGAGGTTTCCCCCTCGAAGAGGCTTATTTCTAAGGCATTGATCTATGTTTTCTATCATTTTTTGAGCCAGTTTCATAACAGGAGGGAAATAATCTCAAAGATTACATATCAGAGGTCCAAAGATCTCAGTGGTTGTAATATTAGAGCATCAGGCATATCAACACATTGTAACATCCAAACTTTTTAAGGTGTCAACCTTTAAATAGTTGTGATATGCATAATGTTCCGTGTTGTGGTAAAAACAAAATGCCCCCATTATTCACATAAATAACACTATGGGGACCCTTTGATTCATTGGTTAGTCATATTACTATCTGATTTTGAGAATTTATATTGCTTCAATGACTTTAATCTCTTCCTATTTTCCTTTCATAACTTTTTAATCTCAAGTCCTTGACCTATTACAATGCATATTACCTTTTTGTTTTATATGTTATAGTTCTTTATAAATATTTGTTTTCAAGTCAATTATCAATTGTAGTATAGTGAAGAATGAGGGAAACACAAAAATATTTAGTAAAATGTAACAAAGCATATAATAATGAATTTTGTTACATAAATAATGACTAAATATTCAGATGAAACATGACAAAGAAATACAAAATTCTATCATGTATGAGATCCATGATTATCTTGAGATTCTAAGAATGAATTCAAGACAACGGTTCCATAAATGAATATTAGATTAACATAAAGGAAACAAAGCCTTGAAACCACACACCACAAAAATATTTGACACTGATAATAAAGTTTGCTCTGAGATTTTTTATTAAATTTTTTAAATATAGAGCCTCCACCTACTCTCAACAATCCACCCTGTTTATTACATTATATACTTAGCCTTTAAATACCATTTTGGCTAAGGACCACATACATTGCATTTCATCCAACTAGGAAGATCAAAGGTGTGTTTTATCGTCTAACAGAACAACAAGATTCGGGTCAACACAAGAAGAACATTTTTATCCTCATCTTCCCATAGTCCTCTCGAAAATCTTGCACTGCCTGCCATGGTACCAAAAAACTTGCCAAAAATCCTCCTGCTGCCTTACGACCACTTTCAAATTTATTGGGTCACCTATCAGAATAGTCAAAACCATAAAAACATGGAAGATTATCATCACTGTGGAAAAAATACAAGTTCCTTTGTCTAAGCCCCTTCATGCATCTTAAGCCATAAAACTATGGGCGACAACCATCCGCGTATGTCACAAGTGCTTATCCCGCAAGTTTCTCTTATGCCTCCTTTTAAAATTTCCAGGATTTTTTGCCCTTCGGGATCCTTAGCTCCTAGCATTAATTTATCATTCCACGTGTCCAGGGGGTTGTGACCATAGGCTCAGCCTTCCGGGGCTAAATCCTTTAGTTGGGGATAGGAGGCAGATTATTTGGAATATTTCATTGCAAACAATCCCCATGTGTAACATATGGGACCACAACATATGTTCCTGGGCCTTTTATAGTATTAGAAATTTCTAATTAGTGCTTTTATAATGCCGCATTTACACCCCGCCCCCAAGACTTGTGATCTTCGATATGTGATATCCTTAGGTTATCAAACCCGACCTTTGGTTCTTTAAGTTATTTGTGATTGGAGGCTAACCCCCACATCGCACCTCCTCTATCGATGTTTTTCAATCCGAGGTTCTTCTTTGATGAAGTAACATTGCTTAACCTTCAATCGTTGATTTGCGAGCTGATGTCACCCTATGCCATGTAGCTTATTGGAACCAATAACTTTTCAACACGTGTCCTTTATTGGAACCAAAATTTGCCTGCCACATGTCCCCCTGAGGAGAGACAAAAGACCTTGTCCTTCTCTGGTTTTGCTTAGAAATTCTTTGTTAAGTTATATTTGGCCCTCCCCACCACTTTAACACTAACAACTTTAACAATATCACATATCGCAACACAGATCAGCTTACCCTTAAGATGCTAAGGCTTTTCATTCGTTGTTAGGCATTATTTTTCTTTGTTAAATGCTTTAAGCTCGAGGTTCTTTGTGTCATAATAACCACGTGCCAACCCAATATCGGAGCCCCTCTATCAAAACTTTGAAATGGCACATGCTACAAAATGTCGATATGCGATCACGGATTATGATCGCCCTTGGTTCTCATCCCCACCACTTTCCTTCTTTGTGATCATGGGCCAGCCCCCATATCGAAACCCCTTAATCAAAGGATTTCAATTAGATATTTTACTTTGATCCAAAAATATGCCTCAACCTCTAAATGCCAATCTCCAATCTATTACATCATTCATTGCCACGTGGCAACTTGTGGATGGTGACACATGTCACCCAATTTTTCCCCCCTTAGGGCCCTGAAAACGTCAAAATTGTTTGCCACATGTCCACCGCACTGCCACACCATGATAATGTCATATGCCATGTGGATTTATCGGAACCAATCTCTGTCCACCACACGTCACTTATCAGAACAAATCATATTGCGCCACACATCCATTAGGAAGAGAGAGAAAAGGCATGTCCATGTCTGGTTTTACAATGAAAATCCTTCATTATTTTGTTTCAGCGTTTCCCCAATGATTTAACATTATCAACACTTTTATATTGCAACTTCACAATATCACAACATTTGAAAGTTGTCACCCCTTTGATTTGTCGATTGTCAATATGAGATATGGACCTCCAACTTTGATCTCCAATTTCCCACATGCGATATGGACCTCTGATCTCCGATGTGCGATATGGACCTCCGATCTCCAACTTCCGATATCCAGACCCGACTTTTTTTAATTTAATGCTTTAATTATTAAATCGCAAATGCCTTTTATCAAAGCCTTTGGAATACAACCTCCGATAAGATCCTCTAATAAGGCCTAATCTCTGATTTCGATATGCTTTACAAACCTGACTGCCCTTATTATAACGTTTTAAAATGTAATATCGCGTTTGTGCATCGAAACTTTCCTATCACAAGTTGTGCAAGCATGCCATTTTAAAATATATGATAATACCAAAGCTCCGATTGTGATATGTCGTGGACCCGATTGGTTTATGAAAACAATTTTATTGAAATATTGCATCTCTTGCATCGAAGGTCAGAGCAAGTAAGAGTGATATGTGATATCGCAATATCAACATTGTTGACATATCGGAACTTTGGCTTATGCACAACTTTAAAAATTTCTGATATCCATGTGGTTGCGATGTGCGAGAGTACGATGATGATGTGGCATGTGGGACCTCCCAGCATCCATTATAATATGGTTTACGATTGTTTAAAAGCTAGAACCTCTCCTATGTTGCTATTATAATATAGCTTCTGTAAACAATGAAACTATGTTATATTTGGTTATTATTAACAAACACCCCAAGTTTTGATTAGAGGCGGACGCGATATTTCAATTAATCAATGTTAATACGCACATTGGGTCTGCATATCCTACCAGTGTTGCTTTGCGCCTCTCAGTGCAAATTCTAGTATAATGCTTTATATAGAATAATATATTGTACTTTATGCATAAAATTATCATAGCGATGCTTAGTTAATAAAGCCCTATCGTAGTGGAACTTCTTAGTTCACTTTACCATCGATCAAGTTATTAGATTTTAGCATTGTTACTACTTGCTTTATTCTGGAACTTGGCATTGATATTACTTTATTATTAGGGATTATAAAATTTATTTAAATATTTAATTTTTTAAATACAGATAAAATTATAATGTTAATATAAATAATTATAATTTAATGTTTTAATTTATAGATAGTTAAATTTGAAGGTATATATTTAATTAAGTCAATAGTATATGATCCAGATTGGATCATCATATTGTTTTCCATTCATCTCGATGTTTTTAAAGTGGAAAAAGAGGAGGAATCAACTCACAAGACCATTTTTACCAGTGGGATCCAGCTTGACAAATTGGGGTTTGAAACCTTCCGAGAGAATTTTGAGGCATCAAATGATGTTTTTTTGGGGTAAAACTTTGATGCTTTAGTGCCACACCTTTTTTTATTCTACACACAAATACATTTCCAATGGCGTAAGAATCACATCAATCGATATTCATATGCAAAAGTTATGTCACTCATAAGTTGACCTTCCTATTTTGGCCACCATAATTCAAGAGGATGCCATATCAGCCCCTATAACTCATGGAAAATGGGCTAGCCACATGATTATGATGAAGAAGACTCAAGAAGAGTCCATATTGTAACTATGGTTAAGGGTTGAGGTAGTCAAACCTAAACACCAGTAGGTTATTGTGTTGCGTTATAACTAGGCCATTACGAGGAAAATGGGTTCCATTCTTCTCGGGTGAATTTGTTCCATGGAGGAGCAACAAATAGCCAAGAGGGATAGGACATAGAGCACACAAAGGGGATTTGTGCATTGTAGTAGTCCATGGGCCACAGACCACACTTATTTGTACTTACAACCATTTCTATTCAAAGAAAGATAGTGGGGTGATCTCACCTTCTAGTAAGGATTTATCTTGAAAGGGTTTCCCAAGTTATATCTTGAGTCAAATCATGGTTTGTGAGTTTTTATTTCGTTTTCTATATTTTTTGCATAATTTTAATTTGCATGCATACACAATTAATAGTAATCTACAAATCCAAAAATATAAAGAGAAATAAAACCCTAATAGTGTAGATTTCAAATTTGTAAATATAGTTCTATCAAATCTATTGTAATGAACAATCCAGATGAATATCCACGCTAGTTTACAGATCAATATATGTGTCAATTGGATTTAACTTAGATGGTTAGAAAAAAATTGTTATCCTCTCCACCTAGTTTTAATTGTTATATGTAACATATTGAATTCATATGAGTATTTACTACAATGACTTTGAGCCTTGTCTAATGGACTAAAACATGCATATTCCTCATTTATGAAATATAAAAATATTTTTCATTAGAAAAAAAAAGACAATTGTATATGTCTATTTTATTTTATTGTTTAATTATTAATTTCTTTATTAAAAATCATAAATTATGTTTTATTATTCTATAAGATTTGGATCATTCTATCAAGTTTGAAGATAAAATTTTATATAGAAATCCACTTACTAAGTACCATGTCTTATTTGTTCATTTTTATTTTCTTCTTCTTGATTTCAAACCAATCTAACATCTTTGAATATGGTTAGAACTCTAAACATAACTAATTATTTCGCATCATCTATTAAAGTTCATGAGATTGATTCCCTTCCCACTTCTAAACTATATAACTAAGGCACACTCTAAAAAATAGACAAAATGACATTTCCCCTTGAAATCTAGTGATACCATTTTGGGTAAGATTGTGGATTCTTGTTATTTAAAATCCATTTTTGAATTCATAAATGGATTTAGTACGCTAAAAAATCTTTGGGGTGCTTGAACTTTGCAAATTAAATAGCTTAAACTTATGATTCGTAAAATATCTACCACATTTAAGAAAATTTGACCAAAATAATGCTTGAAAATGGATCATTAGTTAGACTACACTTATAAGTAATGTCATCGCTTATTCTTTTCAAAAGTGTTATCATTCAGAAAAACCGAATGAAATGTCATTGCCTAATAAGTCACAATTATATTGATGTTTTAATGTCATTCTTAGTAGAAAAGACCTAAGTATATACCAGAACCATAGAAAAGAAATTTTCTGGGATGGTATGGATGGGTATATCCAATGGACATGCATCTTTAAAGCCCTTCCACTACATAAGTGTATTTCTCTCAATGAACATTAATGCATTTTATTCCTTGAGAAAAAGTTTGTTGCATATAAGAAATATACATTTCCATAATTTAGTAATGGAGTAGTTTAGTGATGCAACTTTTTGGTATTTTTGTTGAAATTCACCAACACAATTTTATTCAGATCATAATGTTCCATAGTTTAAATTTCATTTTTGAATGTAGAAATGGATTTAACACCCTTTAAAACATCAAAAGTAACTTGAGTTGTGTAGAATATGACAAAGGATGCAAGAGAGCGAGAGTGATGTGGGAAAGTCGGTGGTAGGCATGCTCAGTGAGGAATCTGTAAGCAGTAGGAAGGAGTCACTTCTGTAGCATCTAATACTTTTGAAATTATATTGGGTTAAAGGGAAAGTTGCATCTCCTTTTTTCACCTTTTAAAAATACTTGATAAGATCCATTACAAATTTCATGAATAAGGGTTTTCTAAACCATGAATTCTAAGGTAGGAGGGGCTTCCCCCTCCTTTCGAAACATTCTTGCTTGTAAATCGAATGAAGAAGAAGAGAAAGCGAGAATTTGTTGTGGTTCTTCAGGATACATGCATCTTCATGTATTGGGTGATATGTGGAAAAAAGGGTTGATGGGCCATTGTATTCCTAAAGCCCCACAAAATCTAAAATTCACAATTCTTGCAAATTGTCTTAACGATAAGAGAAAAAGAATGAGATATCATGCTTTCATTTTCAAGTTCATTGGAATCTGGTCGACAGGAAAGGAGATATAATGTTGGATACAATCAAATTGAAAGCCAAAGGGAGACGCTAGCTTGAGGTTAGGCCCGAAAGGTTTTCTCACAGTCATTTCCTCAAATATTGAAGACAAAGAATGCATCTTTGAAGGAAGGCCTTATTTCCTAAATAATGTGGGCCTCTATACCAGACACTGGGAAGCTTGTTTCAACCCAGATAAGGAGGAATTTACAACATCACTGATATGGGTAATATTATCCTCTTTACGAGTAGAATTTTGGATACTATAAATTTTTGAAGGTATAGGTCAAATACTGGGATGTTTTGTAAAGGTTTCATAGGTTACTAAAAGGGTGAGGAATACGTATTATGCTCGATTATGCATGTATATGAATATATCACAACCTTTTCTAGATTCCATACAATTGGATTATTAGGGAGATATTTGCAAACAAACCTTGGATTATGAGAATGTTCCATTTCGATGTAGACTCAGTCATGAACATAATCATCTCACTTGAGAATGTCCCCTAAGAAATAAGGAACAATTTCTTGTTGGCCTAATGGTAAATGAAAGTTAAACAAGAGTTTCAACTCAATGTCAAAATCAAAGGAACTGACCTTCACTTAACACAAAGGGTTATGAGGAGAAGAACTCATTTTCATACTCAAAGCTATGGTGGAGGACGTTCAAGATATAGAGACTACCTAAATGGAAATCGTTCCAACAGAGCATTTCCGGAAAAGATGGCCTTGAAATGTAAGATGGGGGATGATGAAAACCCATAGGATGGTGATGACCTACTGTCACTCCTGGGTTTTAAGGAAGTGGTTCCTCTTCTCGAAAGTAATATAACAGAGCTCTTGGAAGAAGATAAGATATTAGTCACTATGATAAATGAGTGGGCAGTGAAGGACCTTGGTGATCTTCCCAAAGAGGAGACAAATATATATTCCAAATCTTATCTCCAATGGAAAACCAAGAAGCAATATACACTAGGGGATCCAATTGCTCAAGATTTTGAAGCCTTCAAAGATAAAGGTAAAGAAATTATTTCCAAATATTTAGACAAGGAGCCAAAGAAGAAGATAATAAAACCAAAGTGAGAAGTAAGGAAAAACATGGGGTTAAGTCAGAGAATATGTTGTAGCGGCTACAACCACCCTCCAAAATTTTGCCTTAGCTTCGTTTTGGAGCCTCCTTACCAACCTTCCTCAGCAGCATGTCTTGCCTTATCAAGTACACAAGCTTCAATGATTTTATAGCAGACTGCGAGCCTGTGCATGATAGCTTGTTGCATCCCCCTCATATATTGTTTCTCTGGACTTGGTCCAACTGTAGGCTGAGCGGCTCCCTCAAGAGATTATGCAATTCTGGAGGGGAACCAACCTTCCCTCCGGAAATTGCGTAATCTTGTCTGGCAACCTTTTAGGCTCCAGAATTGAGCAAATTTTCCTATCACCCTTCACTGGAAAAATTGCGCAAGCTCTCCCAGCAGGACTACTTAGCCAAGAAATTATGTAATTCTGGGCAGCAGTCAGCTACTGAGCTCATAAATTGTGCAATCCTCATGGGCATCTGGCCGATCTCCCTCCCAAAAATGGGAAAATTTTCCCCTCAGCTGAGCAAGATGTTGCATGTGCCATTGATTTGACTGGTTCCACCTGGGACCGAGAAAACTTGACTTGCATGAATGGGTTGCTTTTTCCTAAATAGAAAAAGCAACATGCAAAAAGCATCCCTAGATTTTAGGGAGCTATTTTTAGTAGTTGGAGGTTACATGCAAATATCGTTTTAGAATCTTTCTTCCAAGTGTCGCATTTTTCCTATATTTGTGGGATGCACATCATGAGCCTCAAAATTATTTATTCAATGCTTCATAGCTCATTTCTCCACATCGATCTTGGAGCTCTGACATCCCACAACACATCCAAGAATCTTTGACACATCTAGCTCAACTGTTTCCTGGTAAGTCAGCTTAACTTGCCTTTTGAAGCATTTATGTCACTCTTTGTGTTTTGGCTTGTGTGAGTGTTGTTTGCTTGATTTCTATGAATGCTTGTTGTCGTTTACATGCACTCTAGATTTTACTAGCATTGTTTCAGTTTTCATTAACATCTCACTGTTGTCACATGCATGAAACTGTTTTGCATGAACAGTCGCCAATTTGGAAAATTGCTTCACCCACATGCATGTTGTTCCATTTTTTCGATATTTCATTCACTGTTTGCATGCATGATCATTCACTCTTGCTTACACTCAGTATCGCCATGCATTCACATTTTCTTTTAGTTGCCAGTTGGCGGGTCTGGGTAGCCTTCGCCCAGACTCTGCCACACCAAGATAGTATTGCACAATCTTTTGAGGGAAGGCTCTGTCTTCCTCTTAGAAAATTATGCCCAATTACTATCCTCTAGTCTTGCATTGCACAATTATGAGGGAAAATGATTGTTGGCCTAGAAAATTGTGCAATGCAGTCACTGGGCGTGCAACCATTGCGAGATGAAATTGTGCATTGCATAATTCCATCAGCCCATAGGCCAACCAAGATTGTGCATTGTGTAATTCCAACAGCGAGCCAACCTCCTAGATAGCCCAGACTACCTTTTGTGCAGTTCTGGAAGCCAGTCTCCCAGCCTCCCAGGAAAATTGCGCAATCCTTTCCAGTCAATCCCCAGGTATGTTGCATGTTGTTCCTCAAGTTTTTTTTTGGTTTTAGCTAACATATTTCTCGCCATGCATGTCTCTATGTCTCCAGATCTAGCAGGTGGTCGTCTGGCTCTTAGCAGTTCAGGATCAATGGCCTCCAAGAGAGAAGGATCAAAGGACATTGACGGAAGTGAAATTGGATCAGTAGTTGAGCGAGTGTCTACAAGTCCGCCAATCTATGAAGACACCAAGATGATTGTAGACCAGGACATCAAGCTGAAATGGCAAGAGGTCAATGATGCATTTGCAGGCACATTTGGGGAATACCTCGAAGACCACCAAGTCTATGTGAACATCCACAAGTACGGCTTGTACCGGATTACATGCATGTATCTCGTGCTCCCATGCGCAGACATGATACATTGGATCTTCTTGCACACTGATCCTGAGACGATGACAATGACTAGCATTAGTGGGATGAACATTGCTACCTTCAGGGCACATGATTATGAACATATGTATCATATGTCGAAGCCCATGATCACCATGGATAATCCCTTTAGCCTATCCAGCAGCAATGCCAACTCC
Organism: Pinus tabuliformis; assembly: GCA_031772625.1. Lineage (NCBI taxonomy): Eukaryota > Viridiplantae > Streptophyta > Pinopsida > Pinales > Pinaceae > Pinus > Pinus tabuliformis. The sequence goes on from CM062815.1 coordinate 834,300,178, forward strand.
AGAGATATCTTGAAGAATTGGGTGAAGGAGCTGGCTAAATTCAGGATGACACCAACAAGGTCTACAAGAAAAAGATACTGCGGAAGGGGTATCAATACTTGGTCATCTTCGCATGTCATATGTATGGCCAAGAAAGCACGAAAAACTTCCCACAAAGTTGGGTGATCACGTTGGACCAAGTGGCTAGAGAAGGCAAAGCATGCAACTGGTCTGACATGTTGGCTCACTAGCTGAAGGAACAAGTAACAAGGGCTCGAAATCTGCCCAAAGGTATGCAGGCAGAAATCTACATGTCCACCTACATCTTGGATGCAATCTCCTGTTAGGAGTTCCTGGGCTTGAAGTGGACATGGACATCGGCAAAGATCTCTGTGAACACTTATTGTAAGATGTTGTTTGAATGCAGTTTCAGAGGAGTTATCACACAGTTGTCTGATCATTTTGTCACCCCAGTTTACAAGATGATATTTGAACAAGATCCACCCTGCATGTCAAAGGAAACAATGGAGGAATTGATCGACATAGTTTATTGGTATGCCCCACCGTATGACACCTTCATACATATGTACATCGTGAGAATCCTCCGCATGTTCTACCGAAGTTTGCCTTGGACAAACTTGTCATGCAGGAAGTATCATATCACATCTCGGTAGGATTATGAGCTAGGCTGCATCGGAAGAATAAGGCAACTTGGCCCCCTCTTCCATTGCACATCGGGTTATATGAGAAACGAAGTTTCAAGCATGTAGATGTCGAAGCAGAGGAGATGAAGAATTATCCATTCGACACCCAAAGTTAATTCGTATGACCCACATTGTCTTATGAAAGACCACCGCATGAGAGTATAGTTTAACTGGATCCACAGGGCATTTCATTGGGTGGAAGAAGACTCATGGAGATATTGTCACAACTTCTCCATACCCAATGAACCGGTTGGCCTCATTGTGGAATGGTTAGCAAGAAGCATGAAGCAACATCTCGGAGAGCACCAACAGCAGAGGTAAACATACCAGTGCGCGACAAGGGCGAGAGGAAGATTTTCGATAACATGGAGGAAGAGAAAAGCTACAAGTTCTTAGCAGACCCACTTGTGCAGAAAGAAGCTTTAGCAATAGAGGCAAAGAGGCAACAACGCGACAAGAGAAACGCGCAAAGGCAGAGAGAGAAATGGATAATGGAGGAAGCAAAGATGGAGTTGCATGAGTTGAAGGATCAACTCTAGAAGGAACAGGAGCCGCACAAACAGGAGAAGGAAGCGCATAAGGAATATGTACACCAGGGGGCGCAAGTTGTACAGATAAATGAAACTACACCCGTACATTTAATAGAATCATCAGAACAATTGGCATTAGGCAAACAGGGTGAACCATCCAAGGAGCAGGACTTTTCTCAGGAGATAGAGAAAGCACTTGAACAGATGGATACAACTATGGAGCAATAGGAGTTAGAGAAAGACATCGACCTCATGACTCACCACCAAGAGGTCGATCCACCAGCTTCACCACATCCAAAAGAGGAGCAAGTCCTAAGGGACCAAGGAGACACTGAGATCCTTGGAGATCAGTCGGAAGGAGAGATGCACAACATCTCATTCGATGAGTCTCAACACAGAGTTGTGCAATATTACAAAGTGTCGACTTCGGATGATCATACATCTCATACGCAGTTTTAGGAATGAGTGATCGTGTCTAATGTGCGCAAACATCTAGCAGCATTGATCGATGCTACCAAAGAATATGTTGAAGCCACTAGCTCGAGTGTTCGCTTCCTGATAGTTGAGAACGAGTGAATGGCTAAGGATCTACAGATGGTCAAGCAAGGAGGAGAATTGGTTACAACATCTGCCCAAGTAGAATCGAAGAAGGCAATACTGGATGAAGTATTGTCCCTTGACACAGTCATGTGGGTGTTGTATTCAAGTTTGGTACCGTGCATAAGGCAGTTGTCCATCTCAATGGTTGGTAACATTAATGTGCTAGAAGAGCACGTATCTTATCGAACGTGCATGATGTTGTTGATTACATGCAAACATGGACGATGAGATACAAGGGAGCCCCACTACACTTGCCTAAGATCATGAAGCCCAAAGCAGTTGAGCTGAAGGCACACATTCGGTATCAGATCCAGAACTATGAAGATCTCTCGGAGCTCATCACTAGTCTATAGGCTTCCCATGCACAGGTATTCAAGAGTATGGATGTTGTTGTGTGCGCACATGCGATCCAATATATTGGGATACTCACCCAGGCGAAGACAAAGGCACAGGTTCGACTGGAGCTTGACTCCTACTTTGACAAGTTGATGCACATAGCCACCAGCCCAAACTTGGTGATCAGTGCAGATACCATGAACAAGTATGTTGTTGGTCCAGCCGCACTCAAGACAATGATGCACATGCTATCAGACGAGTTGGACAGAGGAGCCCGAGCAATGTACTTGGATGCTATGGAGGCAAGAGTTCGTTTCCAAAAATATGTCACCTTAGAGTACATGGACACCATCATGGACTACCGAGCTTGAAATTAGTTAGCTACTTTCAACCACCATGAGGATGTCGAAGAGTTGGTCTTCCAATAATTGTCTGAGTCATAGTGATGTCTTGCATGGCTTGCTCAAGCCTATTTTGTCTCACATGGGTACATGTGCAGATTCTATGCAATGTATTTTCAAGTGTAAGTTCAAGTGTCAATAGTTGGATGTCACATTCATAGAGCAGATGAAGAGCCATGAGGATAGTTGAACTGTCACAAAGGGGAATGTCAAGGGCCACCCCACCCTTTTCTATATATAGTCCCTCATAACTCATTATAGAGGATTTTGGTTAGCCAAGCTTCCGATAGGACTATCTTATAGAGAGCTTGGACAATATTGTAATGAGCCTTGGCTTCTCCATTGTGGAGAGCTAGTATATCTCTTTGGAGGAGAAGGCGGCAATGACTGTAATGTTTTGCTGTCGGAGTTAGTGGTTGGACATGGATGTATTATATGACTGGAACTTACACATCCTTATATAATAGAGCTAGCATGTTTCATGCATATGTCGTATTGTATTTTAGCTATCTTGTTTACTCTAAATGATATATGTGTATATTTTCTTACACATGCATGTGTAGATATTTTCTATATACGTATGTATGAATCTTACTGAAATGTGTTGTTGGTTTAACCATCAATTTTGGATTGCTAGCTCACTTTCCTTCCATGTTGTGATGCATCTTAGCTCGTGTGTTCCCTTCTTAGCTCTGTCCTGTCACAGTTTCCAAGGGGTGCACTCACCTCACCCTTTGTGCGTTAGAACAAATCATGCACCTTCCTTGACTTACTGCATATGTCACACCCTTGATACCAACAGGGACATCTTACTTGCCTTTGTGTGAAACTGAGGTCAAGGCGATGCCGTATGACCCACTGCTGGGACTCCTACACCAAACGGTCTGAGTTTTAATTGGGACTTCTTACCGAGAATATCCCCTAACATGTTGGCTGGTCCAACATCGTCAACATTTCTGGCACTAGAAGGAGGGCCATATGACAAGCTGTGTCCTCTCTTCTTGTTTTGAACCTTTGCACATCTATCATGGAGTCTTGCACACTTAACCCTCCATGATTTTTTCGCATGCTGAACCTGTCCACATCACGAGAGAGTTCTTTGATCTCTTGTCTAAATACACATATGATGGTGAAGGAGAAGTGGCCTGGCCTGTGTTCTTACATGACTTCCTTGTCATGCTTGACAAGGAAGATGGATGTTTTGACAAACAGGCCAGTCTGCTTCTTGCATACACACTTCGTGAATCCCCACTATAGTGGTTGTGCAGCCTACCAGTGGACAACGTTCACTCACTTGAGCACTTATGTGATCTCATTGAAGATACTTTCCATCATTTTGATCCATAACATCTTGACCACAAACTGTTACAACAACAGAAGGCTCTACATGAATCACTTAATGATTTTTGGCAGTGCTTCCGTGTTTTGCAGTTTCAAGCTCTGAAAAGCCAGATGAAGTTTCAATATCTCATTGATAGATTCGAGTATTGCCTTATCAAATATGTCAATCCCAAGAAGAAATATGAGCCCAAGCCTCACTCAACATACTTTAGTGATGGAGCTGCACAATCACAGATGGATACGGTCACTGTCACAAGTGACTGTCTGCCGTCCCCTCATCAAACAACTCCACCACTGTAGAGTGATGTGGGAGATCAGGCACACACATCTGTTCAGCTATCACATCCTCCCAACATCACTTCGCTTAATTTTCGCGCATATTTGGTTGTGAGTCCATCGATTTTTCATATGCATTTTGTACCACAACCTCCATCTTCGTACTCGGATGATCCTCCGGATGATACTGTCTTGTGTTCTTCCATTCCGGACTCTACACTTGTTGTGAACAAGGATCAAGCCATCGACGGAGTTGGTGTTGCACAACCAACATGCGCTGTCATTCATGAAGAGTATGACTAGGAGTTTGAGCATCAACACTTGGTGAAGGATGACTCCCTTCTATCTAAGCCTCCTACATTCTTTCCTGACATCTTTGGTGAACCTGCCATCCATGATTTCACATGTGTATCTTCATCTACGAATGCACCCATTTTTGATCACTTGCAAAAATCATCGGATGTTAGTACATCCCCCGACAACGCAGAGGATAAATTATTCATTGAAAATCCACTTGAATTTTCATCTGCCTTTTCCAGAAGCACAGAGGATGAATTTGTCCGCTTCTCATCTACCCCTCTGTTTGATTTATCAAATCATGAGGATGCCGATGAAATCATTGATTTTTGTGATCGTAGTTGTCGTGATATATTTACTCCCATATTCAATCACGATCATGATTCTATCACAGTTGATTTTTCGAAGCCACTTGTTTATGATGATCTGTCTGACGACGAAGTCGAAAACCCATAGGCTGTCAAGGCACTTCAGCCTGAGCTAATGGTTATGTCAGGTCCTCGCTATTTGAAGGTTGGTTTCACTTCTGATCAGGAAATTGTTGAAATAACCAAGGCTCCCCATCACTCATCTGTATGCATTGAAGATCAATCTCACACACAGATCATGATTCCTCCACTCGAACTGCACGATCCCATCGCTCATGCATTTGAGTAATATTACATTACAAGCACACGTGCACGACACGAGTTGTCTTTGTTTCTTTCATTTGCTTGCATGTCATAGTTAAGAGTATGCGTATGCTTCATAGTGGAACGCAATGTCGCATAGCACCATGATAAGTCCACAGACTACATGTCATGTACTTGCACTCACTTATGTCTCGTGGACACTTTTAAACATGAAGTGTGTTTATCTTCATTGTTATATATTTCTTGTTTGCTGGTTTGCACAACCAGGTTGCTCATGGACGAAGCCTTCACCAACATGGGTCAAACAATGCGTCGGTCGCTGCATTGGAAATATCACTTCACGTGATCAGGCCCATGCACCGTTAGCTTAGGAGTAAGAGTAACATTTGATTTTATTTTGTTTGCTTGCATGCATGTTTTCTTTCTTGCTTTGCATGTTTGTTTGTCTTCTTTCTTATTTTCTTACTCACTTTGCTTTCGCATTTACTTTTGCTTTTGCTTCGATTTGATGTTTGTTTTCTTGTTTCTGTTCGTAGGTTAGTTTTGCATGAAACTGTGCACGACTCTTGAAACAAGCTAGGTAAAGTACAAGAGGCCTTGTGCAGCTATCACTACTTGGTTATCTGTCATCCTGCCTCTATGTGAATAACCTATTACTTTTAGTCCATGATATGTCGATGGAAAATACATACTGTTCGAAGTGAGCCTTGGTGAAAATACAACGCTTGTGCTCTAACTAGTGTCACCTACTCTAGTCGGTTGCTTTTGGGTTAACCCTTGGCAACTTAGTCAAGTAAAGTAAGGTGAGGGGGAAAACCTTAATAGGCATGTAAGAGGTATATAATAAATTACTTCTGTAAAGGAACAACCTCTTCTTCTCTCAATAATTTAGGATCCCTCTTCCACCTCTGAAATGAAAAAGTGTTATGCATAGTTATGAAAATGAAAAAAAAAGTGAAAAATTTTGAAAAAATGAAAAATGAATAAGGTAAAAGAAGAGAAAGGCTTCCTGTGTAGAGAGGTGATGCAAGTAACTCCGTCGGGGTATTGACCAGGCTTGCTGGCAGCTGAGCGATGCTTTTTTTCCTGCGTGACTTCGTCAGGGTACTTTCGAGGCCTGCTGGCAGCGAAGCAACACTAGAGATGAAACTAAGACTATGATGACTATACTGCTTGTGCACCAATATACCCCTCAACCCCAATCGAAAAAGTTGTGTTGAATTGGCTTGGAATGTGTGTCAACCAACCAAGAGCTTGGCAGATCTTACATCTTACAATCAAGCAAGTGTGGAAACCAAGATGAACTGAAAACTGAAAAATACTTCTGAAGGTGTTAGACTTGCTTTTCATGAACAAGCTCCATCCAGAGAGTTGGAGTTCTACCAATGTGTCACCAAGTGTTGTAGCGGCTACAACCACCCTCCAAAATTTTGCCTTAGCTTCGTTTTGGAGCCTCCCTACCAACCTTCCTCAGCAACATGTCTTGCCTTGTCAAGTACACAAGCTTCAGTGATTTTCTAGTAGACTGCCAGCCTGTGCATGATAGCTTGTTGCATCCCCCTCACAGGTTGTTTCTCTAGACTTGGTCTAGCTGCAAGCTGAGCATCTCCCTCAAGAAATTGTGCAATTCTGGAGGGGAACCAACCTTCCCTCCAGAAATTGCGCAATCCTATCTGGTAGCCTGCTGGGCTCCAGAATTGCGCAAATCTGCCTATCACCCTTCATTGGAAAAATTGCGTAATATCTCACAATAGGACTGATCACCCCAGAAACTACCCAATTCTGGGCAGCAGTCAGCTGATCAGCCCAAAAATTGTGCAATCCTTATGGGCAGCCAGCCCAACACACTCCCAGAAATGTGTAAATTTTCCCCTCGGCTAAGTAGGTTGTTGCATATGCCATTGACTTGACCAATTCCACTCGGGACCAAGAAAACTTGACTTGCATGCATGGGCTACTTTTTCTTGGAATAGAAAAAGAAACATGAAAAAATCATCCCTAGATTTTAGGCTACTATTCTTAGAAGCTCGAGGTTACATGCAAATATCGTTTTAGAATCTTTCTTCCAAGTGTCACTTTTTCCTAAATTTATGGCATATGCATTATGAGCCTCAAAATTATTTATTTGAAGCTTCAGATCTCATTTCTCCACATTGATCTTGGAGCTTTGACATCCCACAACACATCCAAGAGTCTTAGACACATCCAACTCAGCTATTTTCAGGTAAGTCGACTTAACTTGTCTTTTACAACATTTCTGTCGCTTTTTGTGTTTTGGCTTGTGTGAGTGATGTTTTCTTGATTTCTGTAAATGCTTGTTGTTGTTTACATGCATACTAGCTTGTACCAACACCAATTCAGTTTTCATTAGCATCTCACTATTGTCCCATGCATGAAACTGTTTTGCACGAACGGTCGCCGATTCGGCGACTCGCTTCACCCACATGCATGTTGTTTCGTTTTCTCAATCTTTCATTCACTGTTTGCATGCACGATCATTCACTCCTACTTACACTCAGTATCACCATGCATTCACATTCACATTTTCTTTCAGTTTCCCGTCAGCGGGTCTAGGCAGCCTTGGCCCAGACTCTGCCTCACCAAGACAACATTGCGCAATCCTGAGAGGGAAGGCTTTGTCTTCGTCTCAAAAAATGCGCATTTATGCCCAGTGACTGTCCTCCAATATTGCATTGTGGAATTCTGAGTGACAGTGATTGCTGGCACAAAAAATTGTGCAATGCAGTCACTAGGCCTGCAACCATTGCCAGCTGAAATTGAGCATTGTGCAATTCCAACAGCCAATAGGCCAGCCTAGATTGCGCATTTGTGAAATTCCAACAACTAGTAGGCCAAACTGGATTGCGCATTGCACAATTCCAGTAGCCAACTAGCCTCCCAAATAGCTCAGATGAGATTTTGTGTAGTTCTGGCAGCCAATCTCCCAGCTTCCCAAGAAAAATTGCACAATCCTTGCCAGTAAATCCCCAGGTAAGTTGCATGTCATTCCTCATGTTTTTTTTGGTTTTAACTGAAAGATTTCTTGCCATGCATGTCGCTATGTCTCCATATCTAGCGGGCATTCATCCGCCTCTTAGCAGTTTAGGATCAATGACCTCCAAGAGAGCAGGATCAAAGGAAACTGACGAAAGTGCAACTGGAGCAACAATTGAGTGAGTGTCCACAAGTCCGTTGATCTATGAAGACACTAAGATGATTGTAGACAAGGACATCAAGCTGAAATGGAAAGAGGTCAATGATGCATTTGCAGGCACATTTGGGGAAGACCTCGAAGACTTGCAAGTCTATGTGAACATCCATAAGTCCGACTTGTACCGGATTTCATGCAAATATTTCGTGCTCCCATGCATGAACATGATACGTTGGATCATCTTGCACATTGATTTAGACGATGACATTGAGCAGCGCCATCAGGACAGAGATTTCTACCTTTAGGGCACATGATTATGAACATATGTATCATATGTCGAAGGCCTTGATCACCATGGATACTCCCTTCATCCTACCCAGCAGCAATGCCAACTCAAAGATATCTTGAAGAACTGAGTGAAGGAGCTGGCTAAATTTAGGATGACACCAACCAAGTCTACAAGATGAAGATACTGCGGAAGACGTATCAATACTTGGTCATTTATGCATGTCATTTGTATGGCCAAGAAAGCATGGAAACCTTCCCATAGGATTGGGTGATTGCATTGGACCAACTAGCCAGAGAAGGCAAATCATGCAACTGGTGTGACACGTTGGCTCACCAACTGAAGGAACATATAACAAGGGCTCGACATTTGCCCAAAGGTATGCAAGACGAAATCTACATGTCTGCCTACATCTTGGATGCAATCTGTGCACATCAGGAGTTCTCGGGCTTGAAGTGGGTATGGACATCAACGAAGACCTTTGTGAACACTTATTGTAAGATGTTGTCTGAATGCAGTTTTAGAGGAGTTATCACACAAATGTCTGATTATTTTGTCACCCTAGTTTACAAGATGATATTCAAACAAGTTCCACCCTGCATGTCGAAGGTAGCAATGGAGGCACTGATCGACATAGTTGATTGGTATGCCTCACCGTTTGACACCTTCATACGAATGTACATCGCGGAGAAGCCTCCCTATATTCTACCGAAGTTTTCCTTGGACAAACTCATCATGCAGAATGTATCATATCACATCTTGGTAGGATTATCAACTAGGCTGCATCAGAAGGCACCTTGACCCGCTCTTCCGTTGCGCATTGGGTTATACGAGATACGGAGTTTCAAAAATGTGTATGTCGAAGCAAAGGAGATGAAGAATTATCCATTCGATGCTTGAAGTTACAGTTAGTATGACCTACATTGTCTTATGAAAGACCACTACATAAGAGTATATTTTAACTGGATCCACGGGGAATTTCATTGGGCAGAAGAAGACTCATGGTGCTATTGCCATAGCTTCTCTAGACCCAATGAACCGGTCAGCCTCACTGTGGAATGGTTAGCGAAGCATCGTGAAGCAACATCTCAGAGAGCACCACCAACAGCAGTAGCAGAGGTAAACATACCAGTGCGTGACAAGGGTAAGAGGAACATTGTTGACAACATGGAGGAAGAGCAAAGCTACAAGTTTCGAGGAGACCCACTTGTGTAGAAAGCATCTTTGGAAATAGAAGCAAAGAGGCAACAACGCGATAAGAGAAACACGCAAAGGCAGAGAGAGAAACAGAGAATTGAGGGAACATAGAAGGAGTTGCATGAGATGAAGGAGAAACTCTGGAAGGAACAGGAGCTGTGCAGACAGGAGAAGGAAGTGCAGCAAGAATAGGTACATCAGGGGCGCATCTTGTACACACAAATGAAATTGTGCTCGTACATGTAGTAGACTCATCAGAACAACTTGCATCAGGCATATAGGGTGAACCATCGTAGGAGCTGGACCTCACTTAGGAGATAGAACAAGCACTTGAATAAATGGATACGGATATGGAGAAACAGGAGTTAGAGCAAGACATTGACCTCATGCCTCACCACCAAGAAGTTGACCCACCAGTTGCATCGAATCTAGAAGAGGAGCAAGTCCCAAGCGACTAAGGAGACACTAAGATCCTTGGAAATTCGCTGGAAGGAGAGATGCACAACATCTCATTCGACGAGTCTCAACACATTGTTGTGTAATCTTGTAGAGTGTTGACTCCAGATGATCATACATATCCTGTGTAGTTTAAGGAACGAGTGATCATGTCTAACGTGTGCAAACATCTAGTAGCATTGGTTGATGCTACCAGAGCATATGCCGAAGTCACTAGCTCATGTGTTCGCTTCCTGATAGTTGAGAACGAGCGAATGGCTAAGGAGCTATAGACGACCAAGCAAGGAGGAGAATTATTTATAGCATTTGCCTGAGTAGAATTGAAGAAGGCAATACTGGATGAAGTATTGTCCCTTGACACAGTCATGCCAGCATTGTATTCCAAGTTTGGTACTGTGCATAAGGAATTTGTCCATCTCAACCGTTGGCAACAATAATGTGCCAGAAGAGCACGTATCTTGTCGAACGTTCATGCTACTATTGAATACATGCAAACATGGACAATGAGATATAAGGGATCCCTGATACACTTTCCTAAGATGATGAAGCCCAGAGTGGTCAAGTTGAAGGCACGCATTCGGAGTCAGATACGAAACTATGAAGATCTCCCGCAGCTCATCACTAGTCTATAGGCTTCCCATGCACGAGTATTCAAGAATATGGATGTTGTTGTGTGCGCACATGTGATCCCATCTATTGGGACACTCATTGAGGTGAAGACAAAGGCACAAGTCTGACTGGAGCTTGAATCGTACTTTGACGAGTTGATGAGCATAACCACCAGCCCGAACTTGGTGATCAACGTAGAAACCGTGCACAAGTATGTCGCTGGTCTGGCCACACTCAAGACAATGATGCGCATGCTATCAGATAAGATGTACAGAGGTGCCCGAGTAGTGTACCTGGATGCTATGGAGGCAAGAGTTTGTTTCCAGAAAGATGTCACCTTAGAGTACATGGACACCATCACAGACTACTGAGCTTGGCATTAGTTCACCACTGTCAACCACCATGAGGATGTCAAAGAGCTAGTATTCCAACAGTTATCCGAGTCATAGTGATGTCTTGCATGGCTTACTCAAGCCTATTTTTTCTCACATGGGTACATGTGCAGATTGTATGTAATGTCTTGTCAAGTGTAAGTTCAAGTGTCGATAGTTGGATGTAACAGTCATAGAGTAGATGAAGAGTCATGAGGGTAGTTTAACTGTCACAAAGGGGAATGTCAAGGGCCACCCCACCCTTTTCTATATATACTCACTCATAACTCATTGTAGGGGCTTTTGGTCAACCAAGATTCTGATAGGACTATCTTAGAGAGAGCTTGGACAATATTTTAATGAGCCTTGTCTTCTCCACTGTGTAGAGCTAGTATATCTCTTTGGAGGAGTAGGCGACAGTGACCGTAACGTTCCGCTGTCAAAACTAGTGGTTGGACATGGATGTATTGTATGGTTGGAACTTACACTTCTTTAGATAACAGAGCTAGCACGTTTCATGCATATGTCGTATTGTATTTCAACTATCTTGTTTACTCTAAATGATATATGTATATGTTTGCTTATGCATGCATGTGTAGTTATTTTGTGTATATGTTTGTATGAATCTTATTGGAATGTTCTGTTGATTTAACCATCACTTTGGATTGCTATCTCACTTGCCTTCCATGTTGTGATGCATCTTAGCTCACATGTTCCCTTCTTAACTCTGTGTTGTCACAGGTCTCCAAGGGGCGCACTTACCTCACCCTCCATGTGTTAGAAGCACTCATGCACCTTCCTTGACTTACTGCATATGTCACACCCTTGCTACCAACAGGGACATCTTACTTGCCTTTGTGCGAAACCGCGGTCAAGGAGATACTGTATGACCCAATGCTGGGACTCCTACACCAAATGGTATGAGGTTTAATTGGGACTTCTTACCAGGGAGATCAGCTGACATGTTGGCGGGTCCAACACCATCAATAGAATCCCAGACCAGACATCTTTCTGCCCCAAGAAGGGTTTGATAATAATTAATTCTTTATAAATGAAATTCCTTTTCTGGAAAATAAGGGGACTCAAAAGTAGAGGTAAACAAAGATATCTTAGAGATCAAATCAAAAAGGAAAACCCAATGATTGTAATTATACAGGAAACAAATTTTGTAGAGGAGAAAATGCATAAAATAACCAGATTTTGTTGGAAAGGATGTGAGCACATGCCCATAGAAGTGATCCAGAATGCAGGGGGGCTATCAATGTGTTGGAATCCCCATATGTGTTTATTTCAGGAATGGTTTGCAAAAACCAAAATTCTAAGAGAGAAATTTCGCTATGTGGTAACATAAGTGAAGAATATGTCTTCCTCTTAGTGGTCTATAGACCCTCCAACTCTTCAAACAAAAGATTTTTCTTGAAATAGATGTAGGATACGAAACAAATGGTAGGTAATTCATTATGGATTGTGGGTGGTGATTTTAATATTATGAGATCGCTGCAAGAGAAAAAGGGTGGTATTCGTAGGTTGGATCCTATATCAACAAATTTTGATGAATTTTTACAAACTCTTTGTCTTGTCGATATTCCAACAATAAATGGATGTTTCACTTGGAACAATCACAAAGGGGGAAGAAATCATATTTCTTGTCGAATAGATTGTTTTCTATTCTCAAACGAAGTTCTAAAAATATATTTTTTCATTGAAGCCTTTATATTGTTGTGTATGGGTTATGATCACTAGCTAGTTAGGTTCGAAATTGATTTGAAGGAAATTCCATTAAATCACCCTTTTCAATTTGAAAGTTTTTGGTTTTGGTCAAATGGTTTTGTAGATTTACTAAAGGAATGGTGGGAAGAAATAACTATTGAAGGTCACACCAAGATGAAGATATTTCAACTAGAGTTGAAAAAATTGAAATATTGGATTAAATATTGGAATAAGAGAGCCTTTAGGAACATTTTTAAAGGTAAGAGAGACCTGGAAAACAAGATGTCACTTATTCAACAAAGGAGCATACGGGAAGGTAGAACTATATAGATGGAATTGTAGGAGGCAGACACTCTTGACGAGTTAGAAAAAAGACAAAAAGAAAGAAGAAACATTAAAGAAGAAAAAATCCAAGATCCAATGGCTCAACGAGGGGGATTGAAACACAAAGTTTTTTCATAATGCTATGATACAACATCGTCACCATAACATAATATTTTCCATTATTTATAAGGAAGCGGGAGGAAACTTTCACAATATGGCATAGAAGGTGAATTGATCCATTATTTCAATGATCTATAGAGAGAGGTAATGCCAGGTCAATCTGTAGCTACTATTTTAGTAATACAACACATTCCAAGAATTATTAGTAAGGAATCAAACATTGCACTAATGAGACCAATTTCTTTATCGGAGGTTGAATCAGTAGTAATGAATATGCCAAAAAATAAGACACCTTGAACGGATGGTTATACAACAAATTGCTGGAGTTTTAAAAAAAATAGATTCTGGAAGTAATGGAAGAATCAAGGAAATCTAGGAATATACTCCTAACTTTGAACAAAACATTCATATTGTTAGTACCAAAACCAATATGTTCGGAGAGTTAAGAAGGATTTATACCTATTACATTATGCAACATGATCTACAATATTATATCCACGATTATAGAAAATAATAATGAAACTGTTGCTTCCATTCTTGATATCTCCATCTCAAACGAGCTTTGTAGAAGGATGGCAGATAGCGGATGGAATAACATTAGTGTAAGAAATAATTCACTCACTGAAAAATTCTAAGCACCTAGGTATGTTCATAAAATTGGATTGACATAATGACTTGGTTTTTTTACTACATGTTCTACAAGCTTTTGGATTTTCAGAAAAATGGTTGGAGTGGGTGAGATCACTTATTTCCACTGTCTTTTTTTCTATCTTGGTAAATGGAGCACCTTCACAAAATATTCACCCATCCATAGGTATCAGGAAGGGAGATCCTTTTCACCATTTCTCTTAATCCTAGCTATGGATGGACTAGAGATAATGTTTCAAAAAGTAGGGGATTCTGGCTACATATATGGATTCTGATTTTACGGGATGAATTTTCCAATCACCCATCTTCAATTTGTTGATGATGTTATATTGTTTGGTTTACCTACATGGAGAGAGGTGATAAGGATGGATAGGATTCTCCAAACTTTTACGTTAGCTTCAGGGACCAGTGAACAAAGACAAAACAAAAATGTTCTATTGCAACTATCCAGAATTGGTTCAACAAAGGATTTGTAGCACTTTGAGGTTTACCAGAGGATATCTACCATCCAAGTATTTAGGAGAATCGATTGTATTGTATTATAATAGGGTGTCCACATGGGAAGAGATTGTGAAGAAGACACATTGTAAAGTGAATAACTAGGTGCTCGTGTCCATAGACTTCCCCGATTGTCTTGTCATGACGAAAGAAGTTCTTGAAGCAATACAAAACTATCAACTATCACTAATGCTGATCCCAAGAACTGTGAGCCAAAAACTGAGATCTATTTGGACAATTTTTTTATGGAAAGGATCGGCCAAAACATGCAAGTGAGCCTTGGTTGATTGGGATAAGTTGATCCTCCTAAAATAGAATGGAGGATTGGTCCTTAGGGACCCTCCCTTATTAGCAAAGACTATGATATGAAGTTGTGGTGGCTATGGGTGCAGGGAGGAAATCCGGGTTGGAAGCAGATTTGGGTTAGAAAATACCTGACCCTGACTTCATAGGTTGATAGACTACAAGTTGAAGATAAAATAAAAGGATCTGAAGTATGGAATTAGGCCTATGAGACAAAGGCTCTCATGAAACAATATTCTTTTTGGGAGATAAGAGATGGTAAAACATATTTTTGGGAGGACTCACGACAACAATATCCCCCTTTGGCAGAAAGAAGGAACCTTAATGATATAAAAATGTAGGCACAATCCCAAGGATCTCTTAAAGTGGAGATTACTGGATTTATATGGATACACCACATGGTTGGCGAAAATGGAAAACACCAATAGATTCGGTAAATTTTAATGACTCTTTACCTTGGGCGAAATTTTATCAATTACTTCAAAGTAGAAGGATAATAATATCTTTCAAAAAGGATATGTTGCGTTGGGGAATATGTCAATCTGGAACCTTTTCCATAATAGAATCTTACTCTTTAATACTTGGACTGCAACCTCAGGTGGACACTAGAATATGGGGAAATATTTGGAAAAATTGTGTATAGCCTAAAGTTTCCACTTTCCTTTGGATGATAGCTTGGGGGCATGTGTTAACTTGGGAATACTTGCAAAGGAAAGGCTTTGAAGGTCCATCGAGATGTCTGTTATGTTTACAAGAAGAGGAGAAAATAAAATGTTTATTAATTACCTGCACTTATTCGCAAAAAATGTGACATTTTGTTTATGATTTATTTAACTGAGCCCTGCTATTTTGATTGGATATCAATATTTGGTTGGAAGAATGGTTTCGAGTGAAGTTTAAACACCCATGGATAATGAAATCATGGCACCTAATTTTAGGTTTATCCTTATGGAATTGTGGAAGGAGAGGAACATGAGGGTCTTTGAAGGTAAATGTCGACTTTCTAGATGTGCAAGAGTTGATTTGTAAAAATATAATAGAAACCCTGTTAGCATTTCCGCTAGAATTGAGAGATGGGCTAATGGATGAAGAAGAGACGCTTATTTTAAATAGATTAAATCTAGAATTAAATAAAGTTCTCTCTATATATAAGTTTCAAAGTAGAGGCCTCTGCAGGGATAGCTTTTTCCAACCTCCTTTGCAATCCTTCATAACATTGAGTTTTGATGGGGCCTCAAAAGGCAACCCAAGGGAAGGAGGTTTCAGAGGTATTTTTTAGGATGAAAAATCAAATCCTATTCATGTCTATGCATTTTCTTGTGGGGAAGCTTCCAATAACCTGACACAATTCAAGGTGTTAGAGAAAGGTCTACAAATAGAAGCGAGGAACTATTACTAGTTGTTTCTTGTTCTTAGCTTTATTTAATAGCCCGATTATTATTTCAGGGTGGTGAACAACAATTTCCTTTCACACTGGGATTTTTCAGGAGTTAATTCTTCTTGTATGTATCAGTTTCCCACCTGTTTGTTTCAATCTCAAGAGTATATTTCCTACACTTTTCATGCCAAAATTTCTGTGGACCAGTGCAATTCAAGCTCCATTTCCAGTTATCAATGTATACATTTTATCATCGTCCTATAGTAAGAAGTCTACCTACAAGTGATAGGTGGTTATGTATAGCGAGCCAATTTTTTTTTTTTTGTGTTTCTTGCATAATATAACGTGTGGGCCTTCCTTCAAATGGCTTTTGTCCTCCCAATGACAAAACTTCAATTCCTCAAGCCCTCTGGAATTTTGTTTACTTGCCCTGTATTGATCTGTGGAGTCTGGCATAGTGGGTCTCTCTCCATATGGTTTTAATTTCTTTCGCTATCGATTTTTCCATGGGATATTCTTGAAGCCAAAAGTTGACATATTTTCCTCTTATGTCTTATCGGATTAAAGGGGATTCAATTTGTCTCTGGCTCTGGTCCATAAAGGTTTTAGTGTCTTTCAAGGTCAGGAGTCATTCTTTCAGTTGTTCATTGACAACTTATGTATACAAATTGTAGTGGGTAATTTTAAGTTGTTTGTCACCTCACATATGGTATTTTGGGTCCTAGATGGGCTACACTCTTTAGTCCATTGTAATATTCAGTTTAATTGGTTTTTCCAAACTTTTCTTGTTCGAATCGTTTATAGGTATTGGGTTCTTATGGCCCCTCACCAAAGATTGCCTGGTCGCAAGGGAGGTGCTCCAGGGGAGTCTTCTTCCAGACACCGGCATCTATTTGGGTGGGAGTTGGTTGCAAATTTCTTTGATGTTTTTCCTATGGAAGTGAGAAAAGAAATACACACTCTGGAAGTTAAGGAGTTTGGAGATCGGATGTATCACTCATATACTAAAGTTTGCATTCGTAAAACCAAATGGGTGATAGACCTAAGAAAATTGAGGAAAAGAAGATTGTATTTGCTACACTCTATATTAACACACAAACAGATGGAGACTCTTCTTCATATGGTGCTTCGCAATAAACAAGTAGATAACTATAAAATTTTTGCAGGCCAAGAGGAATTGAAGAGGATATTGAGGGACATTCGTTATGATATTGATGATATTGTGGTTAGATTGAAAAAAGTGGAGCGCTATATAATCTTTGATTCAAATACTGATTCAAAAACTCCTCATAATGAAGAAGCGATTATAAATGTTCCATCCATCAACATGGCCAATGCAAACTCCTCTCCAAATTACTCTGTGATCATATTTGACGAACGAGTCCATCTCTGACTTTCTTTCTATCTTTTGGGTTTCCCAGTCAATGGTTGTTTTCTTATGTTTCTTTTTTAGTCATCTACTTCCTAGTATGCCACTTGTTGTTAGTTGATAAACACTCTTATGTCAACATCTATGCTTTTTTGTATGGTTAGATACCCACCACGTCAAGTGTTAACAACTAGTTGACTTCTCTTTTGTTCTCCTTTTAACAAATTACTAGTCATTTGATCAGGTTAACACTGTGTTTCAAAGAATTATCAATGTAATTTTGTTTTTTAAATATTAATAAAAATCAATAATTAGATATTATCAAAAGGAAAAAAACAAACAAATTCAAATTACAATTAACAAATTCAAATTACAATTAAACTTTCGAGAAATCTGACTAAAAAATCTACCAAAAATCACTACACTAAATTATATTTAAATTCTATCTTTGACCTTCCATATAAATTAATTAAAAAATAAAACAACATAAATACACATGCAAACACAAATATTAAGAAATAATATTATTTTTAAATAATATATAACTTACCCTAAACATTTTCGATAGCTTCAATAATTTCATTGTTCTGCTCTTTAAAAAATCAATTACATAATCCTTATTCATACCAACACCTTTGTCAAAGATTCTACACAAGGATTAAAATCCGAATTAAAAAAGGGTTAAAGTTGTATTTAAACCAACACTAACTCTCTGCTCCATCCAAAAATAAATCACCCATCTCATATAAAATATTAAATAAATTTATATTTATATTTATTATTATGAAAATAGCATATTATTTATTTATATATCTTTAATACTATATTCTTAAAAAAGGAGAATATTTATATTGAAAAAATAAAATATTGCAAATGCAACCCAATCTTTAAAGCACTTTCAAAATCTATATGTCAATCAAGCTTAAGATACGTACATAATGCCCTTCTATGATTGAAGTGTGATGATAGTGATGGATTTCCATAAAAAGTTGTGCACCTAAATTGATAATGCTTGTGTGTTGATATGGTCAATCCATAGAGGAATCTTAATGGGACCATTCTATCTTATGAGGGTATTTTTAGAATGATCCCTTGTCTTATCCTAGGAACAATAATTCTATACCAGTCCATCTGAGTGGATAAGAAGTAAATGTACACCTAAGAACACATCAAAGATGTAGAATCTTTATATAGTTGAGTTGAACGACCTTTCTAGGGATGGAGGGGCTAAAGTATCTGGAGGACTTGGCCTTTTACCTTGTCTAGTTTTTAGAGTTCAAACTTTAGAATTACCACAATTTTAAAAGAGGAAGACAAGGCAGAGTACTTCAAAGTATTTATATTGAATTTTTCTTAAGTTTGGTTTGAAAAGTGGAAAAAGGTGAATATTTTTATGAATAATATTATTGTAACATAACAAAATTGTTCAATACGTTTAAATTGAATATTTATTTTTTATTATAAAAATAAATCTTTAATCAAAATATGAAATTAGAATTAGATATTGGATAAGATAACAGTGTTAATCTAGAGCGATTAACATGAAACAAATCAAATATAAAAATAACAAATATAAATATATATATATATATATATATATATATATATATATATATATATATTTATTTTGTTATTAGATATTGGATAAGATAACAGTGTTAATCTAGAGCGATTAACATGAAACAAATCAAATATAAAAATAACAAATATAAATATATATATTTATTTTGTTATTATTATCAATATTGAGCATTTTATTTGTTGTATACAAAACTTTATCTGTATATGTTTCATTCAATGATATACTATTAAAGATATAATATATATACTTGAGTGAGCATAATGGTTAAAGAGCATGTGTTTCTTCTTAAGAGTTCACAGGTTCAAAGCTAGAGGGGGTAGAGTATGTATGCCTTCATATACTTAGGAGTTAAATCGTTGCACGGAAGTGAGTCCTTTGTCCCATAAACAAGAAGGTCTTATAAACCAATTTGATGTTTGGCTTGGTCCTGATCTTAAAATTAAATAATAATAATAATATATCTTAAAATACCCTTTTTATCATATTAATCCACCAATCTTCTTAATAATAAATTTTCTATTTAAAATAACATAAAATTATTTTATATATCACACATGGATATTTAAATCAAGTACATTAGGTTAAGTTCTTCACCATTTAATAACTTAGATTTTGAAATCTTTAAAATTAATTGGCTTTCATACCTAAACTATTTGACATATGACAATATGAAAATATTGCTTCTAAATTTCCAAGTATCATCCAATGGTGATGTTATATATCTAGGTTACCCCTTTTTTTCATATAATCCACACATCTTCTAAATAATAAATTTGTTATTTAAGGTAATCTAAAATCATTTTAGATATTTCACATGGATATTTAAATCAAATGCATTCGGTTAAGTTCTTCACCATTTAGTAGCTTAGATTTTGAAATCCTTAAAATTAATTGGCTTTTGATACCTATATTATTTGACATATTAAAGTATGGAAAACTTGTTATTAATATATTTAGTGTTCAAAGGACTAGATAAATTTTGGTAGATTCTCCAAAATAATTAATCTAATTATGAATTTTAAATCATCCCAACTAGATTTTCAAAAATAATTAATTTAAATATGGGTTATAAACCATTCAAATTCAAGAAATATAAAGTTTATATTTTCAAAATTCTAGAATTTTGAAGGGTAAAGTTTTAAAATTAACATTCTCATTAAACAAAAGAATTATAACTTTTTATAGAATTGTTACTAAATTTAGAGAAGATTTAAAAAAAAAAAAGAGGTTGAATTTTTATTAACTTACTCCACTAAATATAAACCATCTATATCTATTGTAATAGTTCACTAGGAGGCTTGAACACTCCTTGATTTTAGGATTTCTAGGCTTTTCATTCATGGTCGCAACTATAGGGGGTGTGTGCCCCCCTCCTACAACAATGTAGTCTCTAGGAATGAATATCTCCATTGGAACCAACCACATGATCCGGTAATCTCCACCTTCCTTCTACCCAAAGGTGATGGTTTCTATAGTCAGGAAGATGTAGCATCGTCAAACCCTAGGTTGCAGGGGAATTCTCCCAACAATTGCCTAACTAACACAACAATCAATCTCAAGTTTGATTTTAAATCTAATTGTATCAGAGATTATATTCAATACATGAAGGATCATGCACTAATCAACAAATTTCTATGGATTTGACCTTTGAAAAAAGAACTTTCATAGTGGATTCAAAGAAAATTGAAACCCAAGGGACAAATCAAGTTGGAATTGGGGGCGAAATGCTTCTTCATATTAATCTTTGCCAATGCAGAGGAAAAAACAACATTTTTGAAGGAGGCCCTTACTTCCTTAATTTGGTTAGACTATATTTTCAATTTCAGACAAAAGATTCATACCATATAAACAAGATTTTCAAGTTGCACTGGTTTGGATTAGGATGTACTCACTGCCTAGAAAATTATGGGAGGATTATGTACTAGATGAAATAGAAAACCCTAGGTGACTTTGTCAAAACTTTAGAAGCAGCCAATAAGGCACAATATATTTCATATGCCAAGATTTGTGTCTACATGAACATTATATATCCATTGACACAATCAATTAACATTTACTACTAGGATGAGCTCTAGAAGAAAACCCTAGGCTATGAACACACAACATTTCAATGCCACTGTTTCCATGAATACGACCATATGTTTAGGGAATTTCCTTTCATGATCCCTGAAGTAACCCAATCACAATTTGCATTTAAGGATGATGATGTTTTTATCAAGCCCAGGCTCACAAATGAAATCATAAATCTCCTCTGCCCCCATCTTATGGCAAGAAACCTAGAACCAACACCAACTTTGACCCTCTAGATAATCTCGATACTTCGACTCCGTAGGACCAAAACTATATAGACCCCTCTCAAAACTTATATTAGGCCATACAAGAGAAATACCTTAAGCAACAACCTTCAAAAGTAGAAGATGGGTTAGAGGAAATCTCAAAAATAGCCGAGGAACTTGTGCTGCAAGTGATCAACATAATAGATCAAGAGGAGGAAATATATTTGGACAACATCAATGACATGTATCTCGACATCTTGTATCTCACAAACATGTCCAAATTTTAGAAAGGGAAGGACCCCATTTCCATCCTATAGAACCAAGTCAAACTTCAGGGCAAAGTGTATCTCAAAGCATGGTAACAAGCTCTAGAAAAGGGCCTCATGTGTGTCCCTTTCAACCTGCCAATTAGGAGTAAAATATCAATACTTTTAAAGACACTCCCAAGTTTACAAAAGAGGATAAAAGGTAAGAAATGAAATCCAACCAACAAATCCTTGAGGAGTTAGGGAAAATGTTGGTCAACTTTGGTAGAATAAGATGATCTCAAAGGTATACTCCTTCACCACTCCTAATTCTCAATGAAGTGATATATTGGAACATAATGGGTTTGCATTGCAAAGGAAAGCATAGACTTCTCATAAATAAATGACAAAAATAAAATGTTGTGTTATGTATCCATATCAAAATAGCATAGAAACATAAGAAAAGATAGATCAACAACTAGATAATAAGCCACTTCGAGGGGGAAACCTCCCTTTACATCACATAAATGAACAATTCTTGGATGATTCAAATGACAAGACCTCCTTGGTATATATAGGAGTCTAAAGGTTCAAAATATAAATAGAGCCTACATAACAGTAATAATGTAAAGGCTCAACCATAATAATAGTGGGCTTCTATGGGTATAACAATAACAATATGGGTGCTACACTGGTATTATTGGGACCTAACACCATCCTGTATGATGATACATGAAACATAATACTTTGGGGAACAAATCACCAAAGTAATCTCTAGCAAATGGAGAAACTGTTAACATGTGGCAGTTGATGCATAAGGACAAGCTAGAGGATTGGCGATCTTTTGGAATCCTCAATAAATGATTGTATCAGACATGTTTACAACCTCTAGAGTCATAACTATCAAATTCCAACTCACAAAATCCGATGAAATATATTATCTATCCAATGTCCATGGATCATCATTGCAAAGGGATAAGGCTAGTTTATTGCATTTTATAAGAAACTTTTCCCAAATCATAGATAATCGGCCATGGATTATTGGATGATAATTCAACATGAAAATATAATTGGCTAAAAGTATGGGAGGAATTTGGAAACTAGATAGGGACGCATACCTATTTGGAGAAACGATAACAAATTCCAAGCTCCTATATCTCAATACCATTAATGACATCCATACATGGAGTATCAGAAGAATGGGAACCCAACAAATTGCCTCACACCTCAAAAGCTTCTTAATATTAGGATCCTTAATGGAAAAGGATCTTTACATGGAAGTGGAAATCCTCCCCTACAAAGGGTCAAACCATTGGCTAATCAGTCTAAACTTGGAAATTCTAGACAACCCAAAATATATGCCCTTTTGATTTGAGAAATTTGCATTTCACATCCAAATTTTATGGAAGAGATTCAAGATAGTAGAGAAAATTGAATCATCTAAAAGGATTTTCCATGTATCAATTGCAAAAAAATACAAAATATAAATAATTAGTTTAAAAAATGGAACTTGAAGGATTTTTTAAACATTTTCAGGCGAAGAGAGATCTAAAGGAGAAGATGGATACAATCCAAAAATTAAAAATCCTTCATGGAAAATCAAAAGAGCTCATCCAGGAAGAAGTTAACATCCTCACATAATTGGAAGACATATGCAAACACGATGATATTTTATGGAAACACAAATCTTGGGTGCATTGGCTCAGAGAGGGAGAGAAAAACACTTTGTTCTTTCAAAAACCTATGCTCCAAAGATAACACAATAATAGGATAATCTCCCTCGACAACTTGTCATGGATAAAACTCCAAGCACATAAGGAAATGGCAGAGGAATTATGCATTATTATAGCAACCTTCTATCATATATACAACCTCTTAGAGAGGAAAAAATAGAAAATATCACACAAAATATCCCAAAGTTGGTAACAAAGGAACAAAATGAGGCCCTTTTGAGAATAATCTCCTATGAATAGATTAAAGCATCAATAAAATCAATTCCTAAAATTAAGGTGATAGGATGAGATGGATTCATATTAGACTTTTTTCAAGCATTCTAGCCAATAATAGGAAAATATGTCCAGAAAGCAATGGAATAATATTAGGCATATCTATTTGTTCTCCTTGCCTTAAATGCTACCTTACTCACACTAATCCCTAAGAAGGACAAGGTCAATGAGCCAAGAAATTTTATACCTATTTCCATCTGTAATGTGGCCTACAAGGTTATGTCTAAAATAATTACTACCAAACTAGAATTGATTTTACCCTAGCTCATCTCACCTAAACAATCAAGATATGTAGAAGGAAGAAAAATCTTGGATGGAATCCTCATGGCCGACAAGGTGGCTCACTCCTTGAAATCCTCCAAGAAAACCTAGCATGCTAATCAAACTTGATTTATCTAAAACCTTTGACAAGCTCAAATGGTCCTTCCTTTCTTAGATTATATCCTCTTTTGTTGGGTATGTGTTACATTATTTTCATGACTATTAGCATGCATTATATGTTGTGTTAGGCACGACGGTGGGTAACAGGGGGGTGGCATCCCCCTAGTTCATGAGGTTTCAAGGGGGTGGGAACCCCCCCATGCAAGGGTGTGAGGGTAGTGCCCTCGAAAAAGAATTGGGCGGATCATGCACACAGTTTTTGCTAAAAGTAGTTTTGTGGCACATGGTGATTTTTCCCATGGTTTTATGGTTTTGGTTAAGGGACAATGATTTTATTCTAATATATGGTAAATGGATTGGAAATTAATAGATGTCGTAGGATATATATTGTATTATAATATTGTACACAAAATATATATTGAAAATTCTTGTTGTCTTTCCCAAATTTGGATTTTCAAGATAAAAACTTTTTGTTAATGTGTATGTTTTCCATTGCATATTTGCTATTTTAATTAAGAATATGTTTGCAATAATGTATTAGAGGAGTTCTAGTTTAAAAGGGATGCCTTTGTGGCTAATGAGTTTGGTTCATGTCTATGGTCCCTGTTATTGAGGGAGATATATGAAAGTGATTGGTATGGTGAAAGGAAATGGAAAGTAGTTCAATGATAGAGATTGAAAAATTCAATGGCAAGATTTTCAAGTTTTGGAGGCTCAAAGTGGAATATTGGTTGGTGGACAGAGATCAGTGGATCATTGTGGATCTAGGTACTGCACCAACAAGGATGTCAATAGAAGACAAGGGAAAATTTTAGGGGATAATATTCATAGGTGGGCTAATTTCCATGATTTTTTCCAAAAAAAGATTCATTAATTTAATGTTTTCTCTAAAAATGATTTGCCATAAAATTATAGTATAAAATTATTTTACCTTAAAAATCGCCAAAATTTTATAAAGGCTATATAAAATCATTGGAAATTTAAATATTTGTACAAAAATATCCATGAACATTTTATACCTTGCATATTAGGGGCTACTAAGATCTGCCAAGGTTTCTAAAATTTTAGAGAAATTCCCATCCTTGAAATTTTCCTTGCAAAATACTGGACTAAGTTGGATCAAAAGGAAAAGATCGCAATATGATTATGTATCTAAGTTTGAGTATTTTTCAATTTTTCAGGGGAAGTTACAATAAAGGCTTTGTGGAACAAGTTAGTGGATTTGTATCAGTCTAAGTTCCTAATGAAAAAATTGTTCATGTGGAAGAAGTTGTGTAACGTAAGGATGAAGGATGGCTATTGAGAGATGAAGCATCTAAATGTCTTTAACACTATGGTAAGTTAGCTATTATATTTTCATATTAAGATTTCAAATGAAGATAAGTGCATTTGTTTGTTATGTTCCCTACTCAAATAATGGGATAATCTAATTATTTCCATAGGCAGTTATGCAACTACTTTAAAGTTTGATGAAAGAGTCTCATCCTTGTTACGTGAGGAGATGAAATTGAAAAACATGGAAAGCCAGAATGGATATGCCCCATTTGTAAGAGGATGCTCCTAAAATAGAAACAAAAAAAGGTCCTTGAGTGGGAGATCTAAATCTAGAGGAAGATCTAAATCTCTAGGAAATTTTGTAAATGTATATTGGAGATGTGGAAAAGAATGGCATTAGAAGAAAAATTTTAAATCTAAAATTTCTAAGAAAAGGAAAGGACTTGAAAATGCTCCTTTTGTAGAAACAAATACATACTCAGATGAATGAGAGGATGTGTACTTGGATTCTTCAAGAACACACGTAGATCACAAGGCTTGGTTGGCCGACTCATGCACATCCTTTCACATGACTCCTCACAAGGAATGGTTTTGAAAATATGAAAGATTTTATGGTGGTGTTGTTTTCTTTGGAAATGAATCAGCATCCAAAATTTTAGGATGAGGAAAATTCAAGTTGAAGATCATGGGTGGAAGGATTATAACACTCCCTAGTGTTCTACACACCTCAAGGTTAGTTATAAATTTGATTTCCATAAGCAAGATGAGTGATGCAAGTGTAAAAATAGCGTTTGAAAAGGATACCTACAAGATGGTTTGAGGAGTGACGGTATTGCTAAGGTGAGTTCAGATTGGAACCCTATATAAGCTATTGAGAAGCATCATTAGTGATGGGTGCAACACATCCGTTGTTCTTGAGAGTGTGGAAGAAGAAATAAACATTGTTTTAGTTTTTGGAGAAAATATTATGCTATGGCATCAAATATTGGGACATACCCGAGAGAAGGACCTTTACGTACTACAATAATGGTATGGTAAAAGGTATGTCTAATTACACTCCAAATTTTGATTTCTAGGAACAATGTTTATATGGGAAGCAAAATTGAGTAAGACTCTCCTCTAGTGCTATGAGGTCAGAGGAAATATTGTAGTTCAAGCACAGTGATGTTTTTGGACCTATGTTGGTTCTATCACTGGATAAATATGTGTACTATGTCTCATTTATAAATGACTTATCAAGGAATACATGGATATATTTCCTCGGGAAGAAGCTTGAATTCTTTAACAAGTTCAAAGAGTTTAAGGCTCTTATGGAGAATCAGTCAGAGAGGAAAATTAAGATGTTGAGGATACATAATGGTGGAGAATTATGTGGGAACAAATTTTAATAATTTTATAAGAAGCGTGTTATAGCAAGGTAGAAGACTACTCCATACACAACTTAGTAGAATGGAGTTATGGAAAGGATGAACAGAACATTGATGGAGAAGGAAAGGAGCATGCTCAGTGGTGTTGAGTGAGGATAGGAATTCTAGGAAGAGGAAGTAGACATTGTGTGTTATATGATAAATATATCACCCGCATCAACATTGGATGACAAAACTCCATAGGAGGTGTGGATTGGTAAGAAACCTTCTCTTAAACGTATTAGGGTATTTGGTTTTGATTCTTATGTACATGTTCCAAAGGAGTTTAAAATTAAGTTGGTTATGAAAGGTGAAAAGTGTATCTTTATCAGATATAAAGATGGTATGAAAGGTTATAAGATTTGGAACCCAAAAACTAAGAAGGTTGTGTATAGTTTTGATGGGCCTCCAAATTAGATACAAATTAAGGCTCATCTAACATTCCCTAAGCACATAAAAGCTATATTGAATCTCTCATTCTACACTTAATAATGTTTTCTTAGATTTAATAAGTTCTTAGGAAGGTTTAGAGATAATTGCATATTATGTGCCTAATATTATTTATTTTACAGAATGCTGAGAGAATATTGAGTAAATTATCAAGATTTGTAGAATGAGAGAATTTAGGGACTTTCTCCCTACCACATGATGTGACATGATGGACCAATAAATTTATAAGATATCATTAAATTTTTGATAGATCCTGGAACTCCACTAGTTGTGAAAATCTAAGGATGCGTTCCTTGCTATAAGAGAAGCCAAACCTCAATATTTAATGAAGATTCCTACTGTTGGGAACCATATACACTTTTTAAGGGATTTTGGAGGGAAAAGTTGTCTCATTTAAAGGAGGGTGCTTCTCCATCAATTTGTATAAGTACCAATTCGAATTAGCCTCTAGGGGCATGGATTTTTTAGTCTTCTCGTGAAGAAAATTGTTATTTAGTAGTTCTACTTTCATTTCCAGCAGGGATGTACTTGAATTTATTCCAATAATGAAGTTTGGTTCATTTTAAACTTATAAGGTTTGGTTTCTTTCATAGGATTCTGAGTATCCTTGGTATTCACCATCATAGGAGCCTCGAAGCCATGTTGTACAATTTCTTTATCTTCTTTGCATTTCTTGTTCACTTGCATTTCCTATTGCTGCATTTAGTATTCATGCTTCATTTGTTGTAGGTTAGATTGGTTAAATGATTGAAGTGAGTTATTTTTTAGGTAATTTATAGAATACATGTATGATTCATCCTTAGAACAACTATGCCAAGTCATATTAATCATTGAGTTACTTGGATTGGTTTACTAGTTCACAATTCTAGAATTTCTAGTTTTAGTAATAATTTTTTGCTAAATTTTAGCACATGTTAATGGAATTATTTTGAGTGGATTATGCTTTTATTTAATTTTAAAAACGTTCAACTTAATAACAAAATTTACCCCATAGCATTTTCAATTGATTAACTTATGCATTTGGGTACTTAGATCAACTTACAAGTTCATTGTTATGAAATTTCTAGTTTTTTCTAGTAATTTTTTTTTGAATTTTAGAACATGCTAATGGAGCTCCTTTGAGTTGATTCCACTTGGATATAGGTCTAAAAATGTTCAAATTAATAATAATTTTTTCCCATAGCATTTTCACTTGATTAACTTAGGCATTTGGATACCTAATCAACTTACTAGTTCATTGTTTTACAAATCTGGTTTGTAACAAAAGCATTGTCTTTATAGATTGATAAGTGAGCTCTCTTTAGAAGCTTGGTTATGTACCCTATGTGGAAAGGAATAAAAAATAGTTTTTTCTTTTATAAAAAATCAAATTCTATTTCAAATTCAACTCATCATTTCACATGTATTTTGCTTTCTACAATTAGTGTCTTAATAGTCATTAAATCACTTTGTCATTATTAGCTAAGTGTTTTTTTTTATGTGCAAATTATATCTAGTGGTTCATAAAGCAACAAAAAAGTAGCATAGATTAAAATAGATTCGTTTCCTGCGATATAGATCAGAGTTCATTTTTTCCATTTACTTTATGCAAGATAGATTTTGATTTCTTTTCATCCATTTATTTTCTGCAAGAAAGGTTAGGATCTCTTTTCTGACATTTGCTTTCATAGATTAGGTTTCTTTCATGCAGTAGAACAAGTTATGCTTCAGTCACCTCTTGCAAAGATAATCTAGGTAGTTTTCCTTTTTCTAGGTTTTCCAAATTGGTCTTTGTGCAACTCAATTCACTTCATTTCATCAAATTAGTGAAATGGCACATTGTATGTTGCACACATAATGTCGACACCTCTTAAGTTTATATGAATTCTGGATTGATAATTAAAGTTGGTATCCTTGGGAGTTGCAACATTCTTTTTGCAATACTAGGGTTGATCACTGTTTGGCGCCCTTGTTGGGGAGATGTCATAATATGCATTATTTTCTTCCCTAGTTGATTCATTTCTCTACTTAACAAAAAATTGCATTACATTAGGATTGTCATTCAAAAAAAATAAAATTGAAAAACATTTATTTAATACCACAACCCCACACTTGATCACGTGGTGCAATGAGAACCACATCACCATCCACTTTTGTGGGTAGAAGAATAAGAGGTGGCAAAGAAGCTAGAAGAAATGAATGGAAATGATGACAATGAGAAAGATCCTCTTGGATTTCCCATTCGGGATACTAATATTAGCATTCATATGGAGAATATCCCTCCATATTTTATTCTCAAAATCCATGGTATGAGGTTAGAAGATCCGGAAACATTTCTCTTTGAATTTGAAATACTTTGTAGATCTTATGGTTACTTATTAAACATTGAAAAATTGAGATTGTTTTCGGAAACTTTGAAGGATAGAGCTCTTAAATGGTTCATGAGTTTAGGAACTAATTTAATAAGATCATGGAATGATATGGAAAGAATATTTCTAGAAAAATATAAAGACTTGTATATATCATGATCTTAAAGAGGAAATATTTGGAATGAATAAAAAAGAATACGAGAGCCTTGAGGATCTGATAGAGTGATTTATGTATAATGTTAGGAGGGAAAAATCACATAATTTATGATTTGACACACTAAAAACCCTCTTTAGTTAGAACTATCAGAAAAGAGTAGATTGATCTTCTTGGTATAATGAGTAGAGTGTAGGTATACCAATTATCATTTGAATAAATTTGTGAAAGATGCAAGCACATATCAAGAGGAAGGAAAGAGTAAGTAAATCAACATCAAGATCGATAAGTCAAGCTGAACTTGGTAATTTTCCAAATAACTTTAAAACTAAAATTCTTAGCAATCTGAGTGAACAAATAGATATGTTAAGAATAAAAAATGATCAAAAAGAGAATATTGAAATTTTTGTTATATGTGCAATATCACATGCTACTAAATATTTCCCATCATTACCAAGGTTAAATGAAGATTACCAGGAAGACAGTGGAGTGAATCAAGCACTAGCATTGATGTTATGTAACTCCAAGAGGACCATGGTAGCCTAGTCAACCTAGTATGGTGTAAGGTCCTAATTCACAATTTAAAGGTTATGCACAACAATCTCAAAGTAATTGGAACACACTCTTTCCTTGGAAACCTTGGCCATCTCAACCTGAAAAACAATATTGGAAACAAGGTTGGAAAATACTTTATGGGATAAATCCACAATATTCTCAATCTTTTCCTCAATATCCTCCATACCCAACTCAATGTGATCCATACTATCTACCTCCACCACAACCATAACCTAAACCACATCCATCTCAAAGATCCACTCCCACTCAACTACATATACAAACATTTCCGAACCCAAACAATAAAGTAACTCATCCCACTTTAATGTTGAGGCACAAAACTTCCAAACAACTCCTATTGATCTAAATGGTATTCATCTTAGATTAGGAAGAGGGTTGTAAAACATAGATTCTCTTGATTTCAATTAAGAACAACATTTAGAAGAAGACGATCTAGAGAAGACTAAGGAATAATGTACCACATTTGATGGAGAGCAATCATTGGAGCCTGAGATTGAAGAATTTATACTATGTGTATCACGATATTCTTTTTGTTCAAGATACTAATCAATACAGAGTAGAAGATCTAGATCTCATGGAAAAAGAGGACATAGAGGGTGATCTGAATGAGCAAGTGAACCAAGGGCATCACGACTATATTGAGCATTGGTTACATGCAATCACTAAGTCGGGGCACCATGCTCCTCTTCAGTAGTTCTTCATATCATCTCAGTTGATATCTCATATTCTAGTATGTATCAAAGCATATCTTTTAAACCTACATATGAGTTTATCTGCCATCCCAGTGTGTAGATGTCTCCATTGGAGGTATTCCTATACTTGAAAGAGATTTTATTTTTTTCAAGTAGAGTAGGATAGTAAAAAAGAAATAAACAAAGAGAAAAAATAAAAGTACAGGAAAAAATAGAATCTCAAGTGAAAACCTCCTTTGAGGCGCTTGAGATTGGCTCACTAATTGAAAACCTCTATAAGGTAGTCAATGGGTTGATAAAAATGAAATAAGATTCTAGGTGAAAACCTCCTCTAAGGCACTTAGGCGGGTCTGTTGGTTGACAACCTCATTGATGCAACCAGTGGGCCTAGGAAAAAAGGGAAAAAAAAAAAATAAAAAATGAAAAGAAAGAAAAATCCTTTGCTCCAAGTATCTCTCTTTGATGTATGTTGGTTCAAACATAGTTACCGATTAAACGAGAAAGTGAGCTGGTACCCGTTTTTTTGAGGTAGCGAAAAATCACTTGAGTTTGAAAAGTGGTGATGCCAGAATAAACTTTTTTTTAGCATATTTTTGGCACTTTAAATTTTCTCATCTATCAAGTATGAACATTTTTTTCGATGTTACTGATTTTGAAAAGTGTTGATGCAGTATCAACCCCCTTTTTTTAGAAGGTTGATTTTTACACTATATATATATATATATATATTTATTTATTTATTTTATTTTATTTTATTTTTTTATGTAGCAAATATGAACACACTTTTTAAATGTTAGTGATTTTCATTTTGATTTTGAAAAGGGTTGATGCAACATCAACCTTTTTGTTTAGAGGGCTTATTTTTTACATTTTAAATTTTGTAATGTATTAAGTGTGGATATTTTTTCTAAATGTTTGTGATTTTCATGTTCGTAATAAAACATAAAAAAATAAATTAAAAAACATGATCTATAAAACTCAAATAATAAAAAAAACTTAAAAAACACCCATAAAAATGTAAAAATAAAACAAATTTCAATTGTAAAAATAAAAAATTAAACAAAAATAAAAAAAAATAAAAGATTAAAAAAAAAAAAAAAATTCAAAAAAACATACAATTTGAATATTAAAAAAAATAAAAAATTACGTCCATAATGAGTTTTTTTAGGTATTTTTTTTTTTTTTTTAACAACCACATAATGATAATTAAAAGAAAAAAACCTTAAAAAAAAAAATTTGAAAAAAAAAATAAATATTTAAATAAAAATAAATTATATTAAAAAAAGTTAAATTTAAAAACTAAAAAACAAAATCATAAAAATTATAAAATAAAATTAAAAATAATTAAAACAAATAAATGAAAAAAAAAATAAAAAAAATGTTTAAATTAGAAAACGAATCAACGCAAATCAAAACCAAAAAATAAAACATAAAAATAAAGATAAAAAGTTTAAAGAAATATTTAAAATAAAAAAATACAAAAACCAAAAAAAATTTAAAAACAAAATATCAGGAATAAAAAATAAAAAATAAAAAAATTAATAAAACCGAAATAAAAAGTAAAAAAATTCCGCCACCCCTTGGGTGGGGTTGGCCGTGGGCATGGGGAGACGGGCTACCTCCCCTTGCGCCCACGGCCAACCCCACTCGAGGGTCGCGAAATTTAATTGTGGTTTTATTAATTTTTATTTTTATTTATTTATTTATTTATTTTTTTAATTTTTTAGTTTTATTAATTTTTTTTTATTGTTTTTAAAAAAATAATTTTTAATTTAGTTATTTATTTGATTTTTTAAATTTTTTTTTGAATTGTTGTTGTTTTTTTTTTTAATTGAATTTTTTTAGTTATGTATATATATATACATAATAACATTAAAGATATTGTTACTTCTAAGTTCAAAGGAAAAATGTGGTGTGAGAAAGATTTAGCAGCTAAAAGAAAATTAAGTTATTATAAGAAGGTCATCAACCCCACCCTAGAAGATCAAAAGTATCTCTCTATTTTAACTAGCTCAAAGAAGAAAATTAATATAGCAAAGATTAGAACGAATTCTCATGAGCTCCATAGTGAAACAGGTCGTTGGGTAGTTCCTAAAACGCCATGGATGGAAAGGATCTGCCATATATGTGAGAATAGGAACATCGAGGATGAAAACCACTTCCTCTTAGAGTGCCCCGCGTACAACCACATTAGATATCAGTTTCATAATCTTTGTTACAATACCGACCTTCCTAGCCTTTTACAATGTCAAAATTATAGTGAGCTCGGGAGGCTTCTCTCCAAGCTTTTTGAGCATAGGAATAAAATCTTAAATCAAAATAAAT
Organism: Pinus tabuliformis; assembly: GCA_031772625.1. Taxonomy (NCBI): domain Eukaryota; kingdom Viridiplantae; phylum Streptophyta; class Pinopsida; order Pinales; family Pinaceae; genus Pinus; species Pinus tabuliformis. The sequence goes on from CM062815.1 coordinate 834,333,410, forward strand.
AATTTGTTTCTTTAGGTCCGATAGACCATTGTTTGGTCTCGGCGGACGTTAACCATCATCATCATCATCATATAAATATATATATTTAAATTGTTTTTGTTTAAATTTTTATTTATTTAAAAGAATGATTTTTATTTAAAAAAATGTTTTTATTCCTATTTTGCTATTTTTTTTGGTTAAGTTGTGTTTATTTTTACTTATTTTATGAGTTTTTAATATTTTTTTTGGGTCTAATTTCTTATATTTATAAGTTAATTTCATGTTTATTTTTACCTTTTTTTAGGTTTTTTTTGTCTCTCTTTTATTATTTTTTGTTGTTTTTTTTTTTTAATTTTTTTTTTTTTTTTTTTCTACAGGGTCTATGTCGATGCTCGCCTAACAACCTAATCCCATTATGGGCAATTTGATAGTTGATTTTAAATTTTTCGTTATAATGAATCAAGTGTGTCTGCACAATGTATCAATTTCATGGTTGGTCTTTAAGTTTTCATTACAACGGGTCGAGTTCACCTACACCGCGTGTCAATTTGATGGTTGATTTATAATTTTTTTTTTTTGCAATGTATCGAGTTGTCTTAGGCTAAGATTTTAAAATAGCTATATATTTTTCATTTAAAAAATAAATTACTCTTGAGTCTTCATTTTAAAAGTTTTTTGTGATAAAAGTTTTTCATAATATCATGCTTGAAATATTTTGAAAAGTTGAGATTTTTTTATAGTCATAATCTTTGGTTTTAATTGCATGGTTGAAAAATTGTCAAGATTTTAATGTTTTTCTAAGTCGAGATATTTTATCTTTAATGCTATGGTCGAAAACAATTATAATTTCAAGGTTTTTTAGAGTCAAGATATTTTATCTTTAACAAAATGGATGGAAATAGTCAAAATTCGAGACATGATATTTTATCTTTAACATCATGTCCGAGAATTGTTGGAATTTTACACTGTTTCAAAGTCCAGATATTTTCTCTTTAACTCCATTGCTAAAAAATGTCAAAATTGTAACCCGATTTTTTTTTTTGTTATTCCAGAATAAACAATTATTTTTTAAGGGTGTTTTTTTCATCCATTTAAAAAAAATGGTTTTTACTTCCATTTTAAAAAAATGTTGAAAATTTACCCTAAAAAAAACATCATTCTGGAATAAAAAATTTTCATTTTTGGGTTGTTTTTTCATTTTTTTTGGTGTTTTTGGGCTCGGGTACCCGTTTTGAGGTAATAGTCCCCGTTTCATCCGTAACTATGTTTTCTCTCCAACATGTGCAAGCAACAACAACAACAACTTAGCACCACAAGAAGACATTAATCAGAAATCTAGTCAAGGGATGTCAAACTTGAGTTTTTCACCTCCTTTGAAAATATGCTCCTATAGGGCCAAGGTCAAGTTAATCCATCACTCTCATCCATTTTGAACCTTCACCCATCATTCCCAAGCCCTTCCCATTTTTTTTCTCGTTGCCTTGAGTTTTTACAGGAGATGATGCTATAGGATGTCCCAGAATTGCAAAAAAACCAGGGCAGAATTTGTCTTGACCATATCTCACAAATCGTGCATCCATTGGCCAATATTTTTTATGGGGAGATGCATAAGGATGACAGTAAAATGCTAAAAAAAAAATCAGAAAAACCTAATATATATTTTCAAGAAATTGACCATCATAACCTATAGTCATTTCTCGTTCTTCTCACGATTCGTTCATCCACTGGCCAAGAAATTTTATTGGGAGATGCATAAGGATGATGGTAACACGCTTAAATTTTTTTTGGTCAATAAAATCCACGATTTGAGAGATATTGGGTAAAAAAGTCTGCTACAAGAAAGTTACAAGTTGTTACAAGAAAGTCCCTGTATTGCCACAAGAACCTGCCGAGCATAGAAATGAGGGGAAAAATTGAAGTTTTTCCCATGTGGGAAAGAGAGGAAGTCTATAGAAGCCCCTGATATCCATCCACTCCATCAACCTTCCTTTTTTTCTCCGCTGTCCCACTAGACATCCATAAATATAACCCTCCACCTATGTTTGTACCCATTACCATCATTAAAAGGCTCTCCAACCACCACCTGACATTTTCCCATGAATTATTAAAACTTTTGAAGGAAATATTCAAAGAAAATTATGAACTTGAGGGGCCTATGTGGCTTCTATAAGAAGCCACACAATCCTATAACATCCTGCATAAACCCTCAAGATCAAATTCATGACTCCAGTATGGGAACTTTAAAGATAACCATACTTCAAAATCTCAAAAAGCATACCTAAACAATTACATGACTCATGTACACTACTACAGGGTCCTTAATCAACAAGGATTAGGGAAGCTACAACAACAACACCATGATAAACTGGATCAGAGAAATTTGCATTAGCAGAGAATACTAGAAGAATAACTCCAAAGGAAATAAAAATGATGAATCTCCCCAAATTCAAGATTGCATTACCTCAACCCACTCATAGCATGAGTATCTCAACATCACTATTTCAGACATTTGAACCAGAGATGTGAAGCAACCAAAAAAACAATTAAAAAAACGTAGAATACCTCCAGAAATAAGGTTACTGGCATTAGAAACTCCAACAAATTATCAAATGCAACTTCAGGATCATTTAAGGCAACCTCCACATCTACAACAACATCTTTCACAAAAAAAACACTCATGGTAAGGCATAAGTATATAACTCTTTAACCTTACCCTTTGAACCTATTATAGCTTGAGAAAACATTAAAATTGTGAGAAGGAAAGGTCTTTTATAGTCAAACTTAGTAGCAAGAAGCCTTGACCTTCTCTAGTAGTCACTTAACTTTTCTCGAAAGGACACCCACATGTATGGGAAATAAATGAGACAAAAGTGAAAAGTGACTTAATAAAGTGGGATTTTATCATGGAGTACAAAAACCAGTTTGGGGCCAACTCAGTTAACCCAAATAACTTTGAATTTATTTTTCATGCAATCTTGTTGATATCAAGATAATAGAAAAAAATAAAAATAAAAATAAAATGGTGGACCCACCACCTCTTGGCATACAAACTGGCTACTATAGGATCTTACATGTACTACTACATGATATAGATAGGTTGTTACAGGATCCTACAGGGTGCTGCAAGAGACAACCAGATTGCTACAAGATTCTACAGGTTGTTGCAGGAAGTTAATAGAGTGCTATAGGAAGCTAATTTTTTTCCTAGAACAATCATGAAAGATTCAAATGACTTAAAATGAAAGGGGATATTTGAAATAAATGTAAGTCACAGTCCTTTCCACTCACATTTTGAAAACAATTTCAAAATGAATTCTCTGTGTTAGACATTTTGAATTAAACAACAAGGAAGCTAGGTAATTTGATTGTTTTCAAGAGACACAAAGTGGAAAAATGAAGAGGATTAATCAGTGACAAGTATTTTCCTTTCCTACCTTTAAAAGGTTGAACATCTCTTCTCTACTACAAAATCAAACTTTGTCTAATACTTGCTTATACAAAATTTCCTTTCCCAAATATGTGAAAAAATATTTCAAATGATGGGAGGAGGAGAATCAACAGATTTTTCAAGAATACCAAAACCAAGAGGAAAAATGAAAGGAATGATAGGAAATTGAGATAAATGTAGGATCTTATCAGGAAGTGGCAACTACATCAGCATGGGATGTCAAAAAAGATGAAGAACAACATAGCAAGGAAGATGGGTAGGTTACTTAGAGCATGAGCAACAGTTTCAGTAGGGGGGTATGATGAGCCTTGAAATTAGATACAATTAAGCCCTATCTAACATTTCCTAAACACATAAAGGCTATACTCTCGTTCTACACTTAATAATGTTTTATTAGCTTTAATAAGTTCTTAGGAAGGTTTAGAGGTAATAGCATGTTATGTGCCTAATATCATTTATTTTGCAGAATATTGAGTACATTTTGAATATCTACAGAATGAGAGAATTTAGAGACTTTCTCACTGCCATAGGATGTTGCAGGATATAGAAATAAATAAATAAGGTATTATGAAATTATTGCGAGATTATGGACCTCCACTGATTGATAAAATATAGGGATGTTTTCCTTGTTATAGGAGAAGCTATAACTCAATATTTAATGAAGATTCCTACTGCTCAGAACCAGATCCACTTTTTGAGGGTTTTTGAATGGGAAAGTTTTCTCATTTCAAGGAGTATGCCCCCCCAAATCAATTTTTATAAGTACCAATTTGAATTATCCTCTAGTGGCATTGATGTTTTAGTCTTCTTGTGAAGAAAACTTGTTATTTAGTAGCTCTACTTTCATTTCCAAGAGGGATGTACTTGAATTGATTCTATAATGAAGTTTGGTTTCATTTTCAGATTCTAAGGCTTGGTTTCTTTCATGGGACTCTGAGTATCGGTGGGCTTCACCATCCCAGGAGCCTCAAATCCTTATTGTACAATTCCTTTATCTTATTTGCATTTATTGTTCACTTGCATCTCTTATTCTTGCATTTCCTATTTTTACATTTAGTATTCATACTTCATTTGTTGTAGATTTTATTCATTAAATGATTGAAGTGAGTTTTTTTGTAGGTCATTTATACAGTATAAGTATGATGCATCCTTAGAACCTCTCTACAAAGTCATGTTCATCATTGAGTTACTTGGATTGGTTTACTAGTTCACAATTTTGGAATTTCTAGTTTTAGTAATAAATATTTGTTGAATTTTAGCAAATGTTAATGGACTTATTTTTAGTTGATTACACTTATATTGGAGTTTAAAAATTTTCAGCTTAATAACAAAATTTACCACATAGAATTTTCACTTGATTAGCTCAGGCATTTGGGTACTTAGATCAACTTACTAGTTCATTATTCTGAAATTTTTTGTTCATAGTAGTAATTTTTTTGCTGATTTTAGCACATGATCATGAAGAAATTTTGAGTTGATTGCACTTGGATCAAAGTCCAAAATTATTCAAATTAATAAATATATTTATTCCATATCATTTTCACTTGATTAGATTAGGAATTTGAGTACCTAGATCAACTATTAGTTCACTATTCTACAAATCTGGTTTGTCATAAAATCATTGTCTCTACAAATTGATAAGTGAGATATTTTTGGAAGCTTGGTTATGAAACCTATGTGGAAAATCACCAAAAATATTTTCTCATTTATGCAATAATCAAATTGTATTTCAAATTCAACTCATCGTTTCACATGTATTTTGTTTTCTGCAATTAGTGTTTTAGTAGGCATTTAATAATTTTGTCTTTGTTAATTGAATGTTCTTCTTGTGTGAAGATGCAATGTATTGGTTCATAAGGAAGAGTAGCATCATTTTCCATGAACAATCACCATATCCTTCAACACCCCTTCCATTTTCATTTGTTTCTCCAAACTATTTGCACACAAAAAATTACAATATCGAGCTACATGAGACTATTAGTTTTGCTTTTCCCCTATACAAGTTGGGATACTGAGTAGAAATGAGCTTGAAAAGGTCCCTTACACTCTTTCACAACTTCCTACCACCTTCTCCCACGCTTAGACCACTCCTAGAACCTTTAGATTTCTCTCGGATGCAATCTTGTAGTAATACAATGCACATGTAGAAATCCTATATTATTACACAAAATTCATCAGAATGCCCATAGAATTGCCTCTAAAGCTCATTTTTTTCTTCTCATAACTCCAAAACATCCTCTAATCCCTAAATATGAACTTGAGAAGTCCAAATACCCTCTAGATTCTTTACTTCCATTGCAATAGCTTCAATCCTGCAACTAGGATATGTTGTTTTGGATAAATAGAATGCAAATAATTTACCTTTTGAGCATTTGATTGAATTTTTGCAAGTAGAATAGAATTTACCTTGTTTAAAATAGAATAGATTTGTTTCCTACAAGATACATCAAACTTCATTTCTTCCATTTACTTTATGTAAGATAGATTGGGATTACTTTTTTACCATTTATTTTCTACAAGAAAGGTTAGGATCTCTTTTCTGGCATTTGCTTTCATAGATTAAGGTTTCTTTCATGTAGTAGAAAAAGTTATGCTTCAGTCATGTCATGAAAAGATAAGCGAGGTAGTTTTCCTTTTTCTAGTTTTTCCAAAGTAGTCTTTGTGCATCTCAATTCACTTCATTGCATCAGGTCAGTGAAAGAAGGACATATTGCATGTTGGACACATAGTGCAACCACCTCTTAAGTTTGTATGAACTTTGGATTAATAATTAAAGTTGGTATCTTTGGGATTTGCAACATTCTTGTTGCAATACTAGGGCTCATCAAGTTGAGACGCAGTATCTAGAGAAGTCAAAGACATTGTCAAATGGGAAGTTCTACCAAGGGAGACTGAACCAGAAAAGATAGAGTTTGAATTAATGAAGGATGATGATAAGAAGCTACAAAAGAACATGAATAATAATAAGAAGAAACAAATACTTTGGTATTGAGGAGATACATTATGGAAAGAAGGAAACCATAAAGGTATGATATTTCTTATTTCAATTCAAATTTTTCTTTTGTTTATTACTGATGATGATCCTAGAACTATTAGGGAGGTAGTGGATTTAGAGGATGGAAAAATTATGTAAAAAGGCCATGGTCGAAGAAATGGAAGCCTTAGACAAGAATGAGGCTTGAGATCTAATGGATTTTCTAACTAGAAGAAATCCAATTGGTAGAAAATTGGTTTTTAAAAATAGGCTAAATGTAGAAGGAATAGTGAGGAATACAAACCTTGCTTAGTAGTAAAGGGTTATTCCCAAGTACATGGAATTTACTTTGGTGATATATTTTCTCATGTTGCACTTCTGTTATATTTATTTTATACATTATTGTTGCTTTTTATTTTGAAGTAGAACATATGGACTAGAAGAAATCATTCTTACATGGGGATCTGGAAAAAGAAATCTACATGAAACAATCAAAAGTATTTGTTGTGAAAGGAAAGAAAGAGTTAGATTGAAGGATAAAAAATTATTTGTATGGGTTAAAGAAATCATCAAGGATGTGGTAACATAGGTACTTCAATTCATAAGCAACAAATTACACCATATATTTCAAATTAGTCGGTGATCATGTTATTTATTTGGTCTTACATGTGTATTGATATATTTTTTATTAGAAATGATATGAAAATTAGAAAGGAAGTGAAAAATCAATTGTCTTCTAAATTTGATGTGAAGGATATCAGTGCTACAAATTTCATCTTAGGCATGGAAATTAGAAGAGATTTGGAAAACAAGAAACTTTAGTTAAGGCAAAAGAAGCATGTCGGGACAATATTACATAGGTTTAGTACGCAGGAATGTAAATTGGTAAAGATTCCTATTCTTGTAGGTGTTGAAACCTAATCTTCATGTTTGGGTGAATTTATGTAAATAATTAAATTAGGAATGTGAACAATCATCGAGAGATGAACTGAACAGTCACTCCCTATTGTATATAACAAAGACCTACCTAATGGAATAATACGAATCAATTTTCTGCCTAATGGAGTTACTGCCTGGCCTGACATGGTATCAGAGCCAGCTCTTTTTTTAGCTCTCATGCTCCTTGTAACTCCTCTATCTGTCTGTCATATTCCTTACCTGCGCTCTCTGTCTGCCTGAAGGTCTGTCCATGAACATTTGCTGTTCTGCATATTCCATTAAACCGTTGCCTAACATTCTGCTAAACGTTGGTAGCCTGTTCATCTGGATGCGCTGACACCTGCGTCTGACATTATTGCTCATTTGAATAAGTGCGTAGTGGTTTTGTAAAGCGTCTCCCATTTTCTCCGTTTTTTTCAATGAAAACACTGTGGTTCGTGCCCCACTGTGGTATCGCCTGAGAGATATTAACACTGCGCGTGAGATATTCACTGCTCCGTTGTAGTTTTGCTCTGTAAAACCCTCCCAAGGGGCCACGTTAAGGCCAGGTTCTCCATTCGATCCCATTCCTAACCTTGCCAAAGCAACAAGTGTGTTTGAAAGAGAACCTCCTGCAGCAGCTTTGAAGCTGCAACCATCCATTGCTCGAAGAACTCTTTGAGACAGCGTGAATATTTGAGACTGTCCTGATATGCGTGGTTTTGATACCTCTGCGTGGAGATGTGCTGCTGATGCGTGAATATTTGAGACTGTCCTGATATGCGTGGTTTTGATACCTCTGCGTGGAGATGTGCCGCTGATACGTGAAGCCTGACATGCGTGAAGACTGAAATGGTATGCTGCTGATGTGTGGAGATGACATGGTATGCTGCTGATGCGTGGAGAATCCAGAGACCGATGAGTGTTTGAAGTGGGAGAAGCCGCTTCCCTTGAATGGTACTTTTGAATGGTGTTGATACCTCTGCGTTAGATATATTTTGAACGCAGCCATATGTATTTTGTTGAACGCAGCCATATGTATTTTTAACGCAGCCATATGTATTTTGTTGAAGGCAGCCATATGTATTTTTTAAACATTGTATTATTTGGTACATTGCACGAGTTTTCTAGCTCGAGGTTATGTGGTTCTCTAAAGCTTTGTGTTGTGAGTGATATCATCTCCACCATATAGGAATTGGTAATACCTTTGTCCTATATATAAGAGGGCAATCTTTTTACAATTTTTTACACCAGAGCTGCACTGTTTCCTCCACGAGAAGTACAATTTTATACATTAATAGCAGAAGTATTTTTCTATCAGCAGAAGTATTTTTTTTTACAGAATGCATTCAATCATATCCATGGTGGGAATAGTTCTCACTGGCAAGGAGAACTATCCTGAATGGTCCCGGATGATAAAACACACCCTCATTTTTAATGATTTGTCGAAAGGAGTGTGTGTCAGAGAAGGAGGAAATGACCCAATACAACCTACCTTAGACAAAGAGCACGTCATTTGGGAAAACAAGAACAACAAATCTTATGCATTAATTGCAACATCTGTAAATGAAGAGGTGAGTCGCCATATTTCGTCATATTCAACTGCCTTTGAAGCCCTACAAAAGCTGAAAGAACTCTATGACTCACATTCTGCACTTGAAGTTGCCCAACTCATGATTAAACTCTTCACTCTTGAACTACAAAATAATGATCCTGTTGCTCTTGCATCTGAAGTAAAGTCTATAATGCATGATATCAAATCTACTAAAGTTGATTTGGATATTCCTCTTATTGCTTTTCTCAAGGCACTTTATCCTACTTACTCCAATTATCTTGAATCATTGCAAGCAAATGGAAATCTCAAAGATATAACCTTTGACTCTCTTGTGAAAAATTTTGCCGAAAGAGAGAAAGCTTTTGGAAAAAAGACAACCCCTGAATCTTCTGAAGAGACTATGTGCCTTGCTCATAAAGAAAAGCATCCTGCTCAAGATTCTACAAGAGGAAGAGGTGGACGAAGAGGAAGAGGAAGATATTTCAGAGGCAGGGGGGCAGACATTCTCAAGGAGAAAAGGCCTATTTTCACCGCATTCGCTGCAAAAGAAATGGATCACATGATGCCTCTACATGCAAGCTACCATGGGACAAAATTGAGCAGAAAAGAAACCAACAGAAAGGTAAAACTGATGATACAGACAAAGGTAAAGCACCTGAATCCGCTCACTATGTTGAGGCACAATGTAACATTGGAGTAAATGAAGATTTGTTTAATGCTTCACTTGCTTCATGGGAAAATGACTGGTTGCTTAATTCAGGAGCAACTTGCCACATGACTCATAGAAAAGATTTTTTTGAAGATTTCACTAACAATGTTGATGGAGCAGTATACTTTGCAGATCAATCAAAAATCAAGCCATCAGGGCTTGGCACAATCAAGCTTAAATTGCCTGGTCTTCCAGAATTTCTTCTAGATCATGTTCTATATCTCCCACAGATCAAGAGAAACTTGCTGTCCTTGGTCCACATTCGCCAGCAAGGTCACTCCATTCATATGTTTGATGGCAAGCTTGAGGTAAGAAAAGCATCTGACCACTCACTTGTCATGAAGGGAATAGAAGAAGAAAGGCTTCTCAAACTGCAAGGAACATTTGCTCATGCACAACATTTCTCATACAATTCTCATCATGAGGAAGGTACACTTCCATCAAGTTTATTATGGTATGCTAGATTTGGACATTTGAACTATGACAATCTTCACTTATTGAAGAAAAATGGTGTTGCTGGTTTGCCCAAAATTCCTAGAAAACTTAAGCAATGTGATGCTTGCATTCTAGGAAAGCATAGCAAACAGTCTTTTCATGATTCACATTCAAGAGCACATAGGAAACTTGAACTCATTCATTCAGATTTATGTGGTCCAATGCCTGTTCCTTCTGCAAATGGAAATAAATATATCATGACGTTTATTGATGACTACACCAGAATGTGCTGGGTTTATTTATTGAAGAACAAATCTGATGCTTTTCAAACATTCAAGAATTTTCATAAATGGATTGAAAATGATGCACAATCTCATATTGTGTCTATTCGCACTGATAATGGAAAAGAATACACATCAAATGAATTTGAAAACTATCTTTGCCAACATGGAATCAAACATCAAACAACTGTGCCTTATAATCCCCAACAGAATGGTGTAGCTGAAAGAATGAATAGAACAATCTTGAATATGGTACGATCCATGCTTTTCTTCAAAAATGTAAAGATAATGTTTTGGGCTGATGCTGTTCTATGTGCTGCATATATAAAGAATAGATGTACATCTAATGCTATAAGAAACAAGACTCCTTATGAATTGTGGTATGGACATGTTCCTTCGGTAAAACATCTCAGGGTATTTGGTTCCACCTGTTATGCTTTGATACCAAAGGTACATAGAAACAAACTTGGTGCTAGAAGTCGTAAGTGTATCTTCCTGGGGTACTCAAACACCTCCAAAGCATACCGCCTCTATGATGAAGTAAATAAAAATTTTGTTGTATCTAGAGATGTAATTTTTCTTGAATCATCCAAAACTGACAATGTTGTTGAGCGACAACTTGATCGCTTGGATAGATTCGCAAAAGCAAAATCATTTCAAGAATTTGATAATCAGATTCCACATCTTGAAGGGGGGATTCCTATACTAGATCAACATGTGGAATCTTCTTCTGAAGAACACTCTCCCCTGCATGAAACTCCAACAATGAATGATGCTTTAAGTGATGTAATTAATAGAATTGGGAGACTCAATCTTGATTCAGTCCCAACTCAATCAACAGAACAACCTGGACCATCTCAGAAAGGTCCCCCAAAGTGGCTGACAAAGACGCTTGAAAGTGTTCATCCTGATGAAGTTGGAAAGACAGGAACCAGAAATTCAAACCGGCAAAATGGAGGTGATGTAGATGACTCTAATTCACCTATTGATATGGATGTTTCTTATGATTGTGAATTGAACTTGTCTACATATTTTGAACCAACTTCCTTCAAAGAAGCTGCTTCTCATGATGAATGGAAAGAAGCGTTGCAAAAGGAGTATGATGCCCTCATAAAGAACGACACTTGGAAGCTGGTTGATCCTCCATTTGGAACCAAACCAATTGGCTACAAGTGGGTTTACAAGAACAAGTATAAAGCTGATGGCTCACTTGACAAGCACAAAGCTAGGCTTGTGGCAAAAGGTTTTGCATAGAAGGAATGGGTCGATTATGAGGAGACTTTTGCTCCCACAGCAAAATGGGCTACCATCCGGACACTCTTTGCACTAGCAGCTCAGAACGGTTGGAAATTCCATCAAATGGATGTAAAAACTGCTTTCTTGAATGGAGATCTAAAAGAGAATGTTTTTATGACCCAACCTAAAGGATTTGCTGTGAAAGGATATGAACGTAAAGTATGCAAACTTGTGAAGTCCCTGTATGGCCTCAAACAAGCACCGCGAGCCTGGTATGAAAAACTAACTGAGCATCTTCTGAAACTCAATTTCAATCATTTTGATCTTGATGATGCAACTTTATTGGTCAAGAAAGTTGGAAAAACAGTTGTATATCTTGTAGTATATGTAGATGATCTTTTAATGACAGGGAACAATGAAAGCTACATTGCATCCATAAAGAAGGAATTGGGAAAAAGTTTTGAAATGACTGATTTGGGCTATGTTCATTACTATCTTGGCATTGAAGTAACCCAACATCCAAAGTCCATAGTTCTTTCTCAAAAGAAATACATTGGAGATTTGTTGAACAGGTTTGGCATGACAGAGTGAAATCCTCTTACTACTCCAACAGAACAAAACTTAAAGCTCACATCTATTGAAGGAAAGGAATTTGAGGATGCAACAAAGTATAAACAACTTGTAGGAAGTCTCAACTACCTAACTACTACCAGACCAGACATTTCATTTGCTGTTGGAACCCTCTCCAGGTTTATGCAAAAGCCTTGTGAGGGACATTGGTCTGCTGCAAAAAGAGTTCAAAAGTACTTGAAGGGAACTAAAGACTTTGGAATCAAGTACACACAGGTGGATGACTTCATCTTGATCGGATACTCTGATTCAGACTTCGATGGAGACAAAGAAACTGGGGTATCTACTTCACGATATGCTATGAGTCTTGGATTAGGAGCTGTCTCCTGGAGATCACGCAAACAATTAGTTCCAATAGATTCCACAATAGAAGCAGAATACGTGGCAGCAGCTGAAGCAACAAAAGAAATTGTTTGGCTCAAGAAAATTCTTGAAGATTTGCAGGTAAAACAAGTACAATCAACTCCACTCATGATTGACAACACCTCTGCAATAATGTTGGCCAAGAACCCAAAGTTCCATGATCGAACAAAGCACATCAATACTAAATATCATCTAATTCGGCATCATGTTGAGGCCAAAACAATCCATCTCCCTCATTGTTCCACAAATGAGCAAATTGCAGACATCTTCACCAAAGCGCTTGGAAGGGAAAAGCTTGAACGATTCAGAATGATGCTTGGACTCACCAACATCCCTTCAGATTAAGGGGGGGAATGTTGACACCTAATCTTCATGTTTGGGTGAATTTATGTAAATAATTAAATTAGGAATGTGAAAAGTCATCGGGAGATGAACTGAACAATCACTCCCTATTGTATATAACAAAGACCTACCTAATGGAATAAAACGAATCAATTTTCTGCCTTATGGAGTTATTACCTGGCCTGACAGTAGGTGTAAATTTATTTGCAAATACATTTCCCAAGACACGTGAAGAAGAAGAGGACATGCCCCATGTTCCATATGTCAGTGTGATTGGAAGCTCGATGTATGCAATGGTCTATTCTACATCGAACATTACACATGCATTGCGATTATTGAGTAGGTATATGCCAAAATTGTTACATATTATTTTTTCACATTCATTTAAATGGTAAGAAAATCAAATCAATCAACATCCTTAACACCTTGTAATTATCCCTTTGTAAAGCCTCAAGCATTGATTCTCCAAAAATTCCAAGAATTATGGGTTTATTAGCTCATAAACTCATTTTTGGCCCCAACGCATCCTACTTTTGAGTCCACCAGTGATGGTCGCATGTTGCATAACTGAACAATTACACTGACCAACACAATTTTCTCTACTCTGCAGGTGCGATGGTTCTATAATTTCGAGAAAAATAAAAAATATTTACGAAACTTCTTCTTCCAGAAGCTTATAAGGTGATTTTAACCATTTACCACCGATAGATATCTCGAATTCCTATCCTAACCTATCTTGGAGGCCTTATCTCTTATCCCTAAAGCTTATCCTCCCTCATATGTGGATCTCAAGCGTAGATTGGTAAATCCTAAACTACCACTTTTACCCTATAAATTCATTACCTCCTATAGAGTCTAGGGTGGATTTTGGAGACTCTTAGTTATGCCCTGATGTTGTTGCTTTTACCTAATGATCCATTACCATATTTGAATTATGATTGAAGGTTTGCCTTGTGGATGTTTGTTCTGTGTTATATTCTTTCCACAACTACCCCATGCACAGGGGGGCGGTAGCCCCCCCTGTATGTTGCGTCGGGTGCCACAAGGGGGGCGACAATGCCCCGTACATTTTTGTGGACCCTATATTAGCTGGGCGGACCTACCTATCGTTTTGTGCATGTATTTGACACATGGTTTTGGGCAAGATGGTTTTCTGTCCATGGTATTTTCTAGATCCAGTCAAAGGAACTATGGTTACGTTATAATCCAAGGTTAAAAAATTGGGGTTTATGGATGCTTCAAAATGTATATATATGTATTGTAACATTGAAAGGAATACAATGAAAAATCAATCTGGTTGTCCCGGTTTTGGGATCCAGGGGAAAATCTCTATGTATATTTGTTTTATGTTTTATGTTTTATGCTCTCCCCATTATTTATTTTCTACTTTTAAGAATTCATTTGCAGGTAATTTCTGTACGGGTTTAAAACCTACAGTGGCTAAGGAAGGACAAGTTTGGTGGGAGATTTTACATTGTCAAGAACTGTAAAAAGGGTTGTAATATTCTCCTTTAATACAAGAAGCTTTGTTGTCCTAGACTTTATGTCTGTTTGATGCATATGTATTTCAATGCCCACTTGAATAATTGAATAAAGATATTTTTTTATGCTATGGATGTTTTGTAATTCTCTTATTTGTTGTGATTGCCTAGTAGGTTCGATTTATAGTAATTAGAGCTGGATTCAATGTCTACAAGTCAAGAGAAGAGGAATAATAGCATTGGACTCCAGGTAGGCCCTTTCTCCATTTATTAATTTCTATAAGGAAAAAATTATCCTTTTTGGTTTCTGTTGTTTCTAGATCAACCATTATATCTAGGGTATTCACTTTTGTTCATAGAAGAGAATTTTCCATAAAGCCACTTTGTGACTCCGATGGGGAATGAGATTGTAGTTTGTGTGAGTTCTTTTGGTTAATAATCTAGCTTCATTTACATTTTCATTACCATTGAACTTGAAAATAAAATAAAAGAAAAATCTCTTTTTGCATTACATATAAGGTTTTTTTTAATTACATTGGAATAGTATATTGAAAGATCTAATTATGAAGTTTTCATTTGTTGCATCTCTATTTGTCTCTTCCTTCCTATAGATAAATATTCATTAAAATGGAAGAGTTATTTTTATCATGCTAGTTGCAGCTTAGGAAGTTTTGGTGACCTTGTACCATGAGCCTTGAAATCGAAGCATAATTCAAGATAAACTTAAAAAAAAATCAATTAACCTAAGGAGCATTTTTAACATTAACAACACACATAGAGGTCTAAGCTAGAGACATGTTCTGGTGTCTTTAAATGTAGGATTTGTCATTATTTGGCTACATTAGACTCTGCGGGTAGTCTCTATTCCACATATGTAATTATATTAGACCATTCTCCACATACCTTCGGGTATATCAAATGGCATTCCCCATATGAAAAGTATATCGAAATACTTCCTACTATACATAACTTACTAGATATCACTACCACAATCTGCACTTCCACGTAACTTTGGGTATATTTCGGAAGTCCCCTATAGGTTGTTATCTTGCCATAGGTAACCGAGTTGGTCACATTTATTACTGTGATACACCGAACACAACATTCGGGGAGAATTTCTACACATATTGGAAACGATATTTCACAGTTCACAGTTAAGTTGGTAAACCCTCTTTTCCTAGTTACCCTTTTTTATTTTATTTATGTTGTTAATTTATAAAATTGTTTAATCCATCATGGAAGAACACCCTCAACAAACTTGTCATTCGTGTAGAATGCAAATATTGCCTCCTTTACCTCCAGAGGAAACACCTGGTCATCGTAAGAATAAGAAAACACAAAATACTGAAATTGGTACTTCAGAAGTTATCCCTTTTGGCACTACATCTGAAATTAACCAACTAGAATCGTCACTTCCGATAAGTACTAATCTCGAAATTACATCCTTACTAGCTAGTGAGTCTGATACAATCAAAACTGAAATTCCTGAAGCATTAGAATTTGAGGTCATTGAACATGAATTTCCAGATTGAGAAACTTTACAACCTAAGGTCATGCAACCTAAGGAACCTCATATAACTCAACCAAAATTCAAAAGTTTATCCTCCTCTTCCTCTACCTTTGTCTCAACTAAAACCTATATATTTTAGTCTTGATGGAGAAAAACTTCCACCTGGTCTTTTGAGTATTGAGGAAATTAATGAAGAAGAGTCTCAACCTTCAACTCCTGAATATTAAGAGGGACTCCTCTTTATCAATCTGATCCTTTTATTACTCCTCTTTCTCAAACACAAGATCCTTCCTATCATACTCCTCATTTCAATTCATATTTTGAACCTTCCTCAACAAACTCCTTTTAAAAGTTCAAGCATGACTGAGTCAACGATAGATTCTCAACCCTTGTCTGCTATCATGAGTGATTCAACTGAAGTTACAACCTCTTCTATGTTTGTAACTTCACCAGAAACCCATTTGTATGGTGGTCCATCAGTACCACTTGGCTACCAGTCATTATTTGGAACCTTTTCTGATGTGTTGGCTAGTCCATAGAATTATCCCTTATCATCTTCATCAGGAATGTTATTTGGTCCCTCTTTGACGAGCACCCCACCACCTATTCCACCTGTTGTGCCTCAGTCTCCTTTGGAGCAACAATATGGTGAATTTCTTAGTGGATTGGGACATCTACAATAACCTACTCCATCCTATACTGGGTACCCTTCGCTAGGGGGGTAGTTTCCTCCATGCACTCCTTATCCTTCAGAAAGGGGGGAACCTATTGTTGTAATGCTCCCTTATGTTGATCAAACACCACAAGTTGGTTCTCTGCCCTATACGAGTCCTCTTCCTACAGGTCCTCCATTTCCAGGGATGGATGCGAATCCTTGGCATCCTATGTTTTCTGTTCAACTTGGTTTGGTTTCGAATAAAATATCGACCTCCCAACCTATTATGGCTACACCACAAGTTCCTACTTGTCAATTTGTCCAATCTATACCTCAATCTGCCCAAGATGCACCTCAAGTGAGTCAACTTGTTTAGGATGTATCTCAAATACAACCTACTCCAACGGTATCTGGAATTTCTCAAATTCCATCTACTCAACCTATTTGGGAAGCATTACAAGCTCCACTTCTTGGTTAGTCTGTACCTAAGATGCAAGTAAACCAACATGTGCATGGAATGACATAGGTACCAACCATTCAACCCAATGTTGGAATGATTTAAAATCCATCTGGGAAACCCTTCTAAGGAATTCCACAAATTCTTGTTGGTCAATGTACCATTATACAAATGCCTTATCAAGACCAACAAATACAAACTCAGGCATTGCACCCTTATCAAGTTTTTTATGGAACTGGACAACCTAGTTATGGTTACCCTGGTTATCAAAATCCTCTTTATCTTGGAATGCAAATACATGTTACTCAACACATTCCATCATACCCAGGATATTCTCAACCATAGGTTAACCTTTATTCACAAGGTCAACCTTACTAGATGGACTTTAATAATTTTCATTTGTTGCAATGCTTGAGTTACTAGATTTATCCTAGCTCACGAATGATCCCATTTGTCATTCTCCTTGGTGGTCGACCATTCCTACTAAATTGTCGAGTGACATTCTGAAATTCAACGAAAATCCTGGAGAAGACTCGTCCACTCACATTATGACCTATCATTTATGGTGTTCATCCAACTCCTTGAATGATGATTCCATTTGTTTATGGCTTTTCCAGATAAATATATGGCAGCTAAGTGGTAAGTTGAATTGCCACGAGCTTCTTTCAGTAATTTCAATGCCTTAGAAACCACGTTTCTAACTCATTTCCAATTACCCATCCGTTATGAAATTGGATATGAGCTTTTGACATCCCTGAAATAGTATAACTCCACCCACATATCTGATCACATTCATGAGTGGAGACACAAACATTGATTGGTCAAAACTTCTATTCCCAATCATTTATTGGCTGAATGTTTTGTTAAATCCCTCTTGCCATCCATAACTAAATACGTTTCCAAAGAGAAGTCGTTGTTGAAGAGAAAGTCATTTCTCGTGCTTAATATTTTGATTTGTTCAATACTCAATATAGCATGCTCTATGACAAGATACGTAATGCTCCGAGACCCCAAAATATTATTCCACCTATTTTCCTCCAAAGGAATCACATGTTGTTAATGACTTGATTGGTTCTATTTGTTAGCAGTTAGCAAGAAAATCTTATAATCCTCCTATTTTGAAATCTGCTTCCGCTACGACCAATCAAAACCCTCCCAATCCTACTTCTGTGAGTACTTTCGAGATAATTGTTGTTCAATAGGATAAAGGAAAATATTAGCAACCTAGAAGTAATACAGAGGATAAAGGAAAGAATAAGCAATATAACCCTCCACAGGAAAAGAAGAAGGGTCAGTCTCTTGATGAGAAGTGAAATCCTCATTACCCATGTATTAACTGTAATGATGCACATTTAATACTACCCACGTCATGTATAGGTTAATAGGTTTTCTAAATTTGCATCCACTTCCCTTGTGATTTTGAAAAACACCTTTCCAAACCAAGAGACAAATACAGTTTCTTAAAAGCCATCTTCCTCTTCCCGAGTAATGATGTTATTTGTTAACAAAAAGAATGGTGTTATGGTGGCTAAAAGTTATAAGGATTATGGAAATTTGAATCCTTCAACTAGAAAGTCTAATGATTAGCCTTCCAACCCTACTCAACCTGCTTCTAGTCCTCTCTAGATAGAGAAACTAGAGAAGCCAGCTGCTGAATTAACTATGAAATGACCTAAAGGGATGATTCATAAGTCATCATTTAATCCTCAGGCGAGAGTTGCATAAAATTACAACATAGTTGAGGATTTAGCTCAAACTCCTTCAACTATGTCAGCACTCAAGGTGTTGTAGAGATGTCATGCCCAAAATAAGTCTTTACTAGAAATGATCAGAGGAGTAGATCCTTTAGATTCAAATCTTGTGGTATTTAATCATGAGAACCATACTCTCAAACTCCAACCCCAGTTGGATTTCATGATTTAAGTTGTTGTTAGAAGTAAAACTATTCATCGCACGATCATAGATGAAGGTGATTCAGCTTGCATCATGTCTCTTTAATGTTGGAAATCCATTGGTTCCCCACAACTTAATTAGTCACCATCCACTCTCAAATCTTCTGATGGGAGAGGATTTAAACCTTACAGGATCCTGAATTCATTACAAGTAGAATTAGTTGGAAAAATGGTCTCAGTAGTGATCAAGACCTTTTACTACAAGGATGCATACAAAATTGCATTTAAAAGAGCATGTAACCAAGTGACACAAACACATAAAAGAAGAAAAATTTAAAATAAACCATGAGATCAAAGACACAAAAACAACTTGATAACGAAGTTCACCCAATGTGGGCTACGTCTCTGGCCCTGCTTAATGTGGGGAGGCATCTTTCATTATTTGGCAGAGAAATAAAATTAAAAGAAATTACAAAATGACACCTCATACCTCCACTTCCAAGGATGGCCTACAAATGTGGACCTTTACTAGAGAAATGGGCTGCATGGTTGGATTCCTAACGAAAAATTGTGAAAATGACTATAAAGTTGACCTTGTTTTGGTTCGGTAAAAATCTAGCCCTCGTGAATCTCAAATATTCCCCTAAGCATTCCCTCTCGAGGGTTGACCGAAGTTCAACTACCCAGGTGATGAAACTGACTGTACCACTGTGATCTTTATGGAAAATCAAGTAAAATGAGTATAAACTCAACCTATTTTTGCTCTAGTGATTTCTTAGGTTCTAAGGAAGCTAAAGATTCCTTGCAAGATTCTCAAAGAATATTCCTCAAAATATTCTCACCATACGGCTCTCAAAACCTGTGCCTAAGGGTGCATGGTTTCAGTGGTGGCAAGATTTCACCATGTCTTAACACTTGGCGTGCTCGCTCCCCTCGGCTTGGCGACGAAATGAGGTTCTTATAACATGTGTTATATACATTGTTTTTAACAAACACTTGGGTGGTCTATTAGTGGCATGTTATAATGGGTGGCCGGAGGCTGCATGTTCAAACCTATGTATTTTGACTATAACCAAAACCCACTGTTGGCATTATAACTGCCGTGGAATTTTTTTAACCCTATAATCTGCCCTCTATTGAACAATAACTGTTGCTCAAACAAATTTTACTATTCGTTATTAAATAAAAACTATAACCACTCGTCCGCTTGCTAGTGGAAATTTCAACAGTCGTTAGGGGTCACCAATAAAACTAATGAGGTGAAAATTTCACCATCGCCGATGGCCATATTCTGGCAACCACCACTAATCCAATTTTTCGCCTGCTTAATGGACCACGAGATGATTTCCACGTGGCATATCCTCATTGGATCTTTATACACTGACATCATCCACTACTTATCACAACTAGGTTGGTCTATATCAGCATGTCACCCTGTTGACGTCATGTTGCCACATGTCACTCTGTAATTGGTTCGTATCACCACGTCATCCTGTCATGTGTCATTCTATGATGGGTATGTACTGCCATGTCATCATGTTGATGTCAGAATTTGTACGGTTGACGTCCTAATCCATATTGTTGACGTTAGCATTGCAAGTGTCCCTGCCTGCAAATTTTTTTGTTGTTTTGCAAAAATTTCACCCGGCGATAACATTCACATATAGTTTCCGTTTGAGGTGACGATCATGTCGTTGGATTCAGAATGTAAAGCTCTTCGATTTGAGATAGGTTTCGCTAAATTTTGAGGAATGTGAAAATTTAGCCTTTTGGGATCTCCTCCTAGATCATTCCTCCCCACTAATGAGCTTTTGGGCCGCCAAAAGATTTATCAGTCAATTGGCAAGTGAGGGAATTTCTCCCTCACTTTCTCCTTCTCAATCCAACAAGCCTTACTTGGATGCATTCCCTTTAAACCAATACAAAGGTACTTCATGTCTCCCATCATGAAGTCCTAATTCTTTTGTCAAGAATGATATCCTCAGGTATCTTGTCCAAGTATTTTGGTGCTAATTTTTCCACTATAGGAACTTGTCTAACCTCTTCAGTGTTCATGATCAAAGGAGGCTCATAAAGCTTCAAGTTTTCAACATTCACCATTGAGTACATCTGCATGTATGTTGGCAAATCAAGACCAAAAAATTGTCTCCAATCTTCTTTAATATGGTGAAAGGACCATATCGGATTAGTCCCAATTTATTTCCTTACCCTGTCATTTTGTCCTTATTGATGTGGAGCCACACCCTGTCTCCAACCTGGAATTGGTGACCAACCCGTTGCTTGTAATGTCGAGCCTTGTATTGAGCTTGACTTTTCTCCAATTACTCTTGCAATGCCTGGTGAATCATATGAATTCGCTGAATGAACTTCCATGCTTTGTCCCTATCATCTTTCTCATTGGAATATTCATCTTTCCCAAAGGCCATGTCTAAGGGATCCTTTGGAAAATATCCAAATCATGTCTCGAACGGTGAGCTCTGAGTGGAAGAATGTGTTGCCCTATTGTATGCATGTTGTACATAAGGAAGTTTCTCATCCCACAACTTGGGATTCTTTCCAAAATATCCCTAGAGTAAATGTATCACTGTGCGGTTGACAACCCCTATTTTCCCATTGTTCTGTGGATGAAATGTCGTACTCCTCTTCAACTTGGTGTCCATCATTCTCCACAAACTCGTCCAAAACTCTCTAAGGAAATGAGAGTCTCGATCAGACACAATGGATGTGGGCAACCCAAAGTGGACCCATACAAATTGGAAGAAGAGATGAGCATTCTAATCTGTAATGATTTGCTTTTTACAAGGCATTAATACACACATTTTGCTAAATTGATCCACAACGACATACAAATAGTCTTGACATGTCATAGAAAATGTCAAACTGCCAACAAAATCATTTGACACACTTTCCCATGGACGACTTGGAACAAGGAGTGGTGTGTCGAGCCCCAATTTTCTATTAGTGGGCTTGCAAACTGAACACAACACACATCCCTTTACATGTCAAGTCACAATGTTTTTCATGTGAGGCAAAAAAAAAAACCTCTGCAAATGACACAAAGTTTTCCCTACACCAAAATGACTAGACACAAGAGATGTATGTGCCTATGTGATTACATGTATTCTCTGATTGGTCGGGACACAAAGTTTTCCAAGATGGTACAACAATTTTCCCTACAGATGGTAATTTTCCACTTGCGATCCATGAATCAACTTTGCATAAATCTCCTTAAAATATTCATCATCAACATAATGTTTAGAATAACTTTCAAAAGGCAAAGAAGCATTTTTCAAAACTATAGATGTATAAATAGGAGGGCGAGAAAGCATATATGCCACTTTGTTGTTAGTGCCCTTCTTGTATTTTATTACCAAATGAAACTACTGAAGGAACCCTATCCATCTAAAATGACGTGGTTGTTGAAGCTTGGTTTGTGACTGGAGGTACTGCAAGGGCTAGTGATCTATGTGAATGATGGTCTCTTTACCAATGAAATAGTGCTTCCATTTCATCATGTTTTGGACCAAGGCATGCAACTCCTTGTCATATGTGGGATAGTTCACAACAACTTGGGAGAATCTTTATGTATGTTAACATACAGTTTTCCTATGTTGCATCAACATTGCTCCCATGGCATACCCACTGACATCTGTCACGATCTCAAAAGGCTGCTGGAGGTCAGGTAAGGCAAAAATTGGTGCGACACTGATCGTCTCTTTCAATGTATCAAAGGATTTCTACTACTTTCCTCCCCACTAAAAGGTTGGCTTCACACTTGTCAATGCATGCAAGGGGGATGCAATGATGGAGAAGTTGGCAATGAATCTTCTCCATTATTGTACTACACCCAAAAAGCTACGAACCTCTGTAACATTGGTGGGCTTAGGCCACTTCACAATCACATCAACTTTAGAAGGATCTATTTTTAACTATCCACCTCCAACAATGTGACCCAAGTAAACCAAAGAGGTCTTACCAAATTCACACTTAGATATTTTGACATACAATTTTATTTTTGTAAAACCTCAAGCACACTTTTAACATGACACACATGATCTTCCCATGTTCTACTGAAGATAAGAATTTCAGCAAGATAAACAAACATAAAATCATCAAGAAAAGGTTTGAAAATATCATTCATCACCCTCATGAATGTGGCCAGATCATTGCGTAGTCCGTATGGTATCACCATCCATTCAAACAACCTTGTTTTTTCTTGAATGCAGCATTCCATACATCATGTTCTGCAATCCCGACCTAATGATAGCCACTGCGCAAGTCTAGCTTTGTGAAATATACAACATTTTTCAATTGATCTCATAAATCATCAATGCGAGGGAGCGAGTACTGATTCTTCACCTTTATTTTGTTAAGTGCCCTGTAGTCCACACACATCCTCCACGTATCATCCTTATTTGGCACCAACACAATGGGTGACATGCATGGAGAAGAACTTGGCCTTATGACCCATTGGTTCAACAATTCTTGCACCTTTTTCTCTATCTCCTCCATCTCAACGGCTAATTGTAGGTTTTAATCCCATACAAAAATTACCTGCATACGAATTCTAAAACACAGAAAATAAACAATAACGAGAGCATAACACATAAAAAAAAATACACAGAGATTTTCCCCTGGATCCCAAAACTGGAACTACGAGATTGATTTTCCATTATGTCCCTTTCAATGTTACAATATATATATATATATATATATATATATCTATATCTATATATATATATATATATATATATATATATATATATATATATATATATATATGCTGAAGCATCCAATACCATGGACCGAAAACCATCGCACCCAAAACCATGTGCGAAAACCATGCACAAAACCATAGGTAGGTTCACCCGCCTAATATAGGGTCCAAAACAAATTTCCCCGGGGCGCTGCCCCAAACCCCGTAGAGGGGAGCTCCGCCCCCCCTCTAACACCCTGGTTAAACTATGGGGGCTAGTCATGAAAAGAATATAACACAACCTAACAATCTCCCACTTGTTGTTTTCTTTCTGCAGGGGGCCAAAAGAGAGCTTAGTTATTTATCCAGCCCTGCAACGCCTGTTGTTTCTCTACACCAACAGAACTTCTCAGAGCTCATAGATTTTGTCAATGCATCTGCAATATTCTTCAAAGTGACCACCTTTACCAACAACACCTTTTTGTCTTCTATCATATCCCACACAAAGTGATATTAAACATCAATGTGATTTTTCTTTGAATGGTAAGCAGGGTTCTTTGCCAAGAAAATTGCACTTTGGCTATCACAGTCTATTCTTATAGCTCCTTGTACTAACCCCATACTTGAATACAATCTCTTCAACTAAATTTCTTCCTTTCTTGCACCAGTGGCTACCATGTATTCTTCCTCTGTAGTTGATAATGCCACTACATATTGTTTCTTACTCATCCAACTGACTGCACCTCCAAATAGGTTAAACACATACCCACTTGTAGATATTCTCTAATCCAGATCTCCAGCCCAGTCTGCATCAACAAAGCCATAGATATCCAAAACTCTGTCTAATCCTGGTCTTCCTTGGTAGCACAAACCATAATCAATATTGCCTTGCAAATACCTAAAAACCTGCTTCACTGTTGTCCAATGCTCCTTCCCTGGTTTTGACATAAACCTTCTCAATACTCCCACTGCATGTGCAATGTATGGTCTAGTACAAAACATCGCATACATCAGGCTATCGACTACACTTGTATATGGAACATGGGACATGTCCTCTTCCTCTTCTTGTGTCTTGGGACATTGTTCAGTAGATAGCTTTACACCTACAGGAATAAGAACCTTCACAGGTTTAGTATCCTGCATATTAAACCTCTGCAGTATTGTCTTGACATACTTCCTCTGGTTTAACTAGAGCTTCCTCTTTGCCCGATCTCTCTTAATTTCCATGCCCAAAATATAGTTTGCAGCACCAAGATATTTCATGTTGAATTTGGAGGACAATTGGGTCATCAAATCCTGGATAAGTTCTTTGTCATTTCCAATCAGCAACTTATCATCAACATACAAGACCAGATTAATAACATGGTCACTAATTAATTTAAAATACACACAGTGATCTACTTTGCTTTTGGTGAAGCCAAGTCCCTGTATAAATGTTCAAATTTTTGATACCACATCCTTGGTGAATGCTTAAACCCATACAGAGACTTTTTTAACTTTCATACCAATTCTTTCTTACCTTACACCGCAAAGCCTTCAGGTTTCTTCATGTATATCTCCTCTTCCAAATCCCCGTGAAGAAATTCAGTCTTCACATCCATATGTTCTACCTCAAAATCAAAATCAACATCAATAGATAAAAGTAATCTAATAGAAGCTACCTTGGCAAAAAGAGAAAAAATATCACCAAAATCAATTCCCGGCACCTGGGAACAACCTTTTTCTACCAACCTAGCTTTGTATTTCTCCACCTTTCCTTCTACATTTGTCTTCTTCTTGAACACCCATTTGTTGCCAATGGGTTTCCTTCCAGCTAGCAACTCCACTAGATCCCAAGCCTCATTTTTGTGGAAAGATTCCATTTCATCAACCATGGCCTCTTTCTAGAGTTTTCCATCCTCTAAATCTACTGCTTCCTTCACAGTTCTGGTATCATCATGAGTAATAGATAAAGAAAAATTTGAATAAAAATCAGATGGACTATACCTTTTTGGCTTCCTTCTTTCTTGAACTAATCTTCTCACAACCAGAGTTTATGGCTCTTCATCTCCTGACTTGTCTTCTATTGTAGAGTTTGATTCTTCCTCCTTTAGCTCAAAATATATCTTCTCAGGTTCCTTTGATGGGACTTCATGTTTAATAACATCTTTCACCTCTTTAAACACCACATCTCAAATGTATGCAACCTTCCTTGTTACTGGGTTCCAAAGCTTATAGCCTTTTAAACCATCCTTATACCCAATAAAGATGCACTTTTCAGATTTACTATCCAACTTTGTTCTTTTCTCCTTTGGAACATGTACATATGCATCACATACAAAGACCGTCATATGTGAAAGAGAGGGTTTCTTACCAGTCCGTACCTCTTGTGGAGTCTTATCCTCCAAAGCTGATGAGGGTGATATGTTGACCAGGTAACATGCAGTATCCACCACCTCTTCCCATAATTCTTGTCCTAACCTGGCACCACTGAGCATGCTTCTTGCCCTTTCCATCAACACCTTTTTTATTCTTTCTGCAACTCCATTTTGCTGAGGTGTGTATGGAGTAGTCTTCTACCGTGCCATACCACACTTCTTACAGAACTCTTCAAATTCGTTCTTGCAAAATTGTCCACTGTTATCTGTTGTTGGCTTATATAAGCTTGACCCAGGTTCGGAAGAATTATTTAGCCAAACAAATCACATAGCTACCGACCCTTTCAGCAATAGCCCGCGAAGTACAGGCTGAGGTCTCACCCGAGGTAGCACGGGAGAGTGCTGGAACTAGGTTTCCACACCCTGGGGATGTCTTGGATGTGGTTTGGGGCTCACGCGCTATTCTGCAACCTCGTGCTGCGCCAGATCCGCGCAGATCAGAATACCCTTATCGCGTTTATTACAGATTGAATCACTTATTACTGGTTTGATCTAGTTAAAGTGGTCTTTAAGCAAACATTTATTACTTTTGGTTACTTCATGCATCAAGATTAACCCAGTTCACATGTATTTAATCGTAGCAAATGCATAAATCATAACAGTTCATTTATCATAAAAGAGTAAAGTCACAATCAACACAGAATTCAGAAGAAACTTATCTTTATTATTAATCTTCAAAAATACATCCAGATCCACCCTGCACACTCAGTTGTAGGGGTCCACGCACATAGTTGCGGACTTTCCAGGCCTCTGTGGACATAGCTGCAGAGCCTCTTCCTTATACCCTACTCCCTTGACTTGGACTTGCAACTGCTCTCAGACTATTCACCCATTACATATTTGGATAAAAAAAAACCCAAATTGAACTGTCTTTCCCTCATAGAGCCTCGCTCTATTTATACTTTCCCTTGGCCCGCAATCCCACCGCAGGCCGACTCTATTACTATTTCTTTACATTATTTTCGAGTGGACTACCCTTTGACTCAACCTACTATAGTTCGCGCTCTACGCTTTTCACAGAGTATTTTACCCTAATATTACCCAAAATTTCAGGCTTCGCACCCCATACTCGTTCCGCGGGGCTTGCGCTACCCAACAGTCCCCCATCACAATCATCGTGACTCGTCCCGAGTCACTTGCTAGCATGGATAAACGCTCTACCTCGGCTTTGTGGTTCGTCTCCCATTGAGTGGCACTCGTCATCCAGCTGCTCATGTTTCGTCTTCTGCAATGCTTCATCCGTCTCCTGCTTCAGTGTTTCTACCACATCTCGAAACCGATGATGCTCATTTTGCTCTGCTCGGTTAACATAGAATACCCCCTTTGAGGATTTTGGCACGAGTGGGGGAGCTGCATACGGGACCTCCTAGTACCAGTGTAGCCCTTTCCAACCATCGTATCTTCTCTTCACACTGTTCGCTGCAACCTGTGTTACAATTTTGCAAGATCCTGGCTGTTGTCCGCAGGATCCCACTCATCGAGAACCATTCGAGGTGACTTATTGAATGTATCTCCACCCATGGTCGCCATCTGTCCATCCTTCTATTGTTCTGTTGTAGTGCACCATCCTGCCTCTGGGCAAGGTGACGACATCTGGACCAATTCTACTTCGCAGTCCCTTTTTTCCGGTACATCCCCTGCCAGTGATGCTGCAACCTACGGGATACCCACAACTATCAATACCAGACTCCCTAGAGAGTCTTGTTCCTCCCTCGGCAAGATTACTATCTTTGGGTGCATGCCTGGTGCAGAGATGATGAACAGCTCCATCTATATTTCCACAGCGTGTGCTGCCCAACAGATTCCTCATGGTGATTTATAAGCCATGCGAACTTCAACTGCCCGGATTACGCTCATTCCAACTCGGGTAACCTTCCCATGTGAAATATGTGGCCAATAATTTCATATCTGCCTCGTATTGTTGCTCTTAATTGCCCGCCGCCCGCTCCCTTTTGCAATAATGCAGCCATCTTGTCATGAACAATGGGATTAATGGTCATCATTCCTTGGAGCGGCACACCCGCTTGGCTTTGTCTGTGGAACCATTCCCCTTATTGTTGGCTATCTGTACGTGCACCCTGATACCTGTGCATCTGTCACCCAGACTGCTTTATCGTCCCTCGCTCTCTTTCAACTGGTCAGAGCGATGAGACCCTCCTCAGAATGGTTAGTCAGGTAGTCGGCCTGCTCGTATAGAGCTTCAGGTGACTGCCATTCACTTTTCTTGGGAAGGGTTCTCCGTTAAGCTTAGCGAGCTGAACTATGCCCCGATCGGTTACTTCTTTAATGACATAAGGTCCCAACCAATGCATGTGGACTTTACCTGGGAATTTCTCGAACTTACTGTAATATAACAATACAAGATCATCTTTCTTGAACGTGTGCACCTTGATATGGCGATCATGCCATGCTTTCTCGTGTTGTTTTTGTACCTGCTGATGAAATCCCGCCAGAAATCGTTCTTCGTCCAGTTCGTTGAGTTGTGCGAGCCTTTCCTCCAAGGCCCCACAATCTGCCATTCCTGTAGCTGCTGCAATCTGTAGACTGGGCACGATATATTCCATAGGCATCACGACCTCCTTACCATAGACTAGTCGAAACGGTGTCTGGCCTGTCAACTTTTTGCATGTGGTTCGGTATGCCCATAGCATAGCAGGGATGCGCAAGTCCCAATCATTCCGTCACGCATTGCAGATCTTAGTCAGCACGGTTTCCAAAATTTTGTTGAATGCCTCAACAGTCCCATTTGCTTGCGGATGGTATGGCGTGCTCTGTTGGTGATATATCTGGAATTCCTCAGTGAGCACGCTGATGGTTTCGTTCAAAAATGCGTTCCTCGATCACTCATGAGAATCTTAGGACACCCAAACTTGGTCAACACATTCTCGAACAAGAACTTTGCTGCTATCGTGGCTGTGCAATCCTTAACTGGCTGTGCTTCTGCCTAGCGGGTCAAGTATTCGGTCGCAGTGATAATATAGTGCGCGCCTGTCTTCCCTCATGGTTTAATAGGCCTGATGAAGTCAATCACCCATTTCTCAAATGGTTGTAGTGTTACCTGTGGCTGAAGTGCCATTTCATCCCTTCGTGATGGCTTGCCTGTTCGTTGGCATACATCACAGGCCCAACAATATGCTTTCGAATCTTGATGTAGGGTGGGCCACCATAATCCAGCACGAAGAACCTTCTGGGTTGTGGCGCGGCCCACATAATGTCCACTAGCAACCCCTCCATGTGCTTTGGCAAGGATTTTTTCTCGCTCAAACTCTAGTACATATCTGTGTAATATCTCATCATGGCCCATCTTGTAGAGATGGCCAGCAATCACAGTGAAATCTGTTGCTCGTGTCACCAATTCCTTCTTTTGTTGCACAGAATACCCCTGCGGCGCAGTGCCGGTAGTCAAAAAATAGATTATATCTTCAAAGTGGCCATCCACAATGCGCACTGCATACAACTGGGCGTCCAGAAGTCCTTCTTCTAGATTCGTGGGTTCCTCGCCCATCTCAATCCGGGAAAAGTGCTCTAGACTTGCATTCAGACGTCCTAGCTTTACAACAACCTCAAAGTCATATTCCTGAAATAACAGCAACCATCGATAGATGCACCCCCCTAACACAGGCTTATTCACTAGGTATTTTAGCGCAGAGTGATCAGTATACATCTTAAAATGTCCTACAAGCAAATAGTGACGATACTTCTGGAGTGCATACACCATCTCCAATCCCTCTCGCTCAGTAGTAGAGTAATTCTTCTCATCTTTCGATAACCTTTGACTTGAAAACGCAATCAGGTGGTCAACTCCCTCCACTCCTTCTTGAGTAAGTACTGCTCCTAACGAGATACACGACGCGTCAACATGCACATGGAACTCCATGTCCCATTTTGGAAATATCAAGATAGTGGCAGATGCCATTTTTTCCTTAAGCAATTCCAGGCTTTTGTTACATTCCTCGTTCCAGCAATATGTGGCATCCTTTTTTAACAACTGTTCCATTGGAGCCGTGATCTGGGCGTATCCTTTTATGAACTTCCAATAGTACCCCGTGTGTCCCAGTGTAGCGCGTAGCTGCTTATTAGGCCCCTATACTACTAGTGTAACCCCTTATTGTTATTAGTACAACCCACTTATTATATTGATGTACCCATGTAGTGCCCATATTGTTACTATTGTGCCCCATAGAAGCCCACTATTGTTATTATTGTGCCCTTACATTATTATTGTTATGCCGGCTCTGATTATGTTATGACCCCTTACACTCCTATATATAGAAAGGAGTTATTTTCATTTGTATCATTGAAGAATTGTTCATTTATGTAATGTAAAGGAGGTTGCCCCCTCGAAGAGGCTAAATTATAAGGCGTTGATCTATCTTTTCTATCTTTTCTTGAGCTGGTTTCGTAACATTTGGTATCAAAGCTTTGGATTCTAGGGTTTCGCTGCTCCAAACAGGTCATCGTGGAATTTTTGCTATAACTTTTTTTCTGTGACGTTCCAGAAGATGCAAAAAAAACCCATTTGATAAGAAATCGCGCTAAACCTCGGGTCCAAATTTCAGAGATTTTCGCATTATATTTGCGGAGATATGATCTGAGGAATTTGGTCTTTTTGCAGAGTCCTGAATTACATTCCAAACAAGTGACCTGGGGAAAATCATCATAACTTTCTCTCTAAGTATCAGATTGAAATTTCATAAGAAGGCACAGAAAGAGGACAGATTTTAGTTTCTTGTGGATATTTTTCAGATCCAAAGGTCAAAACGGTGACATGTGGCACTTCATACAAGTTCACTCTTCTGGAAAGGTCTATAATCAGGTCATCTTGGGATATTGTGCATAACTCTTTCTTGGAGAATCCAATTTGGATCAGACTGGTGGCATTAGAAAGAGGACATAGAGGGCTACTACAGGTCGCAATTTTAGAACTTAAAGATCCAAAAGTACAGAGTTACAGTGGTTTCAAGATCGAGCTCCTAAAATCAAGAAAAAGCAAGATGAGGAAGTTTGATGACAAGGATCCGGTAAATTGGATACTTCAGATGGAGCAATATTTTGATCTACGTGGTGTACCAATGTTACAAAAGGTATGTATTGCATCTTCATATTTAGAACCGGATCAATTTTTATGGTATGAAGGGCTTTGTTCTCGTAAACAACTTGTTACATGGTCAATTTTCACAGAGGAAATGATAGCACATTATGAGGATACAAAGAGCAACACCTTCTTTAGAGCGACACCACAACAATTGGAAAGAGTAAAAGGGCTTTGTGACATAGTGGAAAGCAAAATTATGGAAACTAGGAAGCATACCCCTCACAACTATAAAGATGGAAGTGTTGTTTCTCCTAGCCTTCCACAACCTACAAGGGTTACACTACAACGATTGGAAGAAAAAAGACAAAAAGGGCTTTGTTACAATTGTGATAGCAAATGCACTAAAGGTCATAAGTGTGCTGAGAATAAATTATTTTACATAGAATATGAAGAGGAGGAAGAAAATGATCAAGAAACGTCAAAAGAAGAAGATATATGCTAGGACCCCACCCCAGAGAAAGAAGAAATTAATCAGACCATATCTTGTAAAGCATTGGCAAGAATTACCACTCCTCAAACTCTCAAGATAGAAGGACATATCAAGAAGAAAAAGGTGCAAGAAGTGAAATATCACATCAAGAAAGAAGAAATGAATCCAACCATATCTTGTAATTCATTGGTCGAAATTACCACTCCTCAAACTATCAAGATAGAAGGACATATCAAGAAGAAAAATGTTCAAGAAGTGAAAGATCACATTCAGCATCAAGAAATTAATCCGACCATATCTTGTAAAGGATTGGAAGAAATTACCACTCCCCAAACTCTAGAGATAGAAGGACATATCAAGAAGAAAAAGGTTCAAGCAGTGAAAGATCACATCGAGCATCAACAACAAGTTCTCCAAATTTTAAAGGATAACGCCACTTCAGTGCAAAATAAAACAAAACAACAGGTAGATCAACATCGTAGTGAAAAATGTTTTGATGCAGGTGATTGGTTATTTTTACAGCTACATCTCAAGCAAGTTATTTATGAGAAGGAAATGTTAGCAAAACTACATGCACTTAAAAAATGGCGACCTTACCGGATGGGAAGACTCTGCAAGGATGAGGATGTGGAAGCATTGTTTTGTGCTATTTCTATTATCCAACTAGATTGGATAAACGAAGCAAGGGATGAATGGAAGAAGGACGAAAAAGTATGGCCACTTATTCAAAAGTTGCAAAAGATCCCAATTCAAACAATATTGCCAGAAATTGAAGAGGAAGGAAAAATCATATTGGAACCTGGAGCAGTCACAAAAACAAGAACCCGACAGCTACGAAATCGATCAATTTCAGAGTATCTCATCAAGTGGAAGAACTTACCCAATGAAGATTCCACATGGGAGGACAAGAATTTTATACAGAAGCATCAAGAACTACTCAAGCATTGAGGACAACGCTTTTTGAAGGAGAGGTGTTACACTAAAAAATGTCACCATGACTATTTACAGTTAGTATGGCTCAATCAATAGTCATGCTATCCTCTTAGGCAAGTCTTATGCCTCTGCTCTCCATGTCAAACTCCAAAAAGAGAGAAAGTCTTTTATAAATGTATTTATCTCTGGGGACGCAGGTTCTCTCAACCTTACCTGCGGGGACGCACCCAATGTTCACAAAAGCTGCGTCTTTGGACGCTCTGTATGTAAAGGGGCGGGTGCGTCCCCCTGTAAAGGTTAAAATGCACAAGTTTCATATTTAAAAAGTCACTTGTGGTCATTTCTAGAGCATTCTAGAAGGTTGTTCGACGTGTATTGAGCGCCTCCAGATGGTTCATGCACCCCTACCAAAGAGGAACTTATCCCATCAATAAGGGAGCTATCCCATCCAAAGAGGGGATTATCCCATTGATGGTGGACCTGATTAACTTCCTCTTGAGCACTATAAATACAGGCATTGGGCCAGAAGGAGGAGAGGTTGGAAGCTATACATTTCTATGGGTAGATGCTGCTGGAATTAGGACTCCCATTTAGAAGCTTGTGAGGAGAGATTGCCATCTTTGCTTGTTCTATTTGGAAGTGGGTGAGCTTTGTCAAAGTAAAGGAGAACTCTTGATGGACCCTGGGAGGGACTTGCACAACACCAAGGCTCAGGTTGTATTTGTTCCTTTTGTTACCTATTAATGCAAATGAGTCCATTCTTCTCAATAACTTGTTATTTATGAGTTGTTTCATGTACTCCTTGATCTATGTGTTAAATATGTTTTATTCTATGAGATTATCAAGTGCTATTTAATCGTTTGATTGGTAGTGTATGCAGGTTTCAAAGTGAAGGAGGAGCTCATCCGGATCAGAGGAGCTGGACTGCTACAACAGCGTTGGATTACAGGTAGGATCTAAACACTTGATTTCTTATATAGTAAATGCATGTTTAGAGAAGGATTGCTCTTGTTTGTCTTGTTTGTCACTAGAGAGTCTTAGGCTCCTAGGGAGGTTGGTTGTGTCCGCACAATCGACTCTTTCCGCCTGACAAATTGGCGACTCCGCTGGGGACTCCATTAATGTGAAAGTCTTTTCCTTTGTATGAACTTTGCTCTAAGAAAATTGGTTTATTTTTCTGGTTTTTGGCTCTGTGACTTTGTTTTTGGGTGGGTTAGCTTAGAGTTAGATTCATTTTAGTTTTTCTTGAATTTTCCAGTAGGACGCACCCTCTGAGCATTGCACAGTGCGTCCCTGGACGCACTGTCACTGTGTACACAGAGCGGGCCCGCACCTGTTTTAACAGGTTGCCTGCGTCCCCTGCTAAAATTTGAGAAAATTCCATTTTTTGCATTTTTTCTCTTAGATTTTGCTTTTTCTTAGTTTTTTCTGCCCAGATTCATTAGTCTTTTGTCAAAGATCTTCACCTGAACTTGTTTCGATAGCATTGAGTGTTTTAGTGGATTTCATAGAAGTTTAAGCCCTAGGGTTTGATTTTTGAGTAGGTCTTGTAGTGACTTTGGCGGTAGAAGTTGTCAAGCCTTAGATCTCTCTGGTTTTGTCAACATTCTTAGAAGTCAGACCTGTCATAAAGTCTACCTGTGTGAGCGACTTACCATTGAGTTGTCTCTTTGGCAAATTTCGAAATGCTTGTTGATTAAGTCTTGAATTCCATTTTACAAAAAGAACAAAAAGATTTGAGTTTTGTTTTGACTAGTCTTTTGATTCTTAATTAGCTGGTCCTTGATTTGATTTTGGTCAAGTAAAACAACCTAGAATCATCTTTGTAGGCTTTTGCCTCGTTAGGTTTGCTTAGAGTAATTTCCTTTTTGATTTGCTTGTGAGTCAAGTTTTCATAGATTTTATAGCTTTTAAGATTGATTTTCGTTACAATAGATTTATATGCTTTATTAAAAAGAGAAAATACAAAAACATCTCCTTTGAAAAGTTTTGTTTCAAGTAGCTTTGAAAAGTTTTGAAAGAAAAAGAGTTTTTCGTGCACGTAAAGAGTGGTCATGTTTGCATGCTTGAAAAGATAAAGGGAATTGTTTCTTTGATTGTCTTTATTAAGAAAGTTGTTTTCTATAAAATTTGCATCTCTCAACTCTCTTAGTTAAGAATTTCATTGAAAAAGGAAAAGTAGCGTAAATCATCTTAGGTGCATCTTTGTAGTGGTTTGAGTCGAGTCTACACACCATTGGTTTCACTTCCGCTACCTTTTGTCTTTAAGAAAAACCATAAAATTAACGCTTAAAGTAAAATCGACGTAGTAACTTTTATTTACTAGGGCTCTGAAACACCAATTTAGATCAGGCTAGTGTCTTGGAGTAGGTGAGTAATTAACTCTCCAAGACAACAAAACCAAACAAGTAGCTTATCTTGTGATAGAATAAATCCAATTGTCTCATTTGTACTCTGGGAAAGCTCCTCTTAAAGGAGAAGCACGAGCTCGTGTCCGAACCAGTGAGGGGATCAATCCCCCCTCGTTGGGAACGACGCCAGACACACACGTATTACAAACGGTAAACCTCGGATTAACCATTGTCGAGGAGCCAGGGGTCACTTGTCGGTAAACCTTGGATTATTGTCAAGGAGCCGGCAAGGGGATTGAGCTTGATACTCTGCCCTTGCGTGCTGTCGGAGTTTAGACTGTTCCCCCAGGTGCATTTGTTGCGGTTGGTAACCTTAGTGACCATTATCTTTAGGATTCTACCGAGGTGACGGTGGAGGGAAGATCCCACTGTACCTGGAGCAGACGTCGGCTAGACTCACTTGGATTTTCTGGGGGGTTCACTTCACTCGAGACGGTTAAAGTGGAGGAACTTGGTCCAGTCTATTCATTAAGCAGGTTGCCGGGGTAACTGTTCCACCCGCCACTTCTGTACTGAATCCGGCGATGTTGGGTTTCATCACCAACTAGCGCTTTCGGTCTGGAAGGCTACTGTTTGTGCTTGGTTTGACGCCCTAGATTCTTTAGGCGTGTGATTCAAATTTGTTTGGTTCTTTAGAGACTTTAGGTGGTTTGATTTGAAATTTTACTTTGTTTTCGTGTGTAGTAGTTAAAAGTTTTTAGCTGTGGCGGAATTACCGAGACAGTCCCGTAGACTTCGGGGCCAGTCTCCTGAAGTTGTTTCTGTGGCCAAATTGTTGAGAAGATCCCGTAGACTTAGGGGATCACCTCCTCGAGACGACCCGGGTAATCTAGAAGGTTTAAAGGTCCTTGTAACTCCTCCTAGTGGCAGTAGAGTAGGTTCACCTGAAGAAGGAGAATCTTCCTTGGTAGTCCATTCAGATTACCAAGGCTTAGAGACAGGTTATAATCCCGAAGCTGTTACAGTTTCTGAGCTTGTTGGTAGTTTTTCGTCTACTAGTGATATAGGCGAAGAACCTGAAATATCTGAACCTGTTACTCCGACTTCTAGTGTTCCAGATTCACCGAAAATAGAAAGAATTATCACCGAAAATCTTCCTACTGGTTTGATTGCTATAGAAGAACTTGCTCCAGAGGAAGAAATAGGCGTCTCTAACCTTGAAGGTCAACTTACTATTGATCTAAGGGAGCGTGAATCTATCTTTTACAGTCCTCCTAGAAGTACTACTTGGTACCTTTCGTTAACCAATTATTTAGACAACTCAGGGGTAGGTTTTTCTACACCTCGTACTCCTTTTCCACCTGGAGGTATTTATACTCCTGTAAATATGTCTGGTCAGTCGTCCGTGTTTACTCAAAGTCCTGAATCTTTCTTACACGGCGGTCCTTCTGTTCCCACCGGGTATCAATCACTTTCTGGTACCTTTGTAGGGGCATCTCCTCAACCCGTTGATCATGGGTTATTAACTGGAAACAGTGGTAATATACCATTGGGTGTAGGAGACATTTACATGATGTCAGGTTCAGTTCCCGTTTCCCAACCTCAAGGTGGCCAATTACCGCCTGGGGGGCAACCGCAGTTAACGCCTGGGGGGCAACCTCAAGGTATACAAATCGTGTCTGGGGGGAAACCTCAAAGTCAGTATGTACCTATGGTGCAATACATGCCTCAAGGTCAACCCCAGCCTCAATATGTACCCCAGGGTCAACCTCAGTATCAATATCAACCTCAAGGATGGCAACCCCAAGGGTATCAACCCCAAGGGTATCAACCTCAAGGGTACCAACCTCAAGGTCAAGGTCAACCCCAGTATCAGTATTTACCTCAAGGTTATCAACCTCAAGGTCAATACTCGAGTCAAGGTTATCAACCGCCTCAAGGTCAGTCATATGTTCCAAGTATGGGAACTGCACCTTACAATTATCAATCCTATCCTCAATCCGGTTATGGATCTCAGTATCCTCAACCTGTTACGGGTCAATACCCTGGAATGTTAGTGTGGGATCCATCACAGGGTCAACAGGTGTTGCAGCCAAGTATACAGTTGGTTCCTCAAACTGGACAACCTGTAGTTTCTGGTCCACCCCAGCAACCGCAACCTGTCCAGTCAAATGTTCAAACTTCTGTAACTTCGGTAGTTACTCAGCCGCCAATTGCACTTAGTACTCCATCTCAAACGGCTGCTGCAACTACCGCTACATCTGCCACACTTACTTCTGGAGTATCGACGGCTCCAGTTTCTACTGTCTCTGTAACCACTCCTCAGACATCTTTACCGTTGTCTGGATCTACGATTCAAACCACGGTCCAGATGCCTGTAGGTCAGCCTGGTATAAGTACGGTTGTTACTACTCAACCTCAATTTGTTCAACCACCGTACCAGGGACAGTACCAACATGGGCAAGCTGTCCAACAGCCGGTTTACCAGTATCAACCGTATCCTGGGTACACTTATCAACAACCTCAACAACCCCAGTACGGTCCGGTTAATCCTGGTTTTCCAGGAGGATATAATATCCCTAATGCGATTCCTGTTCCTAGTTATCCTGGATATCCTCCTCCTGGGACTGGTCTTGTGACCCAGAGTTTTAGAGATCCTAACCGGCAGTTACCGTTTATCGCAACTTTGGATTTACCAGACTTGACGCGCCTAACGAACGATCCAATTCAATATCTTCAGTTCTGGCCGCCAATGCCAAATAAGTTGCCCAGTGATATACCCAAGTTCGAAGGTAAGTCTGGAGAGGATCCGTCCAATCACGTGATGACTTACCACCTCTGGTGTGCTTCAAATTCTATCTCGGATGATTCGATCCGCTTACGTCTTTTCCAGCGTACACTCATTGGTCTCGCGGCCAAGTGGTACATTGAGTTGCCACGGGCCTCTTTTTACAATTTTAGCCAGTTAGCTACCTCGTTCTTAACTCACTTTCAGTTTCCGGTCAGATACGATAACGGCACGGAGTTATTAACTTCACTAAAACAATCGACGTCCACGTATATTTTTGATCACATTCATGAGTGGAGACGTCGAAGAAGGCTAGTGAAAGTTTTTATCCCGGACCAAATCTTAGCTGAATGGTTTGTTAAATCATTATTACCGAAGATTACTGAAGATGTAGCTAAGGCCGGAGTAGTTACTGAGGAGCAAGTCATTGCTCAGGCGCAATACCTTGACTTAGTTTACACTCAGTCGGGTACGTTACACGAGAAGATTCCGGATCTTCCAAAGTCGAATCAAATCGCTGCTGCTCCTTCGGGATCTCATGCCGCTGATGGTATGATTGGTATCGTGAATACAAAGAGCAAGAAGAAGTCTTCCAAGGCTTCAACTACTCCTATTATCACTTTGCCTGATTCCCCGACAGGAGAGTCTTCTCCTGAACTTACCGCCGATATTCACGCTGTAGAGTCATCTACGGAAAAATCAAAAAACGGTGGAAAGAAGAAGGCTAAAGCAGACAAGGCTCCGAAGGAGAAAACGGAAAAGTCGGAAACCAATGACGAAAAGCGCAAACCTCGATATCCTTGTCTTATTTGTGAAGAGGATCATTTTACGAGAGATTGCCCTCATCGGGCCGAGGTTGTGAAAATAGTCAAAGGTTCTCCCACTCCTGCTGTGTTAAAAAATCCATTTCCGGAGCAGGAGAATAAGATGATAGGTTCTTCTTCGAATGCCAGTGAAGAACCCATTTTGATGATGTCTCATGTGAGGATTGCGACTCGATCGCAAGATTATGGTAGTAAGGCTCCTGTTGATGGTAAGGAAGCAGAATCTTCTCACTCTAACCCATCAACCTCAGCTCCTGGTTCCGATCCACTACAGATCGAAAAACCTAACCCGGACTTAGTAATTAAACCGCCCGCCAAGGGTGTACTTCGAAGGTCTGCTTTCAATCCACATGCGAGAGCAGCCCAGAATTACAACATTGTTGAGGACTTAGCTGTTTCACCCTCAGCAATGTCGGCGTTAGAAGTGCTGCAATCATGCCCAGCACAACGAAAATTACTTTTGTCGGCTATCGGAGCTGTTGATGTTCAGGACCCGAACCTGATAATCTTCGATCTAGAAAATAGTACACCGCGTCTCCCCCATCAAATGGCTTTCCAAATTCCAGTGATAGTCAAAAACAGGCCTATTCATCGGACTGTGATTGATGAGGGAGCTTCTACGTGTATTATGTCCATTCAATGTTGGAGATCGCTTGGTTCTCCTTCGTTGAACCAATCCCCCACCATCCTTAAGGCCTTTGATGGCCGTGGGTTCCGTCCGTTTGGTATTCTACAGGAATTGCCTATAGGGGTAGAAGGTAAAACCGTTAGTCTGGATGTGGAAGTGGTTGATGCCCCTCTAGACTACAACCTTCTTTTGGGTCGAAGTTGGTCATATGCTATGACAGCGGTCGTTTCATCGGTCTTCAGAGTAATTAAGTTTCCATATAACGGTAAGATCGTGACTATTGATCAGCTGACATACTTTTCATCCGACCCAGCCTCTTCAGAGAGTATCCAGCATGTCGGTAAGACGACAATCCCTTATAGGGACGTTGGCGTAGGTTTAGTTAAAGATTCCGGTTTACTGGGAACTTTTCCTTTCCCTCCAATCAACGCAGACCCTTCATTTGCAACAATTCATATGATTACATCAGAAAACATTATTTATGATGATCCTTGGATTGTCCCATCTGAATCTGAGATAGACTCATTCGGTGATGCTATGCCTTTGAGTCCATATGAAATTGCTTATGAAGCTGTCATGTCTTTTACCGACTCGCGTTCAACCGAAATCGACCAAATGAATGTGGTCAGTGAAGAATCACTTTTCACCTCAACCTTAGAACGGATAGCGTTTCCCGAAGTCGTGTCATCTGACGAGCAACTTCGCGAAATCCTAAGTGTAGACGATCTACCATGGGAAGATCTCCATCACAGATCTTCGTTTTTACCTAAGGATGATGCATTTGAAAATGATTTTTCATCTATCTTTACCGCTGAATATGTCAAAGACGCTCAGGATCCAACGAAACATTCTGATTCAGAGTTGAATTTAGGGAATATTTCTCGTACTATTCCCATTGATATTTCAGTGAAGCCCGGAATTGAGGAGAACATTCATATAGGTGCCGCATGTACAGAAGATGAAATCCAAACTTACAAGGCCCTATTCCAAGAATTCCGCGATGTGTTTGCCTGGTCTTACGAGGAAATGCCGGGAATCGATCCTGCCATTGTTGTTCATGAAATAAAGACCTACCCGGATGCTAAACCCGTCCGGCAACGGTTGCGTCAGATTCACCCTCGAAAAGCGGCTGCGATTAAAGCAGAAGTCGAAAAGCTGTTGAAAGCAGGTTTCATTTATCCGATCCCGTTAACGGATTGGGTATCGAATATTGTTCCGGTCAACAAGAAACAAGGAACAATAAGAATCTGTATCGATTATAGGGATATAAATCGAGCTTGTCCAAAAGACAACTATCCTACGCCTTATATCGATCAAATTATTGATGATTGTGCCGGAAGTGAAATGTTTTCCTTTATGGATGGTTTTTCAGGCTATAATCAAATCAATATTCTACCTGCCGACCAACCAAAAACGACATTCATTTGTCCATGGGGGACATTTGCTTATTGCAAATTACCTTTTGGGCTTAAGAATGCCGGAGCCACTTTTCAACGGGCAATGTCTTACGCATTTCATGACATCAAGCACATTGTGCAACCGTACCTCGATGATTTGCCTGCTCATTCTTTACATCGAGCTGATCACCTTGTCCACCTACGAGCAATCTTTATGAGGTGTAGGCATTATCGAATTCGGTTGAATCCCCACAAATGTGTTTTCTGTATAGAAACAGGTCGATTGCTGGGATTTGTTGTTTCAAAAGCCGGCATTCGCGTCGATCCCTCGAAGGTCGAAGCTATCATCAAATTGCCTCCTCCTTCGAGTTTGCGCCAACTCCAAAGTTTGCAAGGGAAAGCGAACTTTTTACGCCGATTCATCCCAAACTACGCCGAGGTCACTAAAGGTTTTACACGGTTGTTGAAACAGAACTCACAATTCTTTTGGGACGAGATTGCCCAACAATCTTTTGATGCACTTAAACACGCGTTGACCCATGCACCGTTGTTGCATCCTCCCAACTACAACCAGGACTACTTCTTATACCTCGCAGCTTCGCATTCCACCATTGGAATGGTGTTAGTTCAAGAAGATGAATTCGGAGCAGAACATGTGATATATTATCTTAGTAGGACCTTAAATCCCACTGAGCTAAAATATTCGCATGTGGAGAAATTGGCCCTGGCAGCCGTTCAAGCTGTCCAGCGTTTTCGTCACTACATTCTTCTCTGTAAAACTACAGTTATTTCGGATTGCAACCCTATGATTTATATTTTGACAAAACAACTGCTAGGGGGCAAGTACTCTAAATGGATCGTTATCCTGCAAGAGTTCGACTTGGAGTTCGAGAAGTCCAAGTCTAAGAAATCCTTAGTTTTTGCGGAATTGATGTGTGATTTCCCGCGTGCTGACACAGAAACTGTGGCAGAGGAGTCCATTGCGGACGAATCTTTGTTTCTTATCAGTACTGTAGATCCGTGGTACGGGGATATAATCATCTATCTCCAAACCCAAACCTTTCGGCCTGAAGCTTCCAAGGCGAAACGTCGAAAAATTCGGTTTCAATCCCAGCAATACAAAATTATTGGAGATACACTTTATCGCCGGGGGGCAGACTTAGTTTTTCGACGTTGTTTAACTCACGAAGAGGCTGAGAAGGTTTTGAATGATTGTCACTCTGGAGCATGTGGCGGTCATATGTCTGGGTATGCCACAGCTCAGAAGGTGTTGCGCGCTGGCTACTTCTGGCCGTCTATGTTTAAAGATTGTATCATTGCAGTCCGGAAGTGCCACAACTGTCAAGTGTTTGATCGCAAGATGCGCGCACCACCTGCTCCTCTCCACCCTATAATTTCCGTTGGTCCATTCGCCAAATGGGGTATCGACTTTATTACTTGTAACCCTCACTCGGTCGGGGGGCATGCGTATATCATCCTCGCGGTTGATTATTTTACTAAATGGGCCGAGGCGATGCCTACATTCGACGCAAGCGGCAAAACAGCTGCAGTTTTCGTATTCAATCATATTATAACTAGGTTTGGTGTCCCACAAGCAATCATTACTGACCATGGGAGCCATTTTCGAAACATCATGATGACTGAGCTTACAAGCCAGCTTGGTTTGCGCCACGATAGCTCTACTCCTTATTATCCGCAAGCCAACGGTTTGGTTGAGTCTATCAACAAAGTTCTGGTTATCATGATCCGACGAACCATTGGTATTCATCGGTCGAATTGGCACAACATGTTATTTTCAGCGCTATGGGCATACCGAACCTCAGTGAAAACTTCAACAGGGTTCACTCCTTTCCAGCTAGTTTATGGCTTGGAAGCTGTGTTACCCATTGAATGCGAAATCCCATCACTTCAAATGGCTGTCGAATTACTTCCAGCTACTTCCGAAGAGGAGAAACGTTTATTGTACTTAGCTAAATTAGATGAGACTCGACGTGACGCTGCATTGGCAATCGAGACTCACGCGAAGCGAATGAAAGCTCAGTATGATAGAAATGTGATCCCTCGAAGTTTTTCGGAGGGAGACCTAGTGCTATTATATGATCAAGCTAACGATAAGCTAGGTGCTGGAAAATTCGTTCCTATGTGGCATGGACCCTACATTGTAAAGCGAAAGCTAGCAAAAGGGGCTTATGAGCTGGTAGATTTTGATGGGGACTCTTTGGGTAAACCCAGAAATGGACTTTACCTAAAGAGGTATTATGCTTAAATGGTGGGTATGGAGAAATTTTTAGTTAGGTTAAATTTTCTTTCTAGCTAGCGTGTTTGTTAGTTTAGTTAGTGTGCTTAGCTTAGAGAGTGTGTTTTTCGTCGTTATTCTGGCTTATCTTGGTTTTACTCTTGATATTGCAGATGTCGACGCCTCTCCAAACATACATTGGATTTGCTGATGGTGCTTGTCGTAGTACACGGAATATCTCTTCCGCAGCTTGGGTTATCTATTCTCCCTCTGACGAGTTAGTTTCTATGCATGGGGTAAGCCTCGGTCAAACAACGAACAACATTGCAGAATACAGTGCAGTGGTTGAATTATTATCCGAATCTATTTCATTTGGAATTCGACGTTTGATAGTGAGGTTAGATTCTGAACTTGTTGTATTACAGCTTAATAGAGTATATGCCATTAGAAATCCTGTGTTATTAAGGTTGTTTTTGAGAGTGCGTCTCTTGGAACGTGAATTTGATTACATTGAATATCAGCATATTCCAAGGTCTTTAAATACATTAGCAGATGCAATTGCTTCTCGAATGTTGGACAGACATTTACGATAATCATGCAAGTAAATTTAAAAACATTTTATCACATATGTTAAACAAGATAAGCCGGTAATAGTGATATATATATAGATAGGAGTGTGTCAAAAAATATACATCGTCTTCGATCATAGGTTGAAAAACACCTTATGATCGGCAAAAATGATAAGTACAAAAAGCCAAAAATGTCATATGTGTCTACAAAAGTGACTAGTCAATCACTGGTGGTGCTCCCTATACGACACCACTGCACGGGCTACCTTACACAAAAACCTCCTAAACGGTCCAGGGACTGCGACTACATAGCGCTGAAGTCTGATAGGAATATCATCTATGGTAGTCTCAGGCATATCCGCCGTCAGACGCTCTAGATCCTGCTCCAACTCAGCTAGTGACTCTGCAGCCGCGTCCTGTGGGGCCGGTACCGGTGCAACTGGATGTCTCCTCTCAAAAGGCCGGAGGTTGGCTGGGCGCTGTGGACCAACATCTGCATTTTGAAAATTTTTACTGTCAGTTTTGAGACGATATATATAAAAAACAAAAAAAAAATATATAATTTGAAAACTTGTGAAAAATAAAGTACCTCTGTCATCCCATTGTTCTCCCTGTGGAAGAACCATGTCCGGATCACCTCGAAAATCTACTCCGGCATACGGAAAGTCCTGGATCGAAAAAACCTGGTCCTCTAACCAGTGAAAATAACTATCAAAGAATCGAACAATCGCCGCGCCCTCGTCAGGATGCCGGGCCATCACCGTAACCCATCGTATCAGCTTTGGCTCTCGAGGACCCAAGATATCAACAGTGAGTTGCTGAGGGATCAGCATCGGAACTCTCTCTAAGGCAAAGCTCACGACTAGAGGCCCATATCCAAAAGTCTTCAGTCATCCGTTCTTTGCCCTAGTCAGTTGGCTCTTCATATTAGCCGACACAGCATCACACCAGTTGAAAATGGTGCCTTGGTAACAGTCAATCGCCATCCGCATTTGGGACCCGGAGGCAATATGTAAAGCGGCTGCGCCGCAAATTCTGGTAACCGTGAAAGTTATAACTTTAAGTTCACGCAGAGAG
Organism: Pinus tabuliformis; assembly: GCA_031772625.1. Classification (NCBI taxonomy): domain Eukaryota; kingdom Viridiplantae; phylum Streptophyta; class Pinopsida; order Pinales; family Pinaceae; genus Pinus; species Pinus tabuliformis. The sequence goes on from CM062815.1 coordinate 834,377,716, forward strand.
ATGTGTTTGATTTCCACGCCTTTCGCATGGTGTGCATTGGGTGTGCACCAATCCGCCCGGAGACTAGCAAGGGATTGGCCACCCGGCCTAGTCCCGGCTAGATTAAGTTGCTCACCTCTATTCGGCAAGCCAGTGAGAAAGTATATGTCAGAGGGCTCTATCTCGAGCTGGTGCCCTCCGATGTAAAAGCATTGCTCTTGAACGTTCCATCTCTCAACCAACCATTCCAAGAATCTTACCTGAGCCCTCATGCCAGGTATGGCCCAGTATTTATATAACCCGCATGCTTTTAGGGCATCAATGGAAGGTTGATGTTCAATTGCGGCTAAATCAACGTCCTCGTGCTCTCTTTCTCTCCAATCCAACATGGTGAGTACCCTACACACCAAGAAACAAAGATTAGAATTGATTTGGGAAATTTTAAATGGTTGATTTTGGAGTTTGGGGTTTCAAATTCCGCGTTTTGCGGAGGACGCACCCCGCGTTTAGAACACAGGGCGTCGGGACGCATCTGGCCTGAAGGTGGGCTGCGTCCCCCGACCTTGTTCCTGTACAGGAAAAAGTCGGGGGACGCAGGTCACCCGAAGGGCACCTGCGTCCACCGTAGAGCGCACTTTGAAACCCAAAACTCCCCAAAAATCAAATCTAAAACCTAAAACACAATTTTAATCGGATGAAATTGAAGAGTAGGATGTTGTAAAATACCTGGAAGAGACGGCGTTCGATTCTGACGGTCGGATTTTCCACAGCGACCACGGGAAGTTTCTTGCCAAAAGCCCTTTTTTCAACCTCAACAGTAAAATGGTAAAAATGACATGGTAAAAAGTCTTTTTATAGGTTTTTTGGATGAATTTGTTCATTTTTCACCATGGAAGGATGTTTTTCGATGTATTTTTGCCTATCTTAAACAGGTATGAGTAATGTGTCGTTTTTGTGCAGGACAAAGGGATTTAGAGGGAAAATTGTCATTTTTCACGAACCAAAATATCAGAGTCATCTTTTAAGCCCTTTTCTGACTCCTAAAAAATGAAAAGATTGCCGAGCGTTTCTTTTACACTCGTTAAAACGGAATTAAAAGACGGTCCCCTTATAGCTCTTTTCTGACCGTAAAATCAGGAAAAGATTGCCGGGTTTTTGTCGTTTCAAACTCGATACGGAAATAAAACGATGTGTCCTTGATCGCTTTTTACTTTTCAGGTCAGTGGCACTAATTATGAAAGTACTCCTTGGTCGCAAGATCAAGCGGTTCCCCCAGGTATTATTTTATACTTTTTCGGGCTTGAGGGACACAAATCTACGAAAAAGTTCAACTTGGAGTCTTCTTAAGTTTTTCAGACTCTCTAAAATTGAAAAACGCCGAGTTTCTCCTATACTGGGCTCGTTAAACATTTCACAGTAAAGGACCTGTTCAATTACAAACAGGAACGAACCACTCCTTCCTAGGGTTCGAATCAAAACTAGGTTGGACTCATCCGAAGGATGAGCTTATAATCAAGCATATGTTATCCTCCTCAAGCTTGTTAAAAATAAAGAGGTACTTGCCAGAAATGGTGGGGGAAAAGAGAGAAGAATGAACCTGTTTGTTATCTTTTGTCTCAGAAGAAACTTTATTACCACTCTTGAACACGACACTTTTCATTCACCTGGGTTGGGAAATCCTTTACCTCACAGTTGATCAAACCACTTTGAAAGTCTTCAGCCGGGTTCCGGGGATTAACTTTGAGTCGTTTATCACCAAGCCATCTGTCGTGTCGTTATGTGTTCAAGAGGTCTGCAAGCAAAACTTTCATCTGCAAAATACTTGTCATCCATTTGACCATCCCTGAGTCAGTCCTTACAGCAACATTTCTTCAACTTGAACAATGATTTCGTGTTGCGGGCTTGCCTGCAACGGGTCGCTTTCTATCGACATCAGCACATTATCTAGAGAGATGACTTAGAAATCGTCAGTACCTTGAAGTCTGCATGCATCAATGGCAGGTTTCTCGCCTTTGACGTCAGTTTACATCATTGACTTTCGATCGAAGGATTCCGTGAAGTGTTCGACATCAACTCATTCATTCACATCTCATGGATTGTACTGGGTACTTTGAGAACCATTGACATTACTGGTGGTCTCTCTCACGCTTGTTAACAGTTTACATCATCGACTGGTAATCAAGTGGTTTCTACCATGTTCGACATCAACTCATTTATTCGCATGGCTAGAATCGTACCAATTCGGGAAGTAGAAATGAAGACCCTGGATCTAGTTTCCACCATCCAGGCTGCGAGGAGTTTTGTATTCATTATCTAAGTAGACTAATCATAAATAGATGGCTGCGCCCATACTGTGTCTACAAAAGTCTATGATTATGATGTACTGCAAGATCATTCCTGTATCAGAGTAGTTAGTTTGTTAGTTAAAGTTTTGATCTGAGTATGGGAATGCCTACCTCAGTGATGATATAATCTTATACATGTATTTTGTGTTGAAAATTGCAGGTTCTGACCAGGCTCTCCACGAGATAATCCTTGAAATGATAAAGCGCTTCACCCTTCCTAGATAATACAAACCCTAATCTATTACAGGCTTCGCACTTTAGGGGGCAATCTGTTACACTAAAAAATGTCACCATGACTATTTACAGTTAGTATGGCTCAATCAACAGTCATGCTATCCTCTTAGGCAAGTCTTATGCCTCTGCTATCCATGTCAAACTCCAAAAAGAGAGAAAGTCTTTTATAAATGTATTTATCTTTGGGGACGCAGGTTCTCTCAACCTTACCTGCGGGGACGCACCCAATGTTCACAAAAGCTGCGTCTTTGGACGCTCTGTATGTAAAGGGGCAGGTGCGTCCCCCTGTAAAGGTTAAAATGCGCAAGTTTCATCTTTAAAAAGTCACTTGTGGTCATTTCTAGAGCATTCTAGAAGGTTGTTCGACGTGTATTGAGCGCCTCCAGATGGTTCATGCACCCCTACCAAAGAGGAACTTATCCCATCAATAAGGGAGCTATCCCATCCAAAGAGGGGATTATCCCATTGATGGTGGACCTGATTAACTTCCTCTTGAGCACTATAAATACATGCATTGGGCCAGAAGGAGGAGAGGTTGGAAGCTATACATTTCTATGGGTAGATGCTGCTGGAATTAGGACTCCCATTTAGAAGCTTGTGAGGAGAGATTGCCATCTTTGCTTGTTCTATTTGGAAGTGGGTGAGCTTTGTCAAAGTAAAGGAGAACTCTTGATGGACCCTGGGAGGGACTTGCACAACACCAAGGCTCAGGTTGTATTTGTTCCTTTTGTTACCTATTAATGCAAATGAGTCCATTCTTCTCAATAACTTGTTATTTATGAGTTGTTTCATGTACTCCTTGGTCTATGTGTTAAATATGTTTTATTCTATGAGATTATCAAGTGCTATTTAATCGTTTGATTGTTAGTGTATGTAGGTTTCAAAGTGAAGGAGGAGCTCATCCGGATCAGAGGAGCTGGACTGCTACAACAGCGTTGGATTACAGGTAGGATCTAAACACTTGATTTCTTATATAGTAAATGCATGTTTAGAGAAGGATTGCTCTTGTTTGTCTTGTTTGTCACTAGAGAGTCTTAGGCTCCTAGGGAGGTTGGTTGTGTCCGCACAATCGACTCTTTCCGCCTGACAAGAGGGGCATGTTAGGCCCCTATACTACTAGTGTAACCCCTTATTGTTATTAGTACAACCCACTTATTATATTGATGTACCCATGTAGTGCCCATATTGTTACTATTGTGCCTCATAGAAGCCCACTATTGTTATTATTGTGCCCTTACATTATTATTTTTATGTCGGCTCTGATTATGTTATGACCCCTTAGACTCCTATATCTAGAAAGGAGTTCTTTTCATTTGTATCATCGAAGAATTGTTCATTTATGTAATGTAAAGGAGGTTGCCCCCTCGAAGAGGCTAAATTATAAGGCGTTGATCTATCTTTTCTATCTTTTCTTGAGTTGGTTTCATAACACTTCTTGACACTACGCAGTGCTTGCAGACCGAGTATGACAACAATCTTTGTCGGATCCACCATCAAACTTGCCTACAAACTACATGACCCAGCAAGTTCTCGAAAGGAACAAGGAACGTACACTTCTTTATATTAAGAGCAATTTGGTCTCGACGGTAGGTATCCAGCATTACTCGTAAGCTCTCAGTATGTTTCTTAACCAGGCCAAAGATGGTCCAATCGTTAAGATAGACTTCCAAGAATTTATGTATAAATTCCTTGAATGCAGCTACCACAATGTGGGAAAATATTGTTGGTGCGTTCTTCAGCCCAAATGGCATCACCGTATACTAAAAACAACACCATTCCATAGCAAACGTTGACTTTCTTAAATCTTCCAGCGTGAACTTGATCTGATGGTATCCAGAGAACCCATCCGTAAAGGAATACGCTTCCTGCCCGCCCACATTTTCTAAGACTTCATCGGTAAAAGGTGTGGGAAATGGATCGTTAACAAAGGCCTCATTGAGTTTCCATAGACCCACGCAGATGCGAATCTCACCCTTCTGTTTCTTCTCCCGTACCACCATCAGACTAACCCAATCGGACTCCTCAACTGATTCAATGTTCCTGGCTGCTAGCATCTTGTGCAGTTCTTCTTGTACTTTTTCTTTGTATTTTGGATTCAATTGGTAAGGTTGCTGCTTTACTAGCTTCGTCTTAGACTTCAGAGTTATCTTCATCATTCCTAGTTCGCCTCGAATCCCTTTCAGCTCCGTAATCTTGGTATGGAAGAGGTATCGATACTCCTGGAGCAGCTCGACGACCTTTTCCACTATAGCGTCATCCTAGTAGTCCCCAAGCATAACATACTTTGGTTCTTCCTCTATTCCGATATTCACTTGCTTCATTTTTAATGGCGCTACGATGTCTGGATCTTCTGTTTCGGGGTCGCGCACTTCTCGACTTCCTTCGGATTCTGGTATATTGATATCGCGCGGATCCTTATCGTCACCTTCTGCTTTTACATTATAACATTCCAAGGCCCAGCTCAGCTATCGCGACCAGTCTAATTGAACAACTTCTTCCGGTTCTAGCGGCATCTTGAAAATAACCGTCTTTACTAGCTTTAGTGCATCATCCACTGAATCCAACCATTGATCCTCAAAAATAAATGTTGATAGAAACCTTTCACGCAAGATGTCCCACTCCCCTGTGCCATGCCAAAGCTCTGTTTTAGTATACCAATTCCTTGGGATGACACCCAGGGTATGATAAAATAGGTGCACCCATTCTAGTTGCAGCTCCTCGCCATAGGCTTTGGTCCATTTGCTCAGGTGTATGTGCGGATTCTCTCGTACATCATATTTCTCCGTTAGTTGGAGCGCAGGCTTCCCAAATCATATCTACATCATGCACTTATAGCCTCGCCAATCTGCGAAGGTTCCTTCATGTGTACCCCACCATCGCACCGGTGTCGCGCGCAATGCCCATTTGAGCGCATCAAACCGTTGGTACTCTGGTACTGCATTCTCAAACTTCTCCAAGAATACATTAACTATTGTGAGCCCCTCATACACCGGTAGCTCACGGTCCTGAGCATTAATGCAGTACACAGATTTTGTCAGCATATTGTAGTTTAAAGTAGTTTCCTCGTTCATTCTATTCCTCCATTGCTCGTCTTCTTCCTCCGAATCATTGGTGTATGGTTCTACGTAACCCTACGAAATTCTCCTTTCCTCCATTACCTCACCCTCTTTGGCCTTTGTGCAGCAATTTGGTAGATGCAATCCAATGCTTCGTCCTACTCGTCATCACGCACAGGTTCCGTGTAGCAGGGTCCCTTGGTTAGATCTAGCGGAACAACTACGTGGTGCTACTTTTTCTCAAATATCATCTTTCTTCGCTTGAAATTATAATCCCATTCATGTCGATGGCCCAATCTATTCCCAACAACGCGGGGTACGGGCTTTTTTCGTCCACTATCTCAATAACTTCAAAGTCCATTCTAGTGCTCGCACCATCCAGGTGTATGGTGATTCCTTGCAGTCTACCCATGGGCAAGATCTTCTGCTGATTTGCCATCCGTAATTGGATTGGAGACCATTTGAGTGGGGGCTTGCCGATAAGCTCCCACGTCTGCTTAGGCAAGACGTTTGCATCCGAACCAAGGTCTAGAGTGACCTGATCCATCTCACAGTTGCCAATCCACGCTGTTAACCACATTTCTTGTCCGGTTCACGACGTATGGCTCCCCATTAGTAAGACTATGCGAGGTTCTCCCCATCCTGCATATCTGTTAATCACCTCCTGCAGTCCTTTCACTACCCTATTTTCGCGAAGTAACTTCATGTAGGTTTCTAGAAAAGTTGTCAACATTGAGGGACCTTTATATGGCTCATACTGATACCCTTCTAAGGTTGCATTGCCCCTTAGTACCATATTTACTTTAGATTATTCATCCCGTGGTTCAGCCCTTATCATCTGCATATTCTGTGTTGTCGTAGGAGGTGTTGTCCTTTTCTCACGAATCTGTGCTAGCAGCATAGGGCAATCTAGCAGTTCGTGGTCAAATTGCTCGCAATAGGGACATGATGTTCGAGTTGGATTTGTGCAATCCTGCACGTAATGTCCTGGTCCTCCACAATTGTAACAAATTAGCTATCCTCGACCCCTTCCTGGTCCCATTCTACCCCTTCCTTGACCTCATCCTTGGAATCCACTGCACGCAAACATTGCACTTGAGTTTTGACCTCGCCCCTCAATCTGCATTCGATAGGAAGATGCCTGATCCAACATCTAGCAATCTCTGTCCTTGTGACCCACCACTCTACAAAAGTTGCAAAAGAGCTGCTGCGGGGTCTCATTGTATTTCAGCAACAAGTGGAAATCATCCGTGTTGTGTTTTCCTCCTACTTGACAGATTGCGCACTAGAGCAGGGCGATCACGCTCGGCCTTGCCTGTGCCTCTGGTTGCAATGGTGTTGGTCCCCCCGTGACCACAAGATTCACCGCCACTAGAAAATGGTCTTTATCATGTCCTTGGCCCATACATTTGATGCACCAAACTTCTTCCCGAACTTCCGGCACCTAGTCTTGTTTTAACTTTTGTATTTCCAAACGCAAATTTTGGACCTGCGCTTGGATTTGCTGAACTCCCAACCCTGGGTCCTGTACCGGGGTTTCATGCAGCCGCATTGCTACCTCCAGCGCTTCCTCTTGGGTTGAGATCTTCTGTTGTGACAAGGCTGACTTCAGATATGGCGTTAATGATGCGATGAACCAAGCGCAGTGTTGTGCATTCGTCAAGGTCACGTTGGCCTCGCGAATAGTTCTTTTCAACCTCTGACCCAAATCCCATGGGGTCTCACCAGGCATCATCATGATTTCTTTGAATCCTACGACCGACTGTGCTTCCAATTTTGGCTGGCTTAACTCCTTCTTTAATTCAGTGTAGATGTCCGCTATCCCCGCCATTGGGTTGGTGCTTGAATACTTCATATACCATGTTAACGCTCAGTCTTGCAGTGTGCTGACTAAGACAGGTTTCTTGATATTATCATCCGTGATCTGCTGCGCGTTCCATATCGAATTCTATACAAACCAGAACTTTTCTGGGTCTTCACTTCCTGCTCCCTTGAATATAACTGGATGGCGCTCACCATTACTACCATCTGATCTTTCACCGCTCTTTCCTCTAGCGTCCCTGCCTTTCACACTAGAAACCCCTTAGGCAAATCCTGGTCCCAGTAACGGGACCATTTGTTGGCTTATATGGGCTTGACCCAAGTTCGTAAGAATTATTTAGCCAAACAAATCCCACGGCTATCGGCCCTTTTGGCAATAGTCTGCGAAGCGCGGACTGAGGTCTCACCCGAGGTAGTAGGGGAGGGTGCTGCAACTAGGTTTCCACACCCTGGGGATGTCTGGATGTGGTTTGGGGCTTGCGCGCTGTTCTGTAGCCTCGTGCTGCACCAAATCCGCACAGATCAGAATACCCTTGTCGTGCTTATTACAGATTGAATCACTTATTATTGGTTTTATCTAGTTAAAGCAGTATTTAAGCAAACATTTATTACTTTTGGTTACTTCGCGCATCAAGATTAACCCAGTTCACATGTATTTTACCGTAGAAAATGCAAAAATCATAACAGTTCATTTATCATAAAATAGTAAAGTCGTAATCAACACAGAATTCAGAAGAAACTTATCTTTGTTATCAATCTTCAACAATACATCCAGATCCACCCAATGCACTCAGCTGCAGGGGTTCGCGCACACAGTTGCGGACTTTCTAGGCCTCTGCGCACACAGCTGTTGAGCCTCTTCCTTCTACCCTACTCCCTTGACTCAGACTTACAATTTCTCTTAGACTATTCACCCATTACATATTTGGATTAAAAAAAACCCAAATTGAAGTATCTTTCCCTCATAGAGCCTCGCTCTATTTATACTTTCCCTTGGCCCACGATCCCACTGCGAGCCAACTCTATTACTATTTCTTTACATTGTTTTCGGGTGTACTACCCTTTGACTCGACCTACTGTAGTTCGTGCTCCACGCTTTTCGCGGAGTCTTTTATCCTAATATTACCCAAAATTCCGAGCTTCACACTCCGTACTCGTTCTGTGGGGCTTGCGCTACCCAACATTTGTCCTCAGTACATTTATCTTCTTCCCTGTTTGGTTTTCCACCAGAGCCTTAAATTGTTTAAACCTGTCAAAGACTTCAGATTTCTTCTTGAGGAAATATATCCATGTATTCCTTGAGAAGTCATCTATAGATGATACATAGTACATAGACTTACCCAGTGATGGAATCTTCACAGGTCAAAACACATCACTTTGTACAAGCTCTAACATCTGTTTCGCCCTCTTACAACCAGAGGGGAGACTCACCCTATTACACTTCCCATATACACAATTTTCACAGAAATCAAAATCCAGAGAGCTATTAGTCATATCTTCTACCATACCTTTACCATGAAGTATTCGAAGGCCCTTCTCTCCAATATGTCCAAGTCTTTGATGCCATAGCATGGCCTTTTCTCCAAAGGCCACTAGATTTTCTGCTCCACTTTCAGGAACCACATAACTATTGCACCCATCAATAAAACTACTACCTTGTAGCTTGTACAGAGTTCTTATCTGAACTCCCTGAATAAATACTAGTGCTCCCCAAACCATCTTGCAGGTATCTTTCTCGAACACTGTTTTTACACCTGCATCATCCATCTTGTTTACAGAAATCAGATTTCTGGCTAATGCAAGAATAAGTAGAACACCCGAAAGTGTTCTAATCCTTCCACCTTGCAACTTCAACTTTAATTTTCGTGACCAATGATTCTATCCTTCCTATCATCCCCTAAGAAGACATGACCACCATCATATTTCTCATACTTGTAGAACCACTCTCTATGGGGAGTGAAGTGAAAGGATGCACTTGAGTCAACCAACCATGCCTCATGATCTACATGTGTACTTGAAGAAGAAGCCAAGTACACATCCCCACCTCCATTTGAGGTGGTTTTCACCTCTGCAGAAGGAGAACCATCAGATCCCTTTCCTTTGTCAAAAGCTTTACATTTACAGTCCCTTTTGTAGTGCCCTTCCTTTCCGCATTTCCAGCACACCTTCACAGGTTTTCCTGGAGATTTATATCTCCCTCTAGATTTAAATCTCCCACTCGATGACTTATTTTTTTTTCTATTCTGGGACCGTCCTTGTATAGATAAGGCATCACCATTCTTGCTCTCCATATTTTTCTGTCTCATCTCCTCTGTCAGCAAGGATGAGACTATTTCATCAAATTGCAAGGCAGTTGCAATGTTACGTATTGCAATAACTAGACTATCCCATGAATTTGATAGACAACACAACAAACTAATGCACTTATCTTCATCCGAAATTTCAATATCAACAAATAATAACTGGCTTACCATAGTATTAAATGCGTTAATATTCTCTATCACCAAGTCTCCATCTTTCATCCTCAAGTTATATAGCTTTTTCCTTAGAACAGTTTATTCACCATAGACTTAGATTGGTACAAAGTCCCTAACTTGTCCCAAAAAGCCTTTTCCGTAGCTTCCCTTAATACATTAAGAAATACTGATCTGAGACACACAATCATATTGTTCTCTTTGCCTTCCGATCCAACTTCTTCCATTCTTCATCGGACACTCCCGTTGGTTTATTACCTAGATCTACCACGATCCACTGATCTTTGTCCACCAGCATATCCTCCATCTTGAGTTTCCACAACTCAAAACTCTGACCATTAAATATATCGATCTTTATCTTTCCAGTGCTCACCATCTTCTTTCATCACCAGAATCGATCCCGCAGATCTCCCACTGAACAGGGTCTACCATAGGCCCGAGTGAAACCCCTCAGCAACAAAGGCATCCCCTTGAAGCCAAAAAAACTCTGATACCAAATGTAGGTTTTAACCCCATACATAAATTACCTGCATACGAATTCTAAAACACAAAAAATAAAAAATAGCAAGAGCATAACACATAAAACAAATATACACAGAGATTTTCCCCTAGACCCCAAAATCGGCACTACTAGATTGATTTTTCATTATGTTCCTTTCAATGTTACAATACATATATATACATGCCAAAACATCCAATACCATAAACCAAAAACCATCGTGCCCAAAACCATGTGCGAAAACCATGCACAAAACCATAGGTAGGTTCGCCCACCTAATATAGGGTCCAAAAAGAATTTTCCCAGGGCGCTACCCCGGACCTCGTACAGGGGGGCTAGTTGTGGAAAGAATATAACACAACCCAACACTAGCAACTTGTATATTACAATATTTGGTAAAGGATCATCCTACTGCAAGTGAATTTCATGTTGGATCTCATGCTTTGGAGGAAACCCATTTGGTTCCTGAAAGAGCCCATTATAGTTAGAAACAATTTCATACAATTGTTTTTATGAGTGGGATCACAACCTTGGAAAGCTTCATTTGTCTCCGCATATGTTTCTCTCACAAACATGAGCATACACCCTTTGCTGGAATTGATCAATCCGTTCATCTAACCTACACTTACAATATTGGCACTGATATTGGCTTGATGATCTCTACCAATTTATTCCACCTCATATTTCATGAGATGATACTTATTTTCATGGCGAAAGAAAACTTCTTTCTTTCATACAAATATGGACTCCCTAATACAATGCCACAAATATCCAAAGGTACAACATCAAGTTCAACCTCATCTACTAGTTTGCATGTAATCACAAATCTAGCCCTACGTTGTTTGGTTACATGTAATTTGGATTTGTCACACACCCAACTAAGAGGGTAGGGTTTTAGATGAGGCTTGGCCTCTAACCCTAATTGCTTAACCAAGAATTCTGAAATCAATTTTTCTTGTGATCCTAGATAAACAAGGTTTCCACTTTAATATGTTTGATCACAACTCTAATGTGGAACAATTCAATCTTATTTCATTCATTAACAAGAGAATCATTTGAAGAACTTGTACTTGCATGAAATTCAAAATTTTCATTAGCATGAAGAGAAATGGTACCTTGTATGCCCAGTTTTGTGATCTATGTCTCATCACCAGAGTCGGATCCAAGGTCCTGCTGCATGGTTGCCACCATTTTTTGATTTCTCTTTCCACCAAATATATTTGGTTTCAACTTTGGATGCAACTTCCAATAGTGTTCATTGTCATGTCCTTCCTTCTTGCAATGTGTGCAAGATGGCTTTTCTCCTTCTTCCTTCTTGGTTGTAGTTGTCTTCTTGTCCTTTCCCTTGCATTTTCCCTTGAAATTTCCATTATGAGGTTTGAAAGATGATTTATTGGGTTGATCTTATTTGTCATTATTGTCCCTAATTTCAAGGTGAATGACCTTCACATTGGCCACATCAATAGTGGGCTCAAATAACAACAAATAATGCATGATGTAACTATGTAAAGCACCAATATACTTTGTTACAGTTTTTGGTGAATCAAGTGAAATACCCAAATTTAAGACTTGTTTTTAAATTCTTCTGTGAATATTTGTACATTTTGACCCTTTCCTTGTCTCAAATATTTCCATTTCATTAAATCCTTTTGTTAATAATCAAAAGTATAAAACTAAACTTTTAATACAGAGACAAAATTGGACTAAGAAGAAAGGATATTACCCAAGTTTTTTTCTACCTTTTTGCAACTTGCTCTCCCACTAGACCAGAGTGGTGCCACTCAGCTGAAGAGATGCTAATTGTATCTTAGCCTCATCTTCCTTGATCTGCTGAGTCTAGCAATAGACCTTGATCTCTCTAATCTAATTGTTTGATTTCTATGCATTACATTCTCCATTATATGTGGGAAAATCAAACTTTCAATCTAGCTTAAGAAATGGCTTCTTAGATGCATTCCTATGATTCCTTTTAGAATGATGAGAAGAGGAAGAAGAGGAACTATCATTGGTGGATGGAGAGGGAGAGGTATTTTATCCTCCACTTCCATGTTTTACCGAGGCATGATCATTTGGATCTTTCTTCTTAGGCTTGATTGTCTTCTCATATTCTGCAAACAATTTGTTGACTTTCTCTGCCATGTTGAAGAAGGTCTTGCAACAATTTCACTCTTCCTCCATTCAAGCTTCCTCATATTCCATGTTCCATCTTCATGCTAAAATCCCTGCTTTAAGATAAAAGAATTTGAGTTTTCCTTCTCCTCTTTAGAGCTTATTCCTGGTTAGCATTCACTCATGCAACTCGCATCAAGAAGACTTGCTCTGATACCAAACTTGATCCAGATATTTTACTTTAAGGATGCATACATAATTTCATTTAAAAGAGAATGTAACCAAGTGACATAAACACTTAAAAGAAGCATAATTCAAAAGAAACCATGATGTCAAAGGCACAAAAATAACTGGATAACGGATTTCACCAAGTGTGGCCTACATCTCCGAGCCCTTCTCAATGTGAGGAGGCCTCTTTCTTTAATTGGTAATGAAATCAAATTAAAATCAATTACAAAATGACACCTTATACCTCCACTTCTAGGGATGGCCTAAAAATTTAGACCTCTACTCGAGAAACAGGCTGAACGGTTGGATTCCTGGTGAAAAATCATGAAAAATGACTATAAAGTCGACCATGTTATGATTTAGTCAAAATCTGGCCCCCGGTAATCTCAAAGATTCCCTCTCGAGGGTTGACTAAAGTTCGACTACTCAGGTGATGAATTTGACTTCACCACAACATTCCTTGCAGAAAACTGAGTAAAATGGTATAAATTTGGCCTATTTCTGCTATGGTGATTTCCTAGGCTCTAAGGAATCTAAAGATTCCTTGCAAGATTCCCTAGAATATCCCCAGAGAATATTCCTTAGAATATTGTCATCGTACTACTTTCGAAACCCATGCCCAAGGGTGCATGGTTCCAATGGTGGCAAGGTTCCACTGCATCTCAACACCTGGCGTGCTCGCTCCCCCTGTCTTGGCAGTGAAATGAGGTTCTTATAACATGTGTTCGACATTGCTTTTGACGACCACTTGGGTGGTCTGTTGATGGCATGCTATAATGGATGGTTAGAGGTCGCAGGTTCAAACCCGCAGGTCTACTGACCCATATGTATTTTGAATATAATCAAAACACGTTGTTGGCATTCTAATCGTCGTGGAAATTTTTTAACCGTCTAATTCGTCGTCCATTGAACAATAATTGTCACTCAAACAAATTTGACTACCCATTTTAAAATAAAAACATTCATTTCTCATCTACCTTCTAGTGCCAATTCCAGCAGTCATTGGGGGTCACCGGTAAAACTAACAAGGCAAAAATTTTGTTGTCGTAGGTGGCCGTATTCCAGTGACCACCACTGGTCGAATTTATCGCCTACTTAACGAACCGCTAGTCAAGTTCCACATGGCATTTTCTTAATGGCTCTCTATACACTGAGGTAATCCACCACTTGTCACATCCGGGTTGGTCTGTACTGCCATGTCACTTCTGATGTCATGCTACCACATGTCACTCTCTAATTGGTCTGTAATGCCACGTCACGCTGTTGACATCATCCTACCACGTGTCATGTTGTGATTGATCTGTATTGTCATGACATCTTGCTAACTTCAACATTCATATGGCTGATGTCAGCATTCGTATTGTTGACATTAGCATGCCAGGTGTCCCTGCCTATAAATTTTTTAGCTATTTTGGAAAAGCTTCAGTGGGAAATAACTTTCACATACTTTGTCTGTTTGAAGCTGCATTCATGCCGTTAGATTCAAAAAGACAAGCTCTTCAATTTGAGATAGGTTTCGCTAAATTCCGATGACTTTGATTATTTTTCCTTTTGGGATCTTCTTGGATTAAGTAGAGGTTGAAGTCATTGAAGTACCTTTATATTATAACTTCTTACTGGGACAAACATGGGTATATGCCATGGCATCAGTGGTTTCAACCTATTTTAGGATGATTTATATCCCTCACCAAGGGGGCATCGTGGCCATCGATCAAATTGCCTTCTTTTCTACTGATTCTTAGGTCACTGGGAGTATTCCACTTGTAGCTGAATCCTTACAACCTTATCAACATGTTGGGATTCACTTAAAGATTCATCCTTGATGGGGACTTTTACAGTCCCTCCCCTTGACATTCCAACTATGGTTTCCCTTATTAATATCATTTCATCTTCTACTATTCAAACTGATCCATGCATAGTAGTTGATAGCTCTAACATTGAATCATTTGGAGATCGTATGCCACTCGCTCCCATCGAGCTAGAATATGAAGCCATTTACTCAACCTATTTGGAAAATCCTGTTATTGATACCTTGGTAAATTGGGTTGATTATTCCCAAGATTCAGGGTTTGACCCTTTCAATGGTACATTTTTGTTAGACGAGAGAATTATGGTGATCATGATGCTAGATGAATCTCCATGGGATGATCATCATCATCGGTCCTCATTACATGAAACTATTGTGAATAATATTGATGATTATTATTCACCCAAAATTACTAAGTCACTTTGAGGTTCTATTTTTGTTCAAGAGGTGAATTCTGAGAATAATTTGGCTAATATTAAGGAGACCGTACCCCTTGATATTTCCATCAAACCTGGAGTTGTTGAAAATGTCTACATTTGTGCATCTTCTTCTCTCGAAGAGATCAAGATTTATAAGGAAATTTTTCAAGAATTCTATGACATTTTCACTTGGACATACGAAGAGATGTTAGGCATAGATCCAAACATTATTGTACATGAGATTAAAACTTATTCATATTCTAAGCATGTTCATCAACATTTACATTCGGTTCACCCGAAGAAAGTTGCTACCATAAAAGCAGAATTTGAAAATATTTTGCGTGTTGGTTTTATCTATCCCATTCCTCTGACTGATTGGGTTCACACATAATTCTCGTTATGAAGAAGCATGGTACACTTAGAGTATGTGTTGAATATAGGGATATAAATAGATCTTGTCTAAAGGACAAATATCTGACCCCTTTCATCGACCAAATCTTTGAAAATTGTGCTAGAACTGAGATCTTTTCATTTATGGATGGATTTTCTGTTTACAATCAAATCAACATTCTATCGTTGGAACAACATAAAACCACCTTCATTTTCCCATGGTGGACATTTTCCTACCTCAAACTTCCTTTTGGTATGAAGAACGTTGGCACAACATTTCAAAGGGTGATGAATTATGCTTTCCATGATATCAATCATTCATTGCATCTCAGAAGCATATTCCTACATTGGCAACATTATAACATACAACTAATTCCACACAAATGTGTGTTTTGTGTCCAATCTGGTCGACTTTTAGGATTTGTAGTTTCCAAGAATGTGATCCGTATTGATCCTATGCAATTTTAGGCAATTGTTGATTTTGTTGCTCCCTCTTGACTTGTTTAGTTAAAATGCCTTCAAGGGAAGTATAAATTTCTACAAAGATTATTTAGTTACAACGTCGTCAAGGGAACTCTAAATTTCTACAGAGGATCGAACTATGCAGAACTTACAAAAGGATTTACTCGACTATTGAAAAAAGGGGTTCCCTTCCATTGGGATCACACTGCCCAAAAATATTTTTATGCTTTGAAATATGTGTTAGTTAGAGCATCTTTGCTCTATCCCCCTTACTATCAATGAGAGTATTTCCTCTATTTAGCTATGGTTATTACCATAATCGTAATGGTTATGGTACAAGAAGATGATATAGGAGACGAACACCCTATCTATTACTTGAGTCGAAACTTGGCGACACTGAGGCCAAGTATTTGCACATCGAAAATATAGCTTTGGGAGTTGCTCAAGTTGTCCAAAGGTTTCACCACTACATACTTCTTCAGAAGACTACGATAGTTTGTGATTGAAACCCCATGAATTACATTTTTCCACGAAAATTACTCAGGGAAAAGTATTCCAAATGCATTTTCATCCTTCAAGAGTTCAATTTGGAACTCATCAAGTCTAAATCGAAGGAATCTATAGTCTTTGTTGAATGTATTTGCGACCTTCCCTTGTCTAAATTAGAATTAACCATTGATGATTCTATTCTAGATGAACTGTTGTTTTTGATTGATTTTTTTGATCCTTGGTATGGATATATTATCATCTATCTCTGAAACTAAACTTTCCAGCTTGATACTACTCGATTTGATCAACATCGAATCTGCTACCAATCTCACCAATACATCATAATTTGTGACACTTTGCACCAATGTGGTATTGATTCGATTTTCGAAGTTTTCTTACTCATGAGGAAGCTGAGAAATCCTTGAACAATTGTCACATTGGAGCATGCGGCAGGCACATGGCTAGTTATGTGACCACCCAAAATATTTTGCGTGTTGATTATTTCAGGTTGACACTGTTTCTTTATTGTACTCTAGAAGTCTAGGAATGTCACACATGCCATATTTATAATAAGAAAGGATGTGCTCTATCTACTCCCATGCATCCAGTTGTTGTTGTTTGCCTGTTTTCCAAATGGGGCATTGCCTTTATGACCTATAACCCTCATTCAACCAAGGTGCATGGCTACATTATTGTTGTTGTATATTATTTTACTAAATGGGTCAAAGCGATGCCTACATATGATAACACTAACAAAACTGTTTCATTATTCCTTTTTAACCATGTCATTTCCAAATTTGGTTTGCCTCAAGCTATTGTTACAAACCATGGTTAGCATTTTCATAATTACATGAAGTCTAAACTTACTGCTAACTTGGGTTTCATCATTATAGCTCAAATCTCTATTACCCACAAGATAATGGGCAAGTAGAAGCCATTATCAAGGTTTTGAAAACGATGCTCCAATGCATGGCAGGGATTCATAATATGAATTGGTTGGCCATTCTTTTTTCTAATCTATGGGCATTCCGAACATCTGTCTGAATAATGGCTAGATTCACACCCTTTTAGTTGGTGTATGGTCTAGAAGCAATTCTCCCAATTGAATGGGAGATTCCATCTTTAAAATTAGCCATCAAGCTTCTTCTCACAACTTCCGTAGAAGGAGAACATTGTTTTCATCTAGCGTGTCTGGATTAGACCCGACGTGATGCTGTAATGGCCAATGAGGCTTACGAAAAACATGTCAAAGCACACTTTGACCAAATTATTAAACCTTGTGCCTTCTCGGAAGGTGACCTAGTCCTTTTATACTATTAGGAAGCTAACAAATTAGGAGCTCAGAAGCTCAAGATGCTATGGTCAGGTCCATATATATTCAAATGTGTACTAGAAAAAGGGGCCTATGAACTAGTTGACTTTGATGGAATCCCTTTGGCATAACCCATAAATGGGTTGTACTAGAAAAAATACTATGCCTAGTTTACCTTTGCATATTCGATGTGTACACACTGTATAAGTATGTTAAGTTTTTTTTAAGTGTGTTTCCTTCTAATTTCCTATGATCTCTGTTAATCTTGAATTACATTTGATTTGTAGATGTTAATGTTCCCTCAACTATATGTTGGTTATGTTGTTGGTGCTAGTCATAGTACTCAAAACCTTTCTTTCGCAGTGCGGGCAATCTATGATCCCGATGACGAGTTAGTGAGTCTACAAGAAATTTGTGTCGATCACTCAACTAATAATATCATTTGAGTATAGCGCAGTGATCAAATTGTTATTTGATGCGATTTCACGTGGTATTCACAATTTAGTTGTCAAAATTGACTCACAACTTATGGTACAACATTTAAATAACATCTATTCACTCAGAAGTCCAACTTTATTATGCATGGTTTTAAGGCTTTGCCTTCTAGAATGATTTTTTGGTTACAATCAATATCATCATATTCCTAGAAGTCTAAACACATTAATTGATGCATTAGCCAATTAAGTTTTAGACAGACATTTGCAAAACATGTAAATAATTTAATCAACATCACACATTGAACAAGAGGATAGAGAAAATGGGAAATATTGATATAACTATATATAGAGTTTGGTTTTACAAAAAATGTCTCTAAGACACATATGGCCATGTGACCTATAATATCAAAATACATGTAGAAAAAAATGGCTCAAAGACCTCCTAGTCGAATAATGCCAATGATGATAATGATAACACACAATCGTGTGGGAAACTTTATACAACATCCCACTGATGCACTTTGGTACTCCAATAGTGTATCGTTGCACTCACATAGGGTTCTCATTGATCTTAGTCTCTGGCACACTGACGGTCAAACCCTTAATATAAAGCTCAAACTTGGCGAGAGTCTCGGCTATGTTGGGCTCGTATATCTCTCCCTTTGTCCTTGCAGCAACTCCAATTTGCACAATTTGTGGTTGTCCCAGTCATTGAAGGTATGACGAGACGACTAGTCGAATGGGTTCAATATCTACTTTTGAAACCAATAGTTAGTCTCTGATGCATTAAAAACATAAAAAAAATATTATAAAATCCAAAAATAAAAAATATTCAAAAAAACATTGCTTTATCTATATCACCCCATTGGTCACCTTCAGGTAAAATGAGAGCTAGGTCTCCTCGGAAATTAACCCCGACATATGGATAGTCTTTTATTATGATAAGTTGTACCCATAACCGTCTAAAGAAAGTAGGAGTAAAGCTAATTGTAGGTGCACCCCCATAACGAGACATGAGATCTACAAATTGCCTCTTCTGTGGAACCTTAGGTCCTGGAAGCTCGCAAGGAATCTGCTGAGGATGGAGAAATGGTATCCTCTCCAAAGTAAAAGAGATTAGAATAGAACCATACCCAAAGTTCTTCAAGCAAACATCATTTGCTCTATTGATATTCTCCTTCAGCTTATCTAATACTCCTTCACTCCAATTGAATACAGTAGGTTCTATGCAGTCCAATGCATATTGCATTTAGGACTTGGTAGCCAAATGCAAAGTGGCATTGCCAGCCAACCGAGCAATAGTGAAGAGAATTATCCTGAGAGGAAGTCAAAAGAAATCTTTGATCTCTATCTTCCCATCCTTTGTTGCCTGAGAAAAAGGCCTAAAATGGGCATCTATGTAGTTCTTCACAGTTTCACCACCTCTTCTCATGTTGTATAGTTAGATAGGAGCTCCTATCTGGGATAAAACTATCAAAAAATAGATATCGTCTACCTCTATTGTGACAGTATGTGCCCTGATCCTGAAAAATTGTCCTTGAATATCCCATGCTCTAACCAAATATTCTAGTAAATCAAGTTGAACTCTAATCCTTGAATCCAAAAAAACTTAAGGAGCCCACAGTTCCTTATGACTTGTATTATTGTTTGGTCATTTGTAGCATCCAAGTCTTGAGACTCATGCTATTAGGTCCCTATACTACTAGTGTAACCCCTTATTGTTATTAGTACAACCCCTTATTATATTGTTGTGCCCATGTAGTCCCCATATTGTTATTATTGTGCCCTTACATTAGTATTGTTATGTCAGCTCTGATTATATCATGACCCCTTAGACTCCTATATATAGAAAGGAGGTCTTGTCATTTGTATCATCCAAGAATTATTCATTTGTGTAATGTAAAGGAGGTTTCCCCCTTGAAGAGACTGATTTATAAGGCGTTTAT
Organism: Pinus tabuliformis; assembly: GCA_031772625.1. Classification (NCBI taxonomy): domain Eukaryota; kingdom Viridiplantae; phylum Streptophyta; class Pinopsida; order Pinales; family Pinaceae; genus Pinus; species Pinus tabuliformis. Next base: position 834,397,723 of record CM062815.1, read on the forward strand.
CTATCTTTTCTATCTTTTTGTGAGCTAGTTTCATAACATTTGGTATCAGAGCTTTGGATTCTAGGGTTTCGCTGCTCCAAACAGGCCATCATGGAATTTTTTCTATAACTTGTTTTATACATAGTTTTAGAAGCTAAAAAAAAAACCCATTTGCGAATAAATTGATATGAAGCTCAGGTTCGAATTTCAGATCTTGTCTTGCTATATTGTTGGAGATATGATTTGAGGAAGTTAGGGTTTTTTCAAGCTCCATAATTTCATCTAAAATAGGTCATCGTGGAAGTTTCGCTATAACTTGTTCGTGATGAAGTTTCAGAAGCTAAAACAAAAACCCATTTGAGAAGAAAGTGGCTTGAACTTCTAATTTGAATTTCAGAGCTTGTATCGCTATATATTCGGATATATGATCTGAGGAAGTTAGGGTTTTTGCAGACTCCCAAATTACATCTTAAAAAGGTGACCTTGCAAAAATCCTCATAACTTTCTCTCTGAGAATCAGATTGAAATTTTGTAAGAATTTGTAGAAAGAGGATGGTCTGTAGTTTTCTATTTATATTTTTCTTATCCTAAGGTAAAAATATTTACACGTGCAACTTCATACGAGTTCTCTATTCTGAAAAGGTATATAATCAAGGTATCTTGGGAGATTGTGCATAACTCTTTCTTAAAGAATCCAATTTCGATCAAATTGGTGGCATTGGAAAGAGAATGCAAAGAGCTACTGCAGGTCGTGATTTTAGAAATGGAAATTCAGAAATTACAGAGTTACATTCGTTTCAAGATCAAGATCCTAAAATCAAGAAAATGAAATATGAGGAAGTTTGATGGCAAGGATACGGTAAATTGGATACTACAAATGGAGCAATATTTTGATCTACATGAGGTGAAACTGTTACAAAAGGTACGTATTGGAACTTCATATTTATAACCTAATCAATTTTTATGGTATAAAGGGTTGTGTTCTCATAAAGCACTTGTCACTTGGTCAATTTTCATGGAAGAAATGATAGCACATTATGAGTATACAAAGAGTAACACCTTCTTTAGCCAATTGATAAATCTCAAACAAGAGGGTTCAATAGCAGAGCACATTGAGGATTTCAAAAAATTGAATATAAGGGTAAATGATATTCCAGAGAAGAAAAGGATTGATGTTTTCATAGGGACTTTAAAGGATAACATTCAACATGAGGTTCGTCTTTGGGAACCTAATTCATTGGAGAAGGCATTCAGGTTGGCAAGAAAAATTGAAAGCGGAATTATAGAAACAAGGAATCCTACCACTCACAACTATAAATATGTAAGTGTTTTTTCTTCTAGCGTTCCACAGCCTACAAGGTTTACATGACAAAAATTGCAAGAAAAAAGAGAAAAAGGGCTTTGTTACATTTGTGATAGCAAATACAGTAAAGGTCATAAGTGTGCTGAGAAGAAAGTATTTTACATAGATTGTGAAGAGGAGGAAGAAAAGGATCAAGAAACATCAAGAGAAGAGGATATACACCAGGAACCAACCCTAGAGAAAGAAGAAATGAATCTGAACATATCTTGTAAAGAATTGGAAAGAATTACCACTCCTCAAAATCTCAAGATAGAAGGACATATCAAGAAGAAAAAGGTTCAAGAAGTGAAAGATCACATCAAGAAAGAAGAAATGAATCTGACCATATCTTGTAATGCATTGGTTGGAATTACCACTCCTCAAACTATCAAGATAGAAGGACATATCAAGAAGAAAAAGGTAATAGTGTTTATTGATTCGGGCAGTACGCATAATTTTATTCATTGTAAGATAGCCAAGGAATTGAATTGCTTCCTATATCCAGCACCAAAGTGTCAAGTGATGGTTGCAAGTGGAGGAACCATAAATTGCTCTGGAAAGTGCCATAATATCAAGTTATCCATGGGAGAATATGTATTGAATAGCCCAATGCTTTCCATTCCAATGGGTGGTGCTGATGTTGTACTAGGAGTCCAATGGCTACAATCCCTGGGTACAATAGCTTTTAATTTTCAAGAACTTTTCATGAAATTTTCTTCAGAAGGAAAGGAAGTTGAATTAAGGGGTATCACAAGGAAACTGGGAAAGATAACTAGCTCTAGTGGACTGACAAAGATTTTAAAGAAAGAAAAATGAGGTGTAATTGCATAATTATGTTCACTAAAGGTTCCCACATCGAAATCATCTATTTCTCCAGATCTCCAAAAAGTCTTGGACAATCATTCCAAAGTATTGGAGACTCCCAAATACCTCCCACCTATTCGTGATCATGATCATTCTATTCATTTCATTCCAGGAAGTGTTCCTCCAAACATCAGTCCTTACAGATATCCCCTATATCCAAAAGAGTGAAATTGAACGTATGGTTGCAAAAATGCTAGAGGCTGGTATAATTCAACACGATCAAAGTTCTTTCTCTATTCCAATAGTACTGATGCACAAGAAGGATGGATCATGGCGCATGTGTTCGGATTATAGGGAGCTCAGCAAGATCACTATTAAAGATAAATTTCCCATTCCTGTCATTGATGAATTATTGGATGAATTTCATGGATCAATTTACTTCACAAAGTTGGATCTTCGTTCAGGATATCATCAAATCAGAATGAACACTGAAGACATTATGTAAACATCATTTAGAACTCATGTGGGTCATTATGAATTTTTGGTCATGACTTTTGGACTTACCAATGCACCTTCTACATTTAAACGTTTGATGAATTCCATTTTCAAATCCTTCCTTAGAAAATTTATGCTAGTATTTTTTGATGATATACTAATCTACAACAAATCTTGGAAGTATCATGTCCAACATGTTGACAGGGTGCTCAAACTATTGGAGGAGAAACAATTATATGCATAAATCTCCAAATGTTTCTTTGGAGTACAAGAGGTGGAATATCTGGGTCATATTGTATCTCATGAAGGTGTTAAGGTAGACCCTAGCAAAATTAAAGCCATTAAGGAATGGAAAATCCCCACATCCATAAAGCACCTGCGAGGATTTCTCGGGCTGACAAGGTATTATCGCAAGTTTGTTAAGAATTATGGGAGAATAGCAGCACCTCTAACAACATTATTGAAGAAGATGCATTTTAATGGACTCCAGAAGCAACAAAGGCCTTCGAACATCTTAAAGAGGCAATGTGCCAAGCACCAGTCTTAGGTACGCCAGACTTCACAAAAACCTTTATTGTGGAATGAGATGCTTCAGAAAATGGAATTGGTGCTATTTTAATGCAAGATGAAAGACCCATTACTTTCGAAAGTCGTCCAATCAAAGGAAAGTATTTAGACAAAGCTATTTATGAGAAGGAAATGTTGGCAATACTACATGCACTTAAGAAATGTTGACCCTACCTAATGGGAGGAAACTTCAAGGTAAAAACAGATCATGATAGTCTTAAATACTTTTTAGAACAAATATTATCCTCTAAGGAGAAACAAAAATGGGTCACAAAGATGTTGGGTTATGACTTTGAAATCATCTACAAAAAGGGAAGCAAAATGTTGTGGCAGATGCACTCTCAAGAAAGGATGAGGATGTGGAAGCATTGTTTTGTGCTATTTCTATTATCCAACCAAATTGGATAAACGAAGCAAGGGATGAATGGAAGAAGGACGAAGAAGTGTGGCCACTCATTCAAAAGTTGCAGAAGATCCCAGTTCAAACAATATTGCCAGAACTTGACGAGGAAGGAAAAATCATATTGGAGCCTGGAGCAGTCACAGAAACAAGAACCTAATAGCTATGAAATCGATCAATTTCAGAGTATCTCATCAAGTGGAAGAACTTACCCGTTGAATATTCCACATGGGAGGACAATAATTTTATACAAAAGCATAAAGAACTACTCAAGCGATGAGGACAACACTTTTTGAAAGACAGGGGCATGTTAGATCCCTATACTACTAGTGTAACCCCTTATTGTTATTAGTACAACCCCCTTATTATATTGTTGTGCCCATATAGTCCCCATATTGTTATTATTGTGCCCCATAGAAGCCCACTATTATTATTATTGCGCCCTTACATTAGTATTGTTATGTCAGCTCTAATTATATTTTGACCCCTTAGACTCCTATATATGGAAAGGAGGTCTTGTCATTTGTATCATCCAAGAATTAATCATTTGTGTAATGTAAAGGAGGTTGCCCCCTCAAAGAGGATGATTTATAAGGCATTCATCTATCTTTTCTATCTTTTTGTGCACTGGTTTCATAACAAATGTTCTCTTTCTCTCCATCTCAAAACATTTTTTTCTCCATTGAATAACTATAAAATCGTGAGAAAAACACTTAGGATAAGTCTTGTGGAAAACTTTGAGAGAAATCTAGTTGAAAATCGTAATGTTTTTTCTCAAACTGTGCCCATCGCACCTGCTCTTTAGTGGATAGAGCGACCCAACACACTTTGCCTTCTCGGCAAGTGCGTTGGTCTGCTCTTCCTAGTGTAGATCAAGAAAACCTAACTCACCTTTTGATACAGAGAGGGTGTGATGGGCCTATGGAAAAAAATTAGACCCTAAAATGCTAAGAACTCTCAAAATTTTGCATCAAATGAAAAAAAGAGACTATGAAAAAGGTGAGAAAGAATAGATCTTCTACATGGAACTGATGGCACTAGAAATGGTCCACCAGATTGGCTACAATCACCTGCTAAAGTTTGAGGGTAAAATGCACTCATAGCTCACTCACAAGAGATAAATTAAAATGGTAAAGAAATGTTTTCACATTTCACTATTTATGGTCAAATTAATTATTATTTTAATATATTTTAATATTTTGACCCAATTTTACCATATGTCATAGATTTTTAAAGGTTTTATGAGAAGGTTAATAGTTAATTTAAGGATGTAATGTATATTTTAAGTTGAATACAAGTCACTTTGATGAACGAGCACACTTTTATTGCTTTTTTGGGCTCTGCAAAATTACGAAAAAGGAATCTCCTAGATTCCTCTTTCATCTCTTTTTAGAATCCCAAAATATGAAAATATTGTCAAGCACTTGTATTTTCGAACTCTTCAAAGTAAATCAAAAGACGTCTACCCAATATAAGTTTAACCCTTTTCCAAAATGGGATAGACTATTTATGAAAAAAGGAATAATTTAGTTGAACATGACTAAAAGGTTTGCCTGAGTATCATTTTCCGCCTTTCAGACTCAATATACTAAGTTTATGAAAATGAACCTTTGGATTTTTATTTTTTGCCTCTTTTTCAAAATATCTAAAGATGAAAAATAAGTTAAGTTACGCCTTCGATGGACTCGTAAAACCATCAAACAATGTTGGACTCGTCAAGCATGACGATATCGAACCACTCCTTCTCAAGGTTCGATAAAAATACTTAGTAGTATTTATCTAAAGGATGAACTTATAGATCAAATATGTTATCCTCCTAAATTTTGTCAAAAATAAAGAGGTACTCACTAGATATGGTTGGGAAATTGTGATCAAGAGCTCAAAATTAGCTCAAAAATCAAAGTTCTCATATCGAAGTGAAACTAGAACATTTGGATAGAGTTCATTTTTTTGAATTTGGTGCAATTTGTTTCACTCAAATCTGACGTCGTATGAGAAAGTTATTATGTTTAGATCGTTTGCTCAAACAGGTAAAAAATTTGCAAGTGGCTGATAGGGATGTTGACTGGGCATCCGTATGGCCTAGGTGGCAAGGGTAATATTCTTGGAATATTCCTAGAATATTATCAGAATATTATCTTTCATTGGCATGCTCTAATTGGTCTATGGTGGTTGATTTGGACCAATAATGGGGTGACACATGGCCCAGTCGGGCACTGCCACGTGTCACCCCCAAGTCGTTCAAATTTTTTATGGCAGGTTTGGACGGAGACCAGGGCTCGACCTTGCGACCTCCCAACTATCAAAAAACAATATTACCATCTCGCCTACCATGTGTGACTTAACATACATGGGTGGCAGCTTAGTTTTGTGTTGAAGTCATCGGAGGCATGGGGGGGAGGGGAACTGCCAACGATTTCCGTGGTGGTTCCCCATGTGAATGCCCACAGGTAAACAATAAAAGTCACTGCCTAAAGCTAACCACCACCGTAACTGCCACGGAGATTGCCACATCACCACCCCATGTGACACCTTATCGTTAAGTTGCCAACGGTTAAGTGACCGTCAGAGGAAAGGAGCCAGTGTCGGGGGCTAGCCCCTGGGCACATGGCCCCACATATAACCCTAAATTTCTGCATTTTAGGCCTTGGCGGAAAAATTGACCATCTGAAAATTCCGCCTAGATTTTGGCTGATTTAGTGGCCCGTTAATGGAAATCTGGGAAAAAATGAAGGTTCAATGCTAGATTTTGTGAAATTTGTGGAGCGAACAGTGGAAGAACAAGGAGAGGCCATAAATTCTCCAGTTTTCGATCAAATTGGATGCAAAAAGAGGCTAGGTAGCCATTTTTGGACATTATTGACTCATTGGAGTAGGTTTCAGGATCAAAGGAGCACTTCTAGATAGGTTTTTTGCATATTTAAGTCTATGAGTGCCATGGTGAACTAGAGAGTTGAATTAGTTTATGGAGGAGTTTGAATATGGATATGATCTTGTAGGGGTTTTCCAGCCTCCATGTGCTTTCTGAGACAACTATTACAACAGTGATGTAGCTCTTATTCCTCTTTTCTCTATGTGTTTTGGAGAAGATACTTGTTTATGTACTTCAATTGGATTGTAGCTATGTTGTTGCTATTTGACTTTGGAGTATGGGGTCGTGGTGCAAGATGCCTTTGTTTGCTGAAAGTTTACATGTTTTACTATAGGTTAGCATGTATATGGAGTGATAAATCTTGCAAAAGTTTGTTTCTTTGAAGGAGAAACTAACCATTCCATTTCTCATCACTTTATGTATTCTTCTTTTCTAAACATTGAGCATAATGAGAAGGGGTCATGCCATTAGAGTTGGTCCAAGGAGATGTAGCCCAAGACGAGTGAACTCCTTTAACAATGGCTGGTGTATTATTTATTGATGCATGCTTCCATTTAGTGTTTTGGTTTCATGTTTAAAGTTTTTCATGAAATTAACATAAGAAAACACACATAAAAACTCATGTTTTTACTTGCTGCTTTGGAGTACGAACCTCAAGCACATGTTTGTATTTTGATGAGGATCTTAGTATAGAAAACTAATATTTCACATTCAGATCAAGTTGGTATCAAAGCATAGGTTTGATTTGTGCAAGGAGGAATTGAATGTTGTTTGCAAGTGAATGTGTTTTGAAGCTCAAGTGAGGAGAAGGTTTTGGATAGGAGAGAAAGATTGTTACAATATCTACCACCAATTCTATCTCAAGTTGAAGTAGAAGCTTCAACAAAGCATGTACCAAGGAGGACAGCCTGTAAGAATGTCAGAGGATGTGAAGGATTTTAGAAAGGATTTCTTAGACATGGCATAAATGGTGAAATTCCTCTATGAAGAGAGGAATACCAAATTCCAAGGTGAAAGCTCTAAACCTCCAAGAGGAGAATGTTCTCTAAGGGAAGAAGGTAAAGAGATTGGTGTAAACCACCATATTCTCCACAATCTTCATGTTTTTCTACAACTCTTATGCAAGATGCTAGTGTAGAAAGTCCCTTAGAGAAGGAAGATGGACATGTTTGTACCTTTTGTCCACAGATGTGGAGGATGAGGTTCTATCAACACCCAAATTCAAGGAGCTGAAAGAAGAGAGCCAAAGAGTCCAAGAGGACACATCCAAAATCAAAAGAGTGTTTGAAAACATATTTGTATCTCAATCAAAAGATGAGGGAAATCGTAAGAATTTACATGCTTCTTCTTTACATGAAAGTGTTGATGTAAATTCATTTGCAACCTTTGAAAAACATAGTAAAGCATTGGATCCAAGCTCTTAACCAAGATGGGTTGTAAGGGAGGGGCCTTGGAGTGAACCATCAAGGCATTAAAAATCCAATTAAGGCAAAGAAGAGGCTTAAATATGAAGGATTAGGCTATGTTGCAAAAGAAGAATGGTCTTCTAGCGATAGCTCATGGGTTTAGTGTTCCTTTTTCCATAAGAGAGGACTTGAAGAGGCAAGATGTTGGTATTTTCATCCAGAATTGGTACCCACTTGGTTCCTCAAGTATAAGGAGGACTTGAAATGAAAAACATCTCCAAAGAGAGATGAACAAGTTGAAGAAGAAACGAAGCTAAGTTATTCTTTCCATGCAAGTTCCTCACGCAAGAAGCATAAGCCAAAGGACAACAAAAAGAGGTATAATCGTCATGTTAATTCAAATGCTTTTCATAATGGAAAACAACATGCTGATTTGAATAACATGTTGAGAAATGTGTTTCCATGCACCTTTTTCCTTTCATCTAACCATTGTGTAGATAAGTGCTATAAAAGGAAAGCAATCATCAAGAAGATGTTTATGTCTAATGGAATTGAGACCGAAAAGAGAAAATCTCATCCAAGGTTAAAGACATGTGAGCCAAGAGAAGCTCAAAAGAAATTTTGCACTCATTGCAATATCAATGGGCATTGGACCGAGAAGTGTTGGAAATTGTTTCCACAACTTTATCGTGGAAAGGGAAAGCAAATTATGCAAGCACCAGAAGAGGAAGCGACAAAAGAAAAAGTGGTGCAAGATGCAACCATCCTTGAAGCAGCTCTAGAAGAAGAAAAAGTTCAAATAGAGGGTTCATTTACCTAGTTGGTTAAGAAATGGGTAGGCTATTTGTCCAGCTGAAGTTTGTAAATCTTTATTTTGCACTAGTTTCATATCCCCATAGTTGGGAAATTTGTAAAAGTGATGTTTATAAATAAATCACTTATATGAAACAATGTTTTCTTTGGACATTGTTATGATAGTTTGGCTTGTTGATAGTCAATTTGAATGGAAAATTTGGGAGTCAAGTTTATTCCATCTTGTAAAATGAATTTCTATTTGTAGTTTAAGAAAGCATTTTAAAACTGTTGTATGAGTAGTTGCAACACATTTAGTATATTACAAATGTGTTAGGCACTCAAGTTATACAAGTATTCACTATGTGAAACTTGTTTGGTCCATTCGTCAATTTTTTTTTTGGGATCTTATCCTTGATAAGGATTTTGTAGAAGATCGCCATGGGAATTCTACTTGTGAAGGATGTTTCTGTGGTTGGCCATAATGACATGGACAATCCAAGAAGAGCATTGAACTTGAATTCTTTGGTCAGGTTATATTTTAAGTTCAGCTTGAGAAAGAACCAATAAAAGTACAAGTCCAGGCACTACAATCATTGATTGGATCGATTTTGGAAAAGTGAAGGAATTGTATTGGTGAGCACCAGTATTGCAACAATAATGCTGCAACTCCTGGGGCTTCCTACTTTACTTTTATTAAGCCGGTAGTTCGTAACAAACTTGGAAGCGACGATGCTGTATGCACAAGTACTAGCTCTTACTGTAGGTTGTCACTTGGTCAGCTGGCACAAGATCACTAGGAGCTTAAGCCAACTTCTATGAATTCTCAGAAGAAGCTTTTAACTGTGATGAAAGAAAGCTAACTCTACAAGGACTATTCTACTTGCAGAAAGAGAAAGAAGACTAGAATGTAAAAGCAAACCCTAGCAAACCCTAATTTACCCACTAACCCTACTTTTGCAGGAAAAGAGATGAAAACTGATGAAATGAGTGCCATTGACTACTGAAAAGGTAAATTGCATTTATTCAAGCTACTTCTGAAAAGAAATGAGAAGAAAACATATTTTTGTGCTTTTGAGTGTTTTTATGTGAAATTATTATGCTTGTGATTTATCTGGTTGTGATTGTGCAGAGGTTTGGTGGCGAAGGAAGATGGAGTTGGATTTTGCATAGGTGGAGGAAGGTGTGGAGAGGTCCTAAGAAGCCCCTAGCACTATTCTGAAGACTTCCGTTGCAATCGGATTTCGAAAAACCACTTACAGGGAATTCTATTAGAGGATGCAAGGGATCTATAGGAGAATCTACAGAAGGAGGCCGAGAGCTATTTTTGGAGTTTTGAAGGTGGAAAAAATGATGGAAAAGGGTAACTAAAGGCTAGATGAAGGTGTTGAGGTGTCTGGAACTTGTCAAGGAAGATCAAGAGGGAACGTGATGGTTGGATTTGTTCAAATGGCAAGAGGGAAGCTTATGGAGAAAAATGCAGAAATTAGGGCAGATTGGCGAAATGTTGCGAATGACTTGGGAAATCTATGAAAAGTGAGTTGGTGCTAGCTGCTTTATGGATGTATGGTGAGTTGAGGTGTCCTACAAGAGATCTACACATCTACTTACAAAAATTGATCAAAGAAAGGACTAACTATATCATGAAAGCAGAAATTTCTCTAGCTTGACCTAATTTCTGACCTACAAATAGAAAATGCTAAACTGTAACCTTTGAATAGAAAATCATGTAGAGAGATCTATGGTAAAAGAACAGGAAATGATCTAGGAAACTAAATCTGAATCCATATATCAATCTTTCTGAATCAGGTCATCACACTAGAAGTTGCATGGAAGAGCAAAACTGTGTTTTTGGTGCTAGCAATAGTGCCTTGACCTCAAATCATAGTCCTAGAAAGGGAGAAAGGAGATCAGGGCCTACTATTGGCCTTTTTGAATCTTATTCTATCACTACATTAACCTACTTGAGCAACTGAAACAAAAATAGCTATGCAAACCATCAAAAGCAACCTAATCTAAACAAAGTAAAATGAATCTATGTAACAGAAATTAACTCATGAACTTAAGAAAAAACATATAAGTACAAAGAAAGAGGTGCTGGGCGACTTGGTTTGGGCCATAACCCAAGAGCTTCAGCCCTCTGAAAGAGATCAATGCTGGCTCAAAAACTGTTTCATCTTCATTATCAAAAATAAAAGTCACATTACAAAACTGTTCTTGAAAAGGAAGCTCGAAGATGAGCTGAACAAGTGTTGCACAAAAGTGTGACAATTCTACTAATGACTGGCTAACCTACTGAGGCTTTAAGCCCCCTTATTTATACAAATGAGTCCTCCAACATTCCTCCTAAAATCAAGGAGCTCGGCTTCCCAGAACTGGAGATAATCAACAGTCCTTCTTTACTTGCTCGGATGTCCCTTGGAATGCGTCAATGTGGACCTTTGGGCTCTGAGTTTCTGATGGAGGATTCGAGGAAAGGGGTCATAAATGAAGGAGACACCCCCCCTACAAATCCTCTTCCCTGTTTTCCTTTAGTATTTGCTGCCATTTGCTCATAAATCCCTTGAATTTGTCCAAAATTGACCAAAAAATCTACATAAAGCACACATTAGCCTACATGGCAAAATGACTAACCCAATTCACTCTATTAGCATAAATATATTAAAAAACATGCAATAAAATAATGAGAATGGTGGATTAAGTCGAATTAAGAGAAAAAATGAGCCCATATAATTACCCACTTCTGGGGCTCATCATGTACCTTCAAAGGCTGAATAATTGAAAGTACACTTTTGGGGACCAAAATTTTTCAGTGGGGAAGAGTGATCAGGAGCTCAAAAATCAAAGTTATCAGATCAAATTGAAACTAGATCACTTGGATATATCTAATCATTCTGAATTTGGTGTAATTCGTTTCACTCAAATCCGACATTGTATGAGAAATTTATTGTGTTCTAATCGTATGCTCAAATAGGTAAAAAATTTGCAGGTGGCTGATAGGGATATTGACTGGGTATCTGTATTGCCTAGGTGGCAAGGGGAATATTCTTGGAATATTTATTTCATTGGAATTCTCTAATAGGTCTATGGTGGTTGATTTGGACCAATAATGGGGCGACACATGGCCTAATCGGGGACTGCAATGTGTCACGCCCAAGTCGTTCAAAATTTTTATGGCGGGTTTGGGCGGAGGTTGGGGCTGAACCCTGCAACCTCCCAACTACCAAAAAACAACGTTACCATCTCAACTAGCATGAGTGACTTAACATACATGGGTGGCGGCTTAGTTTTGTGTTGAATTTGTTGGAGGCATGGGGGGGAGGGGAACCGCCAATGGTTTCCCATGGCGGTTCCCAATGTGAACACTCGTAGGTAAATAATAAAAGTCACCGCCTAGAGCTGACTGGCACCGTAACATCCATGGAGACATCCACATCACCGCCCCGTGTGACACCTTACCATTAAGCTGCCAACGATTAAGTGACCACTAGAGGAAAGGGGTCAATGCCCGAGGCTAGCCCATGGATGCATGACCCACCATATGACCTTGAATTTCCGCATTTTAGGCCTCGACAGAAACATTAAGTGTATGACAAATCTGCCTAGATTTTGATAGATTTGGTGGCCCGTTAGCGGAAATCTGGGAAAAAAGGAAGGTTTGGTGCAGGATTTTGTGCAACTTGTGGAGCGAATAGTGGAAAAACTAGGAGAGATCATAACTTCTCCATTTTTCGACCAAATTGGATGAAAAAATAGGCTAGGCAACCATTTTTGGACATTCTAGACTCATTGGAGTAGGTTTCAAAATCAAAGGAGCACTTATAGATAGGTTATTTTCAGATTGAAGTCTATGGGTGCCATGGTCAACTAGAGAGTTGAATCAGTTTACGAAGGCGTTTGAATATGGGGATGACCTTGTGGGGGTTCTCAAGCCTCCATGTGCTTTATGAAACAACTATTACATCAGTTATGTAGCTCTTATTCCTCTTTTCTCTATGTGTTTTGGAGAAGAGACTTGTTTATGTACTTCAAAGATATTGTAGTATTATTGATGCTCTTTGAAGTTGGAGTATGGGGTCTTGGTGCAAGATGCCTTTGTTTGCTGAAAGTTTACATGTTTTATTATAGGTTAACATATATATGGAGTGATAAATCTTGCAGAAGTTTTTTTCTTTGAAGGAGAAACTAACCATTCCATTTATCAACACTTTATGTACTCTTCTTTTCTAAACATTAAGCATAATGAGAAGGGTCCATGTCATTAGAGTTGATCCATGGAGATGTAGCCCAGGAGGGGTGAACTCCTTTAACAATGGCTGGTGTATTACTGATTGATGCATGCTTCTATTCATTGTTTTGATTTCATGTTTAAAACATAAGAAAACACACGTAAAAATCATGTTTTTACTTTCTATTTTGAAGTACAAAACTCAAGAACATTTTTTTATTCTGATGAGGATCTTAGTATAGAAAAATAATATTCCACATTCAGATCAAATTGGGAAAATAGGGTTTTTTACCTATTAATGGCAACGAGTTTCTCTTGAACATGACACTCTTTCACTACATCTTTGTGACTAATTTGGGTTGGGGAATTTGTTTGCCTTATTTTTTATTACACATTCTTCATGGGTCTTTGAGTCAATGCTTCCAATACAATTTAGTGTCACTCATATGTTCAAGAGAAATTCCACCTTCAGTTAACATCCGCTATAATACCATTAAGCCTTAGTTCATCTTTTCCACTCCTGAACCAGCTCTAAAACTTTATGTTTGCAATCTTGATACCTATTTCATGTCGTTGATGGGGAATACATCAAGGCCCTCTTGCAATGGGTCACTTCCTGTCGACATCAAAACATTATCCACGAAGTTGGCTTAGAAACTCCCTGAATTGCCTTGGAACTTTCATACCTCAATGGAAAGTTTCCTCGTTTTCGGTGACAAGTTCTCATCATTGGCCTTCGACCAAGAGATTTCATGTGGTGTTTGACTTCAGCACAATAATTCACACCACATAGATTGTATTATAGTACCTTGAGAAACATTATCATTATCGGTGGTTTCTCTCACATATGTGAGCAACTTACATCATTGGCTTGTAATCATGTGGTATCTACCATGTTCAACCTCAGATCACTTATTCACATGTTAGACTCGTACTATCAAGTAAACAAGGTAGAATACCCTAGACCTAGTTTCACCCGTCTGGGATGCAATTTCAGGATTCATACCAGATCAAACTTTATGAGGGCTATGATCATTTCAAAAATTCATCTAGGCATGGGTCCATTGTCTGTCATTAGTGTACATGACTTTGATTATTGTACGTATAATATTGGCTTATAGGTTGTAACAACCCTGGTAAAAAATTCATGTAATAAATATAATAAAGGAAAAATAATGACCATGGTCATGGAACATGTATTTCAAGCTAAATGTTGGGAAAAAACATAGTGATTGGGATCACTTGTGACTAATTAATGGCAATGGAAATTGGCAAAGGCAATGGCAAAGGTTTTGGAAAGGCATGAGGCATTAATCGACATTTTATTTACGAAAATAATGGAAACTATGAGAAAAGGAAGGTCATAGGTCACAGGTTTCATGTTAGGAGGAAATTGAAGGAAAATAATGGAAAATTGAATAAATTAGAGGCCTCATTAATAAAACGGATTCTGACTATTAGTTGACAAACTTATGTTAGTTTTAGCTTGGAGCTCTCTATTCTACTCTCTCTCATACTCTTGGACACTTAGAGTTTTCTTGGAGCACTCTTGGAGGAGTGTAGAATACTTGGGATTTGGAGCAAGAAGGAAAAGGAAGAGCAAGAAAGCATAAGAGGCCATCGGGATCAACAACTACACAGGTTTTTTTTGCAGGAACCGAGTTGCATGTATCATTTGTTTGCTAGTTTCGGCATGCATGACACATGCATGTTGTTTCTTGGTTATGATATGTCATTTCCATGGAATATTGCTTGGGTTGAAGTTGGATTTGCCTAGCCTTTCCATTTCTTGGATAAACATGGTGTTGTGGGTGTCTTCCCTTTTATTTTTTGGTTGGTTCTCATGTTCCTTAGCGCTGTGGGTTGAGTTTCTAGTTCCTCGAAGCCTTGGTTGGAAAAATGCTCTAGAAGCCCTGTAATAGCTTGGGTTTAGTTACTAGTCCTGGAAGCCTTGGTTGGAAAAATGTTTTGCAATCCCTTAGTGGGTTGATTTTGCGTTCTAGAAGCCTTGGTTGGACAAATGCTATGGATGCCCGACAACGGCTGTGGGTTGAGTTACTAGTCCTGGAAGCCCTAGTTGGAACAAATGCTTTGGAACCCTAGACAACTTGGGTAGAGACCAATTTGGAGATGGCTAGTGATGTCTAACCAAGAGGTGGAACTCGTTGAGGGTTGAGGTGGTTTGGCCTCTGGAAGCCTTGGTTTGGATCTGTTTTAGTTTTTTGATGGGATCCCACATTCATGCTTGGAATATGGCACAAGGGTGATTAGTTGAAAGAAAGATTTGGTTCAGCCAATAAATGGTCGGGTGGTACGTGGAAGTCCTAGAACTGGTTTCATTTTGCATATGTTAATAATAGCTTGTTTCCTCTTATATTTGATGGGTGAATATAATTGTTCATATGCATTTTTTATGGTTGTTATATCCTTATTATTTCTGCTGGTTATATGTTAGTTATGAATATGATTTATGACAGACTTGATGTATGGATATCATCATGTTTTAATTAGAAAAAGAATGAACAATGAATATATGACCTAATAGATGATAATGTACTTGTTGTGATATGACATCAATGTTTCTTTATGAATCTTTGATAAGCATGAGACTCCTATGCTCAGATGTGTTGTTATGACTTGTAGATTACATATTTGTGATATGTTTGACGAAATGTCTGTCATTGCTAGTAGGGGTCCAATCAATTCATTGATCAAATTTTTGCATTCGTAGCTTTAATCCATTATTAGTTATCATTTCTGGAAGTTTCATGAAGTTTTGGGCAGTGGCCTGAGTCCTCGCCTTGGAAAAGTGGCACAAAATATGGGGTCGCTTGCTCAGAAATAGTTGAAAAAGTCCACAATCGCTGGCATGCCTTGTTTTAGGAGTGACTGGAAGGCCACAATCGTCTACATAACTTGTCATGGGAGCAGCTAGGGGTCCAAATCAATGAAATTTCATTTTGTCTCAGGGGTTGATCACTGGGAAGGGTTGGTTGGCTCCTAAAGATTATGTGGCATGTGTCGAAGGAAAGATTGGTTGTGTTTTGTCAGTTGCACTTCCTTAAATATACATGGGGAGTTGAATCACATCATAGTATCCTCTCATCACATGTTTACCTCGGTGGACCAGTTAACTTGGGTAAATGTGGGAGGAGGGTGGTTCTAGAGTGGTTTCAGAGGATGGTTCACCCCTTGGACTAGATGGGTTGTGTGCTGGTCATGCATTCATGTCAGTTGCATATATGTGTTCCTTATGCTTGTCATCTATGTTCTTGTTGCATATGAATGGCGTTGGTCATAGTTGCAGTGGTGTTTCCATGTGAAAAGTTGATGTTGTTGTTGTGGGATGTGGTCATCATGAGTGCATGTCAATTGTGCATTGGTCATGCATGTCAGTGTTTATATATTGTTGTGAATATTTTCACATGGTGATAGTTTTCGTGCATGAGGTCATGGTATGTAGTTGGTATGGTCATGCATTGATGACTAGATAATGGTGAAATTATTATTAAATGTTTATATCATTATACTTATATATGTGTTGTGCTAATCTAGTTGGTCTTGCAGATGATATATCCTCCCTTGAACTAAACTGAGGTACATTGGTTTTTTTATGATTTGGTTTAGCTGACATGATATACCTTGTAGGAAGAGAAGATCAAAGATGAGTAACAAGATGGTAGAGTACAACTCACGATATTATCCCTATGGATCAGATGAGCAACATGGTGAGGGATATTCTCCTAACGTAGCAGACACTCTGAGAAGTTTGAAGTCAGAAATAAGGAGTTGCAAAGAAGATAATGACTGAATCATTCAATTAAAAGAGAGACTTCCTAGGGCATAGGAGAAACAAGAAGAGGTCAATGCAGTGATTATTCATAGCTTGTCAGACCTGTAGAGACAAGGACCACTTAGAATCATTCATGAACAAGAGGATAGGAATAATGGAGCACATGGTAGCAGGTCACATGGTGGGCACAGGTTGGATATAAATGAAATAGTTAGAGATGGAATATTCTTTGATACACCTGATAGACGAGGCAGTGGACATGGGCTTTACTCTAGTTTTGGTTTAGATAGGTATCATGGTCATCATCATTATCATTCTTATTGGAGGAGTGATAGGCGATATTTTCCAGATGAGTTCAAGAAATAAAAGCCACCTACATTTGATGGGGAAATGAAGAAGTCACGGGATGAAGAAGTATGGTTTATTGGGATGAATAAGTTCTTTAGGTTGCATCATTACTTAGTGAACATGAAATCCAGGGTAACGACATTCAGTCTTAAAGTTAAAGCATATATCTATTGGGAAGATGTAAATAATTTCAGAGGTATTCATGAAGAGGAGTTGACTTGGAGTGAGTTCAAGAGACTATTCAGGTAGAAGTATCTATCAGAGAGATACTATGACGAGAAAGAAAAATGTTTCTATGAGTTGAAGATGGGATCTATGACTGATGATGTGTACACTAACATATTATTGGAGTTAGTGAGGTATGTGCCTTACCTCAAGGAGTAGAAGGCTAAGATCCAGTGATTCATTAGTGGGTTTTTGGTAGTGTTCAAGGATAGGATTGAGCTTGATGAGCCTAGATATTTGGAGGAGGCCATCCGAAAGCTAAAGTATTATTTTGTAGATATGGGACTAAGCTACACTGGAAAGGTAATACAAATAATAAAGGAAAATGGGACAAGAAGCAAACAAGACCTCAAGATACAAGTAACAAATAGAATGCAACACCACATAAGAAGTTCAATGTATCTAATAGAGGACATATATTTTCGTCTGAGGAGCAGAACGATGGTGTAGGTTAGAAGCCTTTGCAGTGTTGGAATTTTGGAGGAGAGAATTGTAGGAGAGATTGTCCACAACATTAGGGTGCTAGATCATAGATCTACAGTGCTCATGAGGCACAAACGGTGGGGGATTTTGGACAAAGTATTCCTTGGATTTATGCAACATTGGAGAATAGGTAGGAAGATCACTAGGTGTCTATTATCGAGATGGATGGTAAGATTTGTGATCTAGTTGTTTCTATTTTGATTGACCCTATATCTAATTATAGTTATGTTAACCCTGACCCGGTGGATAAGTGTGGTTTTAATAAAGAAGTGAATGCAGAATCTTGGTTAGTGTAGTTGGATATAGGTACAAAGAAGAGAGTTCATCACTAGGTAAGAGATTGTGCATTTGAGTTGAATGGTATCATATAGGATCATCAGTATGTTTTTGAGCATGGATTGGTTGTGTATTCATAGAACCAAGGTGGATTGTTATAACAAGGCTATTGAGTATTTGAATGATAATGGGGAACAAAGAGTATTGCAGGGAAAGAAGAAGGAAACATCAGTTAGAACGGTGACAGCTATGTAGGCGAACCGCAGTCACAGGAAAGGGTGTGTGTTTTTTGCACATATTTCTAGTGACAAAGGTAAGGAATTTGAAGATGTAGATGTCTTGAGTAGGTACTTGGTGTTACAATAGTTTCAGGATGTGTTTCTGGAAGACATTTTAGAATTTCCACCTCACAAGGAAGTGGAATTTTCCATTGAGGTGGTACCAAGGACAACACTAGCATCAAAGGGACCTTACAGGATGAGCACACCAGAGTTAGTGGAGTTGAAGTTGAATTTGAAGGAAATGATTGAGAAAGGATACATCTGGCCAAGTGTATCTCCTTGGGGTGCACCAGTGTTGTTTGTGAAGAAGAAGGATGGTACTGTCAAGTTATGCATTGATTACAGGAATATGAACAAAGTGATCATCAAGAACATGTTCTCGTTTTCAAGGATTTATGATTTGTTTGATCAGTTGAAGGGAGCATCTGTGTTCTTGAATATTGAATTGAGATTAGGATGCCATCAGGTACACATAAAAGAAGAGGAAATCTACAAGACTAATTTTCAAACCAGGTATGGGAATTATGAGTTTATTGTAGTTCCATTTGGTTTTACTAATTCTCCAACTACTTTTATGTTCTTGATGAATAATGTGTTTCCTCCTTATCTGGACAAGTTTTTTATTATGTTCATTGATGATATATTGGTATATTCTAAAAATGAGGAAGAGCATGCCAAACATTTAGGGGAAATATTGAGATTTCTAAGAGAGAATGAGTTGTATGCCAAGCTTAGAAAATTCAGTTTCTTTCAGATAAAATTACATTACTTAGGACATGTGGTTTCCAAGGAAGGCATAACAATAGATCCAGAAAATATAAAATCTATCATGAAATGGGCAGCTCCTAGGAATGTGGATGAGGTTAGATAATTCATGGGGTTAGCAAGTTATTATAGGAGGTTCATTAAGAACTTCTCATAAATTTCTCATCATATTTCATGATTGGAAAGGAAAGATAAGAAATTTGAATGGACAAAGGAATGCACAACAAATTTTGAGAAATTGAAGTAGTTGTTGACAAATGCTACAATTTTAAATATTGCATATCCAGATAAAGAGTTTGTAGTATGTACAGATGCTTGCAATAGAGGACTTGGTGGAGTCCTAATTCAGGAAGGACATGTAGTGTTCTATGAATCAAGGAAATTGAATGAGCACAAGCATAATTATGTGATGCATGATCTTGACTTGGCAACAATTGTCCATGCATTGAAGATGTGGAGGCACTATTTTCTTGGAAGGAGGTTTGTATTGATGAGTGATCACAATGGATTACGAAATCTAATAGACCAACCGAATTTGAATTCCAGACAAGCTATATGGTTGGCCACAATAAGTGAGTTTGAATTTGAGATCAAGTACATTAAGGGGAAAGAGAACAGGGTTGCAGATGTTCTTAGCAGGAGGATACAGGTAAATCATATAGTGGCTATGAGTTCTTGTGGGACATATCTACATGATCGTATCTTGTAGGCATGACAACAAGATGACATGTATAGGGAGCTTATGCATAGGTTACAACAGGGTACAAGTGATCAAGTTGTGGATTGTTGTCTCACAGTGGATGGCTCGGTAAGATTTAGGGACAAAATATATTTTCCGGACGATAGTGAGCTCAAGAAGCTTATATTGAGGGAATTTCATACTAAGCCATATTCAGGTCACCTGGGATATTATAAGACATTGACAATGGTGAATAAGTTTTACTATTGGCCGAACTTGAAGAAATAAGTGGCAGAGTTTGTGGCTATGTGCTTGGATTGTCAATAGGTAAAAGCAAAATGTAAGCATCCAGGTGGTCTACTACAACTGATTCTAATTCCAAAGTGGAAATGGGAGGTCATTTCCATTGAATTCATTACAGGTTTGTCGAGGACATATAGACAACATGATTCCTTCATGGTTGTGGTGGACAAGTTGGAAAAGGTAGCGCACTTCATTCCAATAAAGTATACATATTCATCCAATGATGTAGCACATATCTTCATAAGAGATGTAATGAGGTCGCATGGTGTACCAAACAAAATTGTGTTAGACAAGGATTACAAGTTCACTTCTAGATTCTAGAAAGAGTTATTTGTAGGTTTGGGTATAGAGTTGGCCTTCATCACAACTTATCATTCATAGAAAGATGGATAGACAGAGAGGGTTAACAGGATCTCAGAGGATATTTTGAGGATGTATGTGATACATCAAGAATAGAAGTGGGAAGAGTATCTTCCATTGGTTGAGTTCTCTTACAACAATGGGTATTAGGAGTCACTGCGGATGAGTCCATTCGAGGCACTATATGGGTGGAGTTATAATACTCCCATAAATTGGAGTGATCTAGTGAAAAAGGTGTTGATTGGACTGAACATGTTAGTAGAGATGAAACATAAAATGTAGGTAGTCAAGAAGAATCTGAAGGAAACACAAGATAGAAAGAATAATTATGCAGATCATAACAAGTTTTTTAAGGAGTTTTAGGTTGGGGAACAGGTGTAGTTGTGCACCAAGCCCAAGAAGAGCTCCTTGAGGATTGGATCATGTCCCAAGTTGGAACCTCAGTATTGTGGAACTTTCAAGATTATTGAGAGGATTGGACCAGTAACCTATCGACTTTCACTTCCTCTGACAGTGAAAGTCCATGATGTTTTCCATGTGTCATTTCTTAAAAATTATTTTAAATATGTTGATTTTGTGATTGACTATTATGTATTGAAGGTAGGTCCAGAAGGACAATTCCAGCCAGAACCTTAGTGCATTTTGCATAGAAATATGCTCATGCTCCAGAACTGACAAATCAAGTAGGTTAAAGTGAAATGGAAGCACTTTGGGCCCAATGAATCTACATGGTATATGGTGGATCAGATGTGGGTTATGTATCCTTCTCTATTCGCTAGTTGAGAAAATGTTTTTGGCATATGTTTAGGTGTGATGTTTGGTATATGTAAATATGTATATGGATGTAAATAATGCCATGAGTTGTGTTATAAAGCTCCTGTTAACACTTGAAAATTGCACACTATAAAAGATAACTAAGGTTGTCTAATAGAAAGTACAAATAAATATTTTCCAGTTGAAAACATTATGGAAGTTCCAAAAATTTAACTTCTCCTAAGGTTATTAAGGAAAAATTTGGACCGTGCACAAAGAAAGAAGGCTAAAGGCGTGACCACACGAGTTTTTCTTCGAAAGCCACGCGGTCGAGGAAAAGTGCGACTCAGAAATTCGATACCACTTCCCACACTTTGGGGAGAATTTCCTGATATTTCCAATTAGGGATAGCCAACTTGGTGTCGCCCTAGATATATGCATCCCTTAATGGAATCACCTTGTCCTACTCTTGAATCACTATCATTCTTGAACCAAGAGAGGGAATGTGGGTTCAAAATTTCCTATATAAGAAAGCCATGGGAGAACCAAAAGAAGAGACAATGTTATGCTGGCCAAATTGCTATCAGAGAAAACCAACATTCTATTATTGAAGCCAAATAAAGTAAGAGCACTAACATGTTGGCCATATTTCTTCTAAGATATCCATCATCTTAGTGAGAGGAGAAGATTCCACCATTGGAGAGTCTTCATACTTCTTTGAGAGAGAGGAGAAGGGTTGTTTATCTAAGTCTTATCACTAACAACACAAAATTTGTATATGATCCTTTGCATGGAACAACCAATTGCTAACGAGGTGTCTTTTTGTACACCATTGCCACAAAAACACTACCACAGGAATGATGACCATATTGGTAGTGTTTTTGTTGCAATTCTGTACCAAAAGACACCTTCGTAGTAGTTTGTTGTTCACTACAAAGGATCACAGATATAGTTGGTGTTGTTAGTGAAAAAACTTAGATAAACAAATCATCTCAAATAAACATAAACTAAAATAAAGATATAAATACACAAACAATGCTGAATGGAGCAAACAAATCAACAAAATAATGGAAAAATCTCCCTTTATTGACTACTATTAGTAGAAGTTGAATACAATAGATGAATCTTAACGATTGAAGAGAATTCTTTGAGATGTGGTGCTAAAAAATCCTCAGCAAGGAGTTTCTTTTCCTAAATATCTTTTCAAGCTTCTCCTCTCTCTCAAAGAAGTATGAAGACTCTCTGATGGTGGACTCTTCTTCTCTCACTAGGATGATGGATTGCTTTGAAGAAGTATGGCCAACATGCTAGTGTTGTTACTTTCTTTAGCTTTAACAATGGAATGTTGGTTTTCTTTAATAGAAATTTGGCCAGTATAACATTGTATCTTCTTTTGGTTCTCACATGGCTTGTTTATATAGGAAATTTTGAACCCATCTCCCCTCTATTGGTTTAAGAATGATAGTGACTGAAGAGTAGGATAAAATGATTCCAATGAGGGTTGCATATCTTTACGACGAGTGCATGTCAATTGTCCTTGATTGGAAATATCAGGGAATCCTCCCCCAAGTGTGGGAAGTGGTCCCGAATTTCTGAGTCACACTTTTCCTCGACCACCCGACTTTCAAAGAAAAAGCAGTGCAATCATGCTTTTATCATTCTTTCCAGGTGTGTGATCCAAAATTTTCCTTAATAACCTTAGGAGATGTTGAATTTTTGGAACTTCCATAATTTTTTCAGATGGAAAATCTTTATTTGTACTTTTTATTAGACAAACTTAGCTATCTTTTATAGTGCATAATTTTCTCGTGTTAATAGTTTCCCCCTGTTGTATGAGGTTAGGATCACGAGTATAGCCAAAATACATCACATTTTTCTGTTCTGACTGAGAGTCTATGTAACTTCTTTGAGATAGAATGAGTAGCTTGTTGTAGAGATGAGTAGAGGAACCCCTTAACCGAGGATAAAATGTAACCATGCTCTGAAGAAAACTTGAGTTATAAATAAAAAGTGTTTTTATGAGGCAGACACATCCCATGCTTGTTATGATGACTTAGTTAATACAATTTGATAGTTATAGGTTTTTTCAAGTCTCATTGTAGTAGGTGGCATGTTGATGGCTGGTGATGATAACTGCTGACACCCTCAAGGGCGTTTCTTGAACAAATAGAATGAATAAGTTTCCCCCACGCATCGTCTACGTGAAGCACTTATTGAGAGAGGTTCTTATGGATGTATGGGTATTTGTCTGTGGGAACCTCCCTTGCATTGTGGTTTAAAAACTGCTAAATGAGATGCTTAGTGATGCGTGGGTCTTATACTAAATGGTAGATCTACAATGGTTATAAATTATGATACCATCCTAACATGAAAATGGTTTTGGTGTTGAATGCCAGGGGGACCAATGATATCAATGGGAAATGTTGATTCCCATTGTGCCACCCGAGGATGTTCCTTAAAGGGGGAACACATCCAAGGTATGACCTCAATCCTGGAATATGAGTGGTGGAGTCGACATGAAAGAAGTATCAACCATCCAAGAAGTGTTGATATGTGGAATCAAGAAATCTGGTGAAGCAGATTGTAACATGGTGGGTCAACAAGGCATGATAACAAAATTTGGCTATACTTAATGGATATGGACAACTGGCCTAAGTTTGGAGTTGTAATGCAAGTGACGAAATTCAAAACAATTTTTCTGGTGGCGGTATCCTTGGAGTCAGTAGGAAATCTAGGGTCTATGTAAGTATGCTCTAATTGACATAAAGATGGTAAATGACTATGGGGGATGTGCAAGCTCAGACCAAGGGTGACTAGAAACTATTGTCGGGTAAAAAGACAATAAAATATGGGTGGGAATATTTTCCTATAAAAAATATTTGTACACTTTCCAAAATAATATGAAGGTGGTTTGGATGTACATACATAGAGACGGGTGCCCCATAAAAACGATGACCTACATGATGATGGAGCTAAGGTGTGTTGTGTGGAGGTCGAGGGCCCCATTAGCTGGTCTTGGTGTGGGGTTGATGAGGTAGATGAAGTGATACAAATGGGCTATGGTAATATGGGTGGATGGTAGGCCCAGTGTAGCATGTGGTGGTGCATGCAGTTCAATCCATCTGTGATCAAGGATGGCATCCCGACAATAGGGGAGGAAAGAAATGTGTGTAAAATGACTCCCGAGACTAAGGGGATGAACATGGATACAAATAGTGTGAAGGGGACTTCGAAGTGGGGTGATCCATGCATGTGGGGCTCTATCGACCGACGTGGATTCTTACCATGTGCCGATAGAAGGTGATGGTAAGCGTGGTCGAGATGGTGAACCCTATGGTTAATGTCAGAGATGTGATGAAAGGTTATGCAAGTTGGTGGAGGAATCCTATCATGTTAAGTGGTGGATGATACCTTAACTGTCAATTTCCACTTGGGGAATGAGCTTACTATGAACGTGTTGATATCCTACAATTTTGAAAGCCAATACCCCGAGTGAAAACATCCTTCTATCAAAATATGCAAAATAGAAAGAAGGATGTACCAAAAACATAGGAAGGCACACCTGATGGGTTCTTTGAATGAGTGAATATGATGTTTCTTTTGCCTAAATGCATAAGCATCATGCCACGTGTCAAAGGGATGAGACAGGGCTTTGTAGGAGGTTACCTCTTCTGAAAAGCATGTTCCCCCAACGAGATCTCTTCAACAATGCGAGGTTTGATTGAAATATAAACCTTAGTGGATGTGGTATTTAGACTGATTTACTTATCTTAGGGGTATGAAGTCCTTTGTTTCTACTATGAAGATGTTGTGACTTGGTGCCTCAGTAGGTGAGAATGTTTTCTCTGGTAAGAAGAAAGAATGGTGATGTATGGAATCCCAAGGGAAATCTGGTTCCGTCATGGCCACTAGAATATCTTCGTTTGAGTGAAAAATATTATCTAATGTTGAATTGGGTTATGAAAGGTCATGAGGGTGGAGTTGAGGCCTAGCTGTGCTGGTCGACAAGCAAGAATATGATTCTTTGGTTGATGTCATAGAACCTAGCGAAGTTGATAATGTGTGACTAGAATTATTTTGAGAATTCCCTCCAGGGGGGTTCTGATGTTGTTAGGAGCCTTCCTGCTTGATATTTACCATTCCTTTATGGGGGAAGGGATGTTTCATTACTACGAGTTGATGGTTTTTCCCTCCTTTCCCCTTTCTATCATGTATTCTTTTCAACTTAGGGAGTTGAGGGTAATGATGGGTATAATGACCACATTGCTGGCAGATGGTGCAGGAATGATTTGTACTTATGACTATGTTTTTTTTTTCCTCTATGAGTTGCTATTTGTCTGACCCTAGTTTTGATTTTGGTTAGGGTTTCCCTAGCCGAGTGCTTGTGGGGGTTATTGTTGATTTCTACCCCCTTGTCCAATCTCCCTCTTTAGTTTTTTCTTAGCGACATTAGGTGGGTTAGCTGGGTTTAAATACTCCTCTGATTGTTGTTGTTGAGCAAGATAAGGTTTCACTAGATTAAACCTTGTGTTATTTTACGTTGGTGGGTTATTTTGTTGTTATGTGGGGAAATGAGAATACTGGTTTCCTTCTCCCTGATTGGTATATGGATTCTAGGAAGAGGGAATTGCTTCTGAATTCCTAGAGGGGTATTGGTTTCTTTGAGGGGGAGGGTATCAGCCTCCATGTAGGGGCCGATATTGGTTAACCCTACTAACTGTATTCTGCATCAACATGGATTGACCGGGATAGTTTCATGTATGTTATATTGGTGATACATTTCGCAATCAATCCATTTGCACCGTTGGATGCACCTGGTGTCCCTGGTTTAAAAGATTGCAGGAGAGGGACGTTTGGAAGAACATGATAAAGGTATCCATACTATGTGTAGATAAGATCTAGTTGTTGAGATTTAATGATGGCATCTTCCTCATTTTGTGGGTTTGAATTAGCCACATCTTTAGATATTTATGACGTAAGATATCTCAGAAAAAGGTCGAGGAGGAGTTTTGCTTCCAAATTAGCTTTACACAAGCTCCTGTGTTTTCGCCATTCGTGGATATGGTCCAATATGTGTATAGCAGGTGTCTATTTGAAATGAATAAGGAGTTCCAGGACTGAATCCTATCAGATCGGGAGCTAAAATATGTGAGGAAAGCAGTGGCTATGGAACTAAAGTTTTAGTGCATCCCAAAGGGTTAACCTATGTACCATTTCACCATGCCCCCCATAAGGGTGAATTGAAAAAAAACATAGACGAATACTATCTTCTGTGATGCTATTAGAGGAACAGCATAGGTGAAAGGTCATGACATGATTTCCAGTATATTCTCCTTATTTACCTTTGGATTTTGGAACACTTGAAGGTAATTTGGTAAGCATGGGTGGAAAATTGAGGCCATGTGCTATAGGGTCATTAGTTAATTGGCTTCAATCGGGTAGATTTAAGGAAGCTAAAAATGGGACCTGAAATTTGTTTGTCATCAAAAAATAATTTTGGGCAGGTATATTTAAAGGGCCCCCCTGTGGAGTATTTTCAGGAGAACTACCTCAATGGGTGTCTCGCGGACTGCCCGAAGAATTGGTATGTGGGCTCCCTAAAGGGGTAGTGCGTGGGGACCCTTCTGGGGTCGTGAAGGGTGTGTTTTGATAGGGAGGGGTCCTGAGAAAAGATGCAACAATAAGGAAAATATTATAATGGTGACTTCGTGACATCCTCTACACCTAAATGGCGGGAATCTTGGCACACCATCTAGTAATGGGGGGAGGTTTAAGAAGTGTCTAGATCGACAGGGAGCCATGGGGTCCCCTATGGTGTTAATTAGAGTGTGTGATACTTTGTGTATGGTGAGGGAAGGAGATGATTCTTCAAATAAAATAAATCCCATACATAAAAAAAGAAAAAAATAAAAATATTACTTTCCCTTTAACTTTAGCCTATGTCATCAATCAAACAAAAAATGGCTTTTGTTTGTTTTTTCGTGTGAAAAAATATCCTAAGAAGACCTATTCATCCTTACCACTCTCAAAGTAACTGGGCCTTGCAGAGATATCTTCTGATGGGTCCTGGGGCAATGTCCCGAAAGAACTGGCGATGCCTTCTAGAAACTGAAGAATCAACCAAGGTAATGGAAATGAGGCTCAAGTGTTGGACGCATCGTCACCTATTGGGAAAGGATGTCCTAGATTTTTTCCACTAAAGTACATTCATCCCACATGAGCATTCAAATCTTTAGCTTCTTGGTAGTTAATTAGCAGTTCTGAGCACTATATGGGTCAGGGATCCCCAAAGAGTACCGCACGCACTGGACCTAAGCCGAACCCCTTCTGAATCAGGTCTCTACCATGCTCGGGTATTATTTTCCATGGGATGATTGAAGGATTCTAATCTCCCTAAAAATTCAACAACTATGTTTCAAAGATGCGACATGACCATGGTGACCCTTGGGATGCCTATCCCCAATGGTCTAACCTGAACTAAAAAAAATAAAATTGGTGACCCTTGTGGGGAATTTAGTGACTTCAAGTTATTGTTGTTTTTAAGGGTCTTACTTTTCTTTAGGGTGTGATATAAACTAAGTATCAAAAGCTCTGGAAACTAGATGCCTTCTAATACAAATTTTATAGAAGCTTAGTGTGTGGTGTGTAATTGTGTGCAAGTGATGAAGTGAGCATGTAAAGTGTGAGAAGATGTGGATATTTGGTGATCCATTCAAATATTCCCCTACTTATACTAGATTTCAATTGTTCCTTGCATGAAAAATAAATGATATGCAAATAATGGGCCACTTACTCTTTTTCCTATTACACTATGTGAATTTCAAAACAGGGAGATGGAAATTCAAATGCTTTAAGAAAGTTTTCATATGCAAGCCTAGGTTCGTCTAAGAGATGCAAGGGAAGTAAAGATTACTTACTTTCTATAATAACACTTGCTCCTAGTCCCATAAAATGAAAAAAATGAATGCTTTAGTTAGTAACAATATTTTTGGATGATGGGCCACTTACTCCTTTACTAATTAAGCTATGTGAAGATTGTGAACAAAAAACAAAGATAATCTAATTACTCTACTAGTGATTAATAAAGAAACTAAGAAATCTAAACTGACTGTAAAGAATTTGCAGAGGTGAAGGAAATTCACTAAAGGTTGCCAATCACCTGAAAAATGTGAAATTACAAGTTGTTTTTCCTTTTCTGGAAAACCGCACGGGTTTCACAATGCACAGACACGGCGACGCATCTGTCAAGGGAAAAGTCATGGTGTGCATGTATGTTAAAGAAAAAGTTGTGAGGTCAACATAAAATTATAAATTAACAAGCTTCTCTACCCACCACAGGTTCACTAGGTCCTACAAAAATTCTAGAGAGGTACTAAATGCCTTGTAGGTCGACTATGCAGAGAGAAGATCCTACAAACACAACCTTTAGATTAAAGAAAAGACAACAATATGGTCGCCATTCATGTGGTAGTGTTTTTGTGGAAATGATGTACCAAAAGACACCTCCTTAGTAGTTGGTTTTTCCCTACAAAGTATCACATATAGAGTTGGAACTTGGTGTTGTTAGTGAACATACTTAGATAAACAAAGCATTGCAAATAGTGAAAACAATGCATATACAAACATAAACTAAAACAAAGAGATAAATACAAAAACAATGCTCAATGGAGAAAACAAGTCAACAAAATAATGGAGAAATATTCTTTTATTGACTATAGGTAGTAGAAATTGAATACAATAGATGAATCTTAAACACTTGAAGAGAATTATTTGAGCTATGGTGCTCAAAAATCCTCAATAAGGAGGTTCTTTTCCTCAATCTCTTTGCAAGCTTATCCTCTCTCTCAAAGAAGTATGAAGACTCTCCAATGGTGGACTCTTCTCTTCTCACTAAGATTATGGATTGCTTAGAAGAAATATGGACAACATGCTAGTGCTCTTACTTTCTTTGGCTTCAACAATAGAATGTTGGTTTTCTCTGATAGCAATTTGGCTAGCATAACATTGTCTCTTCTTTTGGTTCTCCCATGGCTTGTTTATATAGGAAATTTTGAACCCATCTTCCCTCTCTTGGTTCAAGAATGATAGTGACTCAAGAGTAGGACAAGATGATTCCATTGAGGGCTTCATATCTTTAGGGTGACTCCAATTCAGTTTTCATTGACTGGAAATGTCATGGAATCCTCCCCCAAGTGTGGAAAGTGGGCCTAAATTTCAGAGCCATACTTTTCCTCAATCATGCGGCTTTCGAAGAAAAACCCATGCAGTCACGCTTTTAGCCTTCTTTCCTAATGTGTGGTCCAAAATTTTCCTTAATAACCTTAGGAGAAGTTAAATTTTTGGATCTTCCATAATGTTTTCAACTGGAAAATCTTTATTTGTACTCTCTATTAGACAATCTTAGTTGTCTTTTATAGTGTATGATTTTCTAGTGTTAACAAATCCAATAAGCAGTATGGATGTCATGTCATTATGATTTTCATGTGGTTATGTTTTTCATGTTGATTTTCTTCTCAACAGGTTGTTCATTGTAAATACTGCAATGAGCTATCTTATAAAGCTCCATGGGCAGTATGTTTTTATTTTCAATAGCCTTGCTGGTTGTAGATGTAATTAAACACCGAGGACGATACTACCCCAATGAGGGTGGTTCTATAATATCCTATTGATCGACAAAAATTTCCTCCATAAACATTAGGGGAGACCACTCGATCGGGAACTTAATGAAGCTCCTTTTCCGTTGAATATGGTGGTTCCGACGAGTTAGGGTCTAGCTACCCTTAAAATTAAATATAATCTAATCTAAAACTAATATAACCTAAACTAATAATTAATCTATTTACACCTATATTACGTCATGTTACATTTCCTTTATGTCAATCTTTGAATATGTAAGTTAAATAAGTAAATCGACACAAAGGTTTGATTGATTTAAAAAGGTTGATCAAACTGCAATTAAATGATTTATTTGCCCCTTTAAGAGAGGACTTAAATAAAAACTAAGATGCAGATATAAAGATAATTTAAAACATGAAAAACCTATCTCAAACTAGAATGAGATAACCCTCTCCCAATCCAAGAGAAATTTAACTAAAATAGGGGGAAGGACTGCTATAATTCATCATGTAATTTTGTATTAATTAAAGAAATTAGTTCACATTAACTAATATGAAAGCAAAATAATCTTGCAAATGAATAATAAATAGTTATCAGTCACCACAAGAATACTTCAACAAATTAAGATTGATTTCAATCTCATTATACCTTGCAAAGATAGCTTTAATAATGCTTCAACAACAAAATGTCAATGACACAACAAAAATGCATAATATCAAAGAAACATAATATTGTTTAGAATGAAGATTAGAACCAAAAATGAACTTTAATGGTGAGACAATAATCCTGCATTTTGGTAATAGTAGACAAGAATAAGAATTAATTAAAACCATGCCAAAATTTACATTACAAATGTGTAGTCCTGGAGTAGCTCAGACCCATAATAAAAATGCATGCAATAGTGCAAAGCGATTATAACAAAGTCAAAACCCTCTTTTAATCTCTATAATCAACCTTTTTATACAGAATAGTAGTGCTATTGCACAAATCGAACAACTACAAAGAATTCCCCTTGAGTGGATCGCGACCTCCCCCATATTTTTTTTGCCCTTGGGAAATTCATAATTTTCATTGGTTGCTCAGAAAATTACATGTTGTAGATGCAAAAAGCATATGTAGAATAGTGGGTTAAGTCACTTACAGTTCAAAACTCCAAATGGAGTATCTGTGAAAATCCTGAAGAATAGGCTTCAGAGAAATACAATAAACGAGTGTGAAACCCCAACAAACCTGCAGAGACAAGTGCCCAAAAACCCCAAAGGGGAAAATACAATCCAAAAAAACCGTGATAGGCACATATGCCCACCAAGGCCCAAAAGCCAAAAACCTGCATATACCGGTCACAGCCTGCCCATGAAATTTGAAATTCCCCAGAGCAGGTTTGTAGAGGGTAACAGAGTAAATAACCCCATACCCACTACAAACACAAAAATAGTGGTGTAGCCCCAGGAGAGCGCCCATGGAAAAGACGACAGATGCCGCACCAACTAGACCATGAACAATTATTACCAAATGCCAAACCACCATAGGCGAAAAGTGAAAACTCCTATAAAATATTCAGCAACAGGTGTGCACAAACCCTGAAAACCCAGACAAGAAGAAAGGCACGAAATAGGGGAAAAACAGCCAGGGTAGCCGCCCCTCCCCCACCCCCTCAAACTCTCCTCTTGTAACAAGTGAACCAAAACAACCTTGTGAAAGAAACCTACCACGGAGCATCCACAACAGCCATCAAAAGCCCCAGGAGACCCAGCTAAGTTGTAGTGGCACGAAACAGGGATAGTGTCGACAAGGGTAACCTCCACGCTCCTGTTCCCTAAACACTCCAACTCCTTGCAAACGACAAGCCAGCACACTGCCAAAGTGCACCGTCTGCAACAGTGAAAGCCACCAGGTCCCATCCATGAAGCAGAGGCATGAATCTAGGGTAGAGGTGGCTCCACCACTCATTTGGATTAACCTTGTTACCTTTAGCGTGTAAATATTTTGCAGACCGCTCCGTATTTAAGCTTAGGTCATGGTGGCTTCTCCAACAGAGGGTATGTGGCTTAGGTGTAGCGATGCTTGGTCTATGGCAATAGCAACTCAACCTCCCCCATCTTATTGAAGAGTCAATATCTATACAAAAATTATAGAGCTAACCACACCCCTTATATCTCTCAACAACTGAATATGGAGGTTTTCTTTAGCAAGCTGAAAACAAATTGTTTTAGTTGAATACAAGAAAAATTTGGGAAATCGTTGCAACAAAGTGTTCTTATTTTATTGAAGGGTTTATTTGTTGCTCACGATGATGGCCTTTTTTAGTCTCTGTTACAACAATCTCCCCAGCTTAGAACTGTGTTGTGTCATATGGCAAAGAGTCTTTGGAAATCACGATTAAGTTGATACTTCAACCTTATTGACCCTGGGTTCATCCCTATTTCAACCAATCAGATCTTATTAGTTCTATTATTAAACTTCACTGAAATTGAATCAAAATCTTAACACAACAAACTTCCCGCAAAACCATTGAAAATAGACTTCTCAATTATTATAACAGTGTCCCCATAAGGAAGTGACAAGTGGTAAGAGCCAAGTGGTATCAAAGGTAAGATCACCGAGACTTTTAAAATGAGACAACATGGAATATTTATGATATTAGGTAGCTCCAATATGGAGCGTATTTGATATGGTATTCAACTCCCTTTAATATCTTTATCAGATCCATTATATCAGAGCGTTGTATCAGAGAATTTATATCGAAGGTTTTACAATTGTAGACATTTAAAAGTTCTGATATATAGGAGGACACGACATTTTGATTAAACCAATTTTAATACAAATATCGGAGGTTCGAAGATACAAATATCAAAACTCGGAGATTGAAGGCATATGGCATATCGAAAATTGGAGATTGGAAGGATATGGCATATCAGAAATCGCAGATCGGAAGGATATGGCATATATGATATCAGAACTTGTGGAAAGCGCATATATCGGAATATCAAATCTTAGATGAGATTGCCACATCAGATATTTTAAAAGGTGATACATAACAAAAACTCTAATATGAGGGATTCTCTAATAGAAGGGAGCGAAGGAGGGTTACGTGGCATGTGGGTCCTCTGTAATACTTCAACCACTTTATGATATATATCACCAAAAACTATATTTGTTTGTTTGTATTAAATCCATTTGTCATATGGTCCAAATTTTATATTTGTATGTTTATTAAAATGGGCTAAGCCAATTTATTATGAATCGGGGTTTTGACATCGGGAAATTCTAAAAGGCTTCCTCCATTATCAAAGCTCTGATATCTCTGATATATTATAACCACTTGTTTAATTATTAAGTATTAAAGCCTATGCACACATCTTGGTCTCGGGGGCTATTGGCTTAGTGGGTCCTGACCCAGGTTCAAAGTTAGTTTTTTCCAAAAAAATCCCTATGCTACTGGCCCTTTCAGCATCAATCCGCAGTGCGTGGACTGAAGTCTCACCTGAAGCAGTATGGGGGGATGCTGGAACCAAGTTTCCACACCCAGAGATTAGTGTAATGTATTTTTATTCCCTAAATCTGCATTTGTGAAGGTCAATAAGCCTTTTAGGGCTGATATATATACTTCTCTTAATCAACCTCTAGACCTTCGCGAAGGACTACGACTGTCTTTCATGGACCCTAAACAAGCAGATCAACCACTTACGCTCTTCTGTGACTACTCCTAATTTTGTACTTACCCAGATCCGCTTAAGTGTTTGATAACTTTAACATGTATTAATATATTCTTCGCGTAAACAAATATTATTACCTGTGTTCATACAACAATATAAGTCATGTAAGAGCGCACATCAATACAATATTATTTCATAAACCCATCATTCATTATAACATAATAGCGCATTCATTTAGAACAGAAGTAAATAGACAAAACACAAATATTTCTAGAATAATCTCTTTATTAATACTTCAGTTATGCTTACAAACTCAAGACTTCCCTGTGCACTCAGCTGCAAGGGTCTGCGCACTTACCTGCGGACTCTACTCTAGTCCTCTCCGCACACAGCTACAGAGTCTCTCTTCTACGCTAAGACTCTTCGCTCTTCTCTTCTACTGACCTATTACACTTGTCTTCATCATCGTCTTTTCTACAACTTCCTTAGACTCTTTAAGACTCTCCTTTTTATACAATCCCATGGTCTGTGGACCATGGGTGGATCTATAAAGCCGACACAACTTATATAAAAGAAGGGTAAAACCCTTTATGACACTTTACTATCTACACGCTCTACGACCACAATTTACGGAGACTTTACACTTTACACAAAAAAAACTTGGGCTTTCTATCCCAAAACTTGGGCTTTTGCCCCAAAATTGACCCTAGGGGACCCTGTCCCAACAGGGGCTATTTTATTCATTAATATAAGTAATTAAAATGTTTAAAACAAAAACTTGTTTACAAATTTTATTAACAAACAAACTTAATCAAAATTAGGCAAACTATAAAAATAAAACAAGTGTAAATAAAAATAAAATTAGACTTGAAATGAAGCAATCACACTTAAAGCCTACATGTAATGAAAAAAGGGTCCCCATATATATTATGATATAATAAAATGGGGGTGTTGTGTTTTCACTACAACACAACTCTGGTAAAAAATCTATGTAATAAAGTTAATAAAGGCAAAATAGTAATCATGGTCATGGGACATGTATTCCAAGATGAATTTTGGGAGAAAACATAGTGATGGGGATAATTTGTGATTAATTAATGGTTATGGAAATTGGAAAAGGAAATGGCAAAGGCTTTGGAAAGGCATGAGGCATTAATCGGCATTTTATTTATGAAAATAATGGAAAATACGAGAAAAGGAAGGTGAAAGGTCATAGGTTGCATGTGAGGAGGAAATTGAAGGCAACTAATGGAAAATTGAAGAAATTATAGGTCTTATTAATAAAAATTCTTCTGAGGATCAGTTGACAAAATTTTGTTAGTTTTAGCTTGGATCTCTATATTCTACTCTCTCTCCAATACTCTTGGACACTTAGATGTTACTTAGAGCATTTTTGGAGGAGTGTGGCATACTTGGGATTTGGAGCAAGAAGGAAAAGGAAGAGTAGGAAAGTGAAAAAGGGCATTAGGATCAAAAACTACAATGGGTTTTGCTTACATGTACCGAGCGTCATGTATGATTTCCTTGCTAGTTTCGGCATGCATGACAAATGCATGTTTTTTCTTGGTTATGATTTGTCATTGGCATGGAGGCTTTCCTATATTGATGGTGGATTTTCCTAGTCTTGCAATTTCCTAGATAGCCATGATGTTGTCAGTGTCTTTCGTTTTGTTTTCTGGTTGGTTCTCATGTTCCTTATGGTTGTGGGTTGAGTTACTAGTTCCTCGAAGCCTTGGTTGGACAAACACTCTGGAAACACTGTACCAACTTGGGTTTTGTTACTAGTCCTGGAATCCTTGGTTTGAAAAATGCTTTGGAAGCCCTTGGTGGGTTGAGTTACTGTCTTGGAAGCCTTTTTTGGACAAGTTCTCTAGAATCCCGACAACATTTGTGGGTTGTGTTACTAGTCCTGAAAGCCTTGGTTGGAACAAATGCTCTAGAGCCTTGGACAACTTGGTAGAGACCAATCTGGTGATGGCTAGTGATGTCCAACCATGAGGTGGAATCACTGATTGAGGGTTGAGGTGTTTTGGCCTCTGGAAGCCCTGGTTTGGTTGTATTTGAGT
The DNA here is from genome assembly GCA_031772625.1 of Pinus tabuliformis. Classification (NCBI taxonomy): domain Eukaryota; kingdom Viridiplantae; phylum Streptophyta; class Pinopsida; order Pinales; family Pinaceae; genus Pinus; species Pinus tabuliformis. The sequence goes on from CM062815.1 coordinate 834,433,212, forward strand.
TGTTTCATGAGATCCCACATTCATGCTTGGAATATGGCACGAGGATTATTGGTTGAAAGAAAGATTTAGTTCAACCAATCTATGGTCAGGTGGTACGTGGAAGTCCCAAACCTGGTTTCATTTTGCATATGTTAATAAAAGTTATTTTACTCTTGTATTTGATGGGTAAATATACATGTTCATATGTGATTTCTATGGCTGTTATATCCTTGTTATTTTTGTTGGTTATATGTTGGTTATGAATATGATGTATGAAAAGCTTGATGTATGGCTTTGATCATGTTTTGAATAGAAAAATAATGAAAAATTAATATATGACCTAATATATGATAATGCAACTATCGTGATAAGTCATCCATGCTTCCTTACGAACCTAATATAAGTATGCAACCCCTATGCTCATACTTGTTGGTATGACCTGTAGATTACATATTTGTGATATGTTTGACGAAATGTATATCATGGATAGTGGGGGTCCAGTCAATTCATTGATCAAATGTTTGCATTAGTAGCCTTAATACATTTTTATTTATCATTTCTAGAAGTTTCATGAAGTTTTGGGCATGGCCTGAGTCTTGGGCCTAAAAAAATGGTACAGAATCTTGGGTTGTTGGTTCAGAACTAGCTGAAGAAGTCCACATTCGTTGGCATGCCTTTTTGTAGGAGTAACTGGAAAACCTTATTCGCATGCATGGATTGTCATGGGAGTGGTTGGGGGTCCATTTCAATGAAATTTCAATTTGTGTCAGGGGTTGGTCACCTAGAAGGGTTGGTTGACTCCTGAAGGTTTTGTACCATGTGTGGAATGTCAGATTGGTTGTGTTTTGTCAATTCCACTTCCTTAACTATGCATGGGGAGTTGAATCACATCATAATAGCCTCTCATCACATGTTTTCCTTGATGGACCTATTACCATGGGTAAATGTGGGAGGAGGGTGGTTTCACAGGCTATGGGTATGCCTACCTCAACAGTAATATCATGAAGATTATGTATTGTAGTAGATGATCTCGACCAACTATTGTTTGATCTGAACTTGTCACAAGGTAAAGAACTTAAGTCCTCGACCACTGCTTCTGACTTTGTAATTTAGGGGGAAATACGTTATAGGTCCTTTTGTCACATTCTTTAAAATGGCTTGGAAACTAGATCAATCAACATCCTTGACACCTTGTCATTTTCCATTTACAAATCCTAAAGCATTGATTCTCCCAAAATTCTAAATTTTTTGGGTTTATCATCTTAGAAACTCATTTTTGGCCCCAACGCACCTCGCCTTTGAGTCCACCAGCAATGGTTGCATGTTTCATAACTGAGCAGTTGCACTGACTAATGAAAATTGTTCTACTCTCGAATTCCTATCCTATCATAGCTTGGAGGCCTTATCTCATATCCATAGAGCTTATCCTCCCTGATATGTGGATCTCAAGCCTAGATTGGTAAATCCTAAACTACCACTTTTACCCTATAAATCCATTGCCTCTTATAGAGTCTGGGTTGGATTTTGGAGACTCTTATCTATGCCCTACTATTGTTTCTTTTACCTAAGGATCCTTTATCATCCTTGAGTTTTTATTGAATTCTTTCCTTGTGGATAAGTAAGGATAAGTTTGGTGGAAGATTATGCATTATCAAGAATTGTAAAAAGGGTTGTAATCTTCTCGTATATTTCATTAATACAAGAAGATTTGTTATCCTATACTTTTGTCTATTTGATGCGTATATATTTCAATTCCGACTTGACTCATTGAATAGAGATATTATTTTACGCTATGGATGTTTAGTATTTCTCTTGTTTGTTGTGATTTTCTTCTAGGTTCCATTTATAGTAATTGGAGTTGGATTCAAAGTCTACAAGTCAAGAGGAGAGGAAGACTAGATTTGGACTCTAGGTAGGCCCTTCCTCCATTTATTAATTTATGTTAGACACACATATAATGTGAAGAGACATGAATGATAAAAAAATAAATTTCTTTTACTATTAACATAGATGTAAATTTATAATACATTCTTGTGACTGTTGGATTCATCTTCCAACATCTCTTAGACTCCCTTTGACTGTCCAACTTCCACAACTTAACCCTTAGTGGATTAGGTGTCCAACATTCCCCCCCTAATCCAAAGGGGTATGTATGAGTCCAAGCAGAGAGTTGTAATAAAAAATTTACAAAAATACATGGCAGCACTAGGTTGAATGTGCTCTCTAAGATGTTGGTATAAGGTGGTGGTTTAAGGATGAACACCAACACTAGAACGCTTAGTGCAGTTCTTGGAACCCTTCCAAATATTGCAAGAAGTTGAGGTATTCTGCTAGAGGAAATGCTCCTTAATGCTTTGAAGAGGGAGACCTTCAACCTGGAAGAAGGGAGGTCTACAATCTGGATAAAATGGAGAACATCAACCTGAAAAGGGAGGTCTCAACCTGTAGTGGTTTAAGGATGACCACCAACTTTGGAATGCTTAATGCAATTCATGGAACTCTTCCAAAACTGGCAAGAAGCTAAAGTCTTATCCTAGAGGAAGTGTCCCGAATTCTTTGAAGAGGGAGAATATCAACTTGAAAACAGAGGTCTCAAACCCACATAGATGGTTTATGGCTGACCGCAAACTGAAGGCATGCTCAGGGGCATCTTTGTCTCTAGCTACAACTCTGAATGTGGTATGGAAGGTTGTGGCTTGGGCTCGGTTGATGTGAAATCAATTTGAAACTTGTATATGAACATCACTTCCCCCCTATCAGATATAAGGTGAGATGATGGAGAAAAATCAACTGCAAGATTGTTCAATACTCTAGAATAAGTTCTGACATATGACTGAAATATCTTCTTGGCTATTGAATTCGATTGCCAAGAATTAATCCATCCAACGTGAATCTATTTTCTTGCAGGCGGCTTCTTTTTGAAGCATTTGTTTGAAGAATGAGTGGTTTTATGATAGTGCTCACATGGATTAAGATCAAAACAATGATCTTTCATATGGCCAACTTGGTCACAATGTTGGCATTTAATAATCTGTTCTGGCTGCTGTAGAAGAAGACTAGAATCTAGAACAGCCGAAGGTGAACTGTCATGAAGAAATCCAACACTATGGAATTGAATGGCATTTGAGTAATATGGATTATGAAAGGATGTCTCCTTTTCATATCCAATACCTATTCAGTGCTTGTTGCTGACAAGCTCTTCCCGAGGTCCGATGATTTTCTTGGGAAGTGCAAGTTGAATTTCTTCTTTTGCATTCAAGTATGCTCTTATACTGGGCTCAACGATATGAACAATCTCTAGTTGTTTATTATGGTCAACTTTGGACTAAAAATGGGATAATTCAGAATAAAAACAAGTTTAGAATCATGACTATGTTGTTTTAGCTCCTCTTGTTGTAGTAGAGATTCAAGCTGAAAAAAAGAATTTTTTTCCTGTGCATTCTTTAGACATGTTTTAATATCACAGAGATTATTTTTGTTGATTTTCATCATCTCATTAATAGTTGAATGAGTGAAAATATTTAATAACTCAATATATCACCAATACCAGCCATTTAGCAAAGAATTATTAGTTGAAAATCGCAACGATTACAAATATTTTCCAATCTCCACTGCAATAAGAACTTTAATCTCTCTGTAGCATAAAACATATCTTTATGACACTTGTATAATAGGAAACAAACTAATCCAATTAAATCTCAATACACATACCAATTCAACATTTTGTATTCCAGTGTTTGCAACTTCACAATGTAGAGAAGGGATATTTAACCATAGGTTTCTTCAACACAAAGCATTAAGACTGTTCAATGCTCCAACTTAATGCACTAACAAATCTACATATAGAACTCAATGACCATAATCAACGTTGCTTCAACGCTCAATGCACTGAGGACCAGCACAATAAATAGAACGATAATGTGTTCTCCTAGTGGCAATACTTCTATGTCACTTCTTAATGCATATCCATATCCATATTCAGACACACAAAAATATTTTATTTCATGAAGTTCCAAATCCTCCGGGGTAAAAATGCAATGAGAGGACACTATAATATGATTTGACCTCCCAAGTCACATTAAGGAAGTGGAATTGATGTAAACACACCATCGATACATGCAACATCATCAACAGAACCCTTAGAAGACAAGTCAACCACTCAGACATCATGTCCCTGGGTCCCACTATCGTTTTAGGTCTCTTGGGCCATAGTCTCTCTCATGTTATGGGCAAGGGAGCGACCAATAAACTAAATTCACTCTCACATGCATACCTGCCAGCAAATGTGGACCAAAATTGTCAGTGTCGTGCCAACGACTCTGAGATTTGAGCCTATTTTTTAGGCCTAGATCCTAGGACACTGCCCATAACTAGTCCGCCTCTTCAAATCAGTAAAGTAACATGGAAATTAAAGTACTAAAGAAAATACTTGTTCAAGAACTTGACTGGATCCCTACTAGCCATGACAAGCATTTCGTCAAACATATCATCGACATGTAACCTACAGGTGTAAACAACAGAATTAAGTGTAGGGATATCATACTTATCTAAGAATCGCTATGAACCATTGTTCCTTCATGCCATTTGAGGCATTATCATCTATTATGTCATAGACACATTATCCATTCACATACAAGTGAAAACATGCTAAGAACCATACATAATTGTTGTCATAAAATGTGCATATAACCAACATAATAGGATCATAAATACAATAAACATATCAGTCATCAAATCCATAAATATATCAGTACATTTACACATGAAACTCAAAGGAATGGATTTCTCAATAATGAATGTAATGAACCGACCAGAGATCGGACTACCATGTTCCACCCAAATATAGAATGGCTGAGCTAAATCTCTCTTCTGCCATTCACCCATGTGCCATATTCCAAGCATGAATGTGGGATCTCATAGAACACATCAACCAAAACTCATTCAGGGCTCTATAGTCCATCCACCTCAATCCATCAAACATTGATTCCACCTCATGGTCAGACATCACACAACCATCATCAGATCAGTCTCTATCCAAGCCTTCCAGGGATCAAGAGCGTTTGTCCAACCAAGGCTCTAGAGCTAGTAACTCAACCCACAACTTTTATCGGGCTCCAGAGCATTTGTCCAACCAAGGCTCCAGGACTAGTAACTCAACCCACCAAGGACTCCAAAGTGTTTGTCCAACCAAGGCTGCAGGACTAGTAACTCAACCCAAGTTGGTACAAGGCTCCAGAGCGTTTATCTAACCAAGGCTCCAAGGCCAGTAACTCAACCCAAGATAAGGAAACATTAGAACCAACCAATAAAAAAGAAATAAAAGTAAACCCACAATCACCATGGCTATCCAGGAAATGGCAAGGCTAGGAAATCCACTATCAATCCAAGCAATCCTCCATGCCAATGACAAATCACAACCAAGAAACCACATGCATATACCATGCATGCCAAAACTAGTGAAGAAATCATACGCACAACTCGGTACCTGCAAGAAAATATGATGTAGTTGTTGATGTCGCTGACTTCTTGTGCTTTCCCGCTCTTCATTTTCCTTATTTCTCCAAAAATCTAAGTATGCCACACCCTCCAAGTGTGCTCCAAGAAAATTCTAAGTATCCAAGAGTATGAGAGAGAGAATAATGAGAGAGAGTTCCAACATTGAACTGAAAAAAGGTTACCAACTCATCCTCAGAAGCCATTTTATGAATGAGGCCTCTATTTTCTTCATTTTCCATTATTTTCCTTCATTTTCCTCCTCACATGCAATCTGTGACCTTTCACCTCCTTTTTATCCTAATTTCCATTATTTTCAAAATAAATGTGCCAAATATTCCATTTTTCCTTAGGCATTTCCTTTGCCAATTTCCTTATCCATAAACAACCAAATGAACACCCATTAGGAGATCTTGCCCAACATTCATCTTGCAATAAGTGTCCCAGTCATCTGTGGTTATTATTTTTAACATTTATTACATGGAATTTTCACCAGGGCTGTTACATAACCCTCGTCCTTGGGGGACACTTTCCTCGGCATTCAATCACACATATACCTCAGCAACCTGTTGAAAGAAGACATACTGCTTATGAAACTTTATCACACAGCTCAATGCAGTGTTTACAATCAAAGATTTTCTCAAGACATAACATCGTGACAACATGACAACAAACTGCATAGTGGATCTTTATAACACAGCTCATTATGGTATTTACAATGATCATCATGCTAACTTCCAACTCATATAACATCACAACATCATGATAACATAATAAAATGACACCCATACCGCATAGTGGAGCTTTATAAAATAGCTTGTTACAGTATTTACAACCATACACAGGTGTACATACAGAAACATCATCAAAACATAGATACCAAAGCATATATCAAACATATACTAACATCATATCTAGGCATATATATGAAAACCTCATATAACATATATCAACTATCATAAAGCATATATCAATCACCATAAAGAATATACTAAATGAACATAAGAAAATACTAAACCACCATGAAGCATATACCAAGCCATCATAAGCAAATATGAAACCACCATAAAGCGACTACTAACCACCATAAGAAATCACCAAACTACCATATCAAAGCTGCTTTGCCTCAACTGGAAAACAAGGAAGGATACATGGCCTGCATCTGATCCTCCATCTCCCATGCAGCTTCATCAGGCCCAAATTTCTTCCATTGCACTTTAACTTGTTCGATTTCTCAGTTCCAAAGCATGAGCACATTTTTCTGCAATATACGCTAAGGCTCAGTTGGAATTCTCCATCTGGTTCTACCTGCAATACATACTAGTCAATCACATGATCAACATATTTAAAATACATTTTAAGCAATGAGACATGGAAAACATCATGGACTTTCACTGTCAAAGGTAGTGCAAGTCAATAGGCTACTAGCCCAATCCTCTCAATGATACTAAAGGGTCCAAAAAGTTGTGGTGCCAGCATGGCACATGATCCAATCCGTAAGGAGATCTTCTTCAGTTTGGTGCGTAAGTACACTAGTTCCCCAACCTGGAACTCCTTGAACAAGTTGTTCCTATCTGCATAACTCTTGTTCTTATCCTGTGTGGCCTTGAGATTCTTTTTTATCACCTACATCTCCTATTCCATGTCTGCCAACATGTTTGGTCCAATCAATATCCTGCTAACTGGATCACACCAACTAATGGGAATGTTACAACTCCACCCATACAATGCCTTAAAATTACTTATCCTCGGTGACTCTTGATAACCTCTATTGTATGAAAAATTGAATAAAGGGAGATACTCTTCCCACTTCCTCTGTTGATGCATTACATACATCCTCAACATGTCCTCTAATATCATGTTGACCCTCTTTGTTAGTCCATCTATCTATGGATGGTAAGTTGTGTTGAAGGCAAACTCTGTGCCCAAACCTGCAAATAACTCCTTCCAAAACTTGGAAGTGAACTTCACATCCCTATCTAACATAATCTTCTTCAGGACACCACGTAGTCTAACCACCTCTCTAATGAATACATGTGCTACATCACTAGCTGAGAATGTAGACTTCACGACAATGAAGTGTGCAACCTTTGTTAACCTGTCCACAATGACCATGATGGAATCATGTTGCTTTACTGTCTTCAGAAACCCTATTATGAAATCCATGGAAATGACCTGCCATTTCCATTCCAGAACTGCAATCAGCTGTAGCAGTCCATTTGGATGTTTGCACTCTACCTTCACCCATTGAAAAGTGAAACATCTCGCCACAAACTCTGCTACATCCTTTTTCATATTCGGCCAATAGTAATATCTCTTCACCACTGTGAGTGTCTTTTGATAACCTGGGTGACTGGAATATGATTTCGCATGGAGCTTCCTCAAGATCACTTTCTTGCACTCATTGCTATCTGGCACATATATCCTGTCTCGAAACCTGACCAATCCATCTTCCATAAGACAATAATCTAAATCATGTGCACCTACACCTGTACCTATACCCGTACCTGTATTGTCACCTGTACCTATACCACTACATGTACATGTACCATGACCTGTACCTATACATGTACATGTACCATGACCTATACCTATACATGTACTATCACCCTGTTGCAGCTTGTGCACAATCTCCATATATCTAACATCCTATTGTCCCATCTATGAGATCCTATCCTACAAATATGTCCCATACGAGCTCATAGCTGCCAAGTGATGTATTTGTATCCATCTACTAAGAGTATCTGCCACTCTGGTCTCTTTACCTTTGATGTACCTGATCTCGAAGTCAAACTCACTAATAATGACCAACCATCTAGCCTACTTGGCATTTACATTCAGCTGGTTGAATAAATACCTCAACCTAGTGTGATCACTCATAAGCACGAGCTGACTGCCAAGAAGATAGTGCCTCCACATCTTTAGTGCATGTATAATCATTGCCGACTCAAGATCATGAATTGGGTATTTCTTCTTGTGCTCATTTAGTTTTTGGGACTCATAACATACCACCTATCCATCCTGCATAAGGACTCCACTGAGCCCTACCTTGCAAGCATTTGTACATACTACAAACTCTTTGTTCAGATCTACAATCTGTAGCACTGGTGCATGTGTCAGCAACTTCTTGAGCTACTCAAATCTAGCCTCACACTCCTCAGTCCATTCAAACTTCTTACATTTCCTCTGCAAGGATGTAATAGGATAAGAAATCTGCAAGAAGTTCTTGATGAACCTCCTATAATATCTTTCCAAACCCATGAAATATCTCACTTCATCCACATTCTTAGGAGCTACCCAGTACATGATAGCCCTTATCTTCTCTTGTCTACCGCAATGCATTCCTTAGAGACAACATGCCCTAAGTAGTGCACCTGAGTTTGAAAGAAACTACACTTGCTAAGCTTAGCATACAACTGATGCTCCCTCAACAACCTCAACACTACTACTAAATTCTCAGCATGCTCTTCCTCATTTTTAGAATATACCAGTATATCATCAATGAACAAAATAACAAAATTATCCAAATATGGATGCAACACACTATTCATCAAACACATGAATGTAGTTGGAGCATTATTTAAGCCAAATGGAACAATAACAAACTCGTAATTCCCATGCCTAGTCCTAAACGCAGTCTTGTATATGTCCTCCTCTTTGATGCGTACCTGATGGTATATGGATCTCAAGTCAATCTTGGGGAATATTGTTTCTCCCTTTATATGATCGAACAATTCATCAATACTCGACAGAGGGTATCTGTTCTTGATAGTCACTTTGTTTAACTACCTGTAATCAATGCATAATTGGAGAGTACCATACTTCTTCTTCACAAACAAGACTGGTGCACCCTATGGTGATACACTTGGCCTAATGTATCCCTTGTCCAATATCTCCTTCAACTACAATTTTAACTCAACCAACTCAGGCGTGCTCATCTTGTAAGGTGCTTTCGATGTTGGACCTACCCCTAGCACTAATACAATAGAAAAGTATACTTCTCTAAGTGGTGGAAACTCTGTGATGTCCTCAGGAAATACATTCCTGAACTGCTAGAAAACCGAGTATTTTTTCAACACATCTACATCCTCAACCTCCTTACCATTATCACTAGAAGTATGTACTACAAATAGCTTGCACCCTTTCCCACGGCTACGCTTTGCTTGCATAGTTTTCACCATCCTACCTGATGTGATTTTCTTCTTACCTTGCAAGAATCTCAGTTCCCCATTGTCATCAACACATTCAATAGCTTTGTCATAGAAGTCAACCTTGGTTCTATTTAGATACAACCAATCCATGCCCAATAACATACTATATGAGCCCAACAGTAAAACATTCAAATGTGATGTTGTGGGCATACCATTTAAGTCAAATGCGCAAGCTCTTACCCAAGGATGAACTTGCTTCTTCGTACCTGTAGCCAACTGCATTAACCAACAATCTGCATGCAATTCCTTACTCAAAACACACTTATCCACCAATTCAGGACTAACATAGCTATAATTAGATCTAGGGTCAATCAAAATAGAAATCACTTGATCACAAATCTTACCATCCATCTCAATGATAGGTGCCCGATGCTCTGATTACCTGTTTTCCATGACTGCATAGATATGAGGAATAATCAAGCCTACATCTACAACAGTCTATGCCTCCTGTGCACTATATATCTGAGGTCTACCATTCTAATGTTGCAGACAATCTCTCCTACGATGATCTTTACCACAAGTCCAACAAATCACGAGCTCCTTACTCTACTCCTGAGGCCGATGTCCCTGTCCTCTATCTGATGCATTGAACTTCATAGGTGGTGCAACATTCTCTTTGTTATCTGTATCCTATGGCCTTGCTCACTTTTTATCCCATTTTCCTTTGTTCTTTACATTACATCTCTAGTTTGGCTTAGTCTCAGTTCTATGCTTCGATTGTTCATAGCAATGATTTATCTTTCAAATGGCCTCCTCCAATGATCTAGGCTCATCGAACTCAATCCTATATTTGAATGCAAAAGTAACCCATTAACAAATATTTTAATATTAGCCTCCTGCTCCTTGAGGTAAGGCACATACCTCAACAGCTCCAAGAACTTATTGGTTTACTCATCATCTATCATGGAACCCATCTTTAGTTCATAAAATTCTTTTTCCTTGTCATCAAAGTATCTCTCTGACAAATACTTCTTCTTGAATAACCGCTCAAATTCACTCCAAGTTAGATATTCCTCATTTATGTCCCTAACATTCTTCATGTATTCCCACCAGATGTATGATTTACCTTTAAGACTGAAAGTAGCCACTCTAGCTTTCATGTTCTCTGAATAGTTATGTAACCTGGAGAATTTCTTCATACCAATCAGCCATGCCTATGGATCTTGTGATATCTTTATCTCTCCATCAAAAGTAGGTGGCTTTGCCTTCTTAAATTCATCTAGAAAATATTCCCTTTCATTCCTCATGTAAGGATGATATCGATGACGATCATAGTTCGTATCCGAATCATAACTAGAATCATACTTGTGTCTATCCCTTTTCCTCTTCGGAGTGTCCAACAATATGCCATCTCTATCTGATCGATGACCACCATGTGATCTACTACCGTATGCTCCATTAGTTTTATCTTCCTTCTCACGACTGGTCCGTAGTGGTCCTTATCACTACAAATCTGATAAGCTCTGAAGTTTTACTGCATTCACCTTTGCTAACTTTTCTTGTGACTGTATGATTCTTTCATTATCTACCTTACAACTCCTTATCTCTTCCTTTAGTCTTGTTAATGTCACTACCAAGTTGGAAGAGTTCCAAACACCATACTTCTCTTCAGATTCGTAGGGAGAATCTTTGTAGTCAACCATCTTGCTAACCATTTGATATTTCTTCCTGCAAGGCATAATATGTCAGATAAACCAAATCACAGTAAAATGTACCTTAGTATAGATCAAGGAGGATACCTTGTCTGCAAGATGACAAAATCAGCGTGGTACATGTATAACATAGTTATAACATCATATACACATACACCAATAAATGTATGAATACATAAACATCACTCTAACTAGGATCCAGTCATTAATGCAAGGCCATATCGATAATGCATGCTATGACCTCATGCATGAAAACAACCATTGCTCCGTTGTACACATTACCACATGCAACCAACAGTATGCATAGGCAATGCCAAACCAACTACAAATACACATAACCACATGTAGTTGAACATAATCGATAGATTCTTGTAATCAACCTACACGACTTATGCATGTAATCAAAATATTAAAAAATGTAACCTAACATACAAGGATATAAGTAGGTACCATGAAATCAACATGAAAGGGACATATAATCCATACACATTCAGTCACATACTCATTTCACATACATTTCATGAAATCAATAACAAATTCTCCATGATAACCATACTACAACCCTAATTTGACATGAAGCAATTGCAATAAGTATATAAGTGTAAGAGACACACATGCAATTAACATGCATGCATGGCCAACACATAACCCATCTAGTCTGAGGGGTGAACCATGCTCTGATACTAATCTATAACACCCTCCTCCCACATCTACCTAAGCAACCATTCAGTTGGGGTAAACATGCGTTGAAAGGCCACTATGATATGATTCGAGCTCCTAAGTCACATTAAGGAAGTGGAACCAATGGATACACACCATACAAACATCCAACATCATCAACAAAACCCTCAGAAGACAAGTCAACCACTTAGATAGCATATCCTTGGGTCCCATTAATTTTTTAGGTCTCTTGGGCCATAGTCACTCTCATGTTATGGGCAAGGGAGCGACCAACAACCTAACTTTTCTCTCACAAGCCTGCCTACCAGCGACTGTGGACCAAAATTGTCAGTGTTGTGCCAACGACTTCAATATTTGAGCCACTTTTTCAAGCCCAGAGCCCAGGACACTGCCCAGAACTGATCCATCTCTTCAAATCAATAAAGTAACATGGAAATGAAAGTATTAAAGCAAATACTTGTTCAAGACCTTGACTGGAACCCTACTAGCCCTGATAGGAATTTCGTCAAACATATCATCGACATGTAACCTACAGGTGTAAACAACATAATTAAGTGTAGGGATCTCATACTTATCTAATAATCTCTATGAACCATTGTTCCCTCATGCCATTTGTTGCATTATCATCTATTAGGTCATAGACGCATTATCCATTCACATACAAGTAAAAACATGTTGAGAGCCATACATAGTTGCTGTCATAAAATGTGCATATGACCAACATAATAGGAGCAGAATTACAATAAACATATCAACCATGAAATCCATAAATATATCAATACCTTTACACATGAAACTCAAAGGAATGGATTTCTCATTAATGAATGTAATGAACCAACTAGAGATGGGACTACCACGTTCCACCTGACCGTAGAATGGTTGAGTCAAATCTCTCTTCATCCATTCACCCCCGTGCCATATTCCAAGCATGAATGTGGGATCTCATAGAACACATCAATCAAAACTCATCCAGGGCTTCCAAAGGCGATCCACCTCAACCTATCAAACAATTGTTCCACTTCACGGTCAGTCATCACAAAACCATCATCAAATCAGTCTCTATCCAAGCCTTCTAAGGCTCCATAACATTTGTCCAACCAAGGCTCTAGGACTAGTAACTCAACCGACCAAGGGCTCTAGAGCATTTGTCCAACCAAGGCTATAGGACTAGTAACTCAACCCAAGCTGGTACAGGGCTCCAGAGCGTTTGTCCAACCAAGGCTCCAAGACTAGTAACCCTGTTGACACCTAATCCTTGTGATTGGGTGAATTTATGTAAATAAATAAATTAGAAATATGAACAGTCATCAGGAGATGAACTGAACAGTCTCTCCCTCATGTATATAATGAACACCTACAAGATGGAATAGTACACACAAATCATTTTTTCCTTATGGAGTTACAGCCTGGCCTAACATGGTAACAGAGCTAGCTCCATTTTTTTAGCTTTTATGCCCTTTGTAACTCCCTATTTTGCTCCTCTGCTCCTCTGCTCTCCATTCAAAATAGTTGTCCATACAAAACGTTGCCTGTTTATAAACATTGGTAGCCTGCGCCTGACATTCACCTGAACGTTGCTCCACGTATTTTCTGCTGAAACATTCCTCTACCACAACCCAGCCATACCCTTTGTAGTTTTTGGTGCAGCATTTGGATAGACCATGTATTGAATGTGTTGTTACGCTGCTCTCTGGTGTCAAAGCGCTGCATATTGTGCTGCTCCTCGGTGCGGAAATACTTTCTGTGGCTTTCAGAAAGCTGAGTACAAGGCAGCAAGCAAAACAAGGTGATCCCTTTCCTTTTGGAAATCTGGAAAATAATTTTACTTCCTCCAAGGATAGCCAGTGAAGACATCCTCATTCCCGTGTTGGCGAAAAGGTCACGGGAATGACTCCAGCCGACACTAATTTGGTCGTCATGGGGTTATGTTACGCTGCAATGTTTTCCTTTTAAAGGCTTTCTTTTGGTTAAACAGATACACGTGACTTTGTTTGTGGTGCAAGTCTTTCAAACCTTTTAAAGTTCGTTTGTTTATGGAATGAATACTTCAGGTCCTTTGCCCACAATCAGTTCGAACTATTTGCAGTTTTTTCTTATATTCGTCACGCAAATTTCCCTGCCATCGCCATAGCTTGTCTCTGGCTTTTGTTTGATCTCCGTTTTGACAAGAGACTTAGACCAGTGGGCATCCTGATACAGCCCACACCATTGTTTTCTATTGTGAACACTGTGACAACAAAAGCGCTTAGCAGTGATGGCAAGAACCCTTAGAGGCCGCAGGGAGTTGTAATTTTGATTTCCTAGAAAGAAACCCATGTTGTCTATTTCGGACAATGTGTGTTCATGCATGAGAATTTTAGTGAGGCGTACAACATTACTGTAAACGTTGAAGGGTTTAGATTTATGTGTGTTCATATCCATGGTGGCAATAGTTCTCACTGGCAAGGAGAACTATCCTGAATGGTCTCGGATGATAAACACACCCTCATTTTCAATGAGTTGTGGAAAGGAGTGTGCGTCGGAGACGGAGACAATGAACCCGTATAGCCTACCTCAGACAAAGAGCTCGTCATTTGGGAAAACACGAACAACAAAGCTTATGCATTAATCGCAGCATCTGTAAATGAAGAGGTGAGTCGCCATATTTCTTCATATTCAACTGCCTTTGAAGCCTTACAAAAGCTGAAAGAACTCTATGACTCACATTCTGCACTTGAAGTTGTTAAACTCATGATTAAACTCTTCACTCTTGAACTGCAAAATAATGATCCTCTTGGTCTCGCATCTGAAGTAAATTATATAATGCATGATATCAAATCCACTAAGGTTGAATTGGATATTCCTCTTATTGCTTTTCTCAAGGCACTTTATCCTACTTACTCCAATTATCTTGAGTCATTGCAAGCAAATGGAAATCTCAAAGATATAACCTTTGACTCTCTTGTGAAAAATTTTCCTGAAAGAGAGAAAGCTTTTGGAAAGAAGACAGCCCCTGAATCTTTTGAAGAGGTTGTGTGCCTTGCTCATAAAGAAAAGCATCTTGCTCAAGATTCTAAAGGAGGAAGAGGTGGTCGAAGAGGAAGAGGAAGATATTTCAAAGGCAGGGGGGCAGACATTCTCAAGGATAAAAGGAAGATTTTCACTACATACACTGCAAAAGAAATGGATCACATGATGCCTCTACATGGAAGCTACCATGGGAAAAAATTGAACAGAAAAGAAACCAACAGAAAGGTAAAACTGATGATACAGACAAAGGTAAAGCACCTGAATCCGCTCACTGTGTTGTGGCACAATGTAACATTGGAGTAAATGAGGATTTATTTAATGCTTCACTTGCTTCTTGGAAAAATGATTGGTTGCTTGATTCAAGAGCAACCTGCCACATGACTCATAGAAAAGATTTTTTTGAAGATTTCACTAACAATGTTGATGGAGCAGTATACTTTGCAGATCAATCAAAAATCAAGCCATCAGGGCTTGGCACAATCAGGCTTAAACTACCTGGTCTTCTAGACTTTCTTCTACATCATGTTCTATATCTCCCACAGCTCAAGAGAAACTTGCTGTCCTTGGTCCACATCTGCCAGCAAGGTCACTCCATTCATATGTTTGATGGCAAGCTTGAGGTAAGAAAAGAATCTGATCACTCACTTGTCATGAGGGGAATAGAAGAAGAAAGGATTCTCAAGCTGCAAGGAACCTCTGCTCATGCACAACATTTCTCATACAATTCTCATCATGAAGAAGGTACACTTCCATCAAGTTTATTATGGCATGCTAGATTTGGACATTTGAACTATGACAGTCTCTGCTTATTGAAGAAAAATGGTGTTGTTGGTTTGCCTACAATTCCTAGGAAACTTAAGCAATGTGATGCTTGCATTCTAGGAAAGCATAGCAAACAGTTTTTTCATGATTCACATTCAAGAGCACATAGAAAACTTGAACTCATTCATTCAGATTTATGTGGTCCAATGCCTGTTCCTTCTGCAAATGGAAATAAATATATCATGACATTTATTGATGACTACACCAGAATGTGTTGGGTTTATTTATTGAAGAACAAATCTGATGCTTTTCAAACATTCAAGAATTTTCATAAATGGATTGAAAATGATGCACAATATCATATTGGGTCTATTCGCACTAATAATGGAAAAGAATACACATCAAATGAATTTGAAAACTATCTTCTCCAACATGGGATCAAACATCAAACAACTGTGCCTTATAATCCCCAACAGAATGGTGTAGCTGAAAGAATGAATAGGACAATCTTAAATATGGTACGATCCATGCTCTTCTTCAAAAATGTAAAGATAATGTTTTGGGCTAATGCTATTCTATGTGCTGCATATATAAAGAGTAGATGTCCATATAATGCTATAAGAAACAAGACTCCATATGAAATGTGGTATGGACATGTTCCTTCAGTAAATCATCTCAGGGTCTTTAGTTCCACCTGTTATGCCTTGATACCAAAGGTACATAGAAACAAACTTGGTGCTAGAAGTCGTAAGTGTATCTTCCTGGGATATTCAAACACCTCCATAGCATACCACCTCTATGATGAAGTAAATAAGAAATTTGTTGTATCTATAGATGTAATTTTCCTTGAATCATCCAAAAATGACAATGTTGTTGAGCGGCAACTTGATCGCTTGGATAGATTCACAAAAGCAAAATCATTTCAAGAATTTGATAATCAGATTCCATATCTTGAAGGGGGGATTCCTATACTAAATCAACATGTGGAATCTTCTTCTGAAGAACACTCTCCCCCGCATGAAACTCCAACAACGGATGATGCTTTAAGTGATGTAATTGATATAATTGGGAGACTCAATCTTGATTCTGTCCCAACTCAATCAACGGAGCAGCCTGGACCATCTAAGAAAGGTCCCCCAAAGTGGCTAACAAAGACACTTGAAAGTGTTCATCCTGATGAAGTTGGAAAGAGAGGAACTAGAAATTCAAACCGGAAAAATGGAGGTGATGTAGATGACTCTAATTCACCTGTTGATATGGATGTTTCTTATGATTGCAAATTGAACTTGTCTACAGATTTTGAACCAACTTCCTTCAAAGAAGTTGCTTCTCATAATGAATGGAAATAACCGATGCAAAAGGAGTATGATGCTATCATAAAGAACGACACTTGGAAGCTGATTGATCCTCCATTAGGAACCAAACCAATTGGCTGCAAGTGGGTCTACAAGAACAAGTATAAAGCTGATGGCTCACTTGACAAGCACAAAGCTAGGCTTGTGGAAAAAGGTTTTGCACATAAGGAAGGGGTCGATTATGAGGAGACTTTTTCCCCCACAGCAAAATGGGCTACCATTCGGACACTCTTTGCACTAGCAGCTCAGAATGGTTGGAAAGTCCATCAAATGGATGTAAAAACTGCTTTCTTGAATGGAGATCTAAAAGAGAATGCTTTTATGTCCCAGCCTAAAGGATTTGTTGTGAAAGGACATGAACATAAAGTATGCAACTTGTGAAGTCCTTGTATGGCCTCAAACAAGCACCGCGAGCCTGGTATGAAAAACTAACTGAGAATCTTTTGAAACTCAATTTCAAATATTTTGATCTTGATGATGCAACTTTATTTGTCAAGAAAGTTGGAAAAATAGTTGTATATCTTGTGGTATATGTAGATGATCTTTTGATGACAGGGAACAATGAAAGCTACATTGCATCCATAAAGAAGGAATTGGGGAAAATTTTTGAAATGACTGATTTGGGCTATGTTCATTACTATATTGGAATTGAAGTAACCCAACATCCAAAGTCCATATTACTTTCTCAAAAGAAATACATTGGAGATATGTTGAATAGGTTTGGCATGACATAGTGCAATCCTCTTACTACTCCAATGGAACAAAACTTAAAGCTCACATCTATTGAAGGAAAAGAATTTGAGGATGCAACAAAGTATAGACAACTTGTAGGAAGTCTCAACTACCTAACTACTACCAGACCAAACATTTCGTTTGTTGTTGAAATCCTCTCCAGGTTTATGCAAAAGCCTTGTGAGGGACATTGGTCTGCTGCAAAAAGCGTTTTAAGGTACTTGAAGGGAACTAAAGACTTTGGAATCAAGTATACACAGGTGGACGACTTCAGCTTGATTGGATACTCTGATTCAGACTTCGATGGAGACAAAGAAACTGGGGTATCAACTTCAGGATATGCTATAAGTCTTGGATCAAGAGTTGTCTCCTAGAGATCATGCAAACAATCAGTTCTACCAGATTCCACAACAGAAGCAGAATATGTGGCAGCAGCTGAAGCAACAAAAGAAATTGTGTGGCTTAGGAAAATTCTTGAAGATTTGCAGGTAAAACAAGTAAAATAAACTCCACTCATGATTGACAATACCTTTGCAATAAATTTGGCCAAGAACCTAAAATTCCATGATCGAACGAAGCACATCAATACTAAATATCACCTGATTCGACATCATGTTGAGACCAAAACAATCCATCTCGATCATTGTTCCACAAATGAGAAAATTGTAGACATCTTCACTAAAGCGCTTGGAAGATAAAATCTTGAACGATTCAGAATGATGCTTGGACTCACCAACATCCCTTCATATTAAGAGGGGGAATGTTGACACCTAATCCTTGTGATTGGGTGAATTTATGTAAATAAATAAATTAGAAATATGAACAGTCATCGAGAGATGAACTGAACAGTCTCTCCCTCATGTATATAACGAACACCTACCTGATGGAATAGAACACACAAATCATTTTTGCCTTATGGAGTTACTGCCTGGCCTGACAAACCCAACCCAACCTAAGGAAATATTAGAACCAACCAATAAAGAAGCAATCAAAGTAAACCCACAATCACCATGGCTATGCAGGAAATGGCAAGGCTAGGAAATCCACTATGATCTAGGAAATCATTCATGCCAATGACAGATCACAACCAAGAAACCACATGCATATGCCATGCATGCCAAAAATAGTGAAGAAACCATACATGGAACTCGGTACCTACAAGAAAATCGATGTAGTTGCTGATGTCGATGTCTTCTTGCGCTTTCTTGCTCTACCTTTACCTTCTTTCTCCAAAACTTCAAGTATGCCACACCCTCCAAGAGTGCTCCAAGAAAACTCTAAGTATCCAAGAGTATGCGAGAGAGAATAATGAGAGAGAGCTCCAACACTGAACTGACAAAAGGTTACCAACTAATCCTCATTTTCCTTCATTTTCCTCCTCACATGCAACCTATGACCTTTCATCTCCATTTTCTCCTAATTTCCATTATTTTCATAAATAAATGTGCCAAAACTGCCATTTTGCCTTAGTCATTTCCTTTGTCAATTTTCTTAGCCATAAACAACCAAATGAGCACCCCCTAGGATATCTTGCCCAACATTCAGCGTGGAATAAGTGCCCATCCATCCGTGGTTATTTTTTTTAACATTTATTACATAGAATTTTCACCAGGGTTGTTGCAGTAGCAGAGGGTAAACATAAGGTTGTGGAGGATCAACTCTGTCTGAGATCCTATGAATGCAATTTTTTTTACAAAGAAATGCATCTTGTAGACAGTAAGTCACAATGTTCTCAAGTACGCAATCTATGAGATTGCACAAGAGTCGCAACTTTTCTTGCTTCATTGTTGGTTCAAAAGAGCCACAGAGTTATTAGATCAAGCCTTTATGCACAAGACGCAAGCCAAAATGATTAGGGATTTTTTTTTTTTTTGCCTTCCAAGTCCATCAAGTACTTAGATCATATTTTTTCTAGGACAAAGAGGTAATAGTCATCTTCTTTAAAAGGAGTTTCGGTCTTGGCTTTAAGAGAGGTCGAGAGGTTACAGTGGTGCTTAGTCACCTTTGTTAAAAAAAATCCTACAAATTAATCAAAACCTTTTCATGTTGCTTCAAATCTTGAGAAGTGTCCTTGTTTCCATTGCTCAAATAATATTGAGTCTTCAATTTATTGTGCTTCGTTTAGTAATAGAATTCGACCCTTCCTTTATTTGACTTCAAAATATAGAGAACATGCTTCAGAGAGAGAGCGTGCTACTTTTGTCTTTAAATATTTCCCTTTCTTTGGTATAGAGGCCGCAAAGGTGCAACTCCATATTATACCGCAAGAGAGAGGCTTATACTTCTACCCTAGAATGCTTAAGATCATGTCTGAGATTTTCATTGGTCCTTGGAACACTTCAAAAATGTTGAGATAAATCTTTGAGATGTAAGATAGAAAGAAACACAAAGGTATAGGGTGCTTGATAGCTAGATCAAACAAATTTTGTAGAAATTAGGAAACTTTAAGGTCTAGAGCTTCGAAGTCCTGAAGTAAAGTTTGAGGTCTGAAATTAAATTGTTTAATGAAGGCTAAGATTCTTCAATGAAAATATTGTACAACCGAGCATATCACCATAACCCCAAAAACTATTTCCAAAAAGGACTTTTATCATGGCCATAGAGGAAAATTATTTCATTTTTCATTCCAACGCTAATACAACCTTACTTCATTTATAACCTTTCAACGCACAAAAAAACATATAACATTGCTCTCAACACTCATGGTTTATCAAGGCACCGAACAACATGTTCGCAGGAGTAATACGCTGTCATATGCAACACCATTACACAACCTTGTGTACTGAATGCAACATACCATACAGCTACAATTTGGCGCAGAGGGGTAACATTTCCTTCAGCTTCACCATTTGGATTTCACAGCCAGTGTATGCAACAACAGATAGGTCACAACAAATGTAAAGATAGTTCACAACATAGAAATAAAAATTCCAGCATATAATAAGAATCTGGTAGGTGAGACCAATTTCTGTTGCATTCCTTTGTGTGTTTGGTATGTAGTGATGTGGTATAGGTCTAGGCATAAGTAACGCTCACTAGAATAGTAAGCAAATCTAGACAGATCTAGAATAAGAAACCAATCTTGACAGTGCCATAATAGGAGACATGTTTGGACATCACTAGTATAAGAAATGAGTCTGTACAAACTACCACACAAATGGGTAGAACACACCCTAGTTGCTAAGACAGTCAAAAAGACAAATATTACTAGCAACCACAAAGCTTTCAATGGTTTTGACTAACAGGGACTTTCTCACAGACATGCGCTTTGATACCACATTAGATGTGTTAGCACTCTGTAATTTCCTTTGGCTGTAGGAAGAAAACCCAAAAATAACCACAAACCACTTGCAGAATTGGAAACTAACCCTTCCAACCCCAGAGAGGGCTCTCTCTTTCAACTCAATCACTAAAGATTGGTTTCAATGAAGAACAATTTCTAGATATTTGGAAAATAACAAAGTTTATGGGTGTGGTGGCAGATCAAAGAGAAATCCATTAGGCATGAAGTTAGTGAAAAAATGAGATCAATGACATAGTGGATTCTCAGTGAATTGGGAAACGTTTTTCAAAGGCAAGATAAAAACACTTCCTTATGCCAATTAATAGTTGTAGATGTGAGAAGAATAAAGAAAGTAGATAACCATCTCAAGTCATCAAACTATTGATGAATCTTAAAATGATTATGGCAGAAAGGACATATAGAATGTCTAAATGACTACAATTAACTAGATGAATTATGAAACAAGTTTTTCATTTAAACATCATAGGAAGAAATATAACACACACAGAATAGGAAACACTTAGATAAGAGAGCCGAATCACATGAATCTCTGAAAATATTTAACCGGGTAATTTTGATCCACCAATTTCATTAAAAGTTAGAAAAAATTACAATATGCACAATGTTCTTTCCTCTCCAATATGACTAACCAACACTATTTTCCATGTCTTTACATCATTATATACAAATAGGAATTCAAATTACCACTCTAGGTGGTCAAATTTACTTCATAAAAGTCGAATGGTCTAGATGAAATGCATCTTCACTTGCTATGTAGGAAAAAACAAGGAACTGCTATATCATGACTAATGCAATTTAGAAACATCAACTCAAACAATGCATCTTTGTTTAACAACTCAAACTACATGATTTTAAATTATCAACACTTATCCAGCAACTAAAATGATTTCAAGAAGCTCCAAATTTCGAAATTTTCCATAATAGAGTTGACTAATATGTTTGCACAATAGTTGCACAACAAAGGGCACCGAATTTATGGAAAAATAGGGTTCAAAGACGAGATCATATATCCTAAATCCAGATAGCTATTGGTTGAAGGGAAAGTACCCCTAGAGTCCTTTGGGCTGAGACTCTACCAGACTGAAAATTGCTTATACAAAGAAACACACACACACAGCCATCTTTTTTACTTTTAAGCAAATTCTAATGTTTTAGGGTACATACCTAAGGTCCTACGTCTGAGAAGACCGTTAGGGTGCAAACCCTTCTTGGAGTTCCCTTCTTCTTTCTCTGACCTGCAAGACAAACAAATCAAAGAACTCAACAGTACATGTATAGAAGTTTATGTATAAATCATCTTTATGCTATAAAGTTAGTTATAAATAATCTTTAAGTAACTACTTTCATAAGAATTCAACACAAGAATCTCATAAGCATAAAGAAAGATTATTCGGGAACAAAGACGTGTTTCTTTATATATAAAGGCAAATAAAGTACATATATCAGAAAGATATCACCTGAACACCTTCAGCAGGCTCCAAGCAAGCTTCCTCCCGGATTCGTTCCAGCCTCCAGCCTCCAGCAAGAGCTCCTTCCAAGTCCTACTCAATGATGATGTCAAGGATGAATGATCACCAATACACATGGAAACAAGGGTTTCCTATGCAAAATGGGGGAAGTGCAGGGTGCACCAAGGACTTCAGACCTGGTCTAAGGGAAAAATCTCAGCATAATAATCTTGCTCTCCTTTCTCTCTCCCCTTGGCCTTCCCTTTGATGTCTTTTTATACCCTCTCCAAAGTAGTTTTTTAGTTAGGAGTTGGTTGGGAACAGTTGGGCCACGGGCACTAACAGGTGATCCAGCAGGTAAACCCGCGATCACCGCCCGAAAAAGAGGAAATTATATTTTTTTAAGTGTTTTAATAGATACACGCGGGTTGGGTATGACAGACCCGCGTGTACACGCGTTTAACACAGGGCAAAGTCGCGTACAGGGAATAAAACACTGTTTTTTAAATTTTTGGACCA
Source organism: Pinus tabuliformis (assembly GCA_031772625.1). Classification (NCBI taxonomy): domain Eukaryota; kingdom Viridiplantae; phylum Streptophyta; class Pinopsida; order Pinales; family Pinaceae; genus Pinus; species Pinus tabuliformis. The sequence goes on from CM062815.1 coordinate 834,456,357, forward strand.
GGTCTGGAAGGAGGGGTTGCCCTAGGCCATAAGTGCAGCATCACAAACCATAAGAGTGAGATTTGGAGCTATAACAGATGCCCCCTAATGTATGAGGTCAGAAGGGGAACATGATGGCCGAAATACATTAAGTAAGTACAAGGAAAGGAACTCTGCCAAAAAACCGAGGAGGACTTCACCAGAATTCAGCCTGCCAAGCCACCGAAAGGAGATCAGAAAGAAACACTGTCTGAGGCGGGCATACCCATGCTCAGGAAAAGTAAAGCATGTCCGCATATCAAGTACAAGCGGATCCACTAAGTATACAAGTATAAATGACTGTAAAAATACATAATGGATCATCTGATCATAATGAGTAAGTACATGTCTGAATATCACATATAAAACTGTCAATGATGCTGAAAGATGCAACGGATCACTGAAATCAAAGACTGATCCCATAAGGTACCAACTGAACATGATGGAATAGGATGGTACTACACTGCAAACTCAGGTGCCAGCATATAGAATGTCGCCATGACTGACTGCAACATATAAGGTGGAATGGTATCAACTAGCAGTAACAGGAGCAACTGTCAAGTGAACCAATGAATGCTGATACAACCTGAGGTCTTCACCGACCGCCGTGGTACATTTCTACACCATGGGAATAAATGATCTGAAGTCGACCATGTGAGAAATCGTTTGATTACCGGTCATTGATGTATACCGTTAACAAACGCGAGACTACCCACCGATAATGATAATGAGCGTCAAGGTACCCAGTACAATCTAACAAGTGTGAATAGATGAGCTGAAGTCGAACACCTGTAAGAATCTATCAATCAGGAGACAATGATGGTTTCCCACTGTCGATAGCGAGGAATCTGCCACTAATGACTGCAAACCCCAAGGTACTGCCAAATGGACTCTAGATCTTTGCCCCAGAGCAATGAGTCGGAGTCGATAGGGAAAGATCCGCTAGAAGGAAGGCATTAAGGCATCCTCCATCAATCTAGCGCGAGTGTAACCCGTAGGCCAATAATGTGGAAGGAATCGGACGAAAAAGATGTAGTAACCCAACCGAAAGTACGTTTCCGGCGTACACAAGATGTGGCTAGCGCACGGCAGAAACCCTCTGAACCAACCAATAATGAAAGCTGACACAGAGGCGAGGTATCCACCAATAGGGTCAAATGGAAACCAAGGTACTGCACGAATCCCAATGTGTGATAATGTATGCTGATGTCGAACACAAGGGAAACCACTCAGTCAAAGACCCATGATACTGATCGATGCTGAGCACAAGGTGACCTATCAATAATGAAAATAGGGCCAGGGTGCGGTCTCTAGGTCTGCCCTCAGAGCAATGTGTCGTCGTCGATAAGGACAAGACCCGCCAGCAAGAAGTCAATGGGGACCTTCTCAAACCGGCACGAGTGAAGGACCAATATAACTGATGTGATGATAGACATGACACTGACAACCAGGGATGGCCGACTGAAAAATGAGTCAAGAGACACCGCAGAAAGGCCGACTCAGGCTAACTTCCCTTGAACAAAAGCACGACTCAATGTGACTATGTGGCAGCATATAATGAATCTGTATAAGTTCGTCATGCAGGAGGCACGAACGAACCCTCCATATGATTGGAAGAGATAACCAATCGGGGGAGAACTGACTCGATAACAAGGTTATGGCTTACCTAAGTCAAACTAAATCCCACCCATGCGGAGGAGACTTTGTTTTGAGTGCTTTGTTCAAGGGCGACACGACTGACTCTAGCTGCCAACAATAAATGGAAATAATGTCCCTGTTCCCGCTCTTTTTGGAATATTTAATTTTTTTGTCTTTTTCTGATAAGCCGGAAAAAGAATAAAAGAATGCTATGGTACAGTGGAAAGAACGAGTGTCGGTGAAACAGATGCTCTAGTTCCTGGGAAAGGAACGTTCCTATGCTCAATGCAGGGAGGTGAAAAACTGGTCAGTGACACTCAGAGGTATGTCCCTTCCACGGATCTGGGTATGTCAAGCTGCAGAGGTCAAGGGTATGCAAGGTTGATTTTTTGCAGACGTCATGGTCAAAAGTGGGCTTAAACACGAGTCCAAGTGAAGCCGGTTATAGGCCAAAAGGTGCAAATGGTCAACATGCAATGCAGAAGTACAACTCAACACACATAGGAGCCTCTAGGGTATAAGGCCAGAACGAAGCGAAGAAGCAAGGAAGAATGAGTCTTCAACGCATAAGTCATGGCGGGACTACAGAGGACTCCCGAGCCTACTCAAAACGAAGCAGCATGGGCAACAAATGTCAGTGAGGTGCTAACTAGGATGCCCATGTAAAAGGATGGCTCTACCATCATGTCATGATTTAAAGAATCGGCGAGTGAAAATGGCTTGCGAACCATAACATGATGGGGTCGACCCTACGGCAGATGTATCGGTCAAATGGAGGCTAGTATGCATAATGCAACGGAAAAATGGTGTCCCTAACCTATATGCCAGTGAGAACACGATACCTGCCATGACGGGTCAGCAGTCATGGAACCGCCTCGAACCGTCGAAAAATGTCCAAAATGTCCTGAAAAACAACTCAATCTCGACATTCCAAGCTCCCAAGTTAAAAGTGACATGAAACCAAACAAAATAAAATTTTGAAAAAATTTTGCATTTTCAAAACTTATAAAAAGAAATTTTGGACTTACCATTTTCACCGTTTGACTTGGAGAGCAAATTGTGGAGCAAAAGGAGCAAACTTTCCCCGTGACTTATTCAACCGTTCAAACTTGCCGAAAACTTCCAGGTAAGCACTAAACTTGTCTTGCAATCAATTGTGATAGTTTTTAGGAAGTTTAATTAATGTTTCACCGTTAGATTTTTGCAAAAAATTGCTCTGCGGCGTACACGCGGGTTGGATGTATATAAATCGCGTATACGACGGCCCTACACGCGACTGTGTATAGGGTAAACCGCGTGTGCGCAGCGAAAAATTTTTTATATAAAAAACTAATGGATGAATTTGATTTTTTCTTCCAGGATGACTCTCACATGGCGTGAAAGAGAGCACTCAGCTGTAGATAATGAAGTTATGGAGAATGATGAGGCATTAGATGCCTTACGGGGATGCGGATTGTTAAAATTCTTTAAGTTGCCGAATATGAAAGCAAATGTGCGTCTGCTCGAGAGACTTATTGATTACTGGGATGTCGAGGAAGAAGCTTTTATGATTGATCAAATGCCACTCAGGATAGAAGTGGAAGATATATATTTCATCACGGGCCTTTCCCGAAGGGGAGAGGTAGTCCACTCCCGGGGCAGGACCCGGAATAGTCTCAGCGTAGACGACTATGTACAACTTTACTGCCCAGGTCATCGGAAGGTCGGGAGTCAGATCTCGATCCCACACGTGGCGAGTTTGTCACTGCGGATAATCCTGTTCACCATAGCTCGAGTGAACGGGTCATCTTCGCTACATCAGGCATCACGAGTAAACATGAGCGTAGCAGTGGACTGTCTCACCACGGTGTTTGACTGGTGTACTCCCCTACTTGCCAACATGAAGGAGCAGCTTGCTTCTATCAGGAAGGGACAGACCAAGAACTTTGGGTATGGGACCATTTTATGCACATTTTTCTTCGAGAAGGTTCCTGCACTCCGTCCCAGGGTAGCAGTTCCCATCAGTAGTCCACGTGATCCACGTATGGGCCGGTGGGCTGACTTGATGAAACGTCTGGGGGGTGGGGAAGTGCCCAGGAATGCATTCGACGACGACTTTTTTGCTTGGTGGGAGCAACAGATCATCGCCATAGACGACTACCCCTATGCTGGACTGGATTTCCGAGGAGATCCTGACCTAGTGCTGCCACCAGATGCAGCATGGGGCGAGATCGGTAAGATTTTTTGATTTTTATGATTTTATGATTTTTAGGATTTTTCAAGCATAATGATGAACTTTGAAAAATATATTTTTTTGATGAGATTCAAATGACTGATATGATGATCATGTTTCAGACATTGGGCCTGTGCGACCAGATGGATTCCCACGGCACGGACGGCGTGGCCGAGGAGCCGAAGAGGCGGCTGCGGATGCGGAAAGGACCCTCGCCAACGTGCAGCGACACTTGGCGAGATTGAGCTATCAAGTACCGATGGCCGAGATAGAGGACCTTCCTCCAGATATGCAGCGTCATGTGGTTGGGATGCCACGTGACTGGGTTCGCGTTTTTCGGCGCGTGGCCAATGCTATAGTTAGTTATTTAGCTGCTCATCCAGAGCCGAGGCATTAGATATGCCTGACATGATTATGGGCATTTGAGTCCCAATTTTGTATATTTTTGGACACACATATGTACACTCGAGACGCTTTGTGATATATATATATATACAGTTTGACTTTTTGATGCATGATTTTATGATGATGAATGATTGATATGCCAGTCTAATGCTTGATTAGCGATAGAATCAGCTAACCAATTTTGAGATCTTGGAATGTGCAAATAATTAATGTAAATAAATGATCTTTGCAACAACCTCACCCTTAAATATTGGCGATATAATGATGGATCTCTAACCCGATAAATGTTATTTAACTGAGACACTATCAATTGAGAATCAAGATACACTACCAACGAGTCGATCCCGTAAGAGATTGCCTCGGATAATAAATTGATAACAGCTGTATACTCGGCCATATTGTTTGAAGCAGGACCGATACACACGCCTCTCGATGTCATCAACTGACCAGTTGGGTAATAAAGTACCCAAGCTGCGGAAGCAAGATTCCGAGTGTGCCGACTAGCACCATCGGCGAATCCAAAATAAACCAAATCATCCATCAACACCTGCCAAAGCAGACCAAAAGTGCTGATATCAGAAAAACGCTCGATAAGATATGTACAAATATACATAAAATACAAAGAAGCCATTGCCTGGTAAAACTAAGCAAAATACTTCTTTAAATAGAGCCCATTTCGGGGCTCCGCCAGCTTGTTTCCTTCGAAATCAATTAACTCATACGATCCTTTTTCTAAGACTCGTTTGATAATGAAAGGACCGTACCACATAGGCTTGAATTTGCCTGCCCCCAAGGCGTCCTTATCTTGGTCATAGACCAAGACAAGGTCACCTTCAGAAAAAACACGAGGTCTGACAGACTTATCATACTGAGTTTTGACCCTTTTCTTATGGGCCTCATTCGTCGTGGCAGCATCTCGACGCTGCTCATCGAGATGTTCCAGATGAACTAGGCGCTCCTCGAGACTCGAAGTCTCAGGAAGAAGCTCGACAGCCAATTTCAGAGATGGAATTTCACATTCGACCGGAAAGATAGATTCCACCCCGTAAACTAACTGAAAAGGAGTAAAACCAGTAGCCGTTTTAACGGAGGTTCGGTATGCCCAAAGAGCCGGATACAACATAATGTGCCAATTGGACCGATTTTTATCGATTGTCCGTTGGAGTATCGTCTTAAGAGTTTTATTGACCGCCTCGACCTGTCCATTGGCCTGAGGATAGTAAGGAGACGAATGCTCTTGACGGAAACCTAATTTAAAAGCCAATTCGGACATTAGCTGATTTTGGAAATGACTGCCATGGTCAGTGACAATCTCTCTTGGGATACCGAATCTTGAGATAACTTGATTGAAAAGAAACAAAGCTGCCGTGTCACTGTCGTTCTTATAAGTAGGCATGGCTTCAGCCCACTTCGTGAAGTAGTCTACAGCCACGATAATGTACTTGTGATTTGCCGCTGAAGGCGGATTACAAGTCGTAAAATCAATACCCCACTTCGTAAAGGGACCGACGGTGACAACGGGAAAAAGGGGAGCTGGATGCGCGCGCATCTTGCGAGTAAAAATTTGACACGGGTGACAGCGTTTTACCGCTTCCACACAGTCCTTAAAGAGTGAAGGCCAAAAGTAGCCGGCACGTAAGATGCGCTGGGCTGTAGCAAGCCCGGATAGATGACCACCACAAGCTCCACTGTGGCAATCATTAAGAACAGACTCTGCTTCCTCTAAGGTTAAACAACGTCGAAGAATTGAATCAACCCCTCGACGGTATAAAGTGTCACCAATGATAACATAGTTTTTAGCCAGGTGACGTAACTTGCGACGTTCATCCTTGGAGGAAGTAGAGGGAAACTTCGAAGTCTGGAGATAAACAATGATATCTCCATACCAAGGGTCTTGTGAAGAGATGAGGAATATATGTTCGTCGGGTAAACTTTCCTCATAAACAACATCCTCTCCACAAGGAAGCTCAGAAATTAGCTCCGCGAAGACCATAGATTTCTTAGACTTGGCGGACAAGAACTCGAGGTCGAATTCTTGTAAAATGACTATCCATCTATTATATTTGCCCCCAATCACTCGCCTACTGAGGACAAATTGGAATGGATTGACCGCCGCTAAGACAAAAGTTTTGCGTAGCAAAATGTAATGACGGAGCCTCTGGACAGCATGGACTGCTGCCAAGGCCAACTTCTCAACAGGAGAATAGCGGAGTTCAGGGCCTATCAAGCCTCGGCTCAAATAATAAACCACGTGCTCGACAAGAGCATCGTCTTCCTGAACTAGAACCATACCAATGGTAGATTCTGCTGCAGCGAGATATAAAAGGAAGTCTCTACCGTAATCCGGTGGACTCAAAAGCGGGGCAGAGACTAATGCCTTTTTCAAAGCATCGAACGACCGCTGCGCAAAGTCGTCCCACAGGAATGGAACTCCTTTCCGTAGCAAACGCATGAACCCTTTAGTGATCTCGGCATAGTTTGCTATAAACCTTCTTAAGAAATTGGCCTTCCCTTGAAGACTTTGAAGTTGACGAATTGAAGACGGGGGAGGCAACTGAACTATTGCCTCAACCTTGAAGGGATCAACCCGTATCCCTTCATTGGAAACTATAAACCCTAACAACCGACCTGATGTAACCGCGAAAACGCACTTATTAGGATTCAACCGGATTTTGTAAAAACGACATCGCTCAAAGACTAATCGAAGATGACTAGGATGATCAGTTCTCTTTCGAGAACGAGCAGCGAGATCATCTAAGTATGCCTCGATGATATGTTTGATGTCGTGGAAAGCGTAAGACATGGCCCGCTGGAAGGTGGCTCCAGCATTTTTAAGACCGAAGGGCATCTTTCGATATGCAAAGGTACCCCAGGGACATATGAAGGCAGTCTTATGCTGATCCTCAGGACGGATAGAGATTTGATTATAACCTGAGAAACCATCCATAAAGGAGAAAATCGCATTACCCGCACACTCGTCAATAATTTGATCAATAAATGGCGTGGGGTAATTGTCTTTTGGACAAGCCTTGTTTAAGTCCCTAAAATCGATGCATACGCGGATTGTTCCTTGCTTTTTGTCCACAGGGACTGGATTCGAAACCCAATCCGTAAGAGGAACAGGGTATATAAAACTCGCCCTTAGCAGCTTCTCAACCTCAGCTTTGATAGCCGCTGCTTTCCTAGGGTTAACCGGCCGAAGCCTTTGACGAATCGGTTTTGCGTTTTCGTACGTCTTGATCTCATGTTGGACGATAGAAGGATCAATGCCGGGCATTTCCTCATAAGACCAAGCAAATACATCACGATATTCCTTGAATAGGTCGGTGTAAATTTGAATTTCTTCAGGGGAACACTCACTTCCGATGAAGATATTCTCGATGATGTTAGGATTTTTAGAGATGTTTATAGGTATCGTTTTTGAGATTACCGACATATTACCTTCAGCACGTGTGTGTGTTGGAGCCAAAGGGTTCGATACCGTACAAACATCACTACCAACGAGCTCGGAGAATCTAGATTCTACTTCCTGCAATGGAGGAAGAAAATATGAGCGATGGTGTAAGTCTTCCCAAGGTCGATCTATACCCATCATAATTTCGAGGATTGCTTCTTCAGAAGGTAGAACCGAATCTAAGCAGTCCAAGGCAGAGTTAGAATCAAAGCTCCAAGCGGGGGCCACATGACCATCTAGCTCCTCTTCGGAAAAGGGAGTAGAATGGTTATCTGCAGAGTCTACGATAGCCTGATATCTAAGCTCAGCTGCAGATATAGGAAACGCCATTCCATTAACTTGCCCTTCAACTAATGTGGTCGTAGGTGAAGGCAAGGTCCAAGGGTCGGAAAAATGATGAGTTCGGAAGAACCCCTCTCGAGAAGATTCCTTGGATGATGAAATAGCATTGATTCTTGCAAAAGGAGAGGGAAGATCAAACGTACCCATCAATGAGGAATACATCCCTACTCCTAAATTCTCAGTCGGCGGGCGAGGGTTATCCACCAAAGGAACAGTAGAGTCGGAGGTTGCTTGAGGATCGATTGGAGCATAGTCCAATTGATCAACCTTAACGATTTTCCCCTCATGAGGAAAGCAAATGACACGAAACAAAGTCGAAACAACGGCTTCCATCTCGTACACCCAGTTCCTTCCTAATAGGAGATTATAGTCTAGGTTAGCATCTACGACTTCAACTTCGATATTAACGACCTTCCCTCCAACACATATAGGAAAGGCCGGGATAATCCCATGCGGCTTGTGAGAATGGCCATCAAATGCAGTTAAGACGGTTGGTGAAGGAACAGCCGAAGGTGAACCGATAGCCTTCCAACAAGACATGGACATGACGCATGTGGAAGCTCCTTCATCTATAACGGTGCGAAAAATATTGATTTTCCGGTATGTTGACTTTACTTGAAAAGCCATATGATGAGGGAGTCTCTTTTTGACATTTGACATGTCAAAAGAGAGCACTAGAGAGTTAGCTGAATCGACTGCTCCAATGGCGGAAAGTAAAGCACTTCTCTGAGACGGACACGACTGGAGAACTTCCAAAGCGGACATAGCACATGGGCTTTGAGCCAAATCCTCCACAATGGAGTAATTTTGAGCAGCTCTAGCATTGGGGTTAATTGTCGCGCGTTTGGCGGAACCTTTCGGTATCCTAGGTACAGTCTCAACAGGAGGTCGCTCAATATGAAGGTCATTACTTCCGGGAACCGTTTTATCCTTAGATGTTTCGGCTTCACCATAATCACGTGACCGAGTAGTCACGTTAACGTTTGAACCCATCATAAAAACATTTGATGCTTTTTCCCCTTCCTGGTTGCCCCCAGAGGAGGTCCCAGGATTCGAATTCGCGCCAGCAAGAAGTTGCTGCCCTTGGGGAAACGGGTTAGTCAACACAGCTTGCGAACTAGAAGTCCCTTGCTGTGCTAACAAGCGCTGAGCGTCTTCGATTTTAGGGCAAAGATGAGTTAGATGGTCTCCACTGCATAACTTGCAAGGAAACTTGACTTTCTTTCTCGACTCACCCTTACCACCACCAGCGTTGTTGCCGGATTTATTTGCATCGGGCTTCCCATCCGAGTTCTTCTTTTTACCACGTCCTTTCTTTTTCCCATCGGAATTTTGATTTCCTTTGGGGTTATTGGATTGGACGGCGTTAATGGAAGAATTTTGGGAAGCAGGAGGACTAGACATTGTGACTTGGTTGTTAGGAGCAGTTTGTAATGACAACTGCTGCAATTGATTTAGCAAGTTCACTGTAGTTGAGTCTACAGACCCCACGATACCATCCGCATGCGGACCTGGCTTTGGCTTAGCTAAATCAACCTTAGATCCAGGAGCATCTGGCAAGTACTTTTGGAGGATCCCAGACTGAGAGTAGATCAGTTCTAACTGCTGGGCCCTGAAAATGGCTTGCTCCTCAGAATAGACCCCAGACATGGAGACATCCTTGGAGATCTCAGGTTGCAAAGACTTCAAAAACCACTCTAGACGGTACTCCGGAGGGATTTCGGCTTTAATGAGCCTTTTTCTCCGTCTCCATTCCTGTATGTGATCAGAAATGTGGGTTGCCTTATCTTGACGAAAGGTAGCCAGAAGTTCAGTTCCGGCATCATAGCGGACAGGCAACTGAAAGTGATTCAAGAAGATATTAGCTAAGTCTGCGAACGATGTAAAGCTGCCCCCTGGCAACTCTATGTACCATTTAGCCGCATTACCAGTCAAGGTGCGCTGAAAAAGTCTCAACCTAACCGAATCTTCGATGAGGGAGTTAGATGAGCACCACAAATGGAATGTGGTTACATGATCGCCCGGATCTTCACCACTCTTCCCTTCGAATTTTGGGATGTCCGAAGGGAGTTTGGTTGGGACCGGAGGCCAGGCTGGATTGTATCTGATAGGGTCGTTCGTTAGCTTAGTGAGATCTGGCAAGTTTAACGTTGCCAGAAATGGAAGCCTAGGAGGACCTAGGGGATTCCACCCAGACTGGGCAGAACTCCCCAAGTTCTGAAAAGATTGTCCTGGGATTTGAGAGGCACCAGGCTGCCCCAAGTGACCAGTAGAACCAGCTGAACCAAAGGGCAAGCCTTGTGGTCCAGCAAAATTCGGAGTTTGACCAACTCCTGCCGTATAAGCTCCATAGCTTGCAAAGTTTCCTCCTATAGAATTGTAAGGAGTCGATAACCCCTGATATGGGTTCCAAGCCGAAGCGAGGGGAGGAATACTTTGAAACATGCTAACCGTGGAATACGGCCTACTTCCTTGTTGACCGATGAATGGATTCGCAGTTCCTGCGTTACTAGCCCCAGGGTTATTCCAACCTTGGAAAGGATTGCTGCTTTGTCCTATTGAAGAAAAAGGCATGGATCCTACCGTTGGGTTGGAATGTGGAATATGACCACTTCCAAAAGGAAAACCCTGAAATGAAGCCGATCCGCCCATCATGGACGTAGCGGCATTGAACGGAACTGACGGAATACCCTGTGATTGGGTGCCAAAAAGGAAGGAACCAGTACTAAAAGCATTGGTTTGGGCATTTCCACTCGTGGACGGAATGGAGGTAGACCCAACCAAAGATGTGCTAGCAAACGATCCGAACAAGGAAGCGGAGGGGATGGAAATGGTTCCTCCCCCTTGCACCGATGTTGGGGTTTGCATAGTCGCAGCACTTGTGGAAGCCATGCTTCCAGTAGTGATCATAAATGGTAAGCGCGTAGCGTAACCTGGACTCGCTGGTCTATATAATGGAGGCCCAACGTATTGCAATACGTCTGGGTAACTAGATGGCAGTGGAGAATTTGGAATCACTAATGATTCTGAAAGTTCTTCTACCTCTACGTTATCCTCCGCTTGAAAGCGAACTTGAGAAAAGACTGGAGCGTCCCTCTCTTGTTCAAAAGTACCAGGCCTTGCTTGGCCGCTAATATCCCCGAGAGGAGGATCAATCCCCGATGCGTCAGCCGGCGTGGGACGGACCCCACCGGTAGTATTCCCTCTGCGCCTTCTAGGAGAAGGCTCTAAACTAGGTGGCGAGAGACCACGAAGTCTTCGAGACCGTCTAGGAGACCGGTCAGCCACTTTGAATTTTTTGTTATGATCTTATCTAAAGACTCAAAAAATTAAAAGCTAGGCCAACTAGGAGCACAGAGCACACACTAAAAAGTTCCTAAAGATACAGCCAGTCAAACAACTTTCAAGTATTTCCGCTCCGGGTGATTGAGACCGGACACCAAAATACGAGAAAGTGAATCAAAGGGCCTTCCGAGGATAGTCTGGGATGATGAGGGCCCAGTCCTATCAGCGAAGGTATCAGAGGAAGTTACGCTGACCTCCTAACAACAGTCTGCGCCGGTGCAAGCCCCCAAGCTTCGCAAGGGTGCCCTCCGGAAGTACTGTCGAGAGTGATACAACGTCGACCTCAGGTGCCACGGGATTCCCCTCCGCAGCCACCTATGCAGATCCCTAGGAAAGGCAACTATGGGTACCAACTCGTCGCAGAAGCCAGGCGGAACAGTCGTGAGGTAAGTTCGGACAAGTAGGAGAGGGGGTATCTCTCTTCCCTGTCTTCACAGACCCTCGTGCTTAACTCCCAGATCCGGAGTCTTCCTGGTCTCCCTAACGCTATTGGATTTACTCTCTTTAATCAGACTCTTATGTTTGACGTTTTGTGTGGCCTTGGAGAGTTAACTCTCCACTCGCCTAATCCAAGGCCCTAAAATCCTAAACTTGTTGGTGTAATAACTAAAACAAAAAGTTCTAGTGGATTTTAATTAAGCGCTTGATTTTATTAGGCTGTTCTTTAAGTCAAAGGTAATGTAGGTGAAACTTGTGGTGTTTTATGGACGCAAAAGAAATTAATAAAACCTAGCTACATGCACATGCACTTTTGTTTTCGATGAATAGCAATTTCTATGAGGTTCAGAAGGCACTTGTAATATAAACAAAAAATTTTTCCTTTTTCTTTTCAGACTCCACACTCACAAAAACTAACAAAACTAAATATGCCTAAAAAGAGATGCAAATCTTTCCCTAATGCAAGAACTAAATGTGGATGCACAATTCAAAGACTACTCTAAAAACAAAGAAGGAAAGTTGCTGCTTTACCAAATTTTGTCTTGCCACTGAAATGCTTAGATAGAAGATGATTTGTTACTAATCATTTCGTCCAAACAATAAAAACAAGTTTTAAGATAAAAAACAAAGCACTTTCACTTCGCAAAAAAGGAAATCAGATGAGAAGCAAGTTTAAGAAAGCGAAACTCAAAAACTTTCAAAAGATTTTCTTTCAATCAAACCAAAAAGTCTTTTTCAAAGGAAAAAACTCTCAAAAAATACTGACACCATTGATTGATAAACAAACAACCAAACACTTTTGTGAATTGACACCAATGAAATGATGAGAACTCAACAAAAATAAAATGTGTTCGAAGTCGCTTTTGACAATCAAAAGCAGCAATGAAAGTCCAAGAAATCAAAAGACAAGTTTCAAGGAAATGGTAACAAACAACTTTCCCGAAACGAAGGAGCAAATGGTCATAAAAATGATTTCGTTAAGCAAACACAAATGTCATGAAAACAAAATGGACACAAAGATTTTAAGACAATCTTCCCACTCTGCCGAAACAGAGCAATCAAGATTCTTAAACAGAAACCTTGTGTGTCAAAAATCAATGACGCTTGCAATCAACGAAAAACAAGACTAGCACTCCTAGAGAGAGTTCGAAACAAGATGCCCCCTGTTAAACAGAGAACTGTCACTGGGAATTGACTGCTTTAAACTGACCCAAACCACCAGACAGACATTCAGCCAAAAGAAAAATTATAAATCTTGAAAATTATGTGATATACGCGCCTGCAATTATTTGCAGAATGCGTGTACACGCGACTGTAACTAAGGAAACCTGCGTATACGCGGGTTTACTTAGTGCAACTTGCGTATATACGCTTCTGTAATCCAGAAAAAGTGCGTATATGAAGTGTTTCAAGAAAAATAAAAAACACAAACTGAAAAACTGGAACAGCTTGGAGTTCAAGAAAATATCAAACAGTCAGAACCAACAAACAGAGGGACTGAGCCTAGATTGGCTTGAGGACTACCCAAACTAGGAACAACAAGAATGTTGTCCCCAGCGGAGTCGCCAATTCTGGTTGAAGGGAAAGTACCCCTAGAGTCCTTTGGGCTGAGACTCTACCAGACTGAAAATTGCTTATACAAAGAAACACACACACACAGCCATCTTTTTTACTTTTAAGCAAATTCTAATGTTTTAGGGTACATACCTAAGGTCCTACGTCTGAGAAGACCGTTAGGGTGCAAACCCTTCTTGGAGTTCCCTTCTTCTTTCTCTGACCTGCAAGACAAACAAATCAAAGAACTCAACAGTACATGTATAGAAGTTTATGTATAAATCATCTTTATGCTATAAAGTTAGTTATAAATAATCTTTAAGTAACTACTTTCATAAGAATTCAACACAAGAATCTCATAAGCATAAAGAAAGATTATTCGGGAACAAAGACGTGTTTCTTTATATATAAAGGCAAATAAAGTACATATATCAGAAAGATATCACCTGAACACCTTCAGCAGGCTCCAAGCAAGCTTCCTCCCGGATTCGTTCCAGCCTCCAGCCTCCAGCAAGAGCTCCTTCCAAGTCCTACTCAATGATGATGTCAAGGATGAATGATCACCAATACACATGGAAACAAGGGTTTCCTATGCAAAATGGGGGAAGTGCAGGGTGCACCAAGGACTTCAGACCTGGTCTAAGGGAAAAATCTCAGCATAATAATCTTGCTCTCCTTTCTCTCTCCCCTTGGCCTTCCCTTTGATGTCTTTTTATACCCTCTCCAAAGTAGTTTTTTAGTTAGGAGTTGGTTGGGAACAGTTGGGCCACGGGCACTAACAGGTGATCCAGCAGGTAAACCCGCGATCACCGCCCGAAAAAGAGGAAATTATATTTTTTTAAGTGTTTTAATAGATACACGCGGGTTGGGTATGACAGACCCGCGTGTACACGCGTTTAACACAGGGCAAAGTCGCGTACAGGGAATAAAACACTGTTTTTTAAATTTTTGGACCAGGTCTGGAAGGAGGGGTTGCCCTAGGCCATAAGTGTAGCATCACAAACCATAAGAGTGAGATTTGGAGCTATAACAGCTATTGGAAAACCAAGGGAATTTTTTTAGATGACATTGTCCTTGAGAGAAACCTTTCTTAGGTTCCAAAAATTCCTCTCCAGCTCTTCACAATCTGCACCCAAACATCATAACTAAAATAGGAAATGCCAAAACCTGAAAAATAGACTGTAAATATGCATTTGACTCTTCCAATCTATGACACCTGTGCAGAAAATGAATGAGATTTTTGTTCTTTGGCCCATTCTTGGAAAAAACCTCTTTCATTTTTCCAAAATTCAGCTTCATTTGGTCCAAAAAAAAAAACAAACAAACTTTTAAAAATGATGAAAAAAATAGTCAATTTCGCAACAAATTCGTAGCAAGTCCAAGTAGCCCTCCATTCTCTATATGTTTGCACACCTCCTCTGGAAAAATGGATCAAATGGGTAGGCTTGAAATGTCTGTGTGATGGTGTAGAACCCTTGAAGTATTTTTTCCAATGCCTGTAGACCTCCTATATGAATAGTAAGAGGCAAACACACTTTGATTCCTAGATTATAGGATTCTAACAAGATGCACATGGAATGTGAAGAGACATGAAAGCTAAAACTTTATTTTACTATTAACATAGATGCACATTTATAATATGTTCTTGTGACTATTAGATTCATCTTCCAACGTCTCTTAGACTCCCTTTGATTGTCCAACTTCCACACCTTAACCCTTAGCGGATTAGGTGTCCAACAATTTCTCTAAGGAAAAAAAAATCCTTTTTTATGCTGTTTCTAGATTAGCCACTAGATATAGGGCATTCACTTCTGTCTGCAGAAGACAATTTGCCATAAAAAGACCATGAGGGAGCATTGGACAATAGTAAGGATCATTGGATTTGAAGAATGTTGTAAATTCAATAACGAAATCAATGAGAACTAAGAAGTTCTCTTAGTGTATAGAAATAAGGGGAATTATTTCCCTTTATTGTTGATCATGTACTTCTATGACCGCTTATGTGCAAAGAAAACAACAAGGGGGAATGTTGGGTATATGTTATAGTCTTTTCATGAGTATTAACACATATTCGACAAGTGGGGAAATGTTGGGTATATGTTAGATTCTTTGCATGAATATTAACACATGTCGCATCAGACACAATGGAGGGGTCATAGGAGAGGCAAAAGCACCCTATTTATGGTTTCAGGGGCAACAATGCTTGAAAACAAAAACAAAAACTAAGGCGATTTTTTCACACATATTTTTCTAAAAATGATTTTGTAGTGCATGGTGGTTTTTTCATGGTTTTGTAGTTTCTATTAAGGAACTACAGTTGCATTCTAATCCAAGTTAAATGGATCGATAGTTCATGGATGTCGTGGGATATATATTGTATTTTAACATTATACAATATACATATACACACACACATATAGATATATATATTAAAATCTTGTTGTTCTTCCCATTTTTGGGGTTCTAGGATAAAATTTATGTCTTAATGTGTGTGTTTTCTATTACGTATTTTCTGTTTTAATTAAAAATATGTTAGCAAGAATTAATTGTATAGAGTTAAAAACTACATTTTTTGTTTTTCTAGTGATTGGATCTACTAGATAAAATATATTTGATCCTCAATCTTCTTCTCCATTTTTCTCAATTAATATCCCTCCCAAACTTTCTCCCCTTTGAGAGGCATTCAATAGGGTGATCCCCTTTCTCCCTTTTTGTTCATTCTAGTAGCAGAAGGACTTGGAAAAGCCATCAAAGAGCCACTCTCTGGAAACAAAATAAAATACATCTAGTTGTTCAAAAAATATCTAACTATTTCACACCAACAATTTTTGGAAGATACCATGGGGATGTGAACCCCAACTAAACAAGAAGAAAAATCCATCCACAAAGTTTTGGAAGGCTTCTCAATATCCTCAAGTATGGAAATAAATAAAGTAAAACCTCAAATAGTTTTCTTCAATGCTCTAACCCTTATGCAAACTCATATTTCTATAATTATGCAATATCAAAGTGTAAGCTCCCGTCGAGGTATTTGGGAGTGTCTTTAGTGGAAATCTCCCTAAAATTGAAAATCTAGGAGGAATTAATCAGCAAAATGTAAGGCAAACTAGTTGGATATTTCCTTCTCTTAACATCACATGTCGTTCAATCTTTCTAACTTAGTTATTCAAGCTCTTCCTTTTATCAGCTCTTAGCTCTCATAGACACTGTATTCATCCTATCAAAAATAAGAAGTATCCAATAGTATTTTATTTTGTGGGGATTAAAGAAGGAGCACAAGTGAGCCCTAGTTGCATGGGATAAAATCTTCTTTCCCAAACTTCAAGGAGGAATAGGATTCAAAGATCCCAACATTTTAAATATGGTCCTAGGAGCTAAGATATAGTGGAGATGGGTATAGGGTGACTCAACATTATGGAAGAAAATATGGAACATGAACTATGGGAATAATGAGCTCATCTATCATCTAGTTAGAGTCCCTTGGATCTTCAATCTGGAGCATTGCCAAAAAAGGAATGCATCTTGTATAGGAACATTTTGTTTGGGAGATTCAAAATGGAACCACTCCAGCTTCCTGAAGATTCATGGCTACAATTTCCCTAGCCATCAAATCATAATGAGCTTCAAAGTTTTCAATTGAACATGTAAGCCCACAACAAGATCAAATTCATTGATTATTGGACAACATATTAGCCCAAATCCAATTGACACTCTTGTCTAGTTCAAGCATATTGGCACCTACATCCTGAGGAATACCAATGGTAGTATTTCTTAAAGGAACTCCAACCCGGATCCATTCAAGTATTTCAAGAGAAGGATAAGCTCTAATGGGTTCATAATCCTGGCAACCTCTTTTCCATTAGGGAAGCATACCATATTGAAACAAACACACAATATCATACCAACAAGATAGTCTAGAAAAGAATTTGGAAGCAAAATTTATGGCCAAAAATATCCCTCTTTCTGTGGCTCTTGATCCATCAAAAGACTCTAACTTGGGATAGGTCACTCAAAAGAGGATTCTTAGGCATTTCATGGAAAAAATTGAGAATTTTTTTAACATATGCTGGTTCACTAAAGGCTTATGGTTAGCTCTAGAAGGCATGATGCATATAATTGATTGTAATCAAGTCAAAATTTCGAATGCCATTGAAAATTGGTGTCCACAGGTTTTTTCAAATCCCATTCTCAATAAGATATACACCCTCCTTCAAGGCTTCTTATTATGGGCTTTATGGAAAGAATAAAATCAAATAATTTTATAGAACAAATCCCTATGATCTGATGATATTTGTAGAATCATAAAAGTTAATATCATAATCAATCTTGCCACAACACTGGGACGTGTAAAATTTGAAAGCCCATGGCAGGGAGGTTAAACTGTTAAGGCATGGGAACTACCAACTCAAAATTATTTGACCCACAACCCTAGTATCATGACTTATCTATCCATCCCTTGGTATTAGTTTCCTCCCCCTCATTCTTTTATAAAAATGAATTTTGATGGGGCCTACAAAGGGAATCTAAGCATTGCAGGATATATTTGCATGTTTGGAGATAACTTTGGTTACATTCTCTCTCTTTTTTATTGTTTTTTGGTCTTTACAAGAAATAATGAAATTGAATTAAAATCTCTCAAGTTCGGATTATATATAGATCCCTCTCAAAGACTTACAAAGGTCATCATAAAAGGGGACTCCCAACTCATGATCAATGTGACAACCAAAATCCTCCATGGGTTCCCAATCAATAAATTCTCTAAAATTTGAATGGAAAGAAACTTGGAAATAGTAGCTATACTACCGCTACTCATTTATATGACACTAACCTTTAATTTCAAGAGACAAGGCAATAAAATTGCATATCTTTTGACTAATGAAGGTTGAACAAGCCAAACTAGCCAAATAAGCACCACTTGGGACACTCTACCACAATTTGATGTAAAACAATAATGCTTGGATCTTTCCCAAAAAGGTTTTTTTACCTCGAATGTGGTGATGGGGAGGGGATAGTTGGGAGGAATGTGGCCACCACCCAACCAAGCCTTGTTATCAATGGGTGTGGTACAACGCCCCCCACCTTCACGTAAGACCACTCAATCTATTATTATGAAGGAACTTAGCTCCAGGCATGAGGAGATTGATGAGACAGTAAAGTGGTTAATGTGCAATTGATTGGATATCAACTCAAAGTTAGATGGTGACAAGGATATTTCGTACACATCATGCTTGAGGTCCATTTGGATTTATTTCTCTAAGTAAAAACCACACTATTCACATAAGAACATGAAGAGTTTAAGCACTAGTGAGTCATCAACTAAGTTAGGAGGAAATTGTGAGCATAAACATCGCACTAATTAGCATATGTGGTCACTTATGTCCTCTAGATTCCACTTGCAAGTTTCATGGTTAGAGAAGGTGGGAATTCCCATTTCTTAGTTATCTTGTTGCTTCCTATATTGTTTCTTCTCTCTCTCTCCCTCTTCGAGTCTTATATTTTTCTCCCTCCATCCTTTCTCTACTTCTACGATGTCCTAACTCTATAATTCTCCCAGTGTTTCCTTGAACTCTTAAGTGCTCTTTATTTACATGGTTTCTGGGGTGGTTTGAACTGTTAGCGCTTGAAATTTCACCTCAGGCTGAGAAAGGTAAACCTCAAGGCAACATCAAACCATTTAGCCTCGTAGCTAGCCCTACGGGGCAGGAGAAGGCTCTCTCCAGTCTATCTCGGTAAAATCTTCAATGGATGAGATGACCAATAGGGTAACACTGATTTTAGGCTAGTAAACTGATCAAAGGGGTTTTTAATAAAATGACAGGGTTTTTCTAGGCTGCATGGGAAAAGTAACAGCTTGAACAGAGAAATACAATAAAAAACACAGATTATCGACTGAGGCAAGGTAGGCAAGAAATTTAACACCAAATTGAGATTAAATGGAATGGAAAGACTGGTGAGGAGCTGACAAGGGCATAGGAGATGAATCCTTGTCAAACAGAGGAAAACATTAAATATGAAAAAACTTATAGGCAAAGCATATAATACTATGAATTCTACCTAAACACTTCATTTGTTCAATTAGAAATGATCATGAAGTGAAATGAAACATAACAGATCACATATGAAACACAAGAAACACTTATGCTAAATTATCATACCACAGGAATCTCAGAAGTCAGAGCTGTATTTTCATTAAACTCTCTGCCAAAAACTGTACATGGTAAGCTCTCTCTCTTCCAACACTCAGAACTCTCCCCCCTCTTCTCTCACAAAAAAAATATTTTTTATACATTAAATAAAACTAAAAACAAAAAAAAAAAAACAACAGATCGACCCCCAAAATAGGGGCGCTGTTTCACCTACAGTTACAACAAAAGAGATAAAATCATTTCTTTTTCCTAAAACAGAAGATTGTTCCGCTTGAAATCCTCTGGTGGCCGACACATGGAGCACAGATCTCGTTGAATCATTAACTAAAGCCCTTAGTAGAAGATCGAATCCTATTTCAGCCTCTATGATGTATATTGTTGTTTCAATTTAAATTATTTTGGCTCCGTTTGAATAGCGCTCGTGGGCCATATTCATGAGCCAGCTGTTGCTACCCAAATCGCTGCCGCTGGTATAAGATTGCTCATCAAAATGTAGACATGGTGTATATGAATACTGTGTAATGCTTCTAAGAGAGTAGATGATGCAGCCGTAATTCGATAATCATAAACTGAAGAAGGGCCCTCAAACCTCTGCAGAGGAAAACCATGCAAGCAACTCCACCTAAAATTCTAAAAATACATTTCCTATCGCCCAAGATTATCATAGAAGCTCCGAAGACGTTGGTTGATGCAACATCGAAAAGCCGCCTCATATCAGCAGATTACCTTCGAATTCCAAATCGTACCTGCGTTCTGATTTTGGCTGCGGTCCTTTCACCTTCCTTAATGTCTCTATTAAGAAGAATTTCTATATCTTCATCAGTATACTGGATAGATGTGGCTGCAATATCCTTTTCATCCAGAATATTTCGTGCACCATGTAGTAGTATTTCATGCAATTCTTTAAAACTTTTATTTTTACAAGGATTCATCACCAGATTCTCCAGAGCCAGCTTTCTTCTTGAACGCTGCAATATTCTTTTCTCAACTGAACACTTTGTTATCAACTGATATACAATCACAGGCTTCTCTTGTCCTATCCTGTGAACTCGTGATTGAGCTTGTAAATCAACAAAAGGATTGAAATCTGGATCATATATAATAACTGTATCCACACTTGGCAAATTGATTCCAAGCCCCCCTGCCCGAGTTAAAATAAGAAAGATAAAAATTCTGCTATCTGGGCTACTGAAATTCTTTATTCGATGCTGCCTTTCTGATGCTGATGTGCTCCCATCCATTCGAACTGCAGGCTGGCATGTGGCATCTGAGAAACCTGAAGAACCAAATGCGTTAATACCAGGATAATAACCACGACCCCATGTCCATGCACGGCCATCATCTGTCATTATTATTGCATGGTAAACTCTGCCGCACTGAATTTTAATTGGCTTGCCAGTGTAGCCAGATACTAAGTTGACCTCCTCCATATAATCTCTTGAGGCAGAACGTATATAGACATGGTCAGTATCAGTGATGTACCCAATGAAGGATGATTCGTCTGGTGCCTCCACTGTACCCACACTCACTTGTACAATTTGACCTGCATTATTTAGTGATGGGTGGCCCAACTGCAAAAGAACATCTTTCAGAGAAAGGTGCCGGGGTTCATCACTGAGTTGATACGTTCGGACAGGCTCCTGAGGCAGTGAGCCCTGAAGGATAAAATCCTGCCCATCAGCACCGACTGCAACTAGATAAAAAGGATCTGGAACCTGATCTTCTTGGTCAGCCTCATATCCACCTGAAGCCCGATCAAGATCTGGACCTGCAACATCAACCAGGACAACCCCCTTGTCTTCTAAGGAAGCTATGTGTTCCCATTCATTACAACGTGTATGAATATTGCCATGTTTATTTCGCCACAGCCAAACTTGACCAGCAGCAGTAATAGCTGCAAGATGGTGCTGACTTGCCGCCAGATGAACAATCGGAGAAGATGTTGGCAGTAATTTTGCTGCTCGGAGTTCTGGGCACTTTGCTTTGTCAAAGCCTATTACTTCTCCCCAACAAAAGTATTCATAAATATCAGCATCACCAGCTGAAGCAAAACGAGCAGCAACTAGAGGACGAGGTGGTGAGGATATCCGCCCAACTGACCCAACAGGCAACATCAATTTTCCAGAAGAATTCTCTTTCCCACGCGACCCCTCTCTAACTTCATCCAACACACTTGGAGATTTTGGTTGCTCATTCAAGGCAGCCTCTGCTACATGAAAAACTGGAGTTTGATTTACTTTAGATTCGTCATCTTTGCTTGAAGTAGACTGATCTTGGAAAGATTCAAAGCTTGTCGTGTACGAGTAATGGATGAAGGAGCGGAAGGCATTGTTGATTTGATTATTAAATTGCCAGACTTTGATTGCTGATGATGCTTTGTTTTCTTTGTGCTTTTGCAGAGATAGGAGCTGGAAGTCGCTGCCATTTGAAGAGCTGGAGAATAAATTTCATATTCTAAAACACCACATTTAATGATTTCTTCTTCAAAACAGGGTTTTGAAGAAGAATCAATCTCACATTTGACATACAAGATGGAGTCTAACATGAACTTGCAACTCTCCCTTAGACACGGGCTTGGTTCTATTGGCTCACCCCCTCCTCCCCATTTTTCCATCCTCATTTTGCAAGCCACCTCTGCTCTAGGATTTTGCTTGAACACCACTATGCATAGATAGTTAGCCAAGGTAAGACATAGAGTGGTTTACTATAACGAAATGGGGCACACTTGGATCCAACAATGTGCTAATATTTAAGTGGGAAGATATAGAGAGAACAAACTAGCACTGATACATGAGAAATGTCTGAGGCTGAGCAAGAAATTCTAGTGAGAGAGGTTGTCCCTTGGGCATGGAATTTGCTAGTTAACGTTTGATTAGGTACTGGATGTGGATCACCAAAGGGCGTTTCAACTAGCACATGCATGCAATTGACATATATTCACATATAAATATGCTTGTGGGATGAGTTATGGTGGATAGGAATGTTGCAAGTGAGGATATATTTCTCATTTTGGATGAGATTTAATTCACAACCTAAGGGTTAGATTGATGACTAAAGCACATATAATCTCACCTGGTTCTTCTCCCATATCAAGGTTGTTCATCAAAGAGTAGCATAGAATCGATAGTAGTTGATACTCTTTTATTTGGTTTTTCAGTTTAAATTCCAAAGTTTTTTTAGTTAAAATCATTCCTAAAAGATTTATCTCCTAAGATTCTCTAAGATGAAATTGCATCTCCTAAGCTCCTGCAATTTCTAGTCTTTGTTAAGACATTTTTTGGTAGGATTCTTTGTATTAAGGTGAAACCAACAAGTCTGGTATCTACTGGAATCCCACCCATTTATATGTGGCTTCTTCACATAAGATGAAAACTCTAATAAGGGAATTCACTCAGTGATTGTGACATTTTTAGGGACACTTCTATCTCTCTTATGGCATGCTTAATCGGTGGTGGTGTAGGCAGGGGTGCACCTTCTTCTTCTAAATCTAAGTCCTTTAAGGATCTCGTCAACCCTAGACCCATTTCTTTGACTCCTAAAGGCCTCTTAGAGCCTTCTATCATTGTGGATTAGGCGAAAGATGTCCTTTATAATAAACTATATCAGCCCATCTCTTATGATTATGGCACTAATTTTGCATTGTAATTTTTTTATCTGTTAATTCAACAAGTTCTGGCCATTGGCAACTGCGCTCTGGGACTAGGTTCATCAAACCTAGACACTGAATGTATATATGTTATTTTTCTCTAAAGGTTTCTTTGCGGTGAAATTTAAGGATATGAAGGACAAACATAAGGATTTTGACGAAGGACCCTAGTTTTGGGGTCATGTTGAGCTTTGCATGGACCCATATATTTCTATGGTTTTAACCCTCTTTCTATGCCATCTTTTCCTATCCCTG
Source organism: Pinus tabuliformis (assembly GCA_031772625.1). NCBI lineage: Eukaryota > Viridiplantae > Streptophyta > Pinopsida > Pinales > Pinaceae > Pinus > Pinus tabuliformis. Next base: position 834,479,810 of record CM062815.1, read on the forward strand.
TTTCGGCTAGGCTCCCAAACATGCCCCTTCATATGCTACATCTATATATTTTACCTAACGTGGGTAACTCAATTAGTCATTTCATTAAGGTAGACACAGACAGAGTGGAGAAGGATATTGTTACATTTCCCTGCATTTGTGCAAAAATAAATATCTCTAGTGTGTTGTCAGATAAAGTCCTTCTTCACTGGAAAATCCAAATTATACACATTCATTGGATTATAAAATTATGGTTTTTTGTTATTGGATTTGTCAAGACTCAACAACTGGGTCATATTTAGAATGTTTACCCTTCTTCTCGAGGGTGTTCTCCCCCTCTAGTAACCAAGAATAAACCCCAAGGATGGAAAGACCCAAAAATTTCCATGGAATCTATGAAATTTGCAACATACCAACCAAATAACTCTTAGCACCAAAAAAACTATACAGATAAATCAAGTCCTTCAAATTCAACTCAGCTACATGTCGTGCCATCACATCCTATGGATGTTGGGTTCCATCCCTTGGACGAAGTTGTAAGAGATACAAATATGGTTTTAGCTTCATCAATGAGTGGACACAAATGCTTCCATGAATCGAATCACTCAAATAGTGATAAGGAAGAAACTATAAATGCAAATCCCCTACTATTGGAGTTGTCTCAAGAAAACACTATGATTGTACTATACACATCTGCTCCTAAAAATTCATCAAGGTGGATAGATGTATGCAAGGAAAAAAGTAAAATAGTTCCTGGAATGGATACATGATTATGCCTAGGTTCATCACGCATAATAGAAGCAATGTAGGGGCTAGGTAGCAAGATTAGAGACATAGTGAATGTATTGTTGTGTATTATTCTTATCACTGGTGGGAAGATGGATGTAATTGGATATTTTGTGGTAATTCAAATTAATTTACTAAAAAATAAGGTTGTTGTAGTTGGCTTGAGACCAAAGGATAGCAAGTTTTTAATTTCAACCTTCTATAGCATCATGTTTTTTAGATGGTGAAGAAAGTTTGGTATTTCCATTAGTCTAGTTTCCCTAATCGTAAACTAAGACCTACTACAATATATTTTTTTGTTTCTTATGATGAAATAAAAAACTTTGCTTAAAAAAATAACAACTTACTCCATTAAATATATATTTCACATACACACTTATAGAATTTAAAATTTAATATAAACACATTGGGTAAGGAAAATAATAATAATATAAAATATTCACAATGACTTCTAATATTATTTCATTAATACAAGGATTCAATTCAACAAATATTAACCAAATAATCTATATTTATATATTTATATTGTACTCTTCTATATTTATATATTTATATTGTACTTTGAGTTAAGTATATATTAATATAAATTTATTTTAACTTTAAATTTATTAAATTTAAGAGAAATCAAATCATTTAATATGCAAATTTGTTTTAAAACACACTTATATATATATATATATATATATATATATATATATATATATATATATATATATATATATATATATATATAGATGATGATGATGATGATGATTCACCTCCACTAAAACCAAATTTACGGTCTATTGGCTAATCATGGAACGAATTATACATCTCCTTTTTTAGCAACACATATGCACATATATATTTAATGATCATAGAAGGAATTACACATCTCTCTCATTTTGAATAACACACAAATAAATGTTTTGAGGATACAATTCTTTGTGAGATTGAATTGTTTTTGTTATTTAAATTGCATTTTTGAGTGGCTAAAGAGATTCAATGCCTTGAAATCCCATTGGGCACTTAGATTGTATAGACTCAACAACTTAGATTTACAATTTCAATAAATTTTTATTATATTTCTAAAAAAATTAACAAAAAAAGAGAATATTTAAGCCAACAAAATATTTCAACAATAAAAATTAATTTTTTTTTTTTTACTATATACATAGTTGATATTAAAATATCTAACACATCATGAGCATTGAAATGTCTTGTTTCTTATACAATATTTTATTCAACACCAACATTGAAATATTTTTTTTATTTCTCACATTATACACATTAAAAGTATTTTTGCTAAAGAATACATGTTTCTGCACTATAATATTTTATTTATGACCCACATTAACATGGATATTCAAAAAATTTAATTGAAATATTTCTAAAAAGAAAAAAATTACACATCTTCTTCTCATTTTAAAGTGAAGATATAAGATTTTACTTTTAGTTATTTAGCTCTATAAAAAGTTATATAAACTTATGTTACTAAATATTTTCATGGTATTAATATTTTTTTTTAAACATCACATGTCAAGTCTATGTTAAACATGACTAAAATTAAACATTCCTTCATATTGAGTTGTAATATCCACAACAAACTAAGTAAATTCAGTGATAATGAACTTATTAATGTTTTATAATGCTTTTAATTAAAAAGGATTAAATGTATGTATTTGTTTTTATTTTTTATTATAGGCAATATTGTTTTCAGTAAATATTTTATATTTATTCTAAAAGGGACACATGTCAAGTCCACGAGCATGGAAAGAATTGTGCATTTCCCTTGGACTAGACTACAAAATGTGCTTCCTAACTCAATCAACTAACCAAGTGAATACATTGAGAATGAAATTATTGATGTTTTATAATGCTTTTAATTAAAACTAGCCAAACATGTGTATTTTTTTTAATTATAGTTAATATTATTTTTTATTTAGTGAATATCTTATTTTTATTATAAAAAGGACATATGTCAACTCTAGGTTGAGTATGTTCAGGGGGCTTCGAATAAATGGTGATTGGGTGTATTGTTAAGGAACTCCTTAATTTTAAGGTTACCAATTCAAAACCCTTGGGTAGTCCTACCTACCTAATGCAGAAATTAATGTGTAGATTCAAAATTGCTCATGAAATTTACTAAATCACAAGATTTGAAGCTACTCTACTCATCTGTGGAAGTTAATTTTCCATCTAAAAAAAGAATCATAGACATGTAAACCCCTTACTATCTCAAAACCCCTTACTATCTGTATTGCATTAATAACAGAATAGAGAAGAAATACAATGTTTGCTCAATCCTAAGCAAACCCTGCAAGTGTATTGTCTATCCCTCTTCTCCATTGGCCGAACTTGTCCCAACACTTAGCCAATTTCAAGCCTTCCTAAGCTCTTATTTCATTGCGATGTTCCCTTGAGAAATTGTCTCTATTTTTTATGAATTTCACACCAAGGAATTACGTAATAGCCTTAGATCAATCTCTGACTACATGCACCACATATACACATGGGAATATGCTACAAGTGATACTACAATGCCTTGGAATCTCCATCTCAACTAGGTAAATTGAATTCTCTGCATGCAACAATTTGGGTTGATTGATTAGTTAATTGGTTTATCACTGAGTGTGGTTGCATTTACACATCCAAAAATTGACCTCCACTAGTTCTTCATACAGTTAGAACTAGTTAAACTGATAACAACTTAAATTAACTAAAATAGATTGCTACATTTTAGAAATAAATCATGTAGAACTGAAATCAAGTGTCTCCAACTCACATTTTCTGAGTTAACTGAGTGAAAAGAACCATGTCACCTTAATTAAGTACCTCCAAGTATTTTATTGAAATAGAAATTCGAATCTTAATCTAGTTTGACCAAGGCAAAGTCCAAACTAGATTTTCTTACTGAATTTTCAACACTCCCTCTCAACAAAAAATGTATTATCAGATACCCCTATCCTACTTCAATGGAACTTGAATTTTCCTCTTAACAAAGCCTTTGTCAAAATATTTGCATCTTGTTCCTCTGTTGGAATGTACTGGAACAACATAATCCGCCTTTACAAACAATATCATAGATGGTTATACTAGATCTCGATATGCTTGGATCGATCATGGAATACTGGATTCTCAGAGAGTTTTATACAAATCTGATTTTCATAGTAAATCATAGTAGGATCCATGTTCTGACCAAATAAGCCAACAAGAATCCTTTTCATCCATATAGCCTCACATGATGCTTTGCTTGCAACCATGTACTCTGCTTCTATTGAGATGAGTGCCATAGATCTATGCTTCATGTTGTACTAAGAAACTGTTGTTGACCCAACACTGAAAATTCCTCCTGATGTGCTCTTCCTATCTGATGGACTCCTCAACCAATCTGCATCTGTGAATCCTTGCAGCTTCACTCCCTCTATCTGTATGTACCAAAGACCAAACTAATTAGTGCCTCTGAGGTATCTCAACATATGTTTTGTTTCCTTCCAATACAGTTTGGTCGGCTTAACCGTTGCTTGACTAAGCTAGTTAACTGCATAACACATTTTTGGTCGTGTGTTCACCAAATACATAAGTGAACCCACAAGCTTCATGTAAATGGTAGCCTCCACTACTTAACCTGAAGTAGCATCCTCTTTCCTCCAGTTTCTTGCTAAGATTCTCCATGGGTTTGCACCTATCCATGTAGAACCTCTTGAAATATCTCATTGGCATACTTTCCCTGAGGGACAAAAATTTCCCCATCACCTTTCCATACTTCCAATCCGAGAAAGCAGTGCATGAGTCCCATGTCCTTCATCTTGAACTCTTTTGCAAGGTCCTCCTTGTAAGATTTGATCAACTTCTCATCACCAGTAAGGATAAATTTATCAACATATTACACAATAATCAATCATTTACCTTCTACCACAATGTGATAAAGTTTTGCATCTGCTTCACTTTTGGTGAAGCCCAAACCAGTGAGATAACTATAATTCATAGTATACCAAACACAGGGTGCTTAATTGAGTCCATACAATGCTCACTTGATTATGCACACATGTGACTCTCTGTCAAAGGTCTCAAACCCCTCTGGCTACTCAATATACACCTCCTCCTCAATAACTCCATAGAGGAATGTTGTCTTCACATTAATCTGGTGGATATTCCACCCCATATGTGCTAATAGTGCTATAATTGACTTGATGGATGGGTACCTTGCTACTAGAGCAAAGGCATCCCCATAGTCAATTCCCTCCACCTGAGAGAACCCCTTGGCCATAAATCTAGCCTTGTGTTTCTTTATGCTCCCGTATGTTGCATGTTTTACTTTATAAAACCATCTCGAACCAACCACTAATTTCTCTGCTGGTCTTTGTAGTTGTACCACTTCGCAAAAATTGTTTTTGAAAACGGAATCATATTCCTCTACCATAGAATAAACCCATACTAGTTTCCCTATAACTTCCTTGAATGAGGATGGCCCTGTCTCTACCAGCTCACTCATCGGAGCCATGTAACCAGTGTATCGATCCGGTGACCTCCTCTATCTGCGCTATGATGAGGGTGCTCCTATATTCTCTCTAGCATCCTGCAATAATCGGTCAGCTTCCTTGGTTCGCTTCTTTCCTTCTATGGATGTCTCTACTTAAGTGGATGTCTCCCTCTCTGCTCCTCTTCTTGTGCCTACTCCATAACTTTATGAGGTTCTTCCTTTGGAGCCAATAGCTCTTGATCAATATGCAACTGAAGCTCCCTCTCAATAGAACATCTCATTGCTTTCTCCTCATCAAACTTCACATCCCTTCTTGAGAGATTGAAAGTACACATGATAGTTGTGAGGTGTTTTTGTGTACCCTAGAAATATGCCCAACTCTACTATTGGCTCTATCTTTTTCCTTGTTTCCTTGGAAACATGAAAATATAATGATAATCCAACGATCTTGAAATTTGACACATTTTGTTTCTTCCCTGAAAATTCTTCCTCTAGTGTACTCTTGCCAATAATTCTATGAGGACTCTTGTTCTGCACATAGACCGTTGTGTTGCATGCTTCAGCCCACAAGTGTAGAAGTAGGCTTTGGTCATGGAACATATCCCATGTTGCTCCCACAGTACTTATTTTCTTCCTCTTAACTACCACATTTTGTTGTGGGTTATGGGGTGTTGTCAAATCCCATCGAATGCCTTCCTTTACATAGAGAATTTTAAACTCATTCAACACATACTCACCACTGTTATCGCTCCTAAGAGCCTTCACTTTCTTGCCAACTTCTTTCTCAAAAAGTGCTTTAAACTCAACAAATTTTGAAAATGTTTGGTCTTTCTTCTACATGAAGTAGATCCAACCCTTTCATGACAAATCATCTACAAATATAACATAATACATGTGATTGGTAGTGGAGGTTGTCGATAAAGGTACACAGACATCAGAGTGGATCCTTTCAAGGACTGAATGAGCCCTATTGTCCTGATCACTGAAAATGTATTTTTTGTACTTCCCCAATGTACACCTTGTTCATGTATCTCATTCCTCTAGTGCTCCTTTGAGGAGGCTTGTAGAAATATATTGCATGGTATTCAAAGTGCCATGATGCAAATGGCCAAGTATTTTATGCCATAATTCGGCAACATCTCGGCTCTACACCTTCTTTTCTTATGTGCTCAATGCTACAGAATCTTCCACATCTAATTTGTAGAGGTTCTTCATTCCAACCTCGATCTACTTCACTTGTCCCGTGGTGATGTGTCTCGGGAAATCCTTCCCTTTGCTTAATATCACATCGTAGCCATGGTATTCCAACACATGTATGGAAACTAGATTCCTCTTTAGACCTGGTACAAACATCACATCCTTGAACTTAATAGGGGATCCAAACTCCCTCTAAAAAGTAACTTGTTGGGAACGAGTCCCCTTGGGAAAATTTTAGGTAAAAGCCCAAATTTTGTATAAAGGAAATGTAAAGTCTCCGCATTTTGTGGTCGTGGAGCACGGAGATAATTATAGTAAAAAAGGGCTGTCACCCTTAGTTTAGATAGGTTGGGTCGGCTTGATGAGATCCGCCATTGGTCCGTGGACCATGGGATTGTATAAAAAAAAGTGTTAGAAGAGTTTTTAGGAAGAAGTCATAGATAGAGTCATTGATGAGTTTGTGAAGAGCTAAGAGCGAGAGTCTTAGCATAGGAAATAGGCTCTGCATCTGAGTGCGTATAGGTGTAGGGTAGATTTCCGCAGCTGAGTGCATAGACCCCTTCAGCTATCTTCGCAGGGTAGTTAGAGTCTGTACTAGAAATCAGAATCATCAATAAAGAGAAGTATTATGAAATTACTGTGTATTTTACCTCTATCAATTGCATGTGATTATGTTATGTTAAGCACTAGGTTTATGTTTTATTGATAATTTGATGCGTGAATATATATGTTTTCCTCTGTTATATGAACGCAAGTAGAGATATTTGTTTACGTGAAGACAATCTTAATTACATGGTAGAGTCGGCGAACACTTAAGATAATTCAGGCGCGTAGGCACCTAAATCGTTTGTTAAGGTTACATGAAGGACAATCGTATACCTTCGTAGAGGTTTTGAAGGACTAATAAAGAAGTACATCAATAAGCCCTAAAGGCTTATCGATCTGCATGAAGGCAAAGTTAAAGTGTAAAACCAACATCACAACCATCTCAGGGTGCAGAAACTTGGTTCCTGCATCCCCCCATACTGCTTCAGGTGAGACTTCAGTCTACGCTTCGTAGATTGATGCTGGAAAGGCCAGTAGTGTATGGATTTGCTTAGCTGACTAACACTAAACTGGGGTGAGGGTCCATCAAGCAAACAAATGGTGTCGTTGCGGGATCGAGATCTGCATAGCTCGATGTGTAATGTCACATCATTGGAATCTAGCTAAGAACGATATTGAAGACTGGTTGGATAGAAAGATCCATGAATTCGCGGCGTAAGAAAACAAGAATCCACAATTGACGAAAGAACATTGATTGGACAGATATCTGTACACAGAGATACTCAAAATCTTCTTTTGTTCCTTCTTGGTTGAATTATATGAGTGGATCGCGAAGTTGGCAGACGACTAAGGGAGGTGGAGGCTTAACGGTCCGATTTTCTGGACCCTGGAATTAGTGTGGAAATTGGAAGCCTCTAAAGATAAGATCATGCGCATTGTCGATCATTATCTCAATCGTATCATAGGAGGGTTTGTGATAGAGTTCACGGTCAATACTTTGGTCAATTACAACGAAGTAGAGCACTGCTTCTTCAAGGGACCGTGAGGTAAGTATTTGAAATAATTAAATACTTGGATTAATACTCTCTTGTGTGAAAAGCAGGTCATGTGGTTACCTTGATGTTTGGTGCTATGAGAAGTGGAAGGAATTTTAGCGATAGGAAGAAAGGGTCTTGAATATAGCCCACTAATTGAGCCTCCTCTGAGTGACAACGAAGTAGCACAGGCTTCTCCATTGAGTGATGTTCAGTTGATAAGACAAGGGTTCTCACGAATACCTACACTGCCTCCATCCTCATCTCATCCATCCACACTACCTCCATCCTCACCTCCATCGCTTACCCCTTCACCCACACTGCTGCCACCTCCACCACCGTTCAACATGGCAAACTCCATAAAGCTACCTCTATTCAAGGGCGTAGGAAATGAAGATCTGGACCAGTTTTGGTTCGTCTCGAAGGTTGTATGGCAAGCTTAAGGTATCAGAGATAATCAAATCAAGAAACCAATGTTGGTTAGTGATTTACAGGACTATGCACTAACGTGGTACATTAAGTACAGTACTGATAATCTGACTTTTGCGTTGGCAAATATGTAGACCACGCTAAATAAGGAATTCAGTAGACCTGAGTCTCAAGCGCAATCCATTGTGGGATTCAAGGAGATCATGATGAAGCCTGGAGAGACACCCTAGGATTTGGATCAAAGATTAAAGTGTATGATCCATGAAGCCAACATGAATATGATTGATGGGAAGCACCGCGAATGGCTTTTGGCCTCGCTCCTGCCTCACCTAACGATTGTAGTATCACAACAAAAGATTGCGACCTAGGCAGAAGCTCTGGAAATTTCGATGAGATGGCACAAGACACCAATGTAGGATGTTAATCTGGGGGTTCAGTAGATACATGCATAGTTGCAGAACCTTTGCCTTGAAATGCAAAGTCTGAAGAAACACAAAACAACTAGGCCAAAGACGCGTGAAGAAGTCTAGTGCCGAAATGCAAAGGTTAGGGGCATGACAAGGATCACTGTCTAGTATTTGTGAATTATGTTGCAGTAGGGGGACCAATGCCTCTAAGGTCGGAGGCTGCAGGAGGGCCAAGTATAGGGCTCGCATTATGGTGTGCTATCTTCCAAGTAACTGGGAAACATGAGATCAACAATTTCCATTTGCCGCAGAAATTCATACAGACACCACAACAACTCTTTTGCAATTTCTTTCAATCAGTAGGTCATGACAAGCGCAATTGCCATAGTTACAAATTAATGATGGACAAGACACCTACATACAAGGTGTACGCAGAAACGCGACCTTCGAACCAAGGTGCTGGAGGAGCGCGAGGTGAGTATCAAGGGCATAGCCCAGGTTGAGGTGGAGGAGGACCTGGTAGAGGTCGAGGGCAGCTTATTTGTTACAATTGTGGAGGACCAGGACACTACGCGAGAGACTTCCTGAATTTGATGTGGCAGTCATGCTGCTATTGTACTCATTTTGAACATGCGATGGAGGACTACCCTATATTGTTGGCTAAGATTCGAGAAAAGGGGGCATAGCCTCCACAGATGACTCAGAACCTACAGATGATGAGGGTTGAGCCTCGCGAGGAAGATCCTAAGGTAAACATTATGCTGTGAAGTGGAACGATGATAGTGAGGATAAGGGGAAGCAACCTACAGAAGGTGAGTGGGTTCACAAAGCACTAGAAAACGAGACCGAGTTTGATATGGAATGCGCAAAAGAAACATTTATGGAAGCGAATAAAAGTTTTGTTAAGGCCTTTACCTCATGAAATGGACTCATCCATGATTACCACATTCGTAGAGACCTGCATGAAACTAGTACGCGATAGTAAGGCTGTGAAGGGATTGAAGGAACTGATCAATCGGTGCACTAGTAAGGAAAATTCTATTGACAAACCGAGCATAGTCAAGAATCTTGGTAAGCATAAGGCAAGGACTGGATGGGAGATGAGACTCACCGCAAAGATAAGAGAATATAAAAAGGACCAAGTTAGCTTGGACCTAGGGTTCGACGTGTATTTTTTGTCGACACAAACATGGGAAAGAATGGGGAGACCTGTGCTACAGTGGTCTCCGATTCAACTAAGGATGGCGAATCAACATAAAATCATCCCAATGGGGAGGTTGCAGGGGGTAACAGTTGACATCGAAGGCACGAGCGCACTAGCGGATTTTGAAGTAATAGAGATTGTGGATGATAGAAATCCTTACCCTGCGCTCCTTGGGATCGATTGGGCCACTGACATGAATGGGGTAATCAACCTAAAGAAGCAAAAGATGATATTTGAGAAGAAATCGCTCTGCGTAGTGGTGCCACTGGATCCTACAGAAGGACTGCGTTATACAGAACCATTCTGTGATTATGAAAGTGATGACGGTTTGGACCAGATTTACAAGATAACGGCACAAGATCAAGATTGGATGAATACGATAGTAGATGGATGTATTGCATGGGATCGCAAGAGCTCCTTCATATCAAATTCAGACAAGGAACTAGAGCACTCGTAGAATCGACTGCATGAAGTATCTATGTTGCACTGTAATATGATGACCAAGTCGTTGCGCTGCATATCATCAGAGGTAAGAAATATGCCTCATTATGATGGGTTAACTGATGTTGATCAATTTTTGGATGCATTTCAAAGGGAAGTACCAGAGAAGCATCACTTCCAGGCATTATATTGGGCACTGCACGCTACACCCACAAGATGGTGGGGTATGCACAAGGATAATTTTGAGGATTGGATCGAATATAGAAGGATGATGAAGATATGCGTTGGCCACCTGAAGGTACGACTAATAGAAAAGTATGACAGGAGAAATTATTCTCATGATCATTTGGCTAAATGGACTGAAGTATATGGACCAAAGCCTCAGCCGGAGTGGGTACATCTGTTTTGTCATACCTTGGATACCAATGAATTGGTACTTGGAGATAGAACTCTGTCATGGCATGAAAGAATGGGATGTTTTGCGCCAAGAATTTATGATGACGTTCAATTTTTAGGATGCATTAGAATCTATAAATGAAGTGTTGCAGGAAGTTAAGATAACCATCTTTAGGATACCACAGGATCCCCTAGACCTGATTCAACTTGATTGGAATACCTAGCTCAACCATGCGCTAGAGTGCTACAATGTAACAACAGAAGAAGAAGATGAAGACCCAAGAAATATTAATATCCCAGAGACTGAAGGTCACCGTGGAGTTGAAGGACCACAACTAAAGAACCCCAACATAACAAAGCTGCTTAGAACTAGACAGGTGAACATTGGCATGGAGGTAGAGCCAAAGTTTGCAAAGATTGGGGACTATTAGGACAACGTGATAGTAGATAAGGTCGCCAAACTACTTCGTGAATATTAGGACTTGTTCCCCATGAAGTTTTCTAATCTAAAAGGAATACTAGGAGACCTGGGTGTCATGAAGATCACCATACAACCAAACACGAAACTTGTGAAGCAAAGACCTTACCACCTCAATCCGGAGTATAAATAAAGGGTTCGCTTAGAGTTAGACAAGATGCTCGCGGCAAGTATTATTGAACCGGTGGAAGAATCTGATTAGGTAAGCCCAATAGTGGTTTAGGAAAAGAAACAGAAGGAAGAAATAAGGATATGCGTAGATCTCAGGAAATTGAACAATGCCTGCGTGCATAATCCCTTCCCAAATATGTTCTCCGATGAGGTCCTGGATTATGTTAACAGCCAAGAAGCGTATTTTTTCACTGATGGGTTCTCTGGATACCACCAAACTAAGATCGCGGTGGAGGATAGAAGTAAGACGAACTTGGCGACTGAATGGGGATGCTTCCAATATATGGTGATGTCTTTTGGGCTAAAGAACGCTTCGATGATATTTTCGCGCGTAGTCATCATGGCATTCAAGGATTTCATTCATAAATTTTTGGAAGTATACTTTGACGATTGGACAGTGTTTGGACTGGTGAAGTGCCATGTGGAAAGTCTATGCTTGATGCTAGATACATGCTAGAGGTATCAGATCGCGCTCCATCTAAAGAAATATTTGTTTTGTGTCCCTTTTGGGATCTTGTTGGGCCATGTGGTATGCAGACAAGGCTTGATGGTAGACCCTGTGAAGATCACAGTCATAATCAATTTGGAGGCGCCAAGGAGTGTGAAACAGCTGCGTGCAATGTTGGGGAATACAGGATAATATAGGAAATTCATGAAGAGTTATGCCTAGATTACCAGATTGATCGAAAAATTGTTTAAAAAGGATGTTACGTTCTGTTGCAATGAAGAATGCCAGAAGAGCTTGGATGTGCTGAAGGAGAAGATTGTCACTGCGCTGATCCTGGTCTTCTCTGATTGGAAGAAGGAATCTCATGTGCATGTGGACGTTTCATGTATTGCACTAGGAGTAGTACTGACACAGGCCAGTGAAAGGGAGTTGGATCATCCTATAGCGTTCACATGTAGGAAGCTGTCCAAAGAGGAGAAAAATTATTCCACAACAGAGCGCAAAGGATTAGCTATGGTGTACACGCCAGGGAAAATTTTAAGAACCCCCCCTAAATTTATAAATATAATAAATGGGCGAATCTCCATGGTATATAGGAAAAATGGAAGGCGATTTTATCAATAATATAATATGTATATATAATTTTTTGGCAAATCTCTCACTAGGCATGGCGAATATTTTACTCAATTATAAAATCTTGTAAGATCTTGGTGAGTCTTTCACTAAATAATAAAACTTTGTAAAGTCCTAGTGAATCTTAGCATAGGCTACATGCTGGTTTAATTCCCCCATTTAAATAGGCTACATTCCAGGCGAATACCATGGGTCAATACCATGTGCCATTTTGGTGAATACCATGGGTCAATACCATGCGCCATTTTTATTTTTGTTAGAATATTTTACTCAATTATAAAATCTTGTAAGATCTTGGCGAGTCTTTCACTAAATAATAAAACTTTGTAAAGTCCTAGTGAATCTTAGCATAGGCTACATGCTCGTTTAATTCCCCCATTTAAATAGGCTACATTCCAGGTGAATACCATGGGTCAATACCATGTGCCATTTTGGTGAATACCATGGGTCAATACCATGTGCCATTTTTATTTTTATTAATTCTAATATTAGGGTTAATAATGGTTTTTTGCGTGGTATTAATAACAATCTAGTCCATGGTATTTGTCCCATAGTATTTTGGCCATAGGTTTCACCTAAATATAAACCATTTTTTGAGTGTTCGTAAATATAAGGTGACTTATGGAGTAAATATAAAAAAAATGTTTTATTTGTTTACCATACCTCTCGTTTATTTATATTTTTATTAATTTACCATACCTCTTTTACAAATATGGTATTTGGCCCATAGGATTCACTTAAATAAAACCTCTTTCTTTAGCCTTCATAAATAGAACAATAGAACGAGGGTTATGGACTAAATATAAAAGGAGGTTTTATTTATTTACGATACGTCTAGTTTATTTATATTTTTATTTATTTACCATACCTTTTGAGTAAGTATAAAAAGAGGTTTTATTTATTTACCATACCTCCACTTTACTTATATTTTTATTTGTTTACACCCTTACATGTATATAAGGTGACTTATGGAGTAAATATAAAAAATGTTTTATTTATTTACCATACCTCTCATTTATTTATATTTTTATTAATTTACCATACCTCTTTTATAAATATGGTATTTGGCCCATAGGATTCACTTAAATAAAACCTATTCTTGAAAATGGGCGAATGGATTCACTTAAATAAAACCTATTCTTGAAAATGGGCGAATGGATTCACTTAAATAAAACCTATTCTTGAAAATGGGCGAATGGATTCACTTAAATAAAACCTATTCTTGAAAATGGGCGAATGGAAGGTTGTAAGTCCTAATTTCAAGGGCTAAATTTACCTTTTTTACCCTCTCCCTTAAAATAAGGTGGGCTATTTGAGGTGATTTGTAAAAATGTACTATGATACAAAATATTCACCCACTAAAAATTTAAAACCCCTTAATTTCGCCAAAGGGCGAACATTCGCCCCTAAAATTATCCTTGGTACACGCTCCAGAAGTTCATGCACTATTTGTTGGGTGGACACTTTAAGATGTATACGGACCATTCCGCATTGAAATACCTAGTCAACAAGCCTATTTTGGGGGCAAAGATGTTCAAGTGGCTGTTGTTGTTCCAGGAATATGATTTTGAAGTTATTGTGAAACCGGGACGCTTGAATGCTGGATCAGATCATGTTTTGCGCATTGAAACAGGGGAGGAGCCTACTAATTTGGAGGAGGAGCTACTTGACGTATAGCTCTTTGCAGTTCGCATTGTGGACAATCACTTTGAAGATATTATACACTTTCTGATGACAGGTATGGCTCCGGAAGGATATACAAGCCAACAGGAGAAGGAACTGGTGGTGCGCATGACACTTTTCTATCATTGTAGGGAAATTGTACAAAATGGGATCAAATGAAATATTGCGCCAGATTTTGAATGAAATAGCATCCTCGCTGAGGCTCGTGACAGAGCCGCAGGAGGACATTATGCAGGAAAAGCAACAACGTAGAGGATTCTACATGATGGGTTATAGTGGTCAACCTTGCATAAGGATTCAAAAGCGTATTGTAGGGCATGCGACGCATGCCAAAGGATGGGCAAACCCTCGTGCAGGGATGAGCTGTTGCTGAATCTGCAAATATCACTACAACCCTTCCAGAAGTGGGCAATTGACTTTGTAGGACCAATTCAGCCTCCAGGGAAGAAGATGGGTGCACGATACATCATCACCGCAACTAAGTATTTAACCAGATGGGCGGAGGCACAACCTATGAATGATTGTACAAGCACTGATCCGGATTTAAACAGGAACGCAATAAACTATAGAGATAACCATAAAGACAGATATGCAACGGAAATAATCCTTTCATTAATGGGAAATACTGAAATATGCTTACAAATGGAAAGAGAAATAACCCAGCTAGGGCGATGGTAGCTTATCTCTAAGAAGAGATGTGTGGGCTACATGCCTCTGAACTGTTCCGAACTATGTTACAATGAGGCTCGAAGGCCTATTTATTGTTGAGAAACAATGGAAAACCCTTAACATTCCAAAACCTAACCCTAGAAGATGAAACGCCAAACTGTGGGCCTCGTTTGGGTAAATTGGTACATCAATTTCCCGGGGTCGTAACTTTGGCATACGATCTCCGTTTGACGCGTACAATAGCTCGTTGGAAAGATCTCTCCAAGGACTATGACATAAAAGACGATTGAGGGCCTCAAAATGGCTCCGGAAGTTTAGGGCCCGAAAAACTGCTAAAAATAGTAAACTGCGCTATAATTAAGGAAACTGAAAAACTGAAAGAGACAGTTGTGGGGGTCCAAATGGGATAGGTGGGTGGCCACCAACATCCACCTGGATCAAGCATGATAGCAGCCAAATTTATCTTTGAGTACGTACTGACATGGTTTGGTTGTCCAAAAATTCTAATGAGCGATCACGATACACACTCTCAATGAGACGATCAACGCAATGACAGAGGAATTTCAGGTTTACCATCAGAAGAGCACACCCTATCACTAGCAGGCTAATGGCATAGTATAAGCATTTAATAAGATACTAGAAAACATGCTAACAAAGGTTTGCAATGCTCAAAGGAATGACTGGGATGTGTGCGTATCCGCGGTGCTATGGACTTATAGGATGACTTGCAAGAAGCTGACTAGACAAACATCGTTCAGACTGGTTTATGGCGTAGAAGTTATGATGCCGATGGAGTACATTGTACCTAGTCTATGCATCGCAGAATTCACAGGAATGGCGGATCACGGAGTCCTAGAAGAGAGGCTCACGCAGCTAATGGAGCTTGAGGAGGATAGATTTCTAGCTGGATTTCATAAACAAGTTCAAAAGGAGCGTGAAAAGGCATGGAATGATCAGCACATCAAACTGTGCACCTTCAAGGTAAATGATTTGGTTTTTTTATATGACAACAAGTTTCATAAATTTCCAGGGAAATTTAGGATGCATTCGTTGGGGCCCTATGTCATCAAGGAGATTACTGATGGTGGAGCAGTTCAGTTGGTAAAATTGAATGGAGAACCATTCCTAGGACGGTTGAATGGTGACCGATTGAATCCATACACCGATGATACGACTAGATGACTACATGATGACAGCATAGTCTTAGTGCTCCAGGCAGCTGCAAGGAGGCTGACTTTAAACTACTTCGCTCGGGTTGGGGAACTGAGCGAAATGAAGAGATGTCACAATGTCATCAAGAACGTGCAGGGAGCTGCGCTATCTAAGAAGGGACCACGCAGGGCAGCTGGAAAGTGACCGTTATGGTCACTGTTCATGACTTGACAGTGGGAAAATTACCAAATGGAGCAAGGGGGCAGCATTTAAGTCCAAATTTAAGGGCAAGATCTGTGAAAATCTGCCGCTAATCCAGCATTTATGAACGATTTATGGGGGGAATGGTCGGATTTGAATTTGAAAATGCTTATAAATTACAGGTGGCTACCCAGCGAGAAACAGTTGGCATTTTGAGAATTAAGCTATTAAGCTCTCAGGCATGTATGAACCCTAAGATCTTTGAAGCTCTGATAATGAGTTCAGTGTTTGAGAAATTTCCAATGGAGACAGAGGAGTTTTTTTCTAGCATTATTTAAGCGCTCGCAGAAACTGTGAGTGCAGGAGAAGAAGGAACTTCCCCATAGGTAGTACTGGCAACTAAGGGAGCTGCCTCGAAGCTTGAAAGCATTTAAGTACCAGAAGAAGTGCCTAAATCACCGAGGACACCTAGGTTGAGGCCTATGTTGACCAACGAGGGTCCAAAATCAAAGAAGGATAAGCATAAAGAGAAACAACCGATGTGTGCATCACCTAGAAAGTATCCACAGATGGGAAAGCCCACCGCGCAGGAGAAGGGCAAGGTGATTGACCTAGAGATTGAAGCCGATGTTGAATAACTCCATGTGGGTGCAGATGACATTGATATGGAGGGGGCAGAGGACGTTGATGTGGAGGGGTCTGGCCCCATTTATAAACTACCCGAGTACATTCCTCCGCGTAGAGGCAAGACAAAGGTTTCGAAGGATATTGATGAAAGTAAGGTCACACTACACACACCCGTACTACCGAACCAAATATTCTTTGAAGGACCTTGCCTGAGGTGCATCCCCCTTTTAAAATTGGAGGACTGGGATCTGGATGATATGGAACACTTTCCCCATTTAGCGATGGATCAACTCATGCACCGTGTCTTCTACAAAGACTCTGGTGTGACCATGCTAGAGCCAAGGAAGTGGGTAAAAGGGGTTGGTAAGGCGGGCCTATTAAACATGTTGTGGGTACCACATTACAACCACACACCCATAACCATGATAGTGATCAAGAAGCTGCTATGCTTGGTGCACGATGGGTGTTTGTGGCTAGAAGAGTTGATACCCATCACTGACATGTTGATCCATAGGATCACTCGGCTACCGCACTTGGGAGAAAATCTGGTCATGGTGTTTGGTGAAAATACAGGTGAGTGCAACCTCACTGAAGAAATGAAGGACAAATTAAAACTCACTAAGAAGTCATGCGGCTACGCCATCACAAGTATAATTGACCCCGTGGTCAAAGTAGCAACCTAAATCTTGACAGGAAAGATTATGCAGAAGTGTCGCGCAGATGAAATGTCGGCACCAGTAGTAGCATTAGCGGCCCAGTGCATAGAGGGCATATAGTTTAACTGGCCGCGCTACCTCTATGGCATGGGAGCTTCACTAGGGGATCAATACCATACCACGTGAATTCATATTGGGGGATATATATTGCAAAAAAATGGCATATGTATTGGGGGATATATAGGGGGTAAAGGGTTTTTATATTGGAAGTTATAAAAAATGGAGCTCAAAGTTAATGGAAAAATATAAAGGGGTATAAAAAATGTTAATGAAAAAATGGATACCTACAATATCTAGTGAAAATAGGGGTTTTTTTAATTGGGAAGGTGTATTGGGTTTGTATTGGTAGGGGGTTAAATAATGTGATTTTTAGAGGCATTTCCCAATATGTAGTTAAATTAAGGGTATTGTTTAATATTCCACAAACACACGTGATACATTAGAGGTTCATTGAGTGAAGCCCTCCGTGCTCTGTGCTGAGTTCCTCGCGAACTGTAGAGAGGCACATGATCACAACAAAACATTCCAATATGCATTGCTATTGTTGTCCATAGTGCTAGTCACGTGAGAGTTACCATAGGATAGCCGGTTTCCTTCGGTCGCACCCAACCTACTTAAAGCAACGAAGTTCGCTTCACTATGGGCTATGAAGGACCCTCAAAGGGTCAAGGACAGCAAGGTCTTTTGGATCTTTATGGAGATGAGTATCGATATGGCCATCAACTACAAACCGGGGTTGTCACCAACCATTTTTCAGAAGTTGCAAGAGTATGTGGAGTTCAAGGCTGACTTCCACCATGTCTCAATAGGTGCGTGAAAGGATCCTAAGCAGAAATGGTATGACCTGTCATACCTGGTCACAGACAACGTGATTACAGCGGTCCTCGACCATTGGCTGGCAGATTGGCGCACTGCCTCGGACTGATAGCTGGGTCTAGCAAGTTTGCAACAAAGCGGAAAAAGGAAGAGGCCAAGCTGAAGATGGAACAGTTGGCCACGAAGAGAAAAAAGGAGGCTGAGGGCAAGGCTAAGGCAGAGCACGACGCCGTGAAGGAGACGGGAGGACATGTGGAAGAAGAAGAGTGCAGCTCTGACAGGAGTCAGAATTTGCCTTCCCTAGAGACAGAGGAGGAGGACCAACAGTTGGAACAGGGAGGAGCAAACCCAGAGACTAATTTGTTCCACATTAAGTGCAATAGAGATCCAGAGAAGGTAGGGCCATGAAAGAAGTCTAAGGCCAACAAGACTTCTCTCGATCTGATCACCTTAATAGAAGGTGATTTGAATGATATTGGTGATACGGTAAGGGATGCCACCGCAGAACTATTGTAGTAGTTTGAGCTACAACAAAAGAAGGTCTTGGGTGCCATTAATGCGGGCCTGCGCGAGCTGTAGATCCAGGCATCACAGGTATAGACCAGCATGGGACGAAGCAGCGCGGCATCAACTAGTTTGGCGCTCGGCACATTGGAAGCTACAAGAATGGTGCGCAGACTGGATCCCTGGGAAATAGTGTTGTTGGAGGGAGCGCTAACCATAGAGACTGAAGCTGGGAGGCCCATTGTCAATGCCCTCAAAGGAGTTGGGCTCAATTTTCTCACACTTCCCAGTGAGGTGCTTCACATTTTGCAGGATGGCGTGATCACGGAACTTCGGGCCTATGAACAATGCATGTTTTAGGTAATCAGCGAGTAGAAAGTCAACAACGCTCAGATGATTGTATAAAGAGATTCCGCTATTGACCTCGTCAAAGCCATCATAGTCAAAAATGAGTGCATAACCAAGGGAGTGGCTAAGGCATGTAGGTATGTCCCAAAGCTAGACATTCTCGATGATGCACCAGTAGATGTGCAGATTCAGAAGCTCGTTGCCAGCGTGCGCGATGCAAGAACAAAGTTGGCGAAGGTTCAGTTTGACCTAAACCTCAAGATTGTAGAACTGTAATTGAAGGCCTAACCTTCAACTCTGCCAAAAGTCAGAGAGCAGCACAAGACAACTGTGAAAGACGTCGTGGCAGCAGTGGAAAATGTAGTAAAGGATTGCACTGCGCTCTTCAAGCAGTCGCTCAAAGTAGTCACCAGCCTGCAAGAGGACCCCAATGTACAGAGGCTAGAAATGGAGGCGTGGGAGCTGCAACAATGATATGACGAAGTTAAAGCGATGATGAAAACCATCACCATCACACAAAAGTTAGAAAAGCTATAGGAGGTAAAGGCGCTGAAAGAGCAGGTGGACATAGCTTAGCACAAGGAATTAGTGTTGAAGGCTTGCTTGAAGCCTTGGCTGGACGAGGCATATTTTTTCATGGCTACTATTGAAGGCAAGCTCACTAGTCTGTAGGTGACTCAGCATAAGATACAATCAGATAGTGCAGGGCCAGTGACGGAGCAGCTAGTCGAGGAGATGAAGCAGGCGGTAACACACTGCACTACCGAAGTTGGAATAGTCCAAGTGGCGTTGGGAGGTCTTCGTGACAAGATCTCCACGCCAGCTGAGTGACTCAAGGGCAAGTCACCGTGTTTTTGTTGGGGGTCCATTGGGAATGGGTCCCCTAGGGTCAATTTTGGGGTTAAAAGCCCAAGTTTTGGGGCAGAAAGGCTGAATTTTTTATAAAGGAATTTAAAGTCTCTGCATTTTGTGGTCACAGAGCATGAAGATATCAAGAGTCGAAAAGGGTTGCTGCCCTTAGTTTAGATAGGTTGGGTCAGCTTGATGAGATTTGAAGTGTTAGAAGTGTTTTTAGGAAGAATTTATAGATAGAGTCATTGATGAATCTGTGAAGAGCTAAGAGTGAGAGTCTTAGCATAGGAAAGAGGCTCTGCATCTGAGTGCATAGAGGTCTAGGGTAGAATTCCGCAGATGAGTGCACGGACCCCTACAGCTGTGTACGTAGGCCAGTTAGAGTTTGTACTAGAAATCTGAATCATCAATAAAGAGAAGTATTCTAAAATTACAGTGTATTTTACTTCTGTAAATTGCATGTGATTATGTTATGTTAAGCACTAGGTTTATGTTTTATTGATAATTTGATGTGTGAATATATGTGTTTTCCTCTGTTATATGAATGCAAGTAGAGATATATGTTTACGTGAAGACAATCTTAATTGCATGGTAGAGTTGGCGAACACTTAAGATAATTCAGGAAACTATACAGTAAAATAGTTACAGAGGCACGTAGGTGCCTAAATCGTTTGTTAAAGTTACGCGAAGGATGATCGTGGACCTTCGCAAAGGTTCTGAAGAAATAATAAAGAAGTACATCGATAAGCCCTAAAGGCTTATCGATCTACACGAAGGTAGAGTTAAAGTGTAAAACCGACATCACAACCATCTAGAGGTGCTGAAACTTGGTTCCTGCATCCCCCCATAATGCGTCGGGTGAGAGTTCAATCCGCACTCCGTGGATTGTTGCCGAAAGGGCCATTAGCGTAGGGATTTGCTTGGATGACTAACACTAAACCTGAGTCAGGGCCCATCAAGTGAACATAACTATACCAATATCGGTCATGTTTTAACTTCCATCATCTTTCATCTCGATGTGCATCTGGATATCCTTCTCCTCCAAATCACTGAAAAATTATTTGTTGCATGTCATGTGGAATGAGGCATTGTTGTCGAGATACCACACACTACCCATCATTGTGCTTTCCATGCATGCAATGAGGGTAAAATCAAGTTCGAACTGTGAATTCAAGGCTTCACCCACTGCTCCTCCTACGGTCTTCTTTCTTGATTTCTTGTGTGGACACTTCATTGCATAGTGCCCGAATTCATGAAAAAGAAATCACTTGATTCTGGACAAGTCTTTATTATTTCCCCCTTGACTCAAATATTCTTTGGATTGGGGTTTATTCCCTTTCTTTGCCTTTCAATGCCTTTCCATCCAAGGCACAGTTATCCTCATCCTCGCCCTAGGATGAATTCTAGTCTCTGGTATTCTGCATTATTTCTTCTTGCACTATATCAGACCATAACCACTCCCAACTTGGTAGTTTCTCTCTACCTTTTACCAAATCTTGATAGTTATGCCAGCTCTTGGGAAGGCTCAAAAGGGATACAACTACCAAGTTTTCTTCTGATACATAAAATTTTGTGGATATTCCACTATATAGTTCGTCACAACAGATCTAATAATATTAGAAATTCTACACTATTACAATTTTATTTAATTTCTAGATCTGTAGATTTTATTGTAATTAGTGCATGCATGTAAATGGAAATTATTCAAAAAATTAGAGGTCGACAAAATAAGCACAAACACACACAAGACACAAGATATTCTCTCTGAGAAACCCTTTTAGGAGAAAGCCCAACTGGAAGGTGAGGCCGCTTCACTCTCTTTCTCTGTCTGGAAATATGGCTGCAGGTACAAAGAATTAATGTATGTGGCTTGTGGGCTTCTATAGTGCATATATCCTCTCTATTTTCTCTACCTCCTATCTCTCCCATCTATCTTTGCTCAAATATGGAACAAAATTCTTTCAAAATAATGGAATGCCTCTTCCTCCTAGTGGCCCAGTTATAACACAACCCGATAGCCTACTAGTGGTTAAGTTTGACTACATCAATTCTTAACTAGAGTTACAAAATAGACTCTTATAGAGTAATTTACATAAAAAACATGTGCTTAGCCCCTTTTCCATGAATAATGGTGGCTGACATGGCATCCTCCTGAACTATAGGTGTGAAAACAGGAAGGTCAACTTTTGAGTAGCATAACATTTGCATACGAACTCTGATTGACGCACTTCTTGCTCCATTGGAAAGGTCTCTATCTGTAGAATATCATGAAAATGTGCCATAATAAAGAGGAAAAATTTTACCCTAAAAAACCATCATTTGATGCCTCAAAATTCTCCCAGAAGGTTTTAGACCCTGTTTCACCAAACTGGGTCTTGCTAGTAAAAATGGTCCCGTGAGTTGATTCCTCCACTTTTTCCACTCCAAATTCATTGAGATGGATGAAAAAAAAATATAATGATCTAATTCGTATCACACATCCCCATTTTGGGAGGATTTTGGTCCCAAAAAACTTTTACTGAATGAGGTGAGGAAAGTTTTCCTCCACCTTCTCTCTGGTGTACCATTGAGCTTTGCCTAGAAGTTGTCCCTTCAACCCAATCTATCAAAGGTCATGTTGCCCATGTCTTGTAGTTCTAGAAATATTCTAAAAAACTATATCTTTTTTCAACTCTACCTAAGCGTCTGGTGCCAAATCCTCTGTAGAAGATAGGACTTGTTTCGCTTCATGATCTAGCATGGATGGCTCATAAAGTTTCAAATTCTCTACATTCACAATTGAGTAAATGCACATATATGGGGGTAAACTGAGTTGATAGGAATTATCACCCACTTTTTCTAGTATCTCAAAGGGACCTTAACTTAGAGCCCTTATTTTCTTACTAGGCCCGTGCATCCTCTCCTTCTTCAACTGCAGCCATACTTTGTCTCCCACCTTGAATGATTTGTGTTGATCATGCCTAGCCTTACACTTCTCGTGAAAATTCTGTTGTGTTTCCTATACTTGTAGATGGATATGTCTGATCTTCTATATAAATTTTCCATCCCTCAAAGCATCTCATGTAATATCTTCCCTCACTTCTCCTTGTTGCCCATATGAAATATCCAAAGGTGAAGGTGGAAAATATCTAAAACAAGTATCAAATGGGAACTTTACTGTAGAAGTGTGGATTTCTCTCTCATAAGAATGTTGTATATATACCAGATTTTCATTCCAAGTCTTCGAATGATTCTGGTTGTATCCGCTCAGAAGCACAAAAGTCTTGTTGACTACTTTTTGCTGTCCATCTCTCTATGGATGGAATGTTGTAGATCTCTTCAACTTTGTGTCCATCTTCGCCCACAACATAGTCCATAATGCACTGAGAAATATCATGTCCTTGTCTGAAATGATGCTCCTTGGTATCCAAAAGTGCACCCAGACCTTTCCAAAGAACAATTTTGTTACTTCTTTTCCACTGATGGTCTTTTACAGGGCATCAAAACACACATCTTGTTGAACCTATCAATTACCACGAACAAGTAGTCATGTCCCTTCATGGTTGTCATTTATCCTCCTACAAATTCCATGGAATTGCTTTCCCAAGGACGAGTAGGTATAGATAAGGGATGATATAGACCATGTTTCATGTTGTTAGGGTTGCTAGTACAACAAACCATCATTCTCTTATGAACCTAGCTACCTGCTCTTGCATCTTGGGCCAATACACATACCTCTGCAAGTTAGCCACAATATTCCCTACACCAAAGTGCCCTGCAACCTTAGAGGTGTAAACCTCTCTAATGAGCTACAAACACTCACCTTTACGAACACATATCTTATCCAGCCTATAGAGTAACCCATCCTTGAGATGGTATTCAACGATGTTGTCACCATCATGCGCATGGATCTGACTCTACAATTGTTGATACACCTCCTTGAAGTCCTCATCTTCTGAATATGCCTCTCTATATGCATGATGGGTGAATGGCTCCATGTGCATAAGAGTCCCCAAAGTTGTAATCTTTGACGTGGGTGGCCTTGAAATCATATCGCCCAACTTTTTTTGTCTCCCTTCTTATACTTGATCACCAAATGAAAATGTTGTAAAAACCCCATTCACTTGTAATGCTTGCTCTGTTGTATCTTACTCTGGGCCTATAAGTACTATAATGGTTGGTGATATATGTGGATTATTGTCTCCTTTCCCATTAGGTAGTGCTTCCACTTCTTCACAACTTGCACCATGGCATAGATCTCCTTATCGTAGGAATGGTAGTTGAGAACTACCCCATGAAATACTTCAGAATGGTAGCAAACAAGTATTCCTCCTTGCATCAAGACATCTCCCATATCATACCCATTCACATCTATCTCCACTTCAAAGGGTCATTGCAAGTTTGGTAATTCCAAAATTAGTGCTTGACTGGTCTTCTTTAGCTCCTCGAAAGCCTTCTGCTGACCTTTTCCCCACTAGAAACTCTTACCACTTGCTGTTATTCCATGGAGCGGTGCTGCTACCACTGAAAATGAGGATATGAATTTCCTTAGGTACTCTGTTGCCCCAATGAAACTCCTAACCTTAGAAACATTAGTAGGAACCATCCATTTCATGATGGCTTCTATCTTGGAAGGATCTATCTTCAACTCTCCTCCACCAATCACATACCCTAGATACACCAAAGACTGTTGCGCCAACTCACACTTTTGATATTTTCTAGCAACTAGTGATTCTTTAAGGTTCCAGCACCTACATCAAATGTGAATTATGCTCCTCCCAGGTAGCACTATGTACTAGTATATCATCCATATAGACGATAACAAATGAATCTATAAAAGTGTGTAGTATATCATTCATTAATCTCATAAACATAGTTGGTGCATTACATAGGCCAAATGGCATAACTAACCACTCATACAACTATTTCCTGGTTTTGAAGGAGGTCTTCCATGTATCATCTTCTTTGACTGGAACGTGGTGATATCTAGAATTTAAGTCCAACTTGGTGAAATAATTTGTTTGTTGCAACTGATCTAACAGATCGTCTATTCTATGTAGGGGGTATCTATTCTCGAGCATGATTTTATTCAATGCCCTATAATATTTACACATCCGCAAAGTCCCATCCTTCTTTGGAACAATGATAATGGGTGACCCACATCGTGACGTACTCGATCAATTGACACCCTATTACAGTAGTTGCTACAACCGTTTCTTCACCTCACTTTCTACTATAAAAAACTGCCTCTACAACCCAATATTTGACAATGGGGAGTCTGGAAATAACTGGATCTTGTGCTCCACTTCTCTCTTAGGTGGTAACCCTTTAGGCTCTCGAAACGCATCCTTGTATGCCTATAACAACTCCTCCAATTGTTCTTTATGTTTCTTAGTACACCCCTCCAAAGATTCCTTGCGTCTTATTGACTCCTCTTCAGACTGAGTTTCTCTTAAAAACAATAAAACATACTTCTTCTTGGAACTGATCAATTTCTTGGCTTGATTTGCACTTACTAATGAAATTTTTTACTTTCCGTTTTGCACATTGATGATGAACAATTTTCCATCCTTGATGAGCTGTAACTGGTTAGCTCTCCTCATGAATATTGCATCACACATGTACATGTATGGACTCCCAAACACGACTCCACATACATCAAGGGGAACCACATCCGGATCTAATTCATTAATACAATCATCACTGGTATCAAATCTAATTTTGCACTATTTTGTTACCTTCATCTATGTATCCTTATTTACCCATCACAATGGATATGGGTTTGGATGGTCATGAACTTCAAGCCCCAACTTCTTGACCAGATCTGCTGCAATAATATTCTCCTGCGATCCTGAGTAAAACATAGCATTAACCTTTGTCTTCTTGACCTGTATCTTTATATGGAAGAGTTTTGTCATTTATTTCTCTTCATGTTGTTGAAGGCTACTTGAATTCACCTCTTTCTACACTGATGTATAGATGATCTTCTCATCCACGTCCGAGCTAATTTCAACTTGGTTGCACGTGTTAGTGTCAGTATTTCCAACCTTCCTCCAGTGATCAAATATGCTCTTACAAAGTGGTCTCAGAATGTCAAGGTCAAATTTTGTCATTTCAAAGAGTTTTCAAGCAAAATTTGGTCACTAGGCATTAGGTCTAGGGTTTGCTCCCACTCTTTTCAAAGTTGCCCAAATGCCCATCTATGTCACTATTCAACTGAGTCTATCATCATTCATAGGGTTGTCATTATCATCTCAGTGTCTAATGAGTCATTTTACATCTTGTTCATGCTTCAGTTGCGCCTAGGTAAGGTCATTTCCCTCTCCTAGGGTTTTGAAGCCAATTTCTCTTGGGCGGTCAAATCATCAGCAAAACTTGTATCCATATGTTCATACACCTTCCCCTATCCTTAACGTAACTTATCAAACACTTCCCATCACTGAGATCCCCCAAATTCCTCATTTTTGCACAAACCCTAGTTTCTAGCTACAACCTGGCAATTTTCTAGGTTTGGCTTGTGTTTTTCCCTTTTGGACCCCTTCCCCTCGCTCAATCTCTGAGATTCCACTTTCCCTTGCTTCCTAACATCCCTCCCCACTCCCAAAAATTTCCCCAAGAATTTAGAAGCCCCCTATCCCCTTCATTTCGCTCCATTTCGACAAAATTCCTTGTTTCACACATCGGGACAAGTCGCACTCAAATGATGTTCCAGAGCAATAAAAGATGAATTTTGGAAAACTGAGAGAGGTTTTTGTCCATAACATGTGAAAGAAGAAAAACCTCCTTCACTTTTTTCACAGGTGTCATGGTTTTAGAGAAATGTCAAAATTGCAATCGCGAGATCCAAGGAGGTTGGCCAAGGCACTAAAACGACGGAAAAGGCCCGATCCACTCCAAATTTTGGCCAAAGCCTCTTTGACTGAGCATGGTACTTTATTGGGGACTCCCAGCCCAAATTTCAAGAAATTTGGAGAAAATTTTGTCAATTGTGAATTTTTTGTGCCAAACACAGGTTTTCTCCACCAATGGCGCGCGACCCTTTCGTTGGGCAACTCCATTTTGGGAAAACTCAGCATTTCTGGATTTTTCATGAAAAGTTACACTTTCTCAGCCATTACCAAGAAATTTCACGAAGTTTTGGGCCTCCAGAAAGTCAAAAAAAAAGAAAAAAATGACTTTCTACCACATTTTTGACACACAGGAAGCAGTCTTGGGCGATTGCAATTTTGGAGGGGAAAATGACAACCAAATTCATAAATTCCACTTGGGTTGGAAAGTAGACATACAGGCCTTTCCAACCAGCCCACTTTTGCCTCATTTGGACACCTGGAAGTGCCTCAAAACTGCCTCCAAAGGCGCGCGACCCATCAGGCAGTTTGCACAGGAATTCAACCTATAGCTCAACAAAACGCAGTTTTGACTGGATTTGAATTTTTGGAGTTGATTTTCATCCTCCTTGTTGTAAATGATGTAATTTTATGATATTTTGACACTTATTTATCTCTTCTAGAAGATTCATTCATAAGATAGGCAAAAATTTAATGAATGAATTGGTTTCCTAGCTTATAGAGGCAAGTTGTTTTGACTGCCTAGATTTTAGTGCTCAGTTTAGAATTGGTTGAAACAGCTCCTAGAAGGATGAGCTCGACCCCTAGAGGCAAGGAAAGGTGTTAGCTTGCCTATATTATGTATTTTCTTAGTCATTTTCAGAGGTTGGGAAGGTTGGACTCTTGAGGGATAAGCTCTATTGTATTACTCATTGTATCTCTGCAATTTTTGGCAAAGGAAGACCAGGGTTTTGCAATCCTTTTTGGGATTCTTGTGGTCACATGTATTGATGGTGTGTTTCTCTTTGTACTTGTAAGTGTGTTATGTGAATCATTTCCTTACGTTTCCTTCTACAAATAAGGCAAATGAAGTGTTAAAGTAGAATTCATGACTGTCATGCTCTGCTTTTAAGTTTGCTTAATATCAATGTTTTCAACTGTTTAAGGGGAATTCAAGGTTATTGATTGCTCTCCTTAACTCCTCACCAGTCATTCTCATCCATCCACCTCTATCAAAGGCATCAATACTGTCTCCTACCTCGCCCCAAAGAACCCCCTGCAGAAACTGTGTCCAATCCCCGCACCAAAATTTGCCCTTCCCCAACTTTCCACCAAAATCCTAAAACTCCCCAATTCAAACTTTTTAATCAGTTTACTACCCTAAAATCAATGTTTCCCTATTGGTTATCTCGCCCATTGAAGATCTTTACCGAGATAAACTGGAGAGAGCCCTCTCCTGCCCCGTAGGGCTAGCTACGAGGCTAAGTGGTTTGATGTTGCCTTGGAGTTTACCTTTTTTAGCCTGAGGTGAAATTCCAAGCGCTAACAGCACGAATCAGTGGCCATGAGATTCTTCTTCTTATTATCTTTGTTCTTGTTCTTCAGGTTTAGCTTTGGATGAAACTTCCAACACTTCTCCTTTGTATGGCCATCAATGTTGTAGTGGCTACAGTGGTTGCTAGGATCTTTTCACTGGTATGTTGTGGTTGTCGTCTTTTTATCTTTTCCCCCTTTTTTCTTCTTATTCCCCTCCTTAGAAGATTCTTATTTCTCCTTCTTCTTCAATCCACTTGATTGCACTCTCTTTAGGCCTATGTTCTCTAGGTACTATTCCTGTACACAAGCTTCACCACCAATTTGGGCTTGAACAACCTCACTTGCTCATGCAGATGGTAGTG
This sequence comes from Pinus tabuliformis, assembly GCA_031772625.1. NCBI lineage: Eukaryota > Viridiplantae > Streptophyta > Pinopsida > Pinales > Pinaceae > Pinus > Pinus tabuliformis. Next base: position 834,508,693 of record CM062815.1, read on the forward strand.
CAGACCCCCCGAATTATTGAGGAGTAAATCTGGGTTCTTTGGAGAGACACCCAACATTATAACCATATTTATGAATTATGTGGTGTGCTCCCGCATGCTATCGCTCGGATTTTTCCTGAAGTAATGTCGTCGGATCCACTAGTCCTCCACATACCTAATGGGATAAAAATGTGACATAATGAGGGTTTTGAAATCCTCCCAATTAGTCACTAGAGGTTCTCACTCCAACCTCCGGGTTTTTGTGTGGCTCTCCCACCAAGTCAATGCATGGCCCTATAATTTTAGCCTCGCGAATGAGATTGTTTTCCCTTCCTCGAGATAATGGATCTTAAAATAAAATTATGGTTGTTGCAACCATTGGTTCAACTTTAGAGCATTGATCTTGCTGTGGAATGGCATGATATCAACTTTTTCTTCCATTTTGAATAAGGATTGATTCACGACACTTGAACTAGGTTGATCTTTTCTGGGTAATTTCTTCGGATGGTTCTCTGTGTCTTCCTGATCTACCGATCCTCCTTTTGATTTGTACTCTGCATTTGAACCCCCATCTTCTCCAAATATCCCCAACTTATTGCTTAGGGTCACCATGAGGTTGTTTACACTGTGGTTTATATCCGCTACTTTTTGTTCAAGCCATGAAAACCTCATTTTTGCAGTATCACGAGGTTCGTTTACAAATTTGTCGCCCATGATTAGGGCTTTATGAAATTCGGTCCCGCCGATCTGATCCCTGCAATCTCCACAAAATACCCAAATAAAATCACTCTAGTACCAAATTATCCATAAACTTCCGTGGAAATTTCACTAGACAATTCGTCACAACAAATATGATAATATTATACTAAAAATCTGAGATTCTACACTATTACAATTTTATTTAATTTCTAGATATGTAGATTTTATTGTAATTAGTGCATGCATGTAAATGGAAATTGTTCAAAACAAAAAATAAATGCATGCACACACAAGACACAATATATTCTCTTTGGGAAACCCTTTTGGAAGAAAACCTAGTAGGAAGGTGAGGCAGCTTCACTCTCTTTCTTTGTCTGGAAATATGACTCAGGTACAAAGAAGTAATCCCTATGGACCATGGGTTGCTATAGTGCATGTATTCTCTTTGTGTACTCTACTTCTTATCTCTCTTAGCTATCATTGCTCAACTATGGAACAAAATTCTCTCAAAATAATGGAATGTCTCTTCCTCCTAGTGGCCCAGTTATAACACAACTCAATAGCCTACTAGTGGTTAAGTTTAACTACATAAAATATTAACTAGAGTTACAAAATAGACCCTTATAGATTATTTTACATCGTAAACATGTGGCTATCCCCTTTTCCATGAATAATGGGGGCCAGCGCGGCATCCTCCCAAACTATGGGTGTGAAAACAAGAAGGTCAACTTCTGAGTGGTATAACTTTTGCATATAGAATCTGATTGACGTACTTCTTGCGCCATTTGAAAGGTATTTGTGTGTAGAATATAATAAAAAAGTGTTCTGCTAAAGAGGAAAATTTTTACCCCCAAAATTTTTTATTTGAAGCCACAAAATGCTCCTAGAAGGTTTCAGACCCTGTTTCACCAAACTGGGTCCCACTGGTAAAAATGGTCCCGTGAGATGATTCCTCCACTTTTTACACTCCAAATGCATCGAGAACGATGAAAAACAATATAATGATCCAATTCGTATCATCTTCAAGGACAATCACACTGAACCCACCAAGTTCATCACTATTACAGATCCATTTGGGCACATCAATCCCATCATCCATATCAGTGTTTTAGGGCTCATCAAACCCTAATTTTAGTTTCTACATACCCTAAACAAGTCACCCCTTTGAATGCCTCTTTCCCAGAAAGTTTCATGACTTGAAGAGATCCATAAATAGCCTCTAGAGGGTCCAACGCAGGAAGGCCCACGTAAGGGTTCGTTGCAGAGTAGTTAAGTCCATGCCAGGGTGCTCTATAGAGAACTTAGGCTTCCTTTAACCTGCGTTGGGCGAGATTGAGCGAAATTCACATAGGTTTTGGGGAATATTCTTATATTTTGGAGTCATCTAGAAGGTTCCATCTCTTATCAACTCCTGCGAGCTCTAAAATGGATGAGGAATGAGTTAAGATGCATCCTATCCTCTCATCCCTTCCTCCATGGAAATAATTCTAAGTATGGAAGGCCATTCAATGCCACCATTTATGACAAAACCTCCTTCATCTTCCTATAAATTGACCACTCATCTAAGTGATCAGGGGCTAGATTATGTTGAATTGTAAGGAGATATTGTTACTGTGAGATTTGGCTTTGAAGCAAGTATTGTAATCCTACAAGTTTGTCATGCTTTTGATGTGATGTGGATGGGATCCAAGCTAGAGGAATGACTTTGAATCATACACAATGGTTGTAATTCCTTCTTATATTTAATAAAGTGTTTGAACCTTTCTCCAATATGTTTTTTTTTTATAATGCTTATATGTGTGAAATGTATCTGATTCCATTCACTTATATTCAATATATCTTTTTCTTTGATTGATTCTTTAATTTCTGTTGTGTTTACAGGTACTTCTCAAGCATATTAAGTACGATAAGGAGCGATAGGATCAATACTAAGGAGACGAGAGGAAAGCGGAACTACAAGTAGGTCTTCTCATCTTCTCATCTTATCTATTGCTTATAGGGAAAGACTAAAATACTTTAAACTGTTGTTCTAGATATGGCTACTTATCTAGGGAATTAGTATTATCCGGAGATACCAAATTCTCCAAACAAATTGGTGACTTTGCTGGGGAAGATCCTATTTCCTAGTAGTTTATCCACCTCCTAGGACATCCTTGCAGACCCTACTTGTGTTCATTCACTGTATTTCAGCTCTTTTGCATTGAATTTTGGTCAAAAATTGAGGTTAGATTACTCTTGAGTGGCCTCTCAGGAATCAGCGCAAGCTTGGTTAGGGGATAGTTCTTTGCAGAGCACCCTTGAGTGAGAGAAAGTGCTCTGTAGCGCATTTAGGCCCTATTTGACATGCGCTGATCCACCTTAGGGAACATTTTCACCTTTAAATTGAGTTTTTTTTACCAAATCTCCTCCGTTTGATTGCTTGTTGATTGATCAATGAATGTCATGTCTTAGAAAACAAGTTTCTATCTCCTTTTTCAGCCCTATTTTGACTTGGTTGATTAATGTTTCTTAAATCTTTTCTTTACCATTATCGATCCATAGTCAAAGTTATAATATAATTGATTAATCTTTGTTCGAAAGAAAGTGTTGGAAAGTCTTCTTTTCCTTCAAAATAGAAATGTCGTAAAGTCTTCATTCTTGTTAAAGATGGATTGATTGTATGTGCATTAGTTTCCTTTTTTTTTCATCATAAAATTAAGGGATTCGAAAAGAAAAACTTGCATCATTCATATTGCAGTTTTGTGAATGCATGAAAGGAATAGCTAGGGAAATTGCATTGGATGTGCTCTTTTCTCTTTGTCAAAGATCTGATTGCTCTATCCCTACTAGCTAAGGTTTTCATTGTTCAATTGAATGAAAATAATGCTTATCATATTAGTTACATTTTAGGAATTGCAAACATACATCACGTGGTGAACCTTGAAAGGAAAATTCTAAAGAAGATCAACTTAAATTTATCTAAATTTACCTAATGGAGCATTGTCACCTAACGAAAAACATTTAGAGGCCTAGGCTAGAGACGTGTTTCGGCGTTGTAAAACATAGCAGTTTTTGCTAACTTGTTTGCAATACATCCAAGTGCGATACCTCATTCCACGTACATAGGTATATCGTAGCTCGTCCATGTACCTTTGAGTATATAGGGCGGTCTTACAGTACATAAAGTATATGGGAATGCTCTCACTGTGTGGTTTTGCATTAGACAACGCTAATACGGATTTGGCCTCCATGTAATTTCAGGTATATATGGGAGGACAACACTAGGTTTCTATCCATCCTTAGGTAACCGAGTTGGCCACCTTGTACACTGTGATACACCGAGCACAACATTCGGGGAGATTGCCTACCCGTACTTCTCGGTTTGTCGAGAGGTATTATGCAATTCACAGTTGCTTAGTAAACCTTTTGCCTAGATTATCCCTTCTTGTTTTGTTATGTTACTTTGATTAAAATAAAATTAATTGACTATGTATAACATCTTCCACACTCGCTCCTTAGTTGATCTTAGGTTGAGACATATGACGAAAAATCTGAAGTCCACCGATCAGGGAATTCCTTTTGATGGGAATCCGAGTCCTTTTCCTCCTTTTGGAAATATTGGTGCTCCCTTTATGGCTACATTGTCCCTTCCAGGATTTACCATTGGCTTGCCAGTATGGTTGTTTTCAACCTCCTTGGGTAAAAATGTCATGATTTCTTTGCAATCGAGTACTCCTCCAACTGGACGAAATCAACCTCCAGTTGATCCTAAAGTTAACCCTTTGCCTTATTCCTCAATTGTTTCTTCCTCCCCTTCTTCCTCTTCGCCTGGTGAAAGTATTGGTACTAGTAACGAAGTGGCTAAGGAGAAGGAGAAATAAAAGAAGAAGAAGAAGAAGCAAATTCAACAGAGGGGAACCAAGCAACCATTGCTTTGAATGCAACATCTGATGAGAAATCGTTCGTTAAGCCTCACAAAGTTCAATATCCATGCAAACTTTGTACGGGAGACCATCTTCTTCAAAAAATTTCTAGTATTCCTCAGATCTTAGAAGAATGGTCTTCCCATTCACATCATCTTGTGTCATCAACTTCTGGAGATCATGCTGGTGACACATTATCAACTATTGGTAGCAAATTTCATGGAAAGAAGGGTAAAGTTAAGTTTCCCTGTAGTTTATGTGAAGGGAATCAACCCATTCACCTTTGTGCCTATCTGGATGAAGCCCAAAAAGTGTTGGATAACCATCCTACTTCACTGCAACGACTTCCATATGGTTACAAGAGACTATCCCTTAATCCTTCACTAGTTGATAAGTTGACTGACCAAAATCAACCATCGGGCAAACCCACTCTCTGTGAATGTGAATCCCATGAGTCTATACTTTACCAATCATAGGTTGAGGAAATAGTTGACTCGATTTCACCTTCAGTTAATCGTACCTTTCCCGAAGAGAGTGAATATGATACCACTCAGGTTCTTTTTGTTTTTTCAGATTCCAATGACCTTAGGGGCAACCCTCCTGTTCCATCAAGACAAGAGGAAAATCCTCTCATTATCGTAACTCAAGGGGATAATACTCCCTCTCTTACTGTACCCCCTCCAAGTAGTCTAGTCACTTCCTTTGATTGGAATCGACTAGCAGGATTTCGTCTTCCTTCTTATGTGCCTTTCCAGATCATAGTACGAGTTTGTAATATGATTGTATCTAGCACTATTATAGATGAAGGTGCATCTGTGAGTATCCTTTCCTCTACTGGTTGGCAAGCACTCGGTTCACTGCCACTTGTGCCTATTACCCAGAATCTGTTGGATTTTAATAGAGGAACTAGTCAACCATTAGGGATCCTTCCTCAGTTGCCTATTACTTTGGGAGGAAAAATCGTTTATCTAAATGTGATGGTAGTCCCAGGCCCTTTAGATTACAATTTACTTCTTGGGCGCGACTATGTTTAAGACATGGGAGCTATTGTTTCAACACTCTTTCGAGTGATTTATTTCCCACATGAAGGAAGAATTGTCACCATTGACCAGCTTTCATTTCCGAGTCCAAATATGGCTTCCAGTCAACCATCTTCCCTAAGTGGTCCTTTGTTACCATTGGTATCATCCTAGCCACAAGTTAATTGTGTGGCAACCCGTTCCATGCCTACATCAACTGACGATCAATTCAGTGATGTTGTACATTATGTACTGGGGGTATTGGAACCAGATCTCTCTAATGGATTCCTTGCTACGGATCCCTTCCAGAGCATTGTTCTCCCATATGATGAGAACCTCTTGGAAGTCATGAACTCTTATGAGTCGTGATCAAGGGTCTATGAGGATAGTTCTTTTACTGTGCCAACCTCATTAAAAAAATGAAACAGGTCCCTGAGCATAGTTCCTTGTCTTGTGTTAAGCTCGTTAAAAAATGAAACAAGGGTCTATGAGGATAGTTCTTTTACTGTGTCAACCTCGTTAAAAAATGAAATAAATGGCATGAGCATAGTTCCTTGTCTTGTGTCAAGCTCGTTAAGAAATGAAACAAGGAATATGAGGATAGTTCCTTGTCTTGTGTCAACCTCATTAAAAAATGAAACGGGTTCCTGAGAATATATCTTTGTCTTGTATCAAGCTCATTAAAAAACGAAACAAGGAATATGAGGATAGTTATGTTACTGTGTCAACCTCATTAAAAAATGAAACAATGACCCCTGGAGCAAAGTTCCAATTCGAGTCTTTGATTAGATCTCGTAAAATCCCAGTTGAGCCTTTCACTTGATCTCGTATATGAACTTTCATTCCATCCACATCATAGTCACGAGTAGTCTACTTAGGTGAATGTAATGAAGCTTGGGGGGCATGCAACTAGTAGTAAAGTTAAGTTTTCTTGTAGGTTATGTGAAGGGAATCACCCCATTCACCTTTGTCCCTATCTGGACGAAGCCAAAAAGGTGTTGGATAACCATCCTGCTTCACCGCAGCAACTTCCATCTGGTTACAGGAGACTCTCCCTTTCATCATGTTGGGGGCATGTAAACTAATCTCAAGCATAGTTCTTCGTTTTAAGCTTGTGTAAAAATGAAACTGAATCCAAGCATAGTTTTTCATTTCAAGCTTGTGTAAACATGAAACTAAATCCAAGCACAGTTCCCTATGGTTCAAGCTTGTGTAAAAATGAACCCTTCCATTTTTAACCCTCGTGATTTCCATTCTATCAACCTCTTCCGTCAGATGAGCCTTGGTTTTTTCCCCTTCCATCGTCACTATCTGCTTGGCTGATCATACGCTTTCACTTGGTTATTTTACCCTTTTTGAGGAACAGTTGCAATGAGTGGTCTTATTAGCTAGCCTCTTCACATAAATCAACATGTTTTGAGAAGTTCCAACTTCATTAGAACCAGTTGCTATCCTAGACACCACTCGTTCCTCAAAATGGAGTCCTCTTTAAGCTCTTTTCAGACTCTCTAAATATGAAAATATTGTCGAGTGCTTGTCCTTTTCAGCTCATTAACGGATTGGAAATGGCATCTAATTAGTATAATTTTAACCCTTTTTCGGGCTAAGATAGATTATTTACGAAAAAAGAATATGTTGACTGAACATGGTCAATAGGTTCTCTCTCGTATTGTTTTACGATTTTTTGGGCTTGAGAGACAAATCTACGAAAAAGAACTTGTGGAGTTTTCTTTTCATCCCTTTTCAAAATCTCTAAACATGAAAAGGATCGAGTTATCTTTGTCATTAAACTCATTAAAACATCAAATAATGACAAACTTGTCCATCTAGACAAGACCGAGTTTCACCTTCGCTAGACTCGTTAAAACATCACATAGCGATGGATTCACCCGAAGGGTGGAATTATACAACAAGCATATATTATCCTCCTCAAGCTTGATAAAAAATAAAGAGGTACTGATCAGAAAATGACTAGGGAAAATGGGAAAAAGGGGAAAACCACTTTACGGTAGTAGGTCGCTATTGAACATGACACTTTCACTTCATCACCGTGACTATTTGGGCTGCATTATCTGCTTGACGGTTATCATACTTATGGTCTATCACACCATCCATCACTTTTGTTTTGGGTCAATGCTACCAATTCATTCAGACTATTTGGGTTGGGTTATCTGCTTGATGGTTATCATACCTATGGTCTATCACACGATTCATTACTTTGGTTTTGGGTCAATGTTGCCAATTCATTTAGTGTCGCTGATATGTTCAAGAGAAGTCATTCAGTTAAAATTCATCCTTTACAATACCATAAACCTTCATTTTCATAACCACCATTACTTAACCTTGTGTCATCTGTCAAATTCCATCTCCAAAATCACTACACTCATTTTGTGTCGTTGATGTGGGATACATCAAGGCCCTCCTGTGACAAGTCACTTCTTGTCGACATCAAAAAATTATCCAAGAAGTTGACTTAGAAACACCCTTCCAGTACCTTAAGGCTTTCATACATCAATAATAGGTTTCTCGCTTCCGGCGATAGGTTAACATCAATGGACTTCGACCGAAATACTTTGTATGGTGTTCAGCATCAAATCATCCATTCACATCGTGCAGAATGTACTACAGTAACTTGAGGATCATTATCATTATTGATGATTTCTCTCACATCTGTTAACAACTTACATCATTGGCTGGTAATCAGATGGTGTCTTCCCATGTTCGACTTCAAATCACATATTCACATGGTTAGACTTGTACTTGAGTGAACGATTGAATGATATAGAAGACCCCAGATCTAGTTTCATCCATCTGGGTTGCAATTTCAGGAGTACTAAATCATATGTACAATGGCTTTACATTGATATTCATTCCAATCATGGGTATAAATCTGTATACGACTATTTATGTACATGTAATGAAATTTTATACAATAAGCATGGGTATGCCTTCCCTCAGTGATTCATGTAAAAATAAAAAATCATGATATATGTATTGTAATTGATGCAGGTCATCTTCCACTTTGATACCTCCTCATCACATTGTAAAGCATTTCATTTGACATTGGCATTTTTCTAACTTCATGCTTTAGGGGGTAGTTGTTACAGATCCATTTTGGCACATCAATCCCATCATCCAGATCAATGTTTTAGGGCTCATCAAACCCTAATTTCAGTTGCTACATTCCCTAAACAAGTCACCCCTTTGAATGCCTCCTTCCTAGAGAGTTTCATGACTTGAAGAAATCCTAAAATAGCCTCTATAGGGACCAGCACAGGTAGGCCCATGTAAAGGTGCACTGCAGAATAGTTAAGTCCACGCCAGGGTGCTCTATAGAGCATTTAGGCTTCCTTTAACCTGCGTTGGGCGAGATTGAGCGAAATTCACATAGGGTTTGGGGAATATTATTATCTTTTGGAGTCATCTAGAAGGTTCCCTCTCTTATCAACTCCTATGAGCTCGAAAATGGATGAGGAATGAGTTAAGATGCATCCTATCCTCTCATCCCTTCCTCCATGGAACTAATTCTAAGTATGGAAGGCCATTCAATGCCACCATTTATGACAAAACCTCATTCATCTTCCTATAAATTGACCACTCATCTAAGTGATCAGGGGATGGATTATGTTGAATTGTAAGGAGATAATGTTGCTGTGAGATTTGGCTTTGAAGCAAGTATTGTAATGCTACAAGTTTTTCATGCTTTTGATGTGATGTGGATGGGATCCAAGCTGGAGGAATGACTTTGAATCAGACACAATGGTTGTAATTTATTCTTCTATTTAATAAAGTGTTTGAACCTTTCTCCCATATGTTTGTGTTGTTTTATAATGCTTATATGTGTGAAATGTATCTGATTCCATTCACTTATATTCATTATATCTTTTTCTTTGATCGATTCTTTGTTTTCTGTTGTGTTTACAGGTACTTCTCAAGTGTATTAAGTATGGGAAGGAGCAACAGGATCGATACAAAGGAGACGAGAGGAAAGCGGAACTACAAGTAGGTATTCTTATCTTCTCATATTATCTATTGCTTATAGGGAAAGACTAAAATACTTTAAACTGTTGTTCTAGATATGGCTACTTATCTAAGGAATTAGTATTTATCCGTAGATACCAAATTCTCCAAAATAATCATGATGCTATGTAAACCTACTCAGTTACTACGAAATTGTGTTGTTCATTTGCATATTGATACTTCGAAGCTTGCGCTTGAGTGCCAACTTCATATGGTCACTATTATTCTCAAAAAATTGGTCAGTGCTTTCCACATCGCAAAAAAAGTCCCTTTTCCCTGGAGATTCGAGACAATATGATCCCAAACTCCCTCCAATATGATTCTCCATGTTTTGGCCACATCCTTCTTCCATTGAGAAATATTTTGGGCCTTAGATGCTTGGGGTTTTGCTACATTTTTCTTGATGCATTCTAGTAGCCCATTATCATCCAATATTACCTCCATTCAGTCCTCCCATGCAACAAAGTTTGAGGTGCCTTCCAAGGCATACTCGAGCCTGAGTCCATTGAAATCCATCTTCTCAGTCCTGAAGAAAATATGCAACATTGATCTTCAAATTTGAATCTCATGCAATGAAAACTTTGAAATCTCTTCTCTATAGTGATTCTAGCTCTGATGTCATGTAGAAATTAATGTGTAGATTCAAAACTGCTCATGAAATTTACTAAAATCACAAGAATTGAAGCTACTCTACTTGTCTGGAGAAGTTAATTCACCATCTAAAACAAGAATCATATACATGAAAAAGTAGACATCACATATGCACAGATATTTATCTAGGGGAAAGAAACTGCTCAAAACCCCTTACTATCTATATTGCATTAATCACATAATAGAGAAGAAATACAATGTTTTCTCAAGCCTAAGCACACCCTGCAAGTGTATAGTCTATCCCTTTGCCTGACTGACTGAACTTGATCGAACACTTAGCTAATTTCAAGCCTTCCCAATATCCTATTTCCTTGTGTTATTCCCTTGGGAAACTGCCCCTATTTTTTTAGGAATTCCACACCAAGGAATTGCACAATAGCCTTAGGTAAATCTTTGAATGCATGCACCAGCTGTACACATGGGAATATGCTACAACTGATAGTAAACTGCCTTGGAATATACATCTCAATTAGGTAACTCGAATTATCTACATACAAAAATTATTTTGGGTTGATTGATCAGTTAACTGGTTGATCATTGAGTGCGTTTGAAGTTACATATCTACAACTTGGCGTCGACTAGTTCTTCTAATAGTTAGAACTAGTTAAACTGATAATAACTCATACTAATTGAAATAGATTGCATCAAATTAGAAATCAATCATGTAGAACTGAACTCAAGTGTCTCCAACTCTAATTTATTGATTTAATTGAGTCACAAGAGCCATCTCACCTTGGTGAACTACCTCCAAATATTCTGTTAAAATAGAAATTTGAATTGTAATCTAGTTTGACCAAGGCAAAGTCAAATCTAGATTTTCTTGCTGCATTTTCAACATCTAACCTCTCTCTCTCTCTCTCTCTCTCTCTCTCTCTCTCTCTCTCTCTATATATATATATATATATATATATATATATAGTTCTTCTAATAGTTAGAACTAGTTAAACTAATAATAACTCATACTAACTTAAATAGATTGCAACAAATTAGAAATCAATCATGTAGAACTGAACTCAAGTGTCTCCTACTCAAATTTTTTGAGTTAACTGAGTCACAAGAGCCATCTCACCTCAGTGAACTACCTCCAAATATTCTGTTAAAATAGAAATTTGAATTGTAATCTAGTTTGACCAAGGCAAAGTCAAAACTAGATTTTCTTGCTGCATTTTCAACATCAAATCCCCCCCCTCGCTCTCCCTCTCTCTCTCTCTCTCTCTCTCTCGATATATATATATATATATATATATATATATATATATATATATATATATATATATATATATATATATATATATATATATATATATAGATATCTATATATATATATATATTTATATATATACTCTCTCTCTCTCTCTCTCTCTCTCTCTCTCTCTCTCTCTATATATATATATATATATATATCTTCATGATAAGCATAAATTAAATTATACATATCCCTCATAATGGGTTGTAAACTGTACTCTACATATAACCTAATTGATAAAAAAATGTGTGGATTAATGGAAATGACACCATGTTGAATCCCCTACATGTTTTGATTATATATTGCCTAAAGCATTTGAGTGTCGCAATGAAATTTTAATTTTATTTTCTTTTGACAAAAATAAGTAAATTTGGTATTAAAATTGTTTTCCCTGTTGCAGCAAAATGTTAGAAATACTAAGAGGGGGGAGAGGGGGTGAATCAATGTTTCATTCCCAATCAAATTTTACTTATGCTTTTATCTTATTTAACCATTAATTCATTAACAACACATTATGTTGTAGATCATAAAAAACATGAGAATCATAAGAGCATATAATCAACAAATCATCAACAAATCAACACATAGAGACACTGATATTTTTAGGTGGAAACACAAGATAGGAGAAAATCGTTGTTGTGCCTTCTTTGTCTTCTTATTATTAAAGAAATTTTCTTTATAGTTTGCACGGTGCAAGCTTTTTCCAGTTTACAGACTTCCAATTGTTGAAGGCTCCTACCTTCACTAATTTCTCTAGTTGTTATTGGAAGGAAGCAACTACTCCCTCAAACTTCTTGTGATCCACGTTTTAGAAATTTTCAAATTGGGACCACATGTAATAACATTGATCTGGTATGTCACTAGACCCACAATGCAACCAAGAAATATTTACCCTTAAACTTGTTCAAACATACTACCAATCTTCATCAATTTTTTATTCATCAATATGATGCATTCATATCTGAAAAATATACGTCAACAAGCTTCAAAGAAACAATAAAAAATCAGCCTCAACATAATGTGAGCAATGGATGGCTTTTGTCTCCACTTATAAGCAAGACAACAACAACATAATGTGAGCAATGGATGGCTTCTATCTCCAATTCTTCATATGACCTCTGCAAACATAGGATTAGTCCCTACATCCATCACCATTTTCTGATCTATGGACTGTACACAAGCTTTGAGAATATTGTATCTCTCATCTATTTGTTGCATAATATATATTTACCCAACAAGAATACAAACCAATTCAAGACAAGAAAGCCTCTCTAACACCAATATCCCAAGCAGAAAATAAGATTATTTGTCATCAAATCCCTGCATACACAGTCATAAGCTTTGATATTCTTTTTGCAACACAAACAAGTGAGATATAATAATATATTTTACAAACAAGTCAACCAAAACATTGTTGTTTTTCATATGGAATCAAGTAGGAATTGATGTTTCTACAAAAACATTCAATAGCTACTGAAAAATGACCTTAGAACCCTGCAACATATATTTTCAAATCAATTTCACTGACCTTCTACCAACATCATAGTCAAATCATCATTGTGAAGCATAAGTTATTGAATAGAAACCCTACAACCCTCACAACTAGTCTAAGACCTCTATGTGAAATCTTTGAACTGCGTGCTCATTTATGTACTGAATACCGCCTCTAAAGAAACTATTCAATCACTGATCTAATACCAATTTACCATTAGAGTAAGAAAGATATTAAGCTTCTGCAAGTGACTAAGACAATTTATCTGTTCAAATTTAATAAGATCTTCATCAACACTTGTGAATTTCCTAAGTCAGGTAGAGACTTCATAAATCAAATGCTACCATACAAGAGTCTCAAAAACAATAACTTCGACTACTTAATAAATCATGCAATAAAAGACAAGTTATTCAAACTATGCAATTTTATCCCTACATTGGCATAACATCCAAAGAATCTCTACATACTACAAACCCTTTTCTACATCACAAATAGTTAGATACTACAACCTCTATTTCAGATCTGTGCAAACAAAATAATCAAAGGCTTCATTGTTTTGATTATTAAATTCTCTCTTATTTAATGGCTCCAAAAGTATTTCTTGTTCTACAACATTCAATGGTCATAGTAAAGAACAAATTAACCATTGTAGAGCACAGTGAACATAGACTATGTAACTATGAAGTGATTTTACTATGTCGACCTATGGATATAAGATAAAATCTTGTAGTGTATCAAGTAGATGCAAATCAAAGTTCTTCAGAAATCCTTCTTTGTCCAAAATCACAAGGATCTGCAAAGAGGGTTGTTCGATTTGTGCATACGCCCTCATAGAGAAACATTTAATACTGTGTATGAGATCATATCAACAAGTCAAGCAAAGAATACATGGTATTCATATAAAGGATATATGATGCACATGGACATTGATAGTGGCATGGCCTTCACACATTATACCTCAAGCATGCCTTATCATATGAATAGTGTTGAAATTTCTAAGTCTAGCCCATTAGAAATCGCTACTGCATTATCTGATTTAATATATATCTAACCGGGTGGAATTTCCCCAAACTAATTCTGGGTCTTGGATATCTCATGTTCTTTAGCCTCTCCACCAACTTTCATGGATAGATCACATCCCATGCTACCACAAATAAACACTCTCTCTTAGCGAGGAATGTTCTGTAGTAATGCTCCACCACTGAACATCACACTGGTCCTTCCCCATCGGTACCTGTGTTGATGCTTGGCCTGCTTCCCAAAATCCATTACACCACTGCTTCCTGTACTATTTCCCATGGCTCTTCCACTTCCACTGCTATATCTATACTACAACTCCCTCTCAACATGTTGCATCATGTTGCCCATAGCACTACCACTTTTAATTGCTGCACTACAACTCAATTACCGAGAAGTAAGTAATTGATTTACCCAACTACCGACATCCTTGTTAGTCTGGAAGCCTCTTCATGTTGAAGCTACCTCTGTCGCTTCCTATGCTACCTCTGTTGCTTCCTATGCTCCCTCTGCTACCTCTACGGTGCTGCAAACACCTATCTGCCTCTCGCATTGTTGCAACCCCCTATGTGCCTCTCGCACTGATGAAAAACCTTTGTGCCTCTCGCATTGCTGCAACCTCCTCTTCATTACTACAGACCTCTTCACTCTAGCACTACCTTGTCGCTCCATCGTATCTTATTCCACCTGACATCTGTCATCCTGCTACTGCCATTTGGGGCTCCCGTAGGTAGATATGATCCAAGAGGTTGGGCACCTCAAGGATCCTGCCCCTCATCTTCTGTAGTCCTCTTGATTGTAGTTCGATGTCACCCCACCTCTTCTCTAGAGGTGCATGAGCACTCATGGCACAATCGTCATTAGTCTCCACTTCTTTCTCTACCTTAGCCGGAGTTGCCTTGGAGTCAAAATCCTCTCCCTTAATCTTCTTCCTAGGACATTAGGATGCATAATGACCTAGCTCTCCACAATGGAAGTACTTTACCTTGTAGATATCCTTCTTCTTCCCCTTCCCCTTCCATCCCGCAGATTCCAAAGCTGCATCCTCCTCCTCCTTTTTCTTGATTTGACTACCTTTGACACTACTCCCTGCCTTGGTCAACCGTTTGATCTCTTCTTGGTGAAGAGATGCCCACATCTCTTCCCATCCTCGAAGATTATCTCTACTCAAAATCCCTTGGACAAATGTCTCCCAATCCTCAGAGACTGCATTCAGGGCAGTCCTCACCATAAAATCCTCATCGGACGTGGCCCCTATGGAAGTAAGTTGGTCATGAATCTCCTGCAATCTGAGGAAGAATAGATCTATCTTGTTCCCCTTCTACATTTGATATGGCTGCAACTAATTCTCCAATAGCATCTTCCGCTGCATAGAAGTGCCTTGATACAATGTCGTCAAGGTATCCCGCATCTCCTTTTTCATGTTATTTTCAGCAATATGTGGTACGACATGATCCTTAACCCCATCAAGGATTATGCACTTTGCCTTTGCCATTACATCCTCATACTTCTCATTATCAGCTGGGTCGACTGGGATAACCACGGTTCGCAAGGCAAATCCCTTGATGCGATGTCTATCTAGGACTGCCAGGATCCTGGACTTCCAGATGACAAAGTTGGCAACCCCATCTAACCTATCTTTATCCCTCATCTCGTTCACTGCCATATCTACTCTTCTTCCGGACTCCCTCTGAGTTTCAACTTCCCTCCTGGAAATCTCCCTCTAAGTCCTAATTTCCCTACTGCAAATCTTCCCACCAAAAGTCGAACCACTCCTCTCCAATCCTCTTTGCAACTGTAACTCGAATATATAT
This sequence comes from Pinus tabuliformis, assembly GCA_031772625.1. Taxonomy (NCBI): domain Eukaryota; kingdom Viridiplantae; phylum Streptophyta; class Pinopsida; order Pinales; family Pinaceae; genus Pinus; species Pinus tabuliformis. Next base: position 834,524,532 of record CM062815.1, read on the forward strand.
TTCTTGGCTAGAAATTCATTAAGGCAATGACTCCCTCTACCTTGGTTCTTTCCCGTTAGGTATTGTTCTACTTTGACAGCAACAACACCCCACCAGCTTCCCAATCCAAAATCTGCCCATAGCTCCGTAGGCCCCAGCGACTGAAGAAACTAAGCCTTCCAGCTCTGTGCAATCCCGGTAAAGGTTCAATCACTCCTCTAGCTAGCTGTGTCAAGCCTACCTGGCTGAGTGGGATGACGTGGCTCTTTGTGAGCCTCTTATGCGTTTCTTTGCCTCTGCATTGGCCCTCTCTCTAACCTGAAATGATGACGCAGGCCCTCTACATCACTCCTTCTCTGCTACTTTCTGCTTAGGAGTAGCTCTATCTCTCGGGATAGTTGCTACTGCTGCAAATACTTTTTATTACGTTGGTGCCTTTAGTCCTCCTATGATCTGAAATGCTCTGATACCATGTCGAAATTTCTAAGTCTGACCCATTATAAATCCAAAATACATTATCTGGTTTATTTCACCTACTTGCTTATTCAATTAACAAGTTATTTATACATATAAATATTGAAAATAAACACAAATGCAACCTTAACTCATATACATATCAACAACTGAAATACTAGACAAACACACAAGGGACATCGTTATTTTTGGACAACCGTTCCTGGAAAAGCTCAATGCAGGAAAATCGATGCAGTAGTTCTGAGGGTTTTATTATTATGTAGAATCTTGAGTACAACTAGGGTGCCGAACTGGCTCACCCAACAAATATTGTTACATGACAGTAATACCTCTTCTCGGAGATAGATATTTAGCTTCTCAGCACTAGTCTGCCCCACGAAAATCCTTTTGGCACTTCTCCTAGACTCTTTGACAGCCCTTCTAGCCCCAACGTCACTTTTGAAGCCTTTGTACCAGTTCTCTGGCCTTCTGTGTCACCCACGCAAGCTCCTCAGCCTTTGCGCAGTCTCTACCTGCCTCTGTGTGGCTCATGTTGCCTCTGTGTAGCTCTTGCTACCTCTGCGTCAACCTCTTCAGTCACTGCACTGACCCTCAGGAACTATCCCTGCCTCTTTGCAATGTACTCACTGCCCCTCACTGCAAAATATCACTTGTTCCAATTTTCTCAGCAAACCCTACTCCAGAAAATCGAACTGACTGATCAATCTTGGTATCTCCAATTGACCCTCGATCCTCCTCTTATACTTTTCCTGTTGAGTCTTCAATGGCTAAGATTAAGTCTCTAATCAATGGCTAAGATTAGGTTTGGCTTGATTCATGTCATTTAGAACATTCTCACCAAATTTTATATTAATACCCATTAATATTTAAATTTTCCTAAGTTTAGACTTAGGAACCCCAATAAAAATATTAATTATTTTAATATCTCTCTAATCAGGTGGAATTTCCCCAAACCATTTCTGGGTCTTAGATATCTCATGTCCTTTAGCATCTCCACCAATTTTCATGGCTATATCATATCCGATGCTACCAAAAATCAACAAATAACTCCTAGATTACTCGACCCTTCTCAGGTCCTTGTGTAGACCTATGTGAAACAATATACGTGAAACTAAATAAATGCGCATACTCTTTGCTCCAATTCAATCCTCGTTTGATGACCATATGATCACTACCATAATACAGGAAAAAACCAAGGTATTTGTTGTTGGTAATATTAACCATGTCAATTCATCCTCGTGTGCACAAATTCCATGGGTGAAACCTTGGTTTCGCTTGTGGTTTTAAATTTCATCACTTACAAGCACAACTACTATGACAAATCTAGATCCCAGAGGCTATAGAAACACTATTAATATAGGGTTCCCAATGGATGAGAGCCTATAGCCACATTGTTGAGGTCTAATTCCCAGTGGTTGTGGCTTAATTTAGGGAAACACTATTTCTTTCAATCCATAACTTTGACATACTTCATCCTCCAACTCTGCAACACATAGATAGTTGATTTTAGCCTCTTTAACATCTTAGAAATCCTATGTAGGCATATACTTCTTCCTACACTCCAACCTTTTCCTGCACATCCTGCACTCCTCCCTCTTCCTACACTACCATTATTAACCATCAAACAATCTACGTAGACATATTGTGATGAGTGTAGGTTTATATCAAGGACAACACATGAATCGTAATATCAACACCAAATGCTCAAGAAAATCTTACATTTGGTTCCAAAATAAAATATCTTTAGTAGAGAACAAAATGGAGAAACCTAAAAACTTCCTCTAATATGCTACCCAATACATACATATTGTTAACAATTCTATAGTTATAGGCACAAAAAAACTGGCCACATAACAAAACAATCTTACAAAAGGCGATCATAAGTCATGGAGGAGGGTTAATTGAAATATTATTTGAAGGGAAATCAAAAGAACTATTGGCTATGTTGCGATGTTCCTCAAATTTCCTTCGATATTGCAGCTCAACAAGCTGATGATGAATAACCTTAAGCTCATATTCTTGTTGGTTTATTTTTACTTGGAACTTTTTCATTTCTTCTTCCAGAAAGAGGATAGTATTTGTCTGTTGATAAATCTACGAATGAAGATCGCCATTCTTGACTTGACAACCAATGGGGGCTGAGGAAATCAATTACATTGACTTGTGCATCTTGAGGCAACAGGAATATAGCCTATTGTCTTCGTAAGGGATAGAAAGCAGATGTAGAAACAAGAATTCAAATAAAAATTATTACAAAAGGGCACAGGTGGAGACCCAAAAGGGTCAAGAGATAGGAGGGCAGAGTTCCAATCAGGAGGAAAAAACGGGGAGGGAAAGGTAGACCCCAAGGGAATAACCAACACAAAGGGATCACGACGAAACTTCAGGCATGGGAAGAGCTTCAGACAAGAAGGAAGGAAAGTATCTTTCCCAACAAAGAAAACGAAGTAGTATTGAACTAAGGGTGATAGTGCAATTAAAATTTAAACTGGGGAAAATGCACCTATTAAATACTAGCGAACACGAAGATGCTTGAAGGTTATCCTTCAATGACACCTCCAAATCAGTTCCACCTCTGACCAAGGAAAAGGATATAGGAAGCGCACATGGAAGCAGAGAAGCCCAGAATTTTATTAAGACAACTACTAAACCTTCTTTCAAAACTTCCAAACGGACCTATTAAGATTTAAGAAAAGTCACTGACACGCCAGAAGGGAAACATTCCTAACTTCTTGGTGTGTGAAAGAGAGATATTGATCCAGGAACAAACAAGATAATTCCCTAGGATTTTCACTTTGAATGCGACCAACCACACTATATTCCCAACACCAAGCAGGAGGCTCATAGATTTGAAGGAATTATCATCGTCTCTAGAGTTTACAAAGGCATGTAAAGCCCACCGGCCATGAGAGAGGTTGTCTCCACTCTCAAGTACACACCATCGACCTGATATTAGCTTCCTTGTCATTTTAACACCAACCATGAAGGGAACCTTAAGACTATTGATTTCCCATGCCTCATAGATCGAATCAACCATGAAGATCATTAAATCTCCCCACCCGATAACCTTCAAATAGCTTGATATGAGGGTGGAGGAGAAAATTAAGGATTGTCTGACTTCATATGATGCCACATGTGAGAGATGAGTGAGTGCATGGCCTACACGCCTGCAATCCGCTAGCTCAGCCATGGTGGCAAGACCCCAATGCCAAATGATAACCAAATGTATGCTTGTATAGGAGGAGGTGGGTAACTTAGTGAGGAAAACCTTAGAAACCTTCATATCTTAAATCCCATGGTGCATATATTCAACAATCCTAATGATGAGAGAAGGGAAAATTTCTTGGGTGGAGGTCTTCATGGTGTAACTTTACATCCAAATAAGTCGTTGACAACATATTGAACTACTTGAAGGAGACAACCTTGATTTCCTTGTGCATTTTCCTCTTTGTTTTGATTTCTTAAAATATGGTAATGAGCCTTTTGAGAGAATGAATCCAAGATGTTATTGATTCTGCTAAGGAGGCATATATGGTTGTTCTTAGGGAGAGAACCCTCTTGAAGGTGTTGAATTATGATAAGGGAATTCCCCATAATCACTATCTTGGAGACATCTTGATCTTTAGTCAATTGGAGTCCAAGAAGAAGCCCGTGCATTTCTGCGAGATTGTTCATCCTTTGGTAGCCCCCAAAAGTACTTTATTTCTTGAATTTTGTCGGGATTTAAGGGAAATGAAATTTTCTTTAACAATCAAAGGGTTTCATGTTTGTAACTTCCTCCTATTAGTATAATATATTAGGGATAATATATATCTACACTTGGTTAAGGGTTTTCATCCACTTAGAAAGATGATAAACCTTAATTTTCCTTAACTTCCTATTTATTTGATCACCATAATAAAAGAAATAAATTCGATGCTTATTTTTCATTATGAGTATTTGAATTAAATAAGAATCAATTAAATTACGATATCTCTTATTTATAATTTTATGTATTTATATATAAATAGATAATTAACACAACTAAAAATTAAATAAAATAAATATTAATTTAATTTCTATAAATTTTTTCTGATTTTATTGTTTTGTTTATTTTTTATACAAAAAAAATTTAATGTACTCTCACATAACCCTAAAATATATAATTATGAGACACTAAGAAATATCAATACTCTAATTTCCTCCTTGTTTTTCCAAAAATCAATCTTAAATATTTCTAAGGTGATGACTCTAACTATAGTTCTACAAATTCAACATTTTTATGAATAAATAATGTCATCTCTCAAATATTACAATATTAAATGTGAGGATACCTTTATGCAATATAAATGTTGAATATCACTTCAAATATAACCCAACGTTTACTATAAATGATATATTCTAACTAAATTTATTACATGTATTAACATATCTTATCTTTAAAAAAAAAAAAAACTAAAACATAAACTGCAATAGTAATTTAACAAAAACAGCCATCACAAATCTATGCACTAAGCCAAAGCAATAGGAATTAATTACACAATATTTGGATATCTCTAAGTATAGCACAGGCTATGAATATATATTTACAATATGATGCAAAGTCTCACTTTCATTTGATTTCCTTCCGTTGTGTAACGTTATCATACCATTTGACTCTTGTTGTTGACGTTAATATGGAAATAATATTATTGTTTCTATTTAAGGGATTCTCTTCCTTGATAGCCTACGAGCATTCTTGGTGTATAGATGAGTAGCATGAATCAACAACCCACCCCAATAGTACATATAAGATGGAGTACATATGGTAAGAACACATCAGTAAAGTGGTCATTATAGGGTTTATTTTAGCATGATGACAGTAGTGATTCAGTGGAAATGGCTTGTGGCACCTTGGGAGATGGCACATTAATATATGATGGTGCCACATGGATAAACCTAAATTTGGTACATGATAGAAGTTGATGTGGTAGAGGATGACACAACATATCTTAAAGGAATGATGTGGTATTTAATAATTATGGGTCAATGGAGAGCCATAAGCCACATGATTAACTAATTTAGTTGTAATGGGTAGGTGTATTGATGTACATACATGATAAGTGTTAAAAGAGGGAATGGCTTCTCCCCGTTCTCCCTACTCTTGGGTAGGTCAACAAAGTGGATTAAAAACCAGGGGAGATAACAATGAAACCATTGCAGCCCAATGACACGATGGAACATTTTCCCATTGAAGTATGAATGAAGACTAATTAACATAAAACACCAACTTGGAAAATTGGAAAATAAGAAAGGGACACATTTGGAAAATTGAGTGAGGACATGTGGTAGATGATGTCATGATGGTGTGATGGGATGGGGTGGGATGTGGCTTTAAAAAATGAATATATAAGGATAACAAGTGAATACATAAAATGAGGGGAAAATGACATTATGTGGATAATTTTAGAGAAATATGAAGGAATGTCTAAATAACAAGAATGTGTTGGCACGAAAATGACGATGGGGCAGAGACCTAAGTTCGGGCACAAGGGATCAACAAGGCTTCATTGTAGTCTGGAGCAACACTGGAATTTTCACCTTACTCAGGGAGGGTAAGGAGTCTCACCTGATGCATGTCGTGCTTGAAGTTAGATGGGCAGAATGAGGTACCAAGGGAATTGCAACAAGAAGATGATATTAACTCATAATAGTTAATCATCCACATTAATCCATCCATACTGTTCTACTCATATCATCTTGGGAAACCATACAACTTATAGACATACATTCGAAAAAAAATTAAAGGATCGACACATAGCTCATGAACACATTATTGATACAAGCTATCTCTTTCATTCAGCTTAACATAAGGAAATACACAAGGAATTACAAGAGGCGCAAAGCCTGATCATCAAGAACATAAGTAGCATAACCCACAAGAATAGACATAGATAAGTCAAGGAACGATTTTCACCTTTCCGCAATTCATGAAAGCTCCACTAATTCATGTCTTGCCTAACTGATCAACAACCGACCATTTCTTGCCCTCTCTTATGCCTTTTATCTTCTGCCCTATGCTCCGACTGCCAGTTCCTCTTATCTCCCGCTTGGCTGACTTTGTCCTTGACTGCCTTTCCTTTCCCCTTGCTTGGTTGATCTTCCCCTTCTCTGCCACCTTTCCACAACTCTGGTTCACTTTTGGTTCTTTCCCCCCCTCTCGGTTGTCAGGTCTGCAACCCCAACGGTCGTCCCCACCATCTATCCCTGGTTCATCTTTGTGCAAAAAATCAAAACGGAGGCCCCAATAGGCCCCGACCACAGTTCATTGACTCGTCCTCGAGTCATTCTACCCTAGGTGTTTTCTGCATGTTTTTTGACGGCATTGATGATGTTTCTGTCGGTGCCTCTGTTGTTGCCATCATCATGAGTTCTATTGATATTATTGTTGATTCTTGCTGACCTTCTTTTCCAAACGAAGGCCCCAACTCTAGTACCGCAACAACATTCTCCTAGCGGAATCAAGTGCTCTCATCGAGGGCTACTTTCCAGGTGCTGGTAATTGTGTCGGCTTGTTTGAGGAAGTTTGCAGCCATGTTGGAGGTTGGTTGGTCAAGTCGATTGTTTAGTAGGGAGCTCCACTGCTCCTCCATTTCATCACAAAGTTCGCGCAAAGCATTGACATGGGAATCGATCGGTGGACTAAGATCCCAGATCTTATTCTTAGTCTTTTCTAATTCCTCCTTAATCTTTTGAACCCAGGCTTCTAGAGAGGTAACCTCTCCATACATCCTCCTATGTTGTTCCTTGTCTTTGTAGTTCTGGATGTCGGCGAGGAGTTGTTGAATTTGTTGTCAAAGTGGGTATACCAGTTGAATTTTAATGTCCAAGTTGACTAACCAATCATGTACCTGATCTCTCAGAATGTACCCCTCGGCCAGGGCGTCAACAATAGAGGCTTTCAGTGTGGCCGTGGTAGTGATCCTTTGCTCAATCTCAGCAATGTAGCTAGTGGATGGAACAGGGAGAGTCATTTTTGCTGCCTCAAGGCTCTGCTTCAGTTCCCTATTGATAGAAATTAGCCCAATGCATGTTGTTTGAATATGGTCACGGCATTCAACAAGGGTGCATGCAGAAAATTCCTTTGGGAATTTGATAACTACTTCTATAATGGTTGGAAAACATGATTGGAACCATGATGTTACCCGGTCAACTTGTGTCTGCAGCTGTTGATTTCTCTAATGGAGAGGATCTCACTCGGTTATGAATGTGGTGATTTGTTGATTCTACTACTCATGTTCGAAAACAAGTTCATTGTGAATCTTCTTCGCTTGTTGTGATGCCTTCTAAATGAATCCAAATAATTATGCAGAGGACCAATTATAAATATTTTATGGTTGCATGGTGGATGGGTGTGGGAATCTTCTCTACAAGAGTTGGCCACTAGCAACAGAGTTCTCAGAGTGGCCTTGGGGTGAGGTTGCTTGCTGCGAGGGTTCTACAAACTGAATTATTGGAGGAATAATAAGTCTGTCGGGAACAATAGGAAAATTTAAAGATAATGGAGTGCTAAATAATTCAATATCTGGAACGACTGGGTGCAAGGCGACAGAAACTTCGATTGTCAGTGGGCCTCACCCCAATAGCAGTGATATCATTGACGTGGTGTTTCTACCTCCCCCGGGGAGCGTCATGTTTGATTGAATGGCCAATTAAACCTCCATATCTTCAGTGCCTATTTGGGTTCCGTAGGGGATGGAGTCTGACAGTGTTGCAGAGGTTAACGCCGTATGTAGGGATGGATCCCGCGAGCAAGGTGAAACAATAGACATAGAGGGTGTAGTTTCTTCGACAATTTGGGAGGCCATGGAAGTTTGGGGTCCTTCATCAATGAGGTCAACTACAGGCATGGTGGGCATGGCTTTTTGCTTCTTTCCAGCGGGGCACTTGGTGCTTTTTGGCTGCCTAGGCTTGGGGATGGTTGACATGGGAATCGACCAGTGGACTGAGATCCTAGATCTTATTCTTAGTCTTTTCTGACTCCTCCTTAATCTGTTGAACCCATTCTTCTAGAGAGGTAACCTCTACATCCATCCTCTTATGTTGTTCCTTTTCTTTGCAATGTCGGATGTCAACGAGGAGTTGTTGAATTTATTGTCGAAGTGGGTATACCAGTTGATTTTTCATGTCCAAGTTGACTAACCAATCATGTACCTGATCTCTCAGAATGTACCCCTCGGCTAGGGCATCAACAATAGACTTTCATTGTGGTCTTGGTAGTGATCCTTTGCTCAATATCAGCAGTGTAGCTAGTGGATGGATTGGGCAGAGTCATTTTCGCAGCCTCGAGGCTCTTCATCAGTTCCCTATTGATAGAAATCAACCCAGTGCATGTATTTTGAATATGGTCGTGGCATTCAACAAAGGTGCACGTAGAAAATTCCCTTGGGGCTTCGATAAATACCTCAGTAATGGTGGGAAAATGCGATTGGAACCATGATGTTACCTGGTCAACCTGTGTCTGCAACTGTTGATTTCTCTGACGGAGAGGATCTTACTTGGTTGTGAGTGCAATGATTGTTTAATTCTACTGCTCATGTTCGAAAACAAGTTCATTGTGAATCTTCTTCACTTTTTGTGAGGCCTTCTAAATGAATCCAAACAATTGTGTAGAGGACCAATTATAAATATTTTATGGTTGCATACTGGATGGGTGTGGGAATATTCTCTACAAGAGTTGGCCACTAGCAACAGACTTCTTAGAGTGGCCTTGGGGTGAGGTTGCTTGCTACGAGGGTTCTACAAACTGAATCATTAGAGGAATAATAAGTGTGTCGGGAACAATAGGAAAATTTAAAGATAATGGAGTGCCAAACTGTTCAATATCTGGAACCAGTGGGTGCAAGGCGACAGGCACTTTGACTAGCAGTGGGTCTAACCCCAATAGCAGTGATATCATTGACATGGTGTTTCTGCTTCCCCTAGGGAGCATCATGGCCGATTGAATGGCCAATTTGACCTCCATATCTTCATTGCCTATTCGGGTGCCAGAGGGGATGGGGTCTGACAGTGTTGCATAGGTTGAGGTCGTATGCAGGGATGGATCCCGCGAGTAAGGTGAAACAATAGATGTAGAGGGTGTAGTTTCTTCGACAATTTGGGAGGTCATGGAATTTTTGGGTCCTTCATCAGTGAGGTCAACTACAGGCACGGTGGGCATGGCTTTTTGCTTCTTTCCAGCGGGGCACTTGGTGCTTTTTGGCTACCTAGGCTTGGGGATGGTTGACTTAGATTGAAAATGAGGCCCTACAAATGAGATAGCAATAGCTAGGGGTGCAGTGATGATTGGATTATGCTATGAAAAGCCTTGCAACCTGTTGATGCCTCGAAAATCGCTGCATCAACATCGGGGATAACCACGCGGTCCAGACCTTAAAGGAAGCTCCTTTTCCGTTTGGTGTGGTGGCTCCGACTGGATATAATGGGACCAGTTTCCCAATGATTGGTATATAGGATGAATAAATGATTGATTCTCTAATAGAATGATAATGGATGAATGATTTAATCTAAAAGTAAAATTAAAATCAACTATCCTATCCCGGGAAATTGCTGCTTTTAGCGTAACTTTTGATGGTCTTCATCCACAAACAGGCATATAGATGACTCTTGTTGGTAAACAAAGATATTTATTCATATGATAATTACTAAGCCCAAATAGTTGAACAAAGAAATCAAGCAAACATTATTACACTATTCCTCATATATATCATAGACATAGATATGATTGAAAGAAGAACAGTCCTTAGACATTCAATAGTGAAAAGTACAAGGATTGTTGTTAAAACACATACATATATTCAATGATAGAAAATTTAAACGAATGCCGATTCACATAAAAAAATGACACAAGAGCATAGATAATAGTACCATATGTTATTTGAATCACTCCCGATATCAACCGCATTCAAATTCCTTCTTTTAACTTAGAAACACTTCCACAAAAGGCAATAGTGCACATGTCATCAAATCTTTCTTCGTCAAAATTCAGAATATTGGCCTAGTCTTCATAAAAAATAGATTAGAAGCACAATAGTGTGACTTACTGATTTGAGTTTATACAAAAACTGAGGACCCTTTCCAAATGCATGAAAGGGCCTATAAATACTAATTAAGCTAACTAATTACAAAATAAAAGTGTTATTTAATTGGTACAACTATATTATGAATATCTCCTCAAAATCGGCTTGTCTTCAGTCGGCAACATGATTCATTGTTTCGGATGATCTCCCTTCAGCTTGAGCTGGCAGATATCTAGCATCGGTTGCAACTCTAGAGGGCGACTTAGGCGAGAATTCAGTTGAGTTGAATATGTGGCATCTTGGATCTCGGGGATCATGCAACTGATAGCATCAGTTAAACATTTGAGTGTGGCCCTCTGACTGTATGGCTTGATTAAGAAAAACCAAAAGGCATCCCAAGTTAAACTTTGGATGCCAGCGATTAGTCTTCCATTCTTTTCCAATTCCTGCTTGCATGTTTGCTCCAAGGCTTTGGCCGATGTCAATTTACCTGGATTACACTGTGAAATCATATTAGACAGATAAAGAGTGTCATTGACAAATTCAATTAAATTGCTAGTAGATAACCGACATCTTGAGGTTTCTCTTTCTGCCTTCATTAGTTGCGACTGCCATTCTAGGAACAAGATGTCTTTGTGTGACTCTAGAATTTTGGGCAGATCTGAAGCCTGTCCTTCACTGGAGTCTTGCCAAGCAAGAAAGCTGGTTAAGGTCTCATCGGCCTGTTCTAAATCCTGCCTAGCTTCAACTGATTTATCAACTATTGATGTAGTAATCTCACAAAGAGGTTCAGCCAGAGAAATGTTACAACATAGCAGTTTTAGCTGTGTAATCAATGCCTTATTGATTTGTAGAGCTTCTGTTCTGAACTCTGCTACTTGAGGAAGGCTCCTGAAATTTTCTACTTCTTGTGAGAGTTGAGCGATTCGCTCATCCATAGTCTTACTCATTTGTTCATTCATTTCCTTTAATCTGGCCAATGCTTTGGACAATTCCTTCTGTTTCTGTACCGCGCTCAAATCTATCCTCTGTTTCTCTTTGAGCAATTGCTCATTTAATTGGTTGTTTGTCTGCCGCTGTGTTGATAGTTGTTGTTCCAATTGTTCTATTTTCCGCTGTGCTTCAGACACTTGCGACTGCAATGAACCAATCATTTGATCTTTTTCCTTAAGGAGACTGCTTACTTCCGAGGCTTTATCCATGGTGGCTGCCGAATATGCTCCGGCATACTGGGAGAGTTTCGTAAGGTCATCGAAAGGGTTCAATTCCTCCTTCCACACCACATTAGCCATCTCTGTTTGATCTGGAAAAATGGAAGATTGATCAAGTCTCCTCCTTTTCCTCTGTCTTTTCACCACAACCCTGTGTTTAGGACTGTAAAAGACATCTAATGGTGGTATGTCTTCTATCTGTAAAACAATCTGATCAGATGGATCTTTGGGAATTATTTCCGCATCTTTGCTACTGGGTAGGCCGCTGGTCCCTTCACTTGGAACCATAGTCGTGGTTGTTTCTTGACTGACTGTCACTTGGGGTGTGCCAAATCCTTGTGAAGTCTCGGGATTGTTTATAATAGAGTCAAATTGTTGCCACTCTTTGAGGAGTTTGGGATCAATTTGAGTCTCTAAATCAATAACTTCACTGTCCTGCTTCTTTTCTTTCTCCTGCTCTGTTTCCTTCTCTTTTCCTTTTTCTGACTCTTTTCCCTTTTCGGGAATTTTCTCTGTAGCAGGAGGCTCGTCAATACTCTTCTGTTCAGGCTCGCTTGACTTAGTTGTTGGTGTAGTAGCCAATAAATCCAGAGGCAGAGTTTGCAACCTCTGTTCTCTGAGCCTATTGAATTCTACCAGTCCTTCATCATTATATTTCATCTTGGCCAATGTTTTAACCTGAGACAATGATTCTACTGAAGAAAATAGATCATCAAATTCATCTTTTTCATGGTCAAACTTAGTAAGTTTGGCCTGTTCAAGCACATTATAGGCAACCTTCCGGGGATCGAATTGCCTATTAGGGATGGTCGCAAGATTGAGCATATTTATTTTTCCTGTCTCCTTCTTAGCATGTTTGTAATCAAGTATGGTATAAACACCGCATCTCAAAGGGAATATGGGCCATAACTACTTTTTGGAAGTCCTAAGAGTTTTGGATGTTCCAGCGGTTGTTATTTGGTAAGCTAATTCTCATGCCAACAGTTTATCAGGTACATACAATGGGAGGACATGGGGTCTTGTGGCGCTACCAAACACCCTTATATATGTGAATTTATCTTCCCTGAACCAATTCCCTACAGCAGTCAAGTCAACTTCTGCCTCCTCGGAAATCCTTGGGGCAGGCTTATCAAAAATGGCATAATAGATAGGCAACATGAAACCATTACAGATTTGATACAAGTGGTATTTATAATGTGCCTTCCATAACATCTGATGGTATATGTGGATTGGCTTAGGGTCCTGTGGCGTCTACCTCCACCCAAGTATCGGGTATTCGGAATTAAGGCAAAGAATATCCATAACATAAGCACTATAATAGAAGGGGGGAATAGTCCTGGTGGTTTTGCGTGAATTGAATCTAAAATCAAGAATTGCAGAGGCTAATTTATCAAACAATATATTTGCCCAATCCATGACATAACTACTAATAGCCGCTTCCATTAAAGGAACCATTTCGATAGTAAATTTTGTTGAATCATGCATTCCCCATATCCTACACATCATTGCCCCAGCGTAACAGTAAGGAGATGCCAAGGAATCCACGGAGTACTTACCCAATGATTCATGTTTGTGCTTTGCGGGATTCTGTCTCCATTGTCTAATCGGGGCTGATTCCGTCTCATTCTCCTCTGCGAATTTCTCCAGAAAGGCTTTGTTGTATTTCTTTTCAGGTTCGGGCAAATGATACATTTTCCTCAAGTCGTCAGGCTGAAATGAACCGAAAAATCTTCCATCAACTGTGCAAAACGTCCTATTAGAAACAGGAATTTGTTCAACCACCCATCTAACCACATCAGTGTAAGGAAGAATTTTCTCTCGAGCTGCTATCCTGTGTAAAAATGAGTCGGCCAAATCTTTCAGGGAGGCGTCTGATTTATTAGTTGAGCCTGTAGTAGCTTCTTCCAACACTTCCTCCGGTTCTTCTACCTCAATTAAATTATAGATGCTTTGCCAGCTTGTATTTCCAAGGCCGAGACATGTAGTGTCTGAAATTAGGCCCTTTTTGCTGGGTCCTGGGTCACTGGTGGGCTGGACTGTTACTGCAGGGGCCGCTGCCGCAGCGGATCTCTTAGATTTCTTTCCCATTTGCTTAAAACTTGATACTTCGACGGAATTCTGCACAAGGAAGGAAACCAGCGTGATACAGAGAAATAGATAACATGAGCCAATATGAAAGAGTTATATCTTTTAACGAATAATCAAAGATCATAGTGAAATTGCCACAGATAGAATCTAAGTGGAAAATCTCGGCATAACTGCTTCATTAATTGGTCGCTTCACCTATCAATCATGATAAGGGAGCTTTTAAATATCCATCATAACGTTTATATGGTGAAAAATTGATTCAAGCGTGGCTTAGATTTTTGGCGGCTAATCGCATTTGATGATTGGTGACGTGAAAGGGAGGGTTTTAATGATAGTCCAAAATATCGTTAAATCACCAAAGGTGGTATAATGTATGCCGATCTTTAATATTCTTAGAAACACGCGCCTTGATTTAATGTATCGCAATCGGGACAGGGCTCAGGTCACTTTACTTACGCTATTGTGAAATCACCGATCGCCGATGGTGATACGCCTTATCGCATCGGGGAATTTGAAGGTGTCACAGTTAATGAATTGATTACCACAGCCGATTGCCGATAGCGATACCTTTTATCGCATCAGAGGAATGGGGGGGATATCTTATATACGATGTGCTTTTCCTTTTCCCGATATCCGATAGCGATTTCCCTTTTCGGATCGGAGTAATTCAATGGGTCCTTATTTATGTTTCTCTTATTATTGCGATATGTGATCTTGCGATCGCTTTATCGTAATAATAAAAAGCTTTATGATTTGTTTAAAAGACCTATTTTATCATTGTTTAAAATGGATATCATGTTTCAGTCAGACCTTTTGATGAGGGTTTTTAATAATAAGTTAATACCAATTTATTCACACATCTATGTTTAAAAGAAAAATTTTAAGAAATGAGGGGTTGTTGTATAGCATAACAAGTGGCGATTCACTGGGAGAAACAATTATCTCTGGGAAAAGTTAAAATAATTAAACTTTTTAATCTGAAAATCTTATCCGAGCGAAAAATTCTAATATAACTAGGCAAGCATAAATTCTGAATGTAATGATAACTATTTATGTTATCCTCTTCTCATGTTACAATTAAATACATTCTATGTTTCAAACTAGCCTTGCTTGGTTGCTAATGATAAAACAAAAAGTTTTCCAACTTAGCTTTATAATGACTCCTTTGTCATGGGTAAAGCCTCTGCTGCCAGCAAACGTCTATAGTCTCGACAGGGATACCTTTTAACCATTTGATCGTTCATTATCCCACCCATTTCAGAGTATAATTAAAAAGAACGAATCTAGAAATATGTTTTCATATTTTTGTATCATTTTTTCCTTTTTTTCTTTATTTTGTAAGATAAAAAGCCATTGTGCTGGTTTGGTAGCCAGCTATTTGACAATGCCATTCACTGGTGATAATTTAACTGAACAATTTGGCTCGTGATGAGACCCCTTGTCTTATAACTATAAGCCATTACCCTGTTTTGATATGCAGTATTGGTAATGTCAGTTGAACTATTTCCCTATGATCATGGTAAGCAGGCTTGTAATAAGACCTCTTATCTTTTACCTCAAATATATTTTAGAATTACACTCTGAGTAATTATAACCCTTGATAAATGGGATGAACAATTTTCTCCTTAAGAGAAGATGGATGACAGGATAAGAGTTGAAGATGCTAAGATTGAATCAGTATCTGTTTTGTATTGATAACCGTTTTAAGGTTGCTTAAAAACATTAAAATGGTTTATAGTACTTCTAATCCTTGAGAAGAGTTCACAAAAATAAAATGGGGTTTCAGAATCTAAATATACCTAATTTCCTAGAAATCTTCCTTTCGTTTAAGGCTTTCATTTTAAAAGCAAATATCATAATTGTTTCTTTTGAGAAACTTTTTCAATATAGTAAAGACCAATGGAAGGCTAACTTTATTTTTCCAAAATTCTAAAAATCTAAGCTATGTACAAAAATTTATCTGAAAATTGAATATTCACAAAGGGAGAAGGGGTTACCTCCTCAATTGAAGAATTTTTTCAAGCTAAGGCCGTTAACAGGAAGAGAGTCTCTCTTTCCTGATAGATCTTGCAGTATGAAAGTAGAAGGGCCTATCTTCTCATTGATTTGAAATGGTCCGAGCCACATTTTCTGGAACCTTGTGTGTTTTCCTTTATACTCATGGGCTTTGTCCCATTTCAAACTAGATCACCAACTTGTAATTGTTTTGAACTGGTTGAAGTTGTATCAAAAGATGACTTGATAATTTGCTGATGTTTTGCATGTATAATTCTGGCTTTTTCCCTTTCTTCTTCTAGTTTCAAAATTTGATCGTGTCTTAGTTGAATAGAAGATGAGGGACTTTCTTCAATAAACTGCACTAAAGCTAAGGATGGAAGCACTAAGTTAGCTGGTATGACAGCTTCCTTTCCATACACTAGATTGAATGGAGAAGTGCCTATAGAGGTTTTTTGAGTTATTCTATCAGCCCATAGTGCAAATATCAAAGATTTATGCCAGTTTTTATGATTCTGTTCAATAGTTCGCTTAATAATTCTAATAAGGTTTTTATTGGTGGATTCTGCCAAACCATTGCCCTGAGGGTAGTAATTTGCAGAATACCTCAATTTAAATCCCCTTTTGATAGCGAATTCAAACATAGAATTTCCAGAGAAATAAGATGCATTATCAAAAACAAGAGCATTCGGGACACCAAACCTAGTAATAATGAATTGATCTATGAATTCCATAATTGCTTCAGAGTTTGTTGTCTTTAAAGGAATTGCTTCAACCCACTTAGTAAAGTAATCAGTGGCAATAAGTATATACTTATGCTATTTGGATGAATGTGGAGTGATTTCTCCAATGATGTCCAATCCCCATTGCTCAAAAGGTTGCTCAATGTTGACTGGTTGCAAAGGGAGACCTGGCTTTCTTTGTCTTTCACTGGATGTTTGACAACTTTGGAATTTCCTTACATATTCATGAGTATCTCTGAACAAGGTGGGCCAATAGTACCCAGCATGAATGATTTTGTGAGTTGTGGTGTCAGCTCCAAAATGTCCTCCTGCTAGTCCGTCATGAAGTTCCTGCAAAACTTTTTGTGCTTCAGGTTTTTCTAAGCATATTAATAAAATTGAATCATAATTTCACCTAAACAATACATCATCTACAATTGTGAAGTTTTTTGCTTTCAATCTAATGGCACGTTTGTTTTTATAGGAGAGATTGGAAGGAGTGTACCCATTTTTTAAATAGAAAATCAGATCTGTATATTGTGATTCAGGACCTGTGGTACTTATCTGATTGATTTCTTCAGTATCTTCTATACTTTCAGGTTCTTGAATGTTGGATGCTCTTGCTAACAACCTGCAAAAACCTTGGCCTTTGACAATCTTTGCTGGCTTGATTTCCAAGTCATATTCTTGTAATGTTGTGACCCAATTCGCTCTCTTTTCTCCTAATTCCTTTTGAACTAGTAATTGTCTTACTGCTGAAAAAGGAAGTATAACTTTTGTGTGAGATTTTAAGAGGAAGGGCCTGTAGTGTTTTATGGCTTTGTACATGGCAAAGGCTTTTTTCTCAACTTCCGAATAATTTAGTTCAGCACCTTGAAGATTTGAGCTGTAAAACGAAATTGGTGCTTCCAAGTTTTGATCATTAATTTGAGTCAACACTGCTGCATATGACGAAGCAGATGCGAGGGTATATAGTATGAAATGATTAGAAAAATTGGGAGTAATTAAAGCAGGGGCATTAATTATTGATTGTTTAATGGAATCAAATGCCTCCTTTTCTGCAGATCCCCATTTAAACAATGAATTTTTCTTAATCATCATTTGCAATGGTAAAATAATCTGGGAAAAATCTGGAACAAAACGTTTAACAAAGTTACTTTGACCCAAAAATGACTGCATGGATTTTTTGTTATGAGGGAGTGGAATTTCAGAAATCTCTTTATTTCTGTCTAGATCAATATAGATACCATCTTTTGAAACAATGAAGCCTAAAAGTTTTCCTTGGTTAAGGGAAAAAAAGGACTTCTTCGGATTAAGAGAGATACCATACTTTCTACAACGTTCAAAGATTTGTTTTAAATCATGTAAGTGATTAGACCTTTTCTTGTAAAATACAGTAATATCATCTAAATAGACAACTACTGATTTACTGAGCAATCCTTTGAATGCTATGTCCACAGCTCTCTGAAATGTAGCTCCTGCATTGATGAGTCCAAAAGGCATCTTTTGGTAGGCATAAGTTCCCCACTTAGTTCTGAAGGTAGTTTTAAGCCTGTCATCAGGATGAACCAGAATTTGGTTATATCCTAAAAAACCATCTAAAAAGGACATTAGTTCTGAACCAGCTACCGAATGTAATGTCTGCTCCATAGTAGGTAAAGGGAAGTTATCCTTTTGGCTTGCCTTATTAAGATTTCTGAAATCAATGCAAATCCTGATATCGCCATTTTTCTTTCTAACAGGCACCATGTTGGAAACCCAGTTTGAATGTCTCACAGGAAAAATTATCTTAGCCTTCAAGAGTTTATTTAATTCAACCTTTATTTGACTCTCTAGGTTAGGATGAATCTTTCTTAACTTCTGTTGCACTGGTTTTTGTTCAGAAAACATTGGAATAGTATGTTGAATGATTGATGCATCGTATGTTTTCAAATCATCATATTTCCAAGCGAAGACATATTTGTTTTTTGTTAACAGCCTAATGAATGTTGTTCTTTCTTCTAAAGAAAGTCCTAGTCCCAAATTGATGTTTTGAGGGTTTTCCTCAGTGCCTAGGTTTATCAATTCAAATCTTAAAGTGGAACTCTGGAGTTTTGAATTGGTCACCCGTTTAAACCTGTCTTTAATATCATAAAGATCTTCAAGCTTGACCACTGGTTTTGGTATTGAGTTTTCCTCTTGCTTTTCTTTCATCTGAAGGTCATGATCACTTTCATCAATGATTTGGTCATCGTAGGACTTGTCAGAAGTCAAGAAGTTTAAAATGTCTTCATCATGATTGAACACTCTCCAATTGGTGACATTATCGGGAATTGATGGTATAAAAATTAACGCTACTGAAAATCTATCACAGCTATAATCTTCAGATGGTAGGAGTCTAGAAGCAACATTAGCTAGCAGGTCTGCCGCTGCATTCTGGGACCTAGGGAGGGAGAAATATTGAATGCTAAAAATTTAGAGATGAGTTCCTGTACCAGAGACTGATAGTGTTTGAGATGACCAGAAAGGCAATGAATTGAATTTTTAACTTGTTTAGTAACAATTTCTGAATCACCAAACACTTTCAGATATTGAACCTTGAGGCCAATTGCTTTGTAGAGTCCTTGAAATAGGGCCTCATTCAAAATATAGTGACCAAAATAAAGAATTATCAACAATTTTATTTACAGTTTCCTCAGCAACATTAACACATCTTGAGCTATCTGTTTGTGAAAAGTTTTCGATTTGAGATGTGAAATTATTAACTGGGAAAGGAGATGGTTTGGCAGTGAAATTGCCAAATAATGATTCAGATGAATAATTCCCCAAAATATTGTTATTGAATGCTATTGGTTGGTTTTCTTGTTCAAACTCAGTTACTGTATGGGTCATGTGTTTCTCCCAATCAATCTTGATCTGATTTGGTTTTCCTTTATAAGGTAACCACATATGAGACCAATCGGTGGAAATTTAACCATGGAGTTTTTCAGACCAATCTCTACTTAAAATCAACCCATAGAATTCAAGTATATCAGCGATCAAAATATCAATTCTTTGAACCACTCTAGGATCAGCTGATAACCTGATAGTTACTGAGTTGATTTCCCCTAAAACCTAGACCTTAGTTCTATCCAACTGTACAATATGAATTGCAGACTTTTGGGGTTCGATGTTCAGTTTCGAACAAACTGAAGCTGGCATTATGTTAGAGGAAGCCCCTGAGTCAATCAAACAATTGTGTAGATTTCTATTATAGATCTCATAGGTTAAGAGGAAAGGAGGAGTATGAGAATTTGATCTATCCCCAATTAAGACCGTATCCATAGCTTCCACTCTACCATAAGGTGGTTGGCCTGAATCATTAGCAGCTTTGGACAATACAGCATTAGGAAGAGGTGAAGAAGGAACGACATGTAACTCTTTAAGGAGTAATTTCTGCTGATGTTTGAGTTTGCTAAGTTCAAACATACTAATATTCACCTTAGTCTTCTTCATATCTTCGATAATATTGTAGTCAATAGAATTTGATACTACCAATGTCTTGGATGTTGAAGGTAGATTTGAAGATGATGGTTGATTTTGGGATGGTATCACTGAAGCTTTCTTTGTAGGAATCTTTTCTTTGGTAGTAGTGGAACCCGCATTCCTTTTCTTCGAAGTTGTCTGGACAGGTTCAGGAGTACCTTTACTCCTAGTAGTCACATGGAAAGCTTCTTGTTCATTTTCTGTATCGAAGGTGGGTAAAATAAAATCCCACATCCCATGACATTCGACAATCTCTTCTTCTTCGGGTTCCTCAGATGGCAAGATTGTTTCATCTTCTTCTTCTTCTTCAAGATCTGAATCAGCGTTGGATATAACATTTGGTGGTTTTGATTCAGGTTTCTTAAAATTTCTAAATGGCCTTTTTGTTGAGGTTTCAGCTACTTGCTTCTTGATTTCGACCATTTCATTTGACATAGTCTTGAGGACTTTTTGTAAACCTTCCATATCATATGGATCTTTAGGGGTTTTCTTCTTTGAATCATCCTTGAAAGAAACTTTTTTGGATTTTCTATCTTCAAGAGCAGCTTTCTTTTCTAAAGCAATAATACGTTTCTCTACAACAAGTGCCTCTTTCATGTTTTCAGCTAAAGTTGGTTTTGTAGCCCTGTCTACAAAAATAACTATATTTGAGGGTAGGGCAGTTATATACCATTCGCTTCTGATTTGATCACTTGGTTTAGAGGCGGTTGGAATCTTATTCAAGAGTTTATTAAATCGTGAGTTGAATTCCTTAATAGGTTCTTTGGGCTCTATCCTAATATTGGAGAGATCATTGATTAATGTGGCTAAAGATCTATCATTGTCGTACTTAGTAAGAAACTTTTCTTGGAAAATGTTCCAACTAGTAATGGATCCAGAGGGCAGGGAAAAATACCAAGACCCCGCTGATCCTTGCAAAGTATAAGGGAAAAGCCTAACGACAACATCTTCCTCTGTCACTCCTTTCAAATTAACTGATAACATGAAGTTATTAATATGTTCTTCGGCTTGTGTTCCAGCATCTGGATTAAACTTGGGTAACCATTTTTCAGGAAAATCAGGCAATGGGTGTAATGGTGCAGGCATGGTGACCGCACCAGGACTATTCCATGGATTCTGAGCCATTGAAAAACCAGTAGTGGATGATATTGCTGATGATATTCCAGATGTTTGGGAAGGAGTTGATATTGAGGATTGAATGGGTTGGGATGTTGAAGTTCCTGATCCCTGTTGAACAACAATATGTAATGGAGGAGTGGATGGCTGACTTCACGCTGGGGAAGATGAGATGGAAGATGATGATGAGAATGTTTCACTGTCAGATCCTTCAGTATTCTTTTTTGCCCTTTTCCTTTTAGGTAAAGGCAACTCAGTAGGTTCGATACCGAGCTTTCCACTCTGAAGTCTGGTGAGAGGGTGAGGTAGATTGAATTGCGAAGTCTCACTGCCTTGAGATACCTCAAATTTCTGTGGTGATATCGAAAAGCCTTGAAGTTTATGGATGAGAGACTGAACTTCAGGGGACTCAGGACTTAATCGTTCTGAAGTATGGTGGGTTTGAGCAGTGGTAGTTGATTCCTCTTCTTCTCGCTTGAATACTAGAGTTCCAGCATGCAAACATGAGGTACGAGGAGAGGTGGAGGGAGATTTACTCTCAGAATGGGTTATAGGTTTGGGTCTGCTTGCCATTCACAGTTCAGGCCCTCCTTCTAGCGCAAAAAATGTTGATGCCTTGAAAATCGTTGCATCAACATCGGGGATAACCACCCGGTCCGAACCTTAAAGGCAACTCCTTTTCCGTTTGCTGTGGTGGCTCAGACTGGATATAATGGGACCAGTTTCCCAATGATTGGTATATAGGATGGATAAATGATTGATTCTATAATATAATGATAATGGATGAATGATTTAATCTAAAAGTAAAATTATAAACAACTATCCTATCCCGAGAAATTGCTGCTTTTAGCGTAACTTTTGATGGTCTTCATCCACAAACAGGCATATAGATGACTCTTGTTGGTAAACAAAGATATTTATTCATATGATAATTACTAAGCCCAAATAGTTGAACAAAGCAATCAAGCAAACATTATTACACTATTCCTCATATATATCATAGACATAGATATGATTGAAAGAAGAACAATCCTTAGACATTCAATAGTGAAAAGTACAAGGATTTCTGTTAAAACACATACATATATTCAATGCTAGCAAAATTTAAACGAATGTCGATTCACATAAAAAAATGACACAAGAGCATAGATAATAGTACCATATGTTATTTGAATCACTCCTGATATCAACCGCATTCAAATTTCTTCTTTTAACTTAGAAACACTTCCACAAAAGGCAATAGTGAACATGTCATCTGTTATCACTCAGGTTGTTCCCTGCCTCCTAAAGCGAATATGGCCGAGGTAACCACTAACCAATCTTTTAGCTGCAGGTCATAGCCTACCTGCAACCAGAGAGGGCTCTCTCTTTGCAATTTAGCTTTGTTTTTGGAGTATTTTAGGCTAGTTATGATGTACAGGGTTTTGTTTTAAGTTTGTTGGATGGTGATTTCAGGCAGAGATGGGATGCAAGTCCAAAACAGTCTATACCATTGGGCAATGGAGTCAATGATGGTGTACTGCTGAAAGTGTTTCTTGGGTAAATGGTAATGCTATAGAGCAAGATAGGCAGTCTAGGAACAATTTTCAAATCTGGAAATCGATGGAATGAAGTCAGGGAATGAAAGGCAATCAAGAATCTTTCATTATGCTGGCAGAGGGAAAGTGCATGAATATTATCCAGGAGCAATTAAGAATTCCTAAATAGTATTCAAAATGAATGAATTAGTGGAAACATGAGCAATTAAGAATTCATATTTATGACTAATCCTGAAGAAAACACAATTAATAGCAGAGATTGAACATAGGGTGCATTTAAACAAATCCTGGGCTATTATTTCTTCTCTGTTACCAAGATTATGGAACATATATGAAATTTGCAAACACAGAAAACATAATACACAGTTTAGAATAACTTATTGTTCCATAGAATGACACAGGAATTCTGTAGTAGGTCCCAGAACATCAAATCCACATCCAGACAGTCATCATCAGTGAACTTCAACAGCCTTTATATTAAAATAGTCTGAGAATTTACAGCATAGTTCAGAGAGAAAATCACCAACCCCAAATACACATTATGGGGAGGTATTTATACAAAAAGGGAGATACAAAATATCATGAAGATAAGTCTTGAACTCATAATTTCCTTTACCAACTCTTAAGAAGCAATAAATGAGGAAATAAATGCTGCAGTAAAAATGAATGCACTAGCTATCCAATTTGTCAGAGGTATTTTTACTTTCTGGGCTGAGTGAGTCGGCTGGTTGCTGCGCATTCATTCCTCGTTTGTTGTCTTGATGTTGCTATGTTGTTGTCTTGCTGTTCTGGCCTCATCATCAGTGTTTAGTTTTCATTAATGAGCTGTAGTCACTATTCAATTTCTGCTTTTTTGTTGTTTTCTTCCCTTTGACAGGTAGACCGTGCCTCTATATTTGCTGACCTATAGCTGATCAAAAGAAAAATAAACAAAATTACCTGAGCAATGTCTCCAGCATTCCTTTCCACCAATCCTCTGTAGGCAACTGATGTCTTTGTATCTTTATCAGTGTTTCATCAGCTTCAGTGTATTTATAAAAGTTGGGTTGGAATTCAAATAGGTGGTTTATCTCATGCTTAATATAGAACAGATTTTCTTGTTTGTTATAAAGATTCTGTCCAGAGGGAGGCCCTGTTTCTTCTGAGGTGCTTGAGGATGCTGTAATTTGATTAGAGGCATAGTTATTTACCCTGTTGGCATATTGCTCATGTGACAGCAGTCTTCCAGCGTTGGTTAATAAACTAGGTAGCCCTCTGCTCTGCAATGCTGCAAACTTTATTCTAAAGTCATTTACCTCTGCTTGCATTTCTTGGCATTTTCTTTCCAGAGTTTGCACAAAATTCCTTAGGGTCAGCACCCTTTTCACTAGTAAGATGGTATCTGTCCTGTTCCTGATACATATTGCTGCCAACTGCTCTTTGGTATGAGTGTTCAAAAATTGAATCATTCTATTGGCTTGCTCAGGCATATTTCCTAAAGATGCTCTAGCCTTTTGATTTTCAAATTGAGCTAAGCCTATCAATTCCATTTGCTCATGTATAGTTTCAATTGATTGCCATTGGTCTGTAATGGATTGGCCAATTTTGGCCCACAAAATTTTCTTGACTTCAGCTAGAGTCTTATCAAGAGTAAGCTCCTTCTCTAGCTCCTTTATCCTTTTCTCTAGGGTTTTTACTTCCCTTGTCTTCTCAGCTACATCCATCTTTGATTTGTCATATCTTACCTCAATTTTGGCCAGATTTTCTTTGGCCTCTTTCAATTCTGCCATCTGTACTTCCAGAGCCTTTATTTCTTTCATCATTTCCTCCATACTCAGACTGGCCTCTTGCTCTGCTGCTGCTGTAGTTGTCGCTGAAACTGCTGCTGAAGTTGAGGCTGGAGTTGAGGTACCTGGTATTGATGTTGGATCAGCAGGGGGGACTGTTGTGGTGACCGTAGGAGGTGCAGTCTCAATAGTTATAGCTGTTTGTGCTGGCTGAGAGGCCAACTCTCCCTGTCTTCCTTGTAGTGATGCCTCCAAGGCACCCTCTGTTTCTATCAGTCTTTTATGCATCCTCATAAGCAAAGTAACCACATCCTCCTCTTCTTTTTGTTGTGCTACTTCTGTGGTTTGAGGATGTATTGTAGCTGGCAGCCTGAGTTGTCTTTTGAGGGCTGCTATGTCTTCCTCTTTCTTTTTGATCAAGGCCTGAATGCCCTTAGGATCCTTGGGATCATGTCCCAATTCTATGATAATCTCCTCCAAGGATTTGATTCTATTATCCTTAGCCATTGAGGAGGCCTTTTCTAATTCTAGTTGGGCAGAAGTATTGTGCAATGAATTTTGCAATCTATGAGCCAATAATGTTTTGTCTGCCAAGGTAGAATATACCATTTCGACAGTTTGTTTGTGTAATTCAATCTGGTCCATTGGATGGATATCTTTGGAGAGAACTTCCAGATTGGTTCTGATATAGTCAGCAGCTGATTGTGGTTGCTGCATTGTAGATCTGAAATGACTGAGGGTCATTTTCCCTTCCTAGATATCATAGGCTGCCATTAGTCTTTGTTGATTGGTGGGAGCCATTCTCAGCAACTGGTTGTAGAGCTGGAACCTGACTGGCTCATTTCTAGCCTTGATATCGGTGAATGCCTTTTTGATTTCAGAACCCTATCTGCTCTGTTTCCTGGTGGATGTAACCTCCACCCCTTGTTGTCTTTCTTGCTCTGGCTGAAAAGAGCTAGTTGATGTTTCCATACTTGGGGGAACTTGCTGTTCAGTTGGTCCCTCTGGCAATTCTTCTTCTAAATAACGATTTAATCTTTGTCTTTTTTCTCTTTTCTGATCTGTAGATGTCCCTGTGGGTGTCTCATCCTGTCTATCCCTTTTCTTGTCCCTTTCCTCATTAAGAGGAGTCTGTAACACAGGGATTTTAGTTGCCTTTGCTTGTGTTGAAGGGTCTTGCCCTTGACTTTGTTCGTCTGTTGAAATCGGCCGGTCTGCCATTGTCTCTTGCTTCTCAGAATGGTGCACCTGCTGCTCTGAATGCTGCACCTCTTTTCCTTTAGATGTGTCTTCTAGTGGAGCACTTACTTGGGTAGGTTGCTAGGAAACCGTGGCAGATGAGGTGCCTTCTCCAAGGTGCCGAGGACCTGTGAAAAAAACCTTTTCAAAAGATTCCAGGTCAACTAATTTTAAAGGTTTTTGATTGCCTTTTCTGTTATCTCTTCTTCAGTAAGCTCTTCCACTAGTGTTCCTTCTACCCATTCTTGTTGATTGGCATATTGTTCAATTTCAAGGATTCTGTGGTGCACATACCCTGTGAGCTTGTTTTTAACTCTTCTAAAGCTTATGAAATGTTCAGGGTCATAAGGTGCCCAATGGAAACTTAGTTTGAGCTTAAGTTTCTCTCTCAGAATAGTGTCAACATCCTTCCATGCTTCTTCCCTTTTATTAAAGATAAAGGGGCCCAATTGATGTCTTATTTTAAGCTGTGCCTTTTTCCTAGCACCGTAGAAGTGAGTTAAATCTGCACTGTTGAACTGCCGATAGTACTCCAAGGAAAAGAGTCTCATGGGGACATATTTTGGTAGTCTATAAGGGGATAATTCACAGCCATAAATCCTTATTATAGTGTGGTTTTGGTAGAAGTACCAGTCACCAATGTTGTATCCTTTTGAGAGATGTAGGATTCTCTGCATTTCAGCAGTGAGCCTGGGAGGAGGATCTGCTGCCAATAAGCAAGTGGCTGGATAGATGAAAATGTCAATAAACTCACAGTATGTGTATGGGGAGTAATTAACATGATGGAACATTGAGGACCAAAATATCACAGACCTTCGCTCCCCCCTAGCATCCAATTTTTTAAGGAAAACCGGGAAACTATCTGATTGATAGTACAGCAGCAAATGATATATATATGAAGTATATTTGAACACCCTTTCCCTCTCTAAGTTCATGAACTGCTCATGAATCTTGTTGGCTATGAAGGTGGCATAGTCATACTTGACAACAGGGGGCTGTCCTAGAGTAAACATGGACATCAAAGCAAAGACAGTCTCATCCACAATTTCACTTGTTCTGAATCCCAGGATGTAGGAAATCATGTCTATGAGCATTTTTCCATCCTCAGTAAACCAAGCATGGTGATAAGGGATTGTGAATCTGGAGTAACACTCTGGTGGCATAAACAGCTTGGCAATTCGATCAACTTCTGCAGAGGACAGCTTTGAGGCTTGATCCAACAATTGTCTCATGGAAAGGGGGACCAAAGGCTGAGTTGGCTTGAATTGCAGCATCTCATTTATGGACTGAGGGGTAATGTAAAAGAGAAGATTTCCAGCAGCGTCCATCACCGCCCTTTGAGAAGGCTCATAATTAGCACAACATTGATGGATGAGGTCAAGGAAGACATTCACTGAGGGCAAGTAATATATAGGCATGTTAGATTCCCATATTCCAAATAGGTCAGCATTGCTTTTGAAGTTATTCCTTATTTCACAGAAAGCCTGAAGGTGAGGCTTGATTCCCTCCATATCATCAATTTGATAGTCTCTGTCGGCAAGAGGTAGCCACTCTAACTCTTTATGAGGTGCATTTAATGGTGCAATATTCAAGGCCACTGGAGCCTCCATGATTGACTGTGATTATATTTGGATTTGGTCTGTATTTCAACAGGAAACAAAGTCCTGACAATGGATTTTTTGACAGGGAATTTGCAATTTGAGTTCTGTGCGAAGGTGGTCCTGCTGAGTGGAACTCAACGGGGGTACAGAGTATACAGGGATTTTCAACGAGGGAGCTTGAAAGCAGTGGAGAAAGCGGGAATTTTACAGGTTTTCTGGTGGTTTTGTAGGCGAACAGGAGCAGGATTTCAAGCTTTAATGGATAATTTATCAGGGAGTAACAGAAATTGGCAGGTTTTGCTCGTAAGTATGGTTACACAGTGAGGTAGAGTGGAGGAGTTTACGAGCAGTAATGTCTTTGAATTCAATTTAGGTGTGTTTATGATCCTTGGCAGAGAATTTATGAAAAACAAGGTTATGGGCATTCCCTGGTAAATACCTGTTTATTTGAGACCTTGCTGTGGAATGCAGTTGCAGGTAGAGCCGAGGAGGTCGGGTTTGTAGGTTGAATATGCCTGGGTGGAAAACTGGGACGTCAATGGCAGATTGGACATATTTTTCATGCAAAGACGTTCACCATTGGTCGTAAAAAAACAAGCAAAAACATCACTTTCGTGAGTTTTAACGAAAATTTGTGGTTTTTCGGACTTTTTGGCACTTTTTGTGCTGACGTCACCTATTCCTGTAGCATGGTACGGCGAGAAACGTGGCAGCCGATGTGGATGGGTGACGGGGCAGCCACGACAGACTGTACAGTAACGCGAGCGCTGATGGAGAAGCCGACGTGGGGATGACGTGCACGGCGGGGAGGATAAGCGGTAAGTGGTTTGCATTGGACTGCTTTTGTTATGGGGATGGTTTCTGTCAGAGTGGGCCTGATGCAATCGAAATGGGCCACGCGTCCCTGCGTACGGCAGAAAAACCACTTTCTATCGGGAGCTAACCCTCGTAGAGCGGGGCGGCTCCGATATCAGTGTGAGCCGTCGAATCTGCAAGGCCAAATCGGAGGGTTGACGGGAAGGGTAGGTGATGGTATGATACGGCGCGGGGACCCACCCGTATATTTAATATTATAAAATGTTGCAGGGGTAAAAACTTTGGGTTAATGGGTTTTGTGGTTGCGCGGGTAGGCATGGTTATTAATTCGACCAAATATCAAACTAACCCCAAGGTTTATATGCGCCCCAAGGTTTGAATGCGTGATATGGTGGGAGGATTTTTAGATTGGTTATTTATTTAACCTGAATTTTAAATAAATCCCGAGGTTTATGGACGTGGAAGGGTTCTTATTAAAGTCCCAAATGGACTTAATAATTCCCGAAAACTGTATTATATGGCTAAGATTGCCAATGGGTAGGGATATTTAGATTTTTTGGTTTTTTATATAGTTTTTGTAATAATAGGGGTGGGGAAATAATTGAGGGAGCTAAATAATAAAGTTAATGTTAATATGACTTTATGGAATGAAACTGTAAGAACAAATGCTAAGTTTATAAAGTGAAAACTTAGGCATAAGAAAATGAAAGGAGTGTGGAATGATGTTTTTTACACAAGAAATGTGGCTTCTTTTCACTAAGTAAACTTAAAGTTTGACTTAGGATTTCTCATAGAAAGAAGTGAAACAAGACTAATTGGGCAGATCCCAAGGTCCTTGAGGGGATGTTAGTAAAATATTTCTGGGGGAATGATGGGGGAATTAGTCATGCTTCCATTGTTATGCAACCAAACAACTGCCATGGTACCAATGTCATTGGTGAGATGAGTCTTTCTTAACAAGATAAAAAGTGATCATAACCTTGCTTCTGCAACCTCAAACTACCTACCCAGCCTAATGCACCTAGCGTTTTTTCTTCATTTTCATTGGGTGCATTTGAATTTGCAAACCCTGATTCTCCTCTTTTCTTTTGACTGCCCTCCTATCTAGGTCTACCCTTATCTCTTCCAAGGGCCTAGATTAAGCAGTTGGGCTCCTTATTTTCTCTATCTGTGTAATTATCTGCCAAGCTTGAACTGTTTGGACAGATATTCTTCCTCTATTCTACAACAGCAAATTTAAATATGGAATGGTCTAGATTGAACTGTTGGGCCAGCCATCTCCATCAAGTGTGATAAGTTACAGTATTTGCACATTGTGATCTTGCAAATAAGATAGCAGTGGCATTTTTACTGGCCAATTTCCTGGTCTTTTGGTTTGGGGTTCATTTCTATTATTTTCTCTGACCAATTTACTCTTTTTGCCCTTTGATTTTTCTTTTAGGGCATACCCTCTTTTCATTTTTTAATTTTTCTTATCTGTATACCAAATATGGAACCTTTGCAGCATGAAAGGATGAACATATTTGGCACTTCCATAGTCAATCATGAAAAATGAAACCTATTGGTATAGGAACCTAACAGTGGCTCCACTTAAGGATGGCTTTTCCTGGTGAAAAGCCAAGAACAGCAAGTCATATGGCCTTATTCTCAATTGGTTGCTGTAATTCAAAACTTCCTTCCTGCTGTAATTCAATGATTTGAACCTTTGTAGCATGTGTGCACTCCTCATGGGCTGATCTATGTGAAATTACAGCTTTGTCTTTACTGGTTTGTCTGAGTTATTTATCATCATCTTTATAACTGCTAAGCTTTCTTCTTGATCTCTCTTGGTAAACTCAAAATCTCACACAAAAAGTAATGTAGTTTCCTGATTTTTCCTTAAAATCTGCTACATCTTGTTTCTTATCTAATTGCTGTAAATGAAAACTAATGGAAATATAACTATTTATGTACAATATACAGTTGTGTTGTGTTGATCAAAGGGAATCAAAATAATGCTTGAGCATTCGCCCATTGACCGGGCCTTCCTCAGTATCTGTACCATCCAAACTCTTTAAAAAATAGGTGTTATTACCTTGTACAACATGAATAATAAATGGTCATTTCCAAAGAAAATCAAATTTCCCATGTTTTCCTTTGTCTTCCCTCCGAGAGTCCCATCTTAGCACTTTGTTTCCTATGAAGAAATCTTCAGCTTTTGTTCTTTTTTCGAAGATCTTCTTGAGTTTATCTTGCAGAACCTGTGTTCTCGATATACTTCTTCTCTTGTCTGATGCAAGTGAATAGTTTGATTGATCCTTCTCTGAATATCATTAGGCTCTGCTTGTATTTCTTGCAACAACTTGATCACAGGGATTCCCAAAGATGAAGGGAATCTTGCCTCCATTCCATAAACCAATTCATATGGACTTGTACCAATAGATCTTTTGGTGGTCAATCTGTCTGCCCATAGTGCATTCACAAGTTTTTTATGCCAATTATTTTTATTCTCCTCCAAGACCTTTTTAATGATGTTGATGAGGCTTTTGTTGGATGACTCAGCTAGGCCATTACCTTGAGGGTAGTAGGCTGTGGAGTGGCCCAAGGTAATGTGGTATTTATGGAAAAATTTGATCATTCTTTTGGATTTGAATGCAGCAGCATTGTCTGTAATATTTTTTTCTAGATAGCCAAATCTAGACAAGATGTTGGTTTCTAAGAATTGCATGATGATTGAGTCATTGGCTTGCCTACAAGGGATGGCTTCTATCCATTTGGTAAAATAGTCTGTGGCAGTCAAAATCCACTTGTGTTGGCCAGAGGAGGAAGGGTGAATTTCACCAATAAAGTCTAAACCCCATTGTTGAAATGGTCTTTCAGTTGAAATAGGTTTGAGGGGTAAAGGTAACAACTTTCTCTTGCCTTCAAAGATCTGGCATTTATGGCATGAAACTACAAACTTTTTCACATCAGCAAATAGGGAAGGCCAATAGAATCCAGCCCTTAGGATTTTATCAGCTGTTGACTTCCAATACAAGTGTCCTCCACAGTCCCCTGCATGAAATTCCTTGAGGACTTTGTCAGTTTCATCCAATGTTAGGCAATTAAGCAAAATACCTTCATGATTTTTCCAAAATAAAACATTGTCTATAATACAAAATTTTGATGCCTTCATTTTCAAGAATCTCTTTTTAGTCCTAGACAACCCTGGAGGAGCTTGCAAGTTTAACAATACAAAACATATGTCAGCATACCAAGCCCATTGTAAAAAGGCTTGATTTATCTGTGGAGTCGCCATCTCCTGTTCGTTATCCAGTTCATTCATGTCAAGGGCTTGAAAATTGGTTTCAGTCATTAGCTTGGCTAATCCTTGTCCTTTTATCAGTTTTGTAGGCTTGATTTCAATGTCATACTCTAAAATATTGGCTATCCATTTGCCCCTTTTACCTTCAATCCCTTCTTGAGTTAAAATATCCTTAACCACAACATTTGGAACATAGGCTATCACATGTGAGTACAAGATATAAACTCTGAAATCCTTGATGGCTTTTACAAGGGCATAAGCTTGCTTTTCCATGATCTGATATTTTAAGGGAGCATCTCTAAGGGCTTTGCTGAAGAAAGCAATGGGCTTCTCACACCCTTGGTCATCTTTTTGCAATAGGACAACAACAATAGTATGCTCAGATGCAAAGGAAAAAATGATGAAATCTCTATCAAACCTGGGACTGGTGAGGACTGGTGTTTTTGTCAGGGCTATTTTGATGTCCTCAAAGGCTTGTTTGGCTTCCATGGTCCATTTGACTTTAGAATATTTCTTCAGCATATTATTCAACAGTCTTATTAGCTCAGCTAGATTGGGGATAAACCTTCTTAGGAAATTGATCTTTCTTAAAAAAGCTTGCAGTTCTTTAATGTTTCTTGGATGAGGGAATTGGAGAATAGCTTGAATTATGTCCGAGTCAATCCTAATGCCATCTTTTGAGATTATATGACCTAGGACTTTGCCTTCTTCCAGGCCAAACAGTGATTTCTTTGGGTTCAATGATATGCCATATTTTCTACAAATTAGGAACACTTGCCTTAAATGTTCTAAATGTTCTTGGTATGATTTTGAAAAAGCAGTGAGATCATCAAGGTATATTACTAAGAAATCATGGGTCTCTTTGGAAAAGGCTATGTACAATGTTCTCTGAAATGTGGCCCCTGCATTTTTGAGTCCAAAAGGAATTTTGACATATTTGAAGGTTCCCCAAGGTGTTGTAAAGGCGGTTTTGTCTTGATCATCCGGGTGGACTAAAATCTGATTGAATCCTGAGAATCCATCTAACAATGAGATCCTAGAGGCTCCCACTACCCTTTGTAGGATATGGTCCATTTTTGGTAAGGGGTAATGGTCTTTGAGTGAGAATTTATTCAAATTTCTCAAGTCAACGCATAGTCTTATCTCCCCGGTTTTTTTCCTAGTAGGCACTAGATTTGAAATCCATTCTGAGAACCTGATAGGTGTAATGATTCCAGCTTCATACATATGTTTAACTTCTTTTTCAATTAGGGGAAGGAGGATAGGATTCACCCTTCTAAGCTTCTGTTTAAAAGGTTTTTGATTTTCTTTCAGAGGTATAGTGTGTTGGATGACTGAAGTATCATAGGACTTGAGGTCCTCATAACTCCAGGCAAAGACATCTTGGAACTCCTTAAACAACTCAATATACTTTAGCTTTTGATCAGCAGGAAATGTCTTGGATAGTTTTAACATTTTAGGATTTTCTGTGGTTCCAATGTTACAGTCCTCAATTTCTGCATTGAGAGGTTGCATCTTTGGCTTTCTAGGGATGTCATTTGAGTCAAATATGTCCTCTAAAGGAGTTAAGCCCGTGGGCAGAAAATTATCTTTTAGTTCAATTACTTCAGCTTTTGCCTCAGCTATTTCATCAAAATCTGTTTGCTTTAGTTCATGTAAATTCTTGTCATCAAAAGTTGTTGGGTGCAAAATCAGATTTGTTGTTTCAGCTGATATATTTTGTTCAATTTTGTCTATCTGTTGTTGATCATCCATGTGCTTGTATAAATGTTTATGCTTGAGAATTCTTCTTTCAAAGTCAGAAAATTATTTATTTCTGTATCATTCTCAAAGACTTGCCAATTTTTGACATTATCTGGGACAGTAGGTTTGTGTTTGATTTCAGCAGTAAAATGGTGGTTGGGTTCAAATGGTAGTTTGCAAGTGCTGGCAAAAGTTGCCAAGCTGTGTGCATGTAAATAGTGCTTTCTAGGGATTTTGGTGAGCTGAGATTGTGAGAAAGTGTTAAGTATTTCAATCGCTGCCCCTCTGTAAGCCCTCAACCTAAGATCATTTATGACAAAATTTCCCTTCATCTGTTGTATAATCAAATCTGAATCCCCTAGAATTGAAGCCTTGGTTGCCCCAAGACCTCTGATCAGTTTGAGTCCTAACAAAAGAGCTTCATACTCGGACATATTGTTTGTGCATCTGAAATTTAACCTATATGCATGACCTTCAGCATGGTCATTTTGCATGTTGTGTATCCACACCCCTGCCCCTGCTCCTAATTTGTTCACAGAGCCATCAAACTCCAAGTACCATAAGATTTCTTGGTTATGACTAGCCTTAAGAGTTTTGGAAGTTTGTTCAGTGGGCAGATTTGGCTCTTGTATTTCATATGATATATCATTTCTCTTTGTTGTATCAATCATATCAACAGTTTTTTGATCTTGGGCACTAGATTGTTCCTTTATGCTTTGTGTTTGTGCTGTTTCTAGGAGTTTGACATCAGTTTTGGGATACATCCCAACATTATATAAAATGAATGAATCCATATCGGAATGCATAGAATAGATGGGGAAGTTTTGGGGTTTTTCTTGACTGCTAACCACATATTTCATTAATGTTTCCCGGTACAATCTCTTTGGCTTTCGAAAGACTGAGATAGTGGCATAGGACATGTCTAGTTGCAAAGACCCTTGGAGTTTTGCACCCCAAGATCTGGACAAAAGCATACCATACTTAGGTGGAATATCAGCTACCACCACATCCATCAAGATTGTCTTAGCTGGATATTGGACTAAAGATACACAAAGGTCTTTGATTAGGCCTAGACACCTGACCTGGCTGGAATCGAATGAGAACAAGTC
Source organism: Pinus tabuliformis (assembly GCA_031772625.1). Classification (NCBI taxonomy): domain Eukaryota; kingdom Viridiplantae; phylum Streptophyta; class Pinopsida; order Pinales; family Pinaceae; genus Pinus; species Pinus tabuliformis. The sequence continues at coordinate 834,558,753 of CM062815.1, forward strand.
TTTGTAGGGCCTTGTGATGTCTAGATATAATCTCTCCATCACCGATTTAGGCATTAGGTTATGGGAAGCTCCAGAATCAAACATAGCATTATGCAGCACCTTGTCATGAATGTTTAAGCTCACATAAAATGGAGGAACCCCTCCATCTACTGTTTTACCATTGACTTCAGGACCAAAAATCAACTCTGGTTGATCATCTAGAACATTGACTGCATCCCTATTTGTTACAGGGAAAAGTGTCTATATAGAACTGCTCTATCCCACTAATGTGTGACAGTTGCCTTAGAAACAAACAGAGAAAAGCTACTTCTGTTTTTCCTTTATGAATTATAGATAGAGAGGAATAGAAATACCAACCTCTGTCTTGCGCTAATCTCCTGATTTGATCCCTCTCTTCTTTGATAGTCTTTAGCTACCTGCTCCCTTGCACGCCCAGCTTCACAAAGTACCTGTAAGATCACAGTAGCATAGAACTATACAAATATATGGATCTATAATCATAAACAATCTAGGATCAAATGTAAATTGACCATACAAATGTAGCAAACATCAATGACACAAGAGCATGGAGGAAAACTTGAATAGCTTTTATTGATAAACAAGAAAGAGCCAAGAAGAGTTACAACCAGTAGTTCTGACCCAGCATCAACCTCTCAGCAAGGAAGCCCCTCTTCACCTCAAACAAATCTTAGATCACCCAACAATTTGATGTTTGTCTCAAGAAACCAACAGCAATTCCTTACAATATGCAAAATTCCAGCCTCTGGATCTCTGGGATGAGGGATCCATATATAGATATCTGTAATGGAGATGAGTCAGCTTATGATTTGATTAGTGTCTTCCCTCTGATAGTTCTTGCTTCCACTTGGAGATTGATGACCTCTTACTCATCCTTGGTTGAATTCATAGAGGCAAGTGTCACAGGATAAGATTCTGGAAGCTTCCATTGCCTCTCCACCTTGCGGAATGACACTGCCATTTATCATTTCTCGCCCATCGCACCCCATAGAAGGGATTTTCGAAATGCAACACACCCACACAGTGTATTTAGGTGAGATGCAATGCACTTGGCCAGTGGAGTAGCTGAAATGATCCTGTTTTGACCAATTCTGAGCAATTTTTCATGGAGAACTTCTGGGAGAAGCTGTAATCTGTTGACCTTGTTCCTTTAGGGGTTAGAACAACACTTTTAGGGACTTAGGAGCCCTTGGTTTATGGACATTTCATGCTTGGGGTTGTAGTGCCCAAAAATGTCTATAACAGTTGCCCCCTAAATCATGAGGTCGTTAATCTTTTGATGTCGGGTGAAATGCTTTATTATGAGGATCTGAAGTTCTTTCAAGCTAGGAGGAGACCTGTAATAAGATACAATACAATACATTATCTTCATAAGATTTTCATGATCTAGCTGAGGTGGGCATTCCCATGCTCAGCTCTATAAATTCATTTTCATGTACATAGGACAGACAATCGTCTGAGTGTAGACTGATGATTCTGATAGAGCCATCATCCTTTTGATTGGATGATTATCTGTGCAGCAATGATGTACATTTGATGTCTTTATTTCCCTGAATATATATCGCATCCCGGATGGATGAAACTAGATCCGGGGTCTTCAATCTCGTTCGATCTTCACTCGAAGTACAAGTCGATCCATGTGAAAGCTGTTCTGGAGTCGAACATGGAAAGACATCGCCTGATTACCAGTCAATGATGTAAGATGTTAACAGGCGCGAGAGGAATCACCAATAATGATAATGACCCTCAAGGTACTGCAGTACAATTCACATGGTGTGAATAAAGGAATTGGCGTCGAACACCACGCAAAATATTTCGGTCGAAGGCCATTGATGTAAACCTGTCGCCGGAAGTGAGAAACTTGCCATTGAGGCATGCAAGCTTCAAAGTACAGAATGGGGTGTTCCTAGATCAACTTCTTGGATAATGAGCTGATGTCGACAAGAAGCGATCCGTCACAGGAGGGCCTTAATGAATCCCACATCAATGACATGGAACGGAGCAAATGATTTTAATGGAGGTGAAAACGATCTGGTGATATAAGGTTCAGGGTGGAGGTCATGAAAGAATGGAGTATAAATGTATGGTAGTGGGTGAGACACAAGTGAATTCTCTGAATGACTTCTCTTGAACATATCGGCGACACTGATGTGATGGATTGGTAGCATTAACCCCAAATGTGGATGGTATGATGGGACCATGGTGATGTGACCGGTGAATGAAACAACCCAACCCAACTCGGACGTGGAGTGGAAGTGTCATGTTCAAGAGCGACTTGCTACCAACAAAGTTTCTTCAAGTTTTCTTCCCAATTTTCCCCAGTCATTGCTGACCAGTACCTCTTTATTTTTGTCAAGCTTGAGGAGGATAACATATGCTTGTTCTATAATTTGCCCTTTGGGCAAACCCATCGCTATGTTTTAACGAGCCTAGCGATAGTGAAACTCGTTCTCGTCTATAGACAAGTTTGTCGCTATTAAACTTTTAACGAGTTTAACGAAAAAGATAACTTGGTCCTTTTCAATTTTAGAGAGTCTGAAAAGGAACGTAAAGGTAACTCCAAAATTGCTTTTTCGTCATCTAATCCCTTAAGTCCGAAAAAGTATAAAACAATACAGAAGGGATGAATTTTTGATACTTTTAACGAGCCGAACAAAACAAGCGCTCGATATTTTTGTGTAATAATCTCTCAGGTCCAAAAAGATTAAAATTTAGAGGAGAGATAGCACTTCCGGTCCCTTTAACAAGCTGGAGAGGCCAATGGCTCGACAATCTTTTCATATTTTACGAGTCAGTTGAAAAGAGCTTAAAGGAGACTCGTCTTTTGAGGAACGAGTGATAAAATGGATAGCAACTGATTCCAGGTAAGGTTTGGAATTTTCCAATCACGGCAGTGTTACAAGGATGGCTAGTGAAATCACTCTTCGCAGCTGTTCCTCAAAATGGGTAAACAATCAAATGGAGGTGAATGATCGGCCAATGCAAAAGTGGAGGTGATGGTGCAAACACGACCAAGGCTTTAATGGCTGAAGTACTACATTCACGATGGTTATTTACCGGTGAATAGTTCATTTTTTAATGAGCTTAAACGCGGGGGGAAACATTTGCTCATGTCTTATGTTTATTTTTTAACAAGCTTGAACTATGTGCTAAAACTGCTCGATTAATCTAGTCGTGTGATAAGAATGTCTCATATAAAAACAGAAACTTTTAGATTTTTGCCCGACATCCTTTCTTTATGCAAGTTAGGAAACGACCAATCCAAAAAATAGATAAATGATCACTCTTTGCTTGCACTCCAAAAGGTTTGCATGCCCCCAGGTATAAAACAGAGTTTCAAGGTTACCCCTTATTTCTTCCGTTAAAACATTTGTTTTACCGAGAGAGGCCTACCTCTTACAGGTTACCAAAGATTGTTCTATTTACAGCGTAAACAAAACACCTCTTCGGTTATGTCTACCGAGATAAACAAAGGTGCGCGGCGATGCCCGCCAACTCACATAACTTTGACAAGAGGATCTTATTCTAGTCCAACTCCCTCTTCCAATCACGGACGGGAGTACGAAGGTCATATACTCTCACGGAAACCTACCCTATACCTGAATTTTTCCTGCCGAAGCAGACCAGGGTGCATGCCCCCTGGGTTTCAGTCATGTCCCCCGAATCACTCGCGCTCATCGGGTGGGCGGACGAGGGATTGAGACATTTCTTGCGTGAAAAGACCATTTAGGGATGGTATATGACTATTTGCTATGCATGAACCGAGGAATGAAAGCTGGTCTACGAGCTTGACCACTCTTCCTTCGTGCGGAAAACACATTACTCCAAAGAGTGAGGAGACAATTGCTCCCATGCAATAAATATAGTCTCGTCCAAGGAGTAGATTGTAATCCAGGGGTCCTTGAACTACCATCACATTCATGTGAACGGTTTTCCCTCTCAATGTTATGGGCACATTGGGAAGGATCCCTAACGGTCGACTGGTTCCTTTATCAAAGCCTGTTAGATTTCTCATCTCAGGCAAAAGCGATGACGAACCAAGCGCTTTCCAAGTAGTTGAGGAAAGGATACCCACAGAAGCCCCTTCATCTATGATGGTACCAGCCATAACCATTCTATATATTTGAACAATGATTCGGAATGGTATACTAGCTGGTAAACGGGGTCTGCCTAGTTGATTCCAGTCGAAAGAGACAACTAGGTTGCTTGGAGGTGGGACCGAATAGACGGTCGGGTACGACTCTGACGAACTTCCTTCCTGCGGTAAAGGAACGGGTAAATTGCCCCCATGTTCGTTGGAGTCTGTGCTTATGAAAAGAATTTGGACGGTGTCATCCTTGTTCTTTTCGGTGATTGTATCATCTGAAGATGGAACCTCTGAAGGCAAGACCGGGTCAACTGCTGCCTCGACCTTTTGACTTTCGTCTGGTATGGGTTCAGATGGTTTGTCTTCAATGATAGATGCTTCAGCCGACCACTTGAGCAGGCCAGCTGGATTTTCAACTAGTGACGGACTCGGCAAGAGTTTTTTATATCCAGGAGGAAGTCGTAACGGTGAAATCGGACGATCGTCCAAAACTCTTTTAGCCTCGTCTAAGAAGGGACAACGGTGGACGGCATGATCGCCTTCGCACAGTTTACAAGGAAATCTATATTTTCCTTTTTGTCCTGGGGCTTCACTTTCACTAGTTGACGGTGTGTTTTCAACATGATCATCAGAGGTTGACGACACCGGGTTGTGCAAACGAGGAGTCCAGTCCCTTAAGATCCGAGGGATATAAGGACAATCTCTATGATAGTGGTCTCCTTTGCAAATGACACATGGCGATTTAGGCCTGGTCGGTGCAGTGTGTGGATTTTCGCTAGACGACACTCGTTTGCCCCCATTCGCTTTTGGCTCCTTCTTCTTCTTCTCTTTCTTCTTCTTTTCCTTCTTCTTCTCAGGTACTTGACTTTTGGCTTTACCAGCCCCATCAAGCGAAGAGGAAGGAGGAGAGGAAGAATTAGAGGAAGTACAAGGTTGTTGGGTAACTCTGGACTCGTCTAGTTGCTGATTCGATTGTTCAGGAATTGTGGTGTTCTGAACGACAGAGGTTGAGAAGAGCCATACAGGCAAGCCGATCGTCAGTCCTGGAAGCGACAATGTGGCCATATGGTGTGCACCAACATCTCCCCAAGAGGAGAAAGGACTAGGATTTCTTCCAAGGGGATTCCTTGGTTGGTGGATTCCATTTTCTCAACCCAAGATCAACGTAGGAAAGGGGTAATGGATATTCCGTTTAAAATAAATTTTAGACGCTTTGACACAACTTGTTTTTTCAATTTTTAAGAGTCGAGAAAAAACAAAAGATGACTCTAGTCTCCTTCGAATTTTAATGAGCCTGAAGTGACAAGTGCTCAGATGGACCTTTTCTATTAAGGAGTCTGAAAAGGAACGAAAGGGACTGCTTTGGAAATCTAGGTAGAGGGATTACCAAACCAATTGCAAAACTGCAGAATACTTTTTACGGTATGGCAGTCAATCTTCCTGAATGTTGTGTTCAGTGCATTGCGATCGATAGGGCGGCAAACACGGCTTCCTATGGATAAAGGATTAAGCCTATTGGGGTCTCCCAAAATATACTCGACGGTACGTGGGAGCACAAGTCCGTACTGGCACTTATCGCCTCAAAGTGGAGGAATCACCCAATCATTAGTGAGAACAACAGTTACTAGGCTTTACGACGCCGGAATACGTCTCTAGCCTAGACTTCTAATGTTGTGCGTTAAGTTCCAAAGCGTTGTTAGATTCATTGAATTTATTTTAAGTTGATCTTGTTTATGAAGTTTTCCTTTCAGGTTCACTGCGAGGTGTAGATGTAATTTCTAAAATGAAATCTAAGATGATAAACAAACTTTTTATCCTCTTTGTGCAATGAAAATCCTAGCTACTAAGGAAAAGAAAGACAGAATCTTTTCACAAAGAGCAAAGAGCACACTCTAAATGCACTTCCCTAAATCAAGCCAATCAGACTGTCTATATGCAAATGCACATGCATGTATTTGTTTTCGACTTTCTTAGTATATGAATGCTAAAAAGAAAGTTGATGCACAAATCTGAATTTCTTTTCAAGCGACAAATATCAACAAGTTTCTTTTCGAAATAAAAAATGGAGACGATCGCAACACCTTACGATTTTGAAATGAATACTTGTTCTTGAAACTAGAAAATTACAAATTCAGACCAAAAACAACAGTAGCAGGATAATTGACCATTGACAGCAATCAAACTCTTTCCTATGATTGAAATCAACACTTGCGACAGTTTCAAATCAAAGGACGACAGTACGATTATGCTACTTTTGCAAAGGAGAACTGAAAATGACTCAACAAACACACAAAAACATCTACAGTTCTTTTGTACAAAGGAGGCAGAATAACAGCAAGGAAAAGGGGTTTCAAATAGACATATACTGATCACAGGCAGCAAAATTCAGGAATAGAACTGGAAAGAATGAATCGCAGAAACCAAAACTGCACAGAGCCTAGTCTGATCAACGCACCTATAACACAGAGAATTTGAAATGCAGCGCACCTTGTCCACTCGGGAAGTGCGCTAAAGTTCAGATTCTCTGAACAGTACCTGCGCTAGACTAGAAACGAGACTCTGTTTGGGTTCCGGGTCACAGTTTGTAGTTCAGTTCTTGGGTTTTGGCCGAGCAAAAAGCAATCAGTAATGCAACAATCAGGGGTAGATCTAAGGAGGATCTAAGAGCTATCACAAGGGCAATCAAATAGTTTGTGAATCAGTTGTTTAAATCATAAACAGATCTAGTAGATGGATTGAAGTAGCATTTATCTACTTTGCATTTGTTATGGCAAATGCAGTTTGAATGCTACTTGTAAGTTTATGAAACAGACAACAAAGAATGATAAACAAACAAACTAATTCTTCCCTAGCGGAGTCGCCATTTTGTTACAGGGAAAAGTGTCTATATAGAGCTGCTCTATCCCACTAAGGTGTGACAGCTGCCTTAGAAACAAACAGAGAAAAGCTACTTTCGTTTTTCCTTTATGAATTATAGATAGAGAGGAACAGAAAGACCAACCTCTGTCTTGCGCTAATCTCCTGATTTGATCCCTCTCTTCTTTGATAGCCTTTAACTACCTGCTCCCTTGCACGCCCAGCTTCACAAAGTACCTGTAAGATCACAGTAGCATAGCACTATACAAATATATGGATCTATAATCATAAACAATCTAGGATCAAATGTAAATTTACCATACAAATGTAGCAAACATCAATGACACAAGAGCATGGAGGAAAACTTGAATAGCTTTTATTGATAAACAAGAAAGAGCCAAGAAGAGTTACAACCAGTAGTTCTGACCCAGCATCAACCTCTCAGCAAGGAAGCCCCTCTTCACCTCAAACAAAGCTTAAATCACCCAACAATCTGATGTTTGTCTCAAGAAACCAACAACAATTCCTTACAATATGCAAAATTCCAGCCTCTAGATCTCTGGGATGAGGGATCCATATATAGATATCTGTAATGGAGATGAGTCAGCTTATGATTTGATTACTGTCTTCCCTCTGATAGTTCTTGCTTCCACTTGGAGATTGATGACCTCTTACTAATCCTTGGTCAAATTCAGAGAGGCAAGTGTCACAGGAGAAGATTCTGGAAGCTTCCATTGCCTCTCCACCTCACGGAATGACACTGTCATTTGTCATTTCTCGCCCATCACACCCCATAGAAGGGATTTTTTAAATGCAATGCACCCACACAGTGTATTTAGGTGAGATGCAACGCACATGGCCAGTGGAGCAGCTGAAATGATCCTGTTTTGACCAATTCTGAGCAGTTTTTCATGGAGAAATTATGGGAGAAGCTGTAATCTGTTGACCTTGTTCCTTTAGGGGTTAGAACAACACTTTTAGGGACTTAGGAGCCCTTGGTTTATGGACATTTCATGCTTGGGGTTGTAGTGCCCAAAAATGTCTATAACACTATTCTCTGGTATTTGTAGTGACCTATTGATTTGTTGTCTGTAAATTTCATGTTTGGCCAATTCAGAGAGAGGAATAGCTATTTTTAGCTTACCTATTTCTGTTTCTAAGTTGAAAGGTTTTTCTATCTGCATTTTTGTATTATGGACAACAGACTTTTCTTTCTCAGCTGAATTTTCAGTGATCTTCTCTTGATTATGAGTGCTGTTTTGAGGTACATCTGATTTGAAATTATTTTCAGGAGGGCAGTTTAGATTTTCTTTTGAAGAATGGGATGTGTATGGCTGATTTTTTGAGGGTTGTAAGTCTAATATGTCTTCCACAGTGACTTCCTTTGGGTCTGGGTCTGTTTTAGAAGAGGGTTCTATCAGGACAGCTCTATCTTTTGTTTTCTTTGGCTGCTTGGTACCCTTGAGCTTGGCAAGTTCAGGAGTATCTATGGTTCTACTTCTAAGTTTGTACTGTTTATGAACCTCATAGACAGCTGCATCATAGCCTTCCCTAAAATCAAATGACTCTCCGGATTTGGTTTGAAATTGATTGAAATTGTGAGCTTCTTAGTCATCTTGTGTTAGAAAAAAATTTGCTCACTGTTTAATCCCATTAGGTTGATTTGGGTGTCCTCTATTGGCTCACTAGAGGTTGAGGCTTCGGCATAGTTCTCTTGAAATGGAGGTCTGATGTTCTGGTCAGGGGCAGCCCTTCCAACATTTGGATTTTGATTTTTTCTAAAGTTTGGGTTTCTAGCAGTGTTACTTGGTTGACCTTCCCATGATGATTTTCTTTCAATAGTTTCCACCCTATCCCCAAGTCTGTCCATACCTTTGATAATTGCATCCAGTTTTTGTTCAAATGCTGAAGGCTCCTCTTTGAAAGTTGTTCTTCTTTCAGCTCTTGCCCGATTTCGTTTAGCAATTAGATTTGCCTCCACACTAACAGCTATATTCTGCATGTCTGCTAAGCTTGGAGGGGCTCTCTCCCTCAATTGGTATGCCATATCATAATCAAATCCATCAGGGAATTTGATCAAAGCTAAGTCAAGTGGAGGTCTAAGATTTTGAGGAATAGCATTATAAACATTGTTGAACCTAGCACAATAGTCTTGGACAGTTTCTTGTGGGCCTCTTTTCAAATTGTCATATTCTGTTAAAATGTGTAGAGGGTCTTTCTTCTTTTCCCATCTGTTTAAGAAGGATTGATAAAGAGCTTCTGAATCAGCTATTGAATTTGCAGCAAGTGCTCTAAACCAAATCCTCACATCACCAGTTAGACTTTGGACAAAAATCTTCATTCTCACATCATCATCATCTATTTCATAATTCTCAAAATAATCTTGCATTTTCTTAGTGTGTTGCTGGGCTGTGTAGGAGCTAGTACCATCAAAATATGTGATTTTGCTCTGATAATCCTGAGGCATAGCCCCTGGATTTCTAGGCAACTATAAAGGAGCATAACGGTTTGCCATACTTACAGGGATAAATGGGGCAACAGGAAGAAATGGGACAGCTGAAACAGCAGGGACTAGAGTGGAAATATATGCGGTGGATGGAGGTGTGGAGAAGGTGCTTTGAGAGGTGGATGAAGAACTAGGAGAAGCAGCAGTAATGTGAGGACGGACTGATGCTTTAGAAGGAGTTGGGATATAGTTCTGCTTAACTGTTTGAAGGTTAGAATCAGCAGATTTGTCTTGTTCTTCTTGTTTCCTAAGGGTCTTAGAGATCAAGTTAGGATTTTCAAAAATAGCTGGAGGATTTGGGTCAGGATTTGACCTGGTGTATCGAGTTTTCTTCTTTGGAGCTAGCTTCTAAATTGGTTTTTTAGTATTTTCTGGGAATGTTTTAAGATCGCAATTTTTTCACAATATTCTACAAGAGTTTCTTTGAAATATAGGAAGCTTTGGGCTTTCCTTTGAATATGTTTGAAACAGAGGAAACTGATCAAATCTTTGGAACAACTATTTAAAGCCTAAAACTATACTGGAGATTGACTGACGTAGCTTTTATTTACTCCTGTAAATGCAGAGCAAAGATAGTTTCAAAGGCTACCTGGCTAACTCTAGGCTCCATCTGTAGCTTTAGAAAATAGACAGCAGTGGCAAATAGTCATTCAAATTTCCCCAGTTGAGTCGCCAATGATGTTATCACTCAGGTTGTTCCCTGCCTCCTGAAGGGAATACGGCCGAGGTAACCACTAACCAATCTTTTAGCTGCAGGTCATAGCCTACCTGCAACCAGAGAGGGCTCTCTCTTTGCAATTTAGCTTTGTTTTTGGAGTATTTTAGTCTAGTTATTATGTACAGCGTTTTTTTTAAGTTTGTTGGATGGTGATTTCAGGCAGAGCTGGGATGCAAGTCCAAAAAAATCTATACTATTGGGCAATGGAGTCAATGATGGTGTACTGCTGAAAGTGTTTCTTGGGTAATTGATAACGCTATAGAGCAAGATAGGCAGTCTAGGAACAATTTTCAAATCTGTAAATCGATGGAATGAAGTCAGGGAATGAAAGGCAATCAAGAATCTTTCATTATGCTGGCAGAGGGAAAGTGCATGAATATTATCCAGGAGCAATTAAGAATTCCTAAATAGTATTCAAAATGAATGAATTAGTGCAAACATGAGCAATTAAGAATTCATATTTATGACTAATCCTGAAGAAAACACAATTAATAGCAGAGATTGAACACAGGGTGCATTTAAACAAATCCTGGGCTATTCTTTCTTCTCTGTTACCAAGATTATGGAACATATATGAAATTTGCAAACACAGAAAACATAAAACACAGTTTAGAATAACTTATTGTTCCATAGAATGACACAGGAATTCTGTAGCAGGTCCCAGAACATCAAATCCACATCCAGACGGTCATCATCAGTGAACTTCAACAGCTTTTATATTAAAATAGTCTGAGAATTTATAGCATAGTTCAGAGAGAAAATCACCAACCCCAAATACACATTATGGGGAGGTATTTATACAAAAATGGAGATACAAAATATCATGAAGATAAGTCTTGAACCATAATTTCCTTTACCAACTCTTAAGAAGCAATAAATGAGGGAATAAATGCTGCATTAAATATGAATGCGCTAGCTATCCAATTTGTTAGAGGTATTTTGACTTTCTGGGCTGAGTGAGTCGGTTAGTTTCTGCGCATTCATTCTTCGTTTGCTATCATGATGTTGCTATGCTACTGTCTTGCTATTCTGGCCTCGTCATCAGTGTTTAGTTTTCACTAACGAGCTGTAGTCACTATTCAATTTCTGCTTTTTTGTTGTTCTCTTCCCTTTGACAGGTGGACCGTGCCTCTGTATTTGCTGACCTGTAGCTGATCAAAAGAAAAATAAACAAAATTACCTAAGCAACGTCTCTAGCATTCCTTTCCACCAATCCTCTGTAGGCAACTGATGTCTTTGTATCTTTATCAGTGTTTCATCAACTTCGGTGTATTTATAAAAGTTGGGCTGGACTTCAAATAGGTGGTTTATCTCATGCGTAATATATAACATTTTCTAGTTTGTCATAAAGATTCTGTCCAGAGGGAGGCCCTGTTTCTTCTGAGGTGCTTGAGGATGCTGTAATTTGATTGGAGGCATAGTTATTTACCCTATTGGCATATTGCTCATGTGACAACAGTCTTCTAGCACTGGTTAATAAACTGGGTAGCCCTCTACTCTACAATGCTGCAAACTTTATCCTAAAGTCATTTACCTCTGCCTGCATTTCTTGGCATTTTCTTTCCAAAGTTTGCACAAAATTCCTTAGGGTCAACACCCTCTTCACTAGTAAGATGGTATATGTCCTGTTCCTGATACCTATTGCTCCCAACTACTCTTTGGTATGAGTGTTCAGAAATTGAATCATTCTATTAGCTTGCTCAGGCATATTTCCTAAAGATGCTCTAGCCTTTTGATTTTCAAATTGAGCTAAGCATATCAATTCCATTTGCTCATGTATAGTTTCAATTGATTGCCATTGGTCTATAATGGATTGGTCAATTTTGGCCCACAAAATTTTATTGACTTCAGCTAGAGTCTTATCAAGAGTAAGCTCCTTCTCCAGCTCCTTTATCCTTTTCTCTAGGCTTTTTACTTCCCTTGTCTTCTCAGCTTCATCCATCTTTGATTTGTCATATCTTACCTCAATTTTGGCCAGCTTTTATTTGGCCTCTTTCAATTCTGCCATTTGTACTTCCAGAGCCTTTATTTCTTTCATTATTTCCTCCATACTCAGACTGGCCTCTTGCTCTGCTGCTGTTGTAGTTGTCGCTGAAACTGTTGCTGAAGTTGAGGCTGGAGTTGAGGTACCTGGTATTGATGTTGGATCAGCAGGGGGGACTGTTGTGGTGACCGTAGGAGGTGCAGTCTCAATACTTATAGCTGTTTTTGCTGGCTGAGAGGCCAACTCTCCCTGTCTTCCTTGTAGTGATGCCTCCAAGGCACCCTTTGTTTCTATCAGTCTTTTATGCATCCTCATGAGCAAAGTAACCACATCCTCCTCTTCTTTGTGTTGTGCTACTTTTTTGGTTTGAGGATGTATTGTAGCTGGCAGCCTGAGTTGTCTTCTGAGGGCTGCTATGTCTTCCTCTTTCTTTTTAATCAAGGCCTGAATGCCCTTAGGATCCTTGGGATCATGTCCCAATTCTATGATAATCTCCTACAAGGATTTGATTTTATTATCCTTAGCCATTGAGGAGGCCTTTTCTAATTCTAGTTGGGCAGAAGTATTGTGCAATGAATTTTTTAATCTATGAGCCAATAATGTTTTGTCTGCCAAGGTAGAATATACCATTTCACCAGTTTGTTTGTGTAATTCAATCTGGTCCATTGGATGGATATCTTTGGAGAGAACTTCCAGATTGGTTCTGATATAGTCAGCAGCTGATTGTGGTTGCTGCATTGTAGGTCTGAAATGACTGAGGGTCATTTTCCCTTCCTGGATATCATAGGCTGCCATTAGTCTTTGTTGATTGGTGGGAGCCATTCTCAACAACTGGTTGTAGAGCTGGAACCTGACTGGCTCATTTCTGGCCTTGATATCGGTGAATGCCTTTTTGATGTCAGAACCCTGTCTGCTCTGTTGCCTGGTGGATGTAACCTCCACCCCTTGTTGTCTTTCTTGCTCTGGCTGAAAAGAGCTAGCTGATGTTTCCATACTTGGGGGAACTTGCTGTTCAGTTGGTCCCTCTGGCAATTCTTCTTTTGAATAAGGATTTAATCTTTGTCTTTTTTCTCCTTGCTGATCTGTAGATGTCCCTGTGGGTGTCTCTTCCTGTCTATCCCTTTTCTTGGCCCTTTCCTCATTAAGAGGAGTCTGTAACACAGGGATTTCAGTTGCCTTTGCTTGTGTTGAAGGGTCTTGCCCTTGACTTTGTTCATCTGTTGAAACCGGCCGGTCTGCCATTGTCTCTTGCTGCTCAGAATGGTGCACCTGCTGCTCTAAATGCTGCACCTCTTTTCCTTTAGATGTGTCTGCTAGTGGAGCACTTACTTGGGCAGGTTGCTGGGAAACCGTGGCAGATGAGGTGCCTTCTCCAAGGTGCCGAGGACCTGTGAAAAACACCTGTCCAAAAGATTCCAGGTCAACTGATTTTTCAAGGTTTTTGATTGCTTTTTCTGTTATCTCTTCTTCAGTAAGCTCTTCCACTAGTGTGCCCTCTACCCATTCTTGTTGATTGGCATATTGTTCAATTTCAAGGATTCTATGGTGCACATACCCTGTGAGCTTGTTTTTAACTCTTCTAAAGCTTATGAAATGTTCAGGGTCATAAGGTGCCCAATGGAAACTTAGTTTGAGCTTAAGTTTCTCTCTCAGAATAGTGTCAGCATCCTTCCATGCTTCTTCCCTTTTATTAAAGATAAAGGGGCCCAATTGATGTCTTATTTTAAGCTGTGCCTTTTTCCTAGCACCGTAGAAGTGAGTTAAATCTGCATTGTTGAACTGTCGATAGTACTCCAAGGCAAAGAGTCTCATGGGGACATATTTTGGTAGTCTGTAAGGGGCTAATTCATAGCCATAAATCCTTATTACAGTGTGGTTTTGGTAGAAGTACCAGTCACCAATGCTGTATCCTTTTGAGAGATGTAGGATTCTCTGCATTTCAGCAATGAGCCTGGGAGGAGGATCTACTGCCAATAAGCAAGTGGTTGGATAGATAAAAAGGTCAATAAACTCACAGTATGTGTATGGGGAGTAATTAACATGATGGAATACTGAGGACCAAAATATCACAGACCTTCGCTCCCCCCAGCATCCAATTTTTTAAGGAAAACCGGGAAACTATCTGATTGATAGTACAGCAGCAAGTGATATATATATGAAGTATATTTGAACACCCTTTCCCTCTCTATGTTCATGAACTACTCATGAATCTTGTTGGCTATGAAGGTGGCATAGTCATACTTGACAGCAGGGGGTTGTCTTGGAGTAAACATGGGCATCAAAGCGAAGACAGTGTCATCCACAATTTCACTTGTTCTAAATCCCAAGATGTAGGAAATCATGTCTATGAGCATTTTTCCATCCTCAGTAAACCAAGCATGGTGATAAGGGATTGTGAATCTGGAGTAACACTCTGGTGGCATAAATAGCTTGGAAATGCGGTGAACTTCTGCAGAGGACAGCTTTGAGGCTTGATCCAACAATTGTCTCATGGAAAGGGGGACCAAAGGCTGAGTTGGCTTGAATTGCAGCATCTCATTTACGGACTGAGGGGTAATGTAAAAGAGAACATTTCCAGCAGGGTCCATCACTGCCCTTTGAGAAGGCTCATAATTATCACAACATTAATGAATGAGGTCAGGGAAGACATTCACTAAGGGCAGGTAATATATAGGCATGTTAGATTCCCATATTCCAAACAGGTCAGCATTGTTTTTGAAGTTATTCCTTATTTCACAGAAAGCCTGAAGGTGAGGCTTGATTCCCTCCATATCATCAATTTGATAGTCTTTGTCGGAAAGAGGTAGCCACTCTAACTCTTTATGAGGTGCATTTAATGGTGCAATATTCAAGGCCACTGGAGCCTCCATGATTGACTGTGATTATAGTTGGATTTGGTCTATATTTCAACAGGAAACAGAGTCCTGACAATGGAATTTTTGATAGGGAATTTGCAGTTTGAGTTTTGTGCGAAGGTGGCCTTGCTTAGTGGAACTCAACGGGGGTACAGAGTATACAGGGCTTTTCAACGAGGGAGCTTGAAAGCAGTGGAAAGAGTAGGAATTTTACAGGTTTTCTGGTGTTTTTACAGGCGAACAGGAGCAGGATTTCAAGCTTTAATGGATAATTTATCAGGGAGTAACAGAAATTGGTAGGTTTTGCTCGTAAGTATGGTTACACAGTGAGGCAGAGCGGAGGAGTTTACGAGCAGTAATGTCTTTGAATTCAATTTAGGTGTGCTGGTGATCCTTTGTAGAGAATTTATGAAAAACAGGGTTATTGGCGTTCCCGGGTAAATACCTGTTTATTTGAGACCTTGCTGTGGAATGCAGTTGCAGGTAGAGCCGAGGAGGTCGGGTTTGTAGGTTGAATACGCTTGGGTGGCAGACTGGGATGTCAATGGTGGATTGGACATATTTTTCATGCAGATACGTTCACCATTGGTCATAAAAAAATAAACAAAAACATCACTTTCGTGAGTTTTAACGAAAATTTGTGGTTTTTCGGACTTTTTGGCGCTTTTTGTGCTGACGTCAGCATGATGTCACCTAGTCCTGTAGCATGGTACGACGGGAAACATGGCAGCTAATGTGGATGGGTGACGGGGCAGCCGCGACGGATTGTACAGTCACGCAGGTGCTGATGGAGAAGCCGACGTGGGGATGACGTGCGCGGTGGGGAGGATAAGCGGTAAGTGGTTTGCATCGGACCGCTTTTGGTACGGGGATGGTTTCTATCAGAGCGAGCTCGACGCAATCAAAATGGGCCATGCGTGCCTGCGTATGGCGGCAAAACCGCTTTCTATCGGGAGCTAACCCTCATACAGCGGGGCGGCTCCGATATCAGCATGAGCCGTTGGATCTGCAAGGCCAAATCAGAGGTTTGACGGGAAGGGTAGGTGATGGTATGATATGGCGCGGGGACCCGCCCGTATATTTAATATTATAAAATGTTTCAGGGGTAAAAACTTTGGGTTAATGGGCTTTGTGGTTGCGCGGGTAGGCATGGTTATTAATTCTACCAAATATCAAACTAACCCCAAGGTTTATATGCGCCCCAAGGTTTGAATGCGTGA
Source organism: Pinus tabuliformis (assembly GCA_031772625.1). Classification (NCBI taxonomy): domain Eukaryota; kingdom Viridiplantae; phylum Streptophyta; class Pinopsida; order Pinales; family Pinaceae; genus Pinus; species Pinus tabuliformis. Next base: position 834,574,997 of record CM062815.1, read on the forward strand.
TATGGTGGGAGGATTTTTAGATTGGTTATTTATTTAACCTGAGGTTTAAATAAATCCCGAGGTTTATGGATGCAGAAGGGTTATTATTAAAGTCCCAAATGGACTTAATAATTCCCGAAAACTATATTATATGGCTAAGCTTGCCAATGGGTAGGGATATTTAGATTTTTTGGTTTTTTATATAGTTTTTGTAATAATAGGGGTCGGGAAATAATTGAGGGAGCTAAATAATAAAGTTAATGTTTATATGACTTTATGGAATGAAACTGTAAGAACAAATGCTAAGTTTATAAAGGGAAAACTTAGGCATAAGAAAATGAAAGGAGTGTGGCACAAGAAATGTGGCTTCTTTTCACTAAGTAAACTTAAAGTTTGACTTAGGATTTCTCATAGAAAGAAGTGAAACAGGACTAATTGGGCAGATCCCAAGGTCCTTGAGGGGATGTTAGTAAAATATTTCTGGGGGAATGATGGGGGAATTAGTCATGCTTCCATTGCTATGCAACCAAACAACTGCCATGGTACCAATGTCATTGGTGAGATGAGTCTTTCTTAACAAGATAAAAAGTGATCATAACCTTGCTTCTACAACCTCAAACTATCTACCCAGCCTACTGAACCTAGCATTTTTTCTTCATTTTCATTGGGTGCATTTGAATTTGCAAACCCTGGTTCTCCTCTTTTCTTTTGACTTTCCTCCTATCTAAGTCTACCCTTATCTCTTCCAAGGGCCCAGATTAAGCAGTTGGGCTCCTTATTTTCTCTATCTGTGTACTTATCTGCCAAGCTTGAACTGTTTGGACAGATATTCTTTCTCTATTCTACAACAACAAATTTAAATATGGAATGGTCCAGATTGAACTGTTGGGCCATCCATCAAGTGTGATAAGCAACAGTATTTGCACATTGTGATCTTGCAAATAAGATAGCAGTGGCATTTTGACTGGCCAATTTCATGGTCTTTTGGTTTGGGGTTCATTTCTATTATTTTCTCTAACCAATTTACTCTTTTTGCCCTTTGATTTTTCTTTTAAGGCATACCCTCTTTTCATTTTTTAATTTTCCTTATCTGTATACCAAATATGGAACCTTTGCAGCATGAAAGGATGAACATATTTGGCACTTCCATAGTAAATCATGAAAAATGAAACCTATTGGTATAGGAACCTAACATCATCAAAGCTTTCTTCATCAAAATTCAGAATACTGGCCCAGTCTTCATAAAAAATAGATCAGAAGCACAATAGTGTGACTTACTGATTTGAGTTTATAAAAAAACTGAGGACCCTTTCCAAATGCATGAAAGGGCCTATAAATACTAATTAAGCTAACTAATTACAAAATAAAAGTGTTATTTAATTGGTACAACTATATTATGAATATCTCCTCAAAATTGACTTGTCTTCAATCGACAGCATGATTCATTGTTTCGGATATTCTCCCTTCGGCTTGAGCTGGCAGATATCTAGCATCGGTTGCAACTCTGGAGGGCGACTTAGGCGAGAATTCAGTTGAGCTGAATATGTGGCATCTTGGATCTCGGGGATCATGCAACTGATAGCATCAGTTAAACATTTAAGTGTGGCCCTCTAATTGTATGGCTTGATTAAGAAAAACCAAAAGGCATCCCAAGTTAAACTTGGGATGCCAGCGACTAGTCTTCCATTCTTTTCCAATTCTTGTTTGCATGTTTGCTCCAAGGCTTTGGCCGATGTCAATTTACCTGGATTACACTGTGAAATCATATTAGACAGATAACGAGTGTCATTGACAAATTCAATTAAATTGATAGTAGATAACCGACATCTTGAGGTTTCTCTTTCTGCCTTCATTAGTTGCGACTGTCATTCTAGGAACAGGATGTCTTTGTGTGACTCTAGAATTTTGGGCAGATCCGAAGCCTATCCTTCACTGGAGTCTTTCCAAGAAAGAAAGCTGGTTAATGTCTCATCAGCCTGTTCTAAATCCTACCTAGCTTCAACTGATTTATCAACTATTGATGTAGTAATCTCACAAAGAGGTTCAGCCATATAAATGTTACGACATAGCAGTTTTAGTTGTGTAATCAATGCCTTATTGATTTATAGAGCTTCTGTTCTAAACTCTGCTACTTGAGGAAGGCTCCTCAACTTTTCTACTTCTTGTGACACTTGAGCGATTCGCTCATCCTTAGTCTTGCTCATTTGTTCATTCATTGCCTTTAATCTGGCCAATGCTTTGGACAATTCCTTCTGTTTCTGTACCGCGCTCAAATCTATCCTCTGTTTCTCTTTGAGCAATTGCTCATTTAATTGGTTGTTTGTCTGCCGTTGTGTTGATAGTTTTTGTTCCAATTTTTCTATTTTCCGTTGTGCTTCAGACACCTGCGACTACAATGAACCAATCATTTGATCTTTTTCCTTAAGGAGACTGCTTACTTCCGAGGCTTTATCCATGGTGGCTGCCGAATATGCTCTGGCATACTGGGAGAGTTTCGTAAGGTCATCGGAAGGGTTCAATTCCTCCTTCCACACCACATTAGCTATCTCTGTTTGATCTAGAAAAAGGGAAGATTGATCAAGTCTCCTCCTTTTCCTCTGTCTTTTCACCACAGCCCTGTGTTTAGGACTGTAAAAGACATCTAATGGTGGTATGTCTTCTATCTGTAAAACAATCTGATCGGATGGATCTTTGGGAATTATTTCCGCATCTTTGCTACTGGGTAGGCCGCTGGTCCCTTCACTTGGAACCATAGTCATGGTTGTTTCTTGACTGACTGTCACTTGGGGTGTGCCGAATCCTTGTGAAGTCTCGAGGTTGTTTATAATAGAGTCAAATTGTTGCCACTCTTTGAGGAGTTTGGGATCAATTTGAGTCTCTATATCAATACCTTCACTGTCCTGCTTCTTTTCTTTCTCCTGCTCTGTTTCCTTCTCTTTTCCTTTTTCTGATTCTTTTCCCTTTTCGGGAATTTTCTCTATAGTAGGAGGCTCGTCAATACTCTTCTGTTCAGGCTCGCTTGACTTAGTTGTTGGTGTAGTAGCCAATAAATCCAGAGGCAGAGTTTGCAACCTCTGTTCTCTAAGCCTATTGAATTCTACTAGTCCTTCATCATTATATTTCATCTTGGCCAATGTTTTAACCTGAGACAATGATTTTGCTGAAGAAAATAGATCATCAAATTCATCTTTTTCATGGTCAAACTTAGTAAGTTTGGCCTGTTCAAGCACATTATAGGCAACCTTCCGGGGATCGAATTGCCTATTAGGGATGGTCGCAAGATTGAGCATATTTATTTTTCCTGTCTCCTTCTCAGCATGTTTGTAATCAAGTATGGTATAAACACCGCATCTCAAAGGGAATATGGGCCATAACTGCTTTTTGGAAGTCCTAAGAGTTTTGGATGTTCCAGCGGTTGTTATTTGGTAAGCTAATTCTCGTGCCAATAGTTTATCAGGTACATACAATGGGAGGACATGGGGTCTTGTGGCACTACCAAACACCGTTATATATGTGAATTTATCTTCCCTGAATCAATTCCACACAGCAGTCAAGTCAACTTCTGCCTCCTCGGAAATCCTTGGGGCAGGCATATCAAAAATGGCATAATAGATAGGCAACATGAAACCATTACAGATTTGATACAAGTGGTCTTTATAATGTGCCTTCCATAACATCTGATGGTAGATGTGGATTGGCTTAGGGTCCTGTGGCGTCCACCTCCACCCAAGTATCGGGTATTCGTAATTAAAGCAAATCATATCCATAACATAAGCGTTGTAATAGAAGGGGGGAATAGTCCTGGCGGTTTTGCGTGAATTGAATCTAAAATCAAGAATTGCAAAGGCTAATTTATCAGACAATATATTCGCCCAATCCATGACATAACTACTAACAGCCACTTCCATTAAAGGAACCATTTTGATAGTAATTTTTGTTGAATCATGCATTCCCCATATCCTACACATCATTGCCCCAATGTAACAATAAGGAGATGCCAAGGAATCCACGGAGTACTTACCCGATGATTCATGTTTGTGCTTTGCGGGATTCTGTCTCCATTGTCTAATCGGGGCTGATTCCGTCTCATTCTCCTCTGCGAATTTCTCCAGAAAGGCTTTGTTGTATTTCTTTTCAGGTTCGGGAAAATGATACATTTTCCTCAAGTCGTCAGGCTGAAATGAACCGAAAAATCTTCCATCAACTGTGCAAAACATCCTATTAGAAACAGGAATTTGTTCGACCACCCATCTGACCACATCAGTGTAAGGAAGAATTTTCTCCCGAGCTGCTATCCTGTGTAAAAATGAGTCGGCCAAATCTTTCAAGGAGGCATCTGATTTATTAGTTGAGCCTACAGTAGCTTCTTCCGACGCTTCCTCCAGTTCTTCTGCCTCAATTAAATTATAGATGCTTTTCTAGCTTGTATTTCCAAGGCCGAGACATGTAGTGTCTGAAATTAGGCCCTTTTTGCTGGGTCCTGGGTCACTGGTGGGCTTGACTATTACTGCAAGGGCCGCTGCCGCAGCGGATCTCTTAGATTTCTTTCCCATTTGCTTAAAACTTGATACTTTGATGGAATTCTGCACAAGGAAGGAAACCAGCGTGATACAGAGAAATAGATAACATGAGCCAATATGAAAGAGTTATATCTTTTAACGAATAATCAAAGATCATAGTGAAATTGCCACAGATAGAATCTAAGTGGAAAATCTCGGCATAATTGCTTCATTAATTGGCTGCTTCACCTATCAATCATGATAAGGGAGCTTTTAAATATCCATCATAACGTTTATATGGTGAAAAATTGATTCAAGCGTGGCTTAGATTTTTGGTGGCTAATCGCATTTGATGATTGGTGACGTGAAAGGGAGGGTTTTAATGATAGTCCAAAATATCGTTCAATCACCAAAGGTGGTATAATGCATGTCGATCTTTAATATGCTTAGAAACACGCACCTTGATTTAATGTATCGCAATCAGGACAGGGCTCGGGTCACTTTACTTATGCTATTGCGAAATCGCCGATCACCGATGGCGATATGCCTTATCGCATCAGGGAATTTGAAGGTGTCACAATTAATGAATTGATTACCACAGCCGATTGCCGATAGCGATACCTTTTATCGCATCGGAGGAATGGGGGGGTGTCTTATATACGATGTGCTTTTCCTTTTCCCGATATCCGATAGCGATTTCCCTTTTCGGATCGGAGTAATTTAATGGGTCCTTATTTATGTTTCTCTTATTATTGCGATATGTGATCTTGCGATTGCTTTATTATAATAATAAAAAGCTTTATGATTTGTTTAAAAGACCTATTTTATCATTGTTTAAAAGGGATATCATGTTTCAGTTGGACCTTTTGATGAGGGTTTTTAATAATAAGTTAATACCAATTTATTCACACATCTATGTTTAAAAGGGACCCATTTCATATTATGATTTTAAAAGAAAAATTTTAAGAAATGGGGGGTTGTTGTATAGCACAACACATCCCAAAAAACTCATAGGCCTCACCTGATGAACCAGTTAAGCTCACGATGGTCTACTTGATGGAGCTCATATTTTTATTCATTTGGGTGACCATTAGCTACAATTCCTACTTTGATGAATTCTTCCTGGTGTCCACAGTTGCATCTCCTATCAACAATTGCACTACCATTCCCCCCAACAAATATCTGTATTTTCCTTCTTTTATCTCGTAGGAAACCCCTGGCCGTGATCCAACTTCTGTGTGGAATGCTTCAGTTGCTAATGTGAACTTTTGTGCCTGCATTTGGCAGGTGACTAGATGGACACAACATAGCATGAGGAAAGTGTTGTCGTGCGTCACCCCGAACCAAATTACCTATAAATATTCATCAAGCAGTGCCCTGGGAATCCTTTCAATGACCCTTATGAACCCTATCATTTTCACATACCACTCGTTGAAGGTTGCTTCATTGATTTCTTTGTTGTTAGGGTCCCTTGATGTCTGCCATGGTGTGTATCTAGGAGCATATGGCTGGTCTTCGGAGATTTCCACCAAGTCCCTTCCTGATGGAGGGCGCCACTTCCACATTTCTAGGGTCATGATCAAATAGCCGAAAATGAAGTTAGTTCTTATTTTGTACACATTCTCGCATGCCTCGAACAGTTCATTCAATAGGAATGTAGACCAATTTATTGATTCCCCTTCTCTGCAGTGCTCCGCAACTTAAATGGTGTCATAGTATGTTCATTTCTCGAAAAGTGTTGCATCACCTTCCCATCGATGATATAGCAGGAAAATCTAATGTGGTATTTATTTATTAAGTCGATCCTTCTCCCTTCCTGCCTCGCTTAGTGTCGTATTTTCTATAATAGTCGTTATCTCCTTCCTTCTTTGCTCGTTTTGAAGTTGTCTGAAAGGTCATAGGGATTGCATTCCTTGTGGCCGATAACTTCATAACCCATTGAATATCATCTACATTAATTGGGTATTCTCTATCCATCCAAAGCAACCCCATGTGCATCCTACTGATTAATTGCTTCGTGCATTGAATCGTGGCCAAAGTCATGTCGAACATAGGAAAATCTCAATTTTATCAACGTTGATCGCTGAATTCCCCTGAATTCCACCTTGGATTTAGTCACCTTTGTGCCATCTTCCTTTGTAATTGTCTCTGTGTACATTTCTCGCTTCAGTGTCGGGAATTGGAAGAAATCCGACAGGTCATTGTCCACCAGCGTGGCATTGTCATATTTTCCATACAACGGATCTGTGAATGCAATTCTTGCATCCACCCATATTCGGGAATTGAAATTATCGAATTTGTCATATTGTAGCACTGCTAATAGACTGCAATCACTAGAGGCCGACAAAAAATTCTTTGGTGGCAACGTTGAAGAACAACTTATGGCTCAGACGATTCTACCACATGAACTTGAAACTCTAGGAAATTCAGCGTTTCCATCCAGATTAAGTAGATTAGCTTTGACACGACGTTTCTAACTAGACTTGATAACTAATTACTACGGAAACTTTCCCTATGTAGACTCGAATGTATTAACCCGTTGCCATCTAATCTGTCCCTGACTTGGCTAACATATCCTGTGAAAGACAAGATGGAGCAAATGGGTAATAATGTTATCGTAATGGCAGATGTTTAGGAGTTAATTTTTATATAACGGGAAATATCCTACGGATATTTGGACTGGAAACAATATTATTGCTTAATTATTATGAAAAAGACACTTAGTACTTGTGACTAACCTCCCCCCCTCTCACCCCCCCCCCACCCCCAACCATAATCAGTTGTGGTGTGGTGACATGGAAGCCACAACTAAAATGAACACTCTGGGTTTGTTTTATTGAAAATAAACTAATTGAAAAATTGACTAACTGATTCCTACTGACTCTCCTAACTCTACCTACAGTCTCTTTGAAGAGAGTTCATCAATGTTGAATAGGAACATTTGGTTGATGGAAGTGTTTTAGGCGTGCGTCATTCACCCATTTGTTGTAGCAGTATCTTGTCCAGTTGCACGAGCTTCACCTCTTCAGAGTCCTTGATCTCTGTGACTATGAATGGTCCTAACCAATGCATCTATAGCTTGCCCGGAAACTTTTGGAACTTGTTGCCATAAAAAAAAACATGTCCCCTGACCATGAAGGACTTGTTCTTGATGTGTCTGTTGTGCCATGCCTTCTACCTTCTTTTCTCGACTAATTGGTGGAAGTCTTTTAAGAATTTGGCCTCGTCTAATTCAAATAGTTCCTCCAATCACATTTGTAGCGACTCATCCTCTGACATCCTGGTGGCCTGGACAATGAAGATGCTACGGATTGCGAACTCTTCCGACATAATGGCTTCTCAACCATATACCAATTGAAATGGCATATGTTTGTGTAATATCTTTGTTGTTGTGAAATACGCCCATAATTTGGATGGCACTCTTTCATCCCAGTCATCTCGATTTGTCGAACACACTTTGGTTAATCCCTTCTCGAGTATCTTGTTAAATGCCTCGACTGTTCCCTTAGCCTATGGATGATATGGGTTGCTTTTGTGATGTTGTATTAGGAAGTTTTGCAACAGGGAATCGACCGGTTCATTAATGAAGTGAGTTCCTTGGTCGCTTTTGAGGCCTCTTGGGCACCTGAATCTTGCAATTATATTTCCAAAAATGAACATTGTTTCCATGTCCACTAGATAGTCTTTCACTGGTGTCACCTCGACCCATCTTGTGAGATACTTAATTGTAGTGATGATGTACCTTGCTTGAGTGTGACTTGTTGGCGGGTTGACCAGACCAATGAAATCAATTTCCCACTTTTCGAATATTTACAAAGTGCGTACTCGATGTAGCAGAATTTCATTGCGATGCAATGGTTTCCCAACCCTATAGCACATATTGCATCCTTTACCATACTCCTTGGCATCCTTGTATATCATTGGCCACCATAGCCCTGCCTGCAAAACTTTCGGACCTGTCACCTTCCCCCCTACGTGGCCGCCCGCGACTCGAGAGTGACATTCCTATATAGATTTATGTCGCTCGTGCTAGAGGACACATCGCTACAAAACTTGAACCAACTCCAACTTGTATAGATGCCCTACTATAAATTAATATTCGGTTGCTCGCATGACAATGTATCTTCTCAGTGTCCTTGTGTATTCCTATGGACATTTCCGTGTGGCCAAGAATGTTGTGATCTCTTCCAATTAATCAGGAATCACTTCCACTCTAAATAGATCGGCATCAGGCAGTTGGTCGTCCAAAGAACCCCCACTTTCCCCTTATTCCAGTCTAGATAGGTGATTAGGCTCGATGTTCAATCATCTTGGTTTGATGATTACCTCGAATGTGAATTCTTGGAACAATAGCATCCATCTGCATATCCTCCCTTCCAATACCGACTTGTTGACTAAGTATTTCAATGTTGAGTGGTATATGAAGAACTTGAACAGGCCCCAAGGTAGGTAATGCCTAAACTTTTGTAAGGAATACACTATGGCTAATGCTTCTCTCTTGGTCGTGGTGTATTTTTTCTTTTCAATCAACAACTTCCTATTGGTAAAGTAAATTGGGTGGTCCAAGTTGCCTTCTCCCGGTTGCACCAACATTGCCCCAAAGCAATTCTAGAGGCATCAATATGTACATGGAACTACTTATTCCAATCAGGATTGTTAACACTTGAAAATCATACACCTACTAGTACAATCTAGAAGACATTAAAAGAGTCCAGTAGAATGCACAGGTGGACATTTTTCTAACCTAATACATTACAAAGATTCAAAAATCAAAGGTTCTCCTAAGGTCCATAGTTTATTAAGGAAATCAATTAAGGTCATGTGTATATTTTTCGATAAATTCACGCACGTGAAATATCATCAAAAAAGCCACCTGGTTGCAGAAAAGGTGACTCAGTGGTCTAAGACCACTCCACACACTTGAAGACGATTTCTTTATACGAGGTCAGCCTAGTACAGTTGAATTCAACACACCTTGGAGAAGTGCAGCCCTCAATGGAATCCTCTTGTCCTACTCATGCGTCTTTATCTTACATGTACCAAGAGAGGGAAGAGGGATTCAAAAAACTCTATATAAATAGGCATGGGACAGCCAAAATAAGGGACATTGTTATGCTGGCCAAATTTCTTGTAACCAAACCACCATTTCATTGTTGAACCAAGGAAGTGAAGAGAACTAACATGTTGGCGAAATTTCTTCTAAGCAACCCAACATCTTAGTGAGTGAATAACAATCCACCCTTTGGAGAGCCTTCACACTTCTTTGAGAGAGAGGAGAAACTTGCAAAGTGATTGAGGAAAATAAACATCCTTGTTGAGGATTATTGAGCTCCCTAGCTCAAGGAATTCTCTTCAAGTGTTCTGGTATTCTAATTGTACTCAACCTCTACCACCAGCAATCAATAAAGGGATATTTTCCATATATTATTGATGTTTTTGCTCCATCAAAACATTGTTATGTTCATGAACCTCTTTATTTAAGTTTATGTTTTTGTATTCATTGTTTCCATTATTTACAATGTTGTGTTTATTTAAGTCTATCCACTAACAACACCAATTTTGACTGTGATCCTTTGCACCTAACAATCCACTGCTAAGGGGGTTTTTTTTGGTACACTTGTGCTCCAAAAACACTGCAACAAGAATGGAAACCATACTGATCTCTTTTTATTAATCTAGAGACCGTTTGCAGGACCTCCTCTCTACACAAACATTCTTCAAGGTTATCCTCACCTCCCTAGAATTTTTACAGTCCCCCTGGACCTGTTCTAAGTCCATGGAAGTGAAGAAATTTCAGAATTTTCTCACCCGCACATATTCTTCTATGACACACGTGAAGCATGCGTCTGTATCTTTGAGAACCACGAAGTGCACATCTGTTTCTACAGAACATGCGCGGCTAGAAAAACAGCAAAAAATCCTTGTGTTTTTCATTTTCTCAGGTGATTAGAAGCCTCTAGTGAATTGCCTTCACCTCTGCATTATGTATTTACTTTAAGTACCCCTGGTTACTTGAATGAGTTCTAGTTCATCAACCAATTAGATTTTTTTTATTTTTTATCTTATTTGCAAACAAATACCCACATAGCTTAATTAGGGAGAAAAGTAAGTGGCCATAATCCACATATGTTTTCAAACTATTTCGCTTAATTTTTTAAAAATAATATTAGCTTAATTAGTAAAGCAAGTGACCATTATCCATGAATATTATTACTAAATAAAGGATTTTTTTTTTGGGGCTAGGAGCAAATGTTAGTAAAGAAAGTGAGTAATCCCTGCTTCCCTTGTGTCTCCTAGATGAACTTGGGATTGCATATGAAAACCTTCTTGAAAATATTTGAATTTACATCTCCCTCATTAAACTCCACATAGTTTAATAGGAAAAAGTAAGTGGCCCATAATCCACAAAAAAAATTATTTTTCCATGCAAGGAACAACCAACACCTAATGTAATTAAAAGGATATTGAAAAGGATCATCGCATATCCAAATCTTATCACACTTGTATGTTCACATTGCATCACGCACTAAGCCTCCATACACTTTGTACTCAAAGACCATCCATTTTTGGGTCTTTGGTTACTTAGTCTATTTTGGATTACCAAGTCACCCCATAAGTGAAATAAGCCTCTTTAAAAATAACCATAACCTGAACAAATTAAGTTTCCCCACAGGGGCCACCAAAAAAATTTATAGTTGTTAACTTTCTAGTGAGCCTAAAAATCCTTCAACAATTCCACGGAAAAGAAAACCCGAGCATGGCAAAGACCCAATTCAGAGAGGGTTCGGCTTAGGCCTCTGCTTTCCATACTCTTTGGGGCTACATGACCCATCTAGTGCGTGGTACTGGTAACTGATTACCAAGAAGCTAAATACTCGAATGCTCCTGTGAAATGAAGGTACTTAGTGGCCAAATCTAGGGCATCATTCCCTATAGGTGACGGTGCAGGTAGCACTCGACCTCATTACCATTACCATTACCTTGGTTGATTCCTTGGCCACTGGAAGGTGTTGCCAGTTCTTTCGAGATGTTTCCCTAGGACCCATCATAGGTTATCTCCGCAAGGCCTAGTTACTTTGAAATTGGACAGGATGATTAGGTCTTCATAGGACTATTTATCATACGCAACAAACAAAAACCTTTTTTTGTTTGCTTGGTCACATAGTTTAATTAAAGGAAAATAAACCATTGATATTTTCACTTTGATTTATGTATGTGATCCATTTTTCATTGATATATATATATATATATATATATATATATATATATATATATATATATATATATATCTCCGTGCATCACTAAAATCAAAGTAGCGCACAATCTAAATCAACACCATAGGGGACCCCATGACTCCCTTTGATCTAGGTGTTTTTTAAACCTCCCCCCATTACCGGGAGGTGTACCAGGACTCTCACCATTTAGGCGGAGAAGATGTCATTCAACCACCATTATTGGATCTTCCTTTATTGGTGCAACTTTTCTTGGAACTCCTCCATGGCAAGGGACACCCTTCACCACTCCTGAAGGATCCCCGCATGCTACCCCCTTTGGGAGCGCACACACTTCTCCTTCAGACAGTCCCCGAGCTACCCATTAGGGTAATCCTCCCGTGACATCCCCACAGAGGACTCCACTGCACATAGCTGTCCAGAATCGCTTTGCGATGGTAGAAAATGCATAGATCTTGTTTTTAGCTTCGCTAAATCTCCTATATTTAAGCAAGCTCACAAATGACCCAATTGAACATGGCCAAAATTGGCCAGATATGCCCACAAAGATCCCTTCGGGTATTCCAAAATTTGAGGGAAAGTAGGGCGAAGACCAAAGGAGCCAAGGCATGACATTTCACTTGTGGTGTTCATCTAACAGTATCACAGAAGATGTTATTAGATTAAGGCTATTTCAACACACCCTAACAAGACCTACTATGAAGGGGTATATATACCAACCCTCTGCATCTCATGGAACCTTTAGCTCATTAGCTAAAGAATTCCTTACTTTATTCCAGCTCCCAATCCACCATGATTCTGGGTTGGATCTTCTAACCAATTTCAAGCAAACATAGGCTACGCATATCTCGAACTACATCCACAAATGGCGAAAATGTTGTAGCTTGTGCAAAACTGATTTTAAAGATAAAGTCTTCTTGGACATTTTCTTGAGATCCCTCACCTCCAAAATCTCAAAGGACATGGGTGAAACATTCCCATAAAGAGAGGAAGAAGCCATCAATAAAGCCCAACAACTGGAGCTGATCTACAACTAGTCGAGGTATGTTTACCACGTACTCCCAGACACCCCGCGCCTGCAATCTTATTGAGAAATAGCAAGCACATCCAATACTGCTAACGGATTAATTGGGGCCCTATCCCAAAGACATCACAGTAGTAGCGGCCAATACCCTACGTATGCAATGAATGGACCATCTTACAATGCTACGCCACCATTACAAAATACTGGGTATTATAGTGGTCAACTCGCACCTATGTAGAATATAGGCAATAGGGTTAACCAGCACTAGCCCCCCCAAGGAGGCTCGTATCATCCCCCACAGGGAAATAAATACTCCTCCTGGAGTACGGATAAAATGTCTACTCCCCCAAACCAGTATGTTAGCTAGGGATAGGAGAACCAATATTCTCCTTTCCCAACTCTGCAATAGAATAACCCACCAAAGCAAAACAATGCACAGGTAAATCTAGTGCAACCATCTCTCGCTTCATCGCATCAATTAGAAGAACAACTGAATTCGGTTAATTCTTATAACGGTGTTAGGAAAAAATTGAAAAATAAACCAAAGGGAGAGCCAGAGTGGGCAGGAAGCAATTAGAAACAACCCTCATGAGCATTGGGAAGGGACAGCCCCAATCGGACACAAAACTAGGGTACAACCAATAACAACTCACAGAAATAAGGCAAGAACACTAGTCTCCGGACTAATCATGGATGCGCCATCTACTGGGAATATTTCCATTATACCCATCACTGTCCCCAACTTCCCGATTTAAAAAGGTTACAAGACAATAGGGGGCAAAGTGGCCAACTAACTGCAGACATGCAGGAACCCTTTACCCATCAAGGAATTTTTAACACCCAGCAACAAAACATATCTGCAAGGAACCTCAACAATACTCCTAACCATGATATCTTCATGATAGGAGATGAAGTCCTCTAGAAAACTAGGAATCATATTTATGAGGTTCCCCAAGAGCCCAGTCCGTCCACCTCAACTAAGACTATACCTACTGGACCATTGACCATTACGTGACCTCCCATAGATGTCAAGGCCAAAATGGTTAAACGAAATTTACGATGCGCAGGGCCCAATTCAAGAGCTGCCCACAAGTATAGTAGATGAATTCGCTTAGTCTTCATTAGATATGTTATCACTTGAAGTCTTGTAGATGTACCCAACCCAGTGGAAATCCCTACTTTCCATTTTAAGCGCAATAGACCCATCAAATTCTCACCTCATGGTCTTTGACTTAGACAAAGCTACTCCTCGGCTATCCTCAACGATCGCTTTCAAAATCCCTGTCTCAGTTTAGAATATCAATATCCATCATTGCATCATCGACAAAATGGCTTCCACATGCATCATGTTCAAATCCATTTGGAAAAAATTAGGATCCCCTAAACTTAAGCCTTCTGACATAATGCTGAGATCGTACAATGGGCGCCCTTCTGCCCCTGTCAGTCTATACCCTAGTGTTTCGGTTAAGTTGGCTGGAAAAATAGTGTTAATAGACATTCAAGTACTCGATGCCCAGTTTGATTACAACATCCTCCTAGGCCAAAGCTATATGTACAAAATGCTCGCAGACACCTCATTGGTGTACAAAATCATGATGTTCCCCCACAAGGGAAAGTTCATTACCATTGATCAACTCACATACTATGAGAAGACAACTTCACCCACACCAGATGGCGTGTTTCCCTTAGTATCCCAAGAAGTGATCACTACTTACACTTAGCTCAGCCTAGGCTAGTTTAAGCCATCAAGCCTCCTAGGAACATGCCCATGAGACCCTCCAGAATACAAGAGCTTATCCCAAATACCGGAGCACCAATTTTCATGATGACTTCATCAAACACCACCCAAACAACTAAATCAGTTCCAGAGACCTCAACACCTGCAATTGAAGAAGTTAGGTCTTTACCTCCCGCAATCACGTAAACCCCCTTCTTATGCCCCCCACCTAGGTTCATCTCACACTAAGCCATGGAAACCCTCACATTACCAAATATAACTCTTGCAATACTATTTTGGACGTGATCCCCATGACTATGTCAACTGATTCAGGACACATGCAGAAAAGGAGCTTCCCTATACCTCCATTGCAAAGGAGCACCCCTACTCAAAATTGTCTGGAACCTACCACAATTGGAACCACCAGAAAAGAAAAACAAAACGGTAAAAAAGGAGAAACTTCCAACTCCTCCAAACACGTACAACCCTGCGCATTATGTGAGGATTTCGGGCACCCAACTCATATATGTCCCAAAATAGATGAACTAAAAACAATAATGAATGCTTCCAACACATTGGTAACCTCAGCTACACCAAAAGGAGAAAAATTTGTACCCTTACATAACAAGGAAGTACGCGCCAACCATGAGTGCACCATATGCAATAAATATGGACACTACACTCACCATTGTCCAAATATCCTTGAACTCCAAAATACGTTAAAAGGTCTCATCCAAACCATGAGAAATGAGTCCACAGTGCCAACCCCATCTCCACATAACGAAAAAATGCCAAAACATATTTTACATATAGGAAGAGGCATCATCTAGTTCTACACCCGCCTACAACACACAAGGACGGAATAAACTGTATTTTCACCCCTCCACTTTACCATGTGCTATATGTGATGACCCTACCCATCTGGTAGATTGGTGCCTAGAATTATGGACACACTACCAAGTCCCACCCAACACCCTAGAGGACCCAAGAAATAGTTCTAGGAAGAAATACCACATATGCACTATCTGTGGGGAGAACTGCCATAAAAGGAGGTAAACTCACCTTCCTCAATTCTGAAAAACAACGAATTTCATACGTAACTTCGTAAAGGAAAATCCCGATCTACTGGTCTCAGATAAGTAATCCACAAAACCCACCCTACCACCCGGTGAAGAAGGACCCCTATATTTCCCATGTGTGTTCAAGGAGGAAAGACGGCTAGGCCCCCCCCATTTCACCTCCCATCACCATCACTAGGCTAGACCCAGCCAAAAGCAATCAAAACACCCCTGGCAAAGAAAGTCTCCCATTACATGTGCATTATGTGACAAACCAAAGCGTTTGATCAATAAATGTCATGAGTTGATTCTATTCAATGATATCTTCCACTTAGTAGCTGTTGGGTAGCACAAACCCCGCGGAACAAGTATGGGGTGCGAAGCCCAGAATTTTGGGTAATATTAGGGTAAAAGACTCCATAGAAAGCACAGAGCGCGAACTATAGTATGTGGAGTCAAAGGGTAGTCCGCCCAAAGATAATGTAAAGAAATAGTAATAGAGTCGGCCCGCAGAGGGACTGCGGGCCAAGGGAAAGTATAAATAGAGCGAGGCTCTATGAGGAAAAGTAG
This sequence comes from Pinus tabuliformis, assembly GCA_031772625.1. Taxonomy (NCBI): domain Eukaryota; kingdom Viridiplantae; phylum Streptophyta; class Pinopsida; order Pinales; family Pinaceae; genus Pinus; species Pinus tabuliformis. The sequence goes on from CM062815.1 coordinate 834,591,076, forward strand.
TTATGGGAAAAGATGGAATGTAATGGGTTCTGAAAGGAAATAACTTGAAAGCGTCTGTAGGTCTGAGTCGAGGGAGTAGGGTAGAAGGTAGAGGCTCTGTAGCTGTGTGCGTAGAGGCCTGGAAAGTCTGTAGCTATGTGCGTGGACCCCTGCAGCTGAGTGCGCAGGGTGGATCTGGATGTATTGTTGAAGATTGATAGTAAAGATAAGTTTCTTCTAAATTCTGTGTTGATTGCGATTGTACTCTTTTATGACAAATGAACTGTTATGATTTCTGCATTTTCTACAGTTGAATTCATGTGAACTGGATTAATCTTGATGCGTGAAGTAACCACAAGTAATAAATGTTTGCTTAAAGACTGTTTTAACTAGATCAGACCAGTAATAAGAGATTCAATCTGTAATAAACGCGAGAAAGGTATTCCGATCTGCACGGATCTAGTGTAGCGCGGAGCTGAAAAATAGTGCACGAGCCCTAAACCACATCCAAGACATCCCCAGGGTGCGGAAACCTGGTTCCAGCACCCTCCCCTGCTACCTCAGGTGAGACTTCAGTCCACGCTTAGCGGGCTCTTGCCGAAAGGGCTGGTAGCTGCGGGATTTGTTTGGCTAAATAATTCTTCCGAACTTGGGTCAAGCCCATAGAAGCCAACAAATGGTTCCATTTCCATGACTGGGATCTGCTTAATGGGTGTCTGGTGTGAAAGGAGGGGATGCTAGAGGAAAGAGCGATGAAGGATCAGGACCGTAGTAATGGCGAGCGCCATCCAGTTACCGATATTCAAGGGAGAAGGAAGTGAAGATCTGGAAAAGTTTTGGTTTGTATTGAATTCAATATGGAACGCACAACATATCACGAATGATGATATCAAGAAAGTTGTCTTAGTCAGCACACTGCAGGACTGAGCACTAACATGGTATATGAAGTATTCAGGCATCAACCCAACGACGGGAATAGCGGACATCTACACGGAGTTAAAAAAGGAGTTCAACCAGCCGAAGTCGCAGTCACAGTGGGTCGTAGGATTCAAAGAAATCACGATGATGCCTGGTGAGACCTCGTGGGATCTGGATCAGAGGTTAAAAATCACTATTCACAAAGCCAACATGACCCTGACGGATGCACAACACTGCGCTTGGTTCATCGCATCACTAACGCCATATTTGAAATCGGCTTTGTCACAACAGAAGATCTCAACCCAAGCAGAAGCACTGGAGGCAGCAATGCGGTTGCACGAAACCCCAGTACAGGACCCAGGGTTGGGAGTTCAGCAAATCCAAGCGCAGGTCCAAAATTTGTGTTTGGAAATACAGAAGTTAAAACAAGACCAGGCACCGTGCCCAGAAGTCTGGGAAGAAGTATGGTGGGGGTCATGTAGAAGCCAAGGACACGATAAGGATCATTGTCTGGTTGCAGTGAATTTTGCGGCAACAGGGGGGCCAACAACCTTGCGACCAGAGGTACAGACGGGATCGAGTGCGATTTCCACACTTTGGTGTGCGATTTTCCAGGTAGAGGTACAGATAGCTGCTAACTATTACTGAACATACGACAACCTCCTCAACACTTATTTTGTAACTTTTGCAGAACAATGGGTCACGAGGAGAGAGATTGCTGCATGTTGATGGATCGACCCCCTACATATAGGATGCAAATAGAGACGTGCGGACAGGACCCGGCTGCACCATTTGTACGCGGGGGATTCCCGATACGTGGACGAGGGCGTGGAGGATGGGGGCCCGAACGAGGCCGTGGACAGTTGATCTGTTATAATTGTGGTGAACAAGGACATTACGCGTAGGATTGTATGAATCCTATTAGAGCCTGTTGTCCATCATGCTACCAATTTGATCACGATGCAGTTAATTTCCCTACGTTGCTCACACAATTAAGGGAGAAAGGAGTGCTCCCAACTAGTCTCGCCCAGAACATCCAAATGATGAGGGCTGAACCCCGCACTAAAGGCCCCAACTTAAACATGATGCTCAGAAGCGGTGCATCTACTGGGGAAGATAAGGGGAAGAAGCTGGAAGAGGATACGTGGGTTCGTAAGGCCCCCGCAAAGCAACCAGAATTTGATTTGGCGCAAGCAAAGGAAACATTTTTGGAGGCTAAGAAAAATTTTTCAAAAGCATTGACTTCGGGTAGTAAGGAGCAACCGGACCTACAACAGGATAATGCCTTGGTAACTGCCTTTTTAGAAACCTGTATGAAGCTCCTGCGGGATGCCAATGTGGTGAAAGGGTTACAAGAATTAATAGCTAGATGCGCGGGGGCAGACGAACCGCACATAATCTGGAAATTGGGCAAACACGTCTTATGCACCGGTGGGAGATGCGGTTGACTACCCAGATTAGCGATTACGAGATGGACGGGGTCATCTTAGATATGGGTTTCGATGTGAATGTCCTACCAAAACAGACCTGGGAATGCATGGGCAAGCCTACACTACAATGGTCCCCAATCCAATTATGATTGGCAAACCAACAAAAGATCCTGCCGATGGGAAGATTGCAAGGAGTTGTCATAGATATCAATGATGCCCGCATGCACACTGATTTTGAAGTCATAGAAATCATGGATGACAGTAACCCCTATCTGGCACTACTAGGAATAGACTGGGCAATAGACATGAATGGAATCATCAACCTCAAAAAGTGGAAAATAATCTTCGAAAAGAATGCACTCCGAGTAGTCATTCCTTTGGATCCAGCTGAAGGTGCCCGCTATACTGAACTAGTGCACGACGACGATAGTGACAGGGAACTAGACTACATCTACCAGCTCACCACGCGAAATGAGGACCGAGTGAACCCAACTACGGATGGATGACTCTCATGGGACTGCGATAGCTCTTGCACATCAGATTCAGATGAAGAGGTTGAACGATGGCAAAATCGACTGCACGAAGTAACCACATTGAATTGTAATAGAATGGTGGCAATAGGAGTTGTCGCATCGTTCGCAAAAGTCGCCAAAGAACCAGTGGTCTCGATGAAATCAAAACCCAGTGCGCCGAAGGTATTCACATCCCGAAAAGCTAGGACATCGACAAAAGAGGTAGGCGTGGCTAAGCATAAACTAAAGCATGGAGGTTGGGGACACACGGTAATACCGATAGCTAGACAAACAAAGAAGAGTAACCTGCAGCAACATGAATCACCAGAAGCTACCCATGGGATCCACGAAAACCCAAGGGATGGCATACATCGCAGTGCTGCACTAACACAACTTGCTTGGAGGCTGTGGGTATTGCGACCTAGATGGATCTGCATTAGGTAATGGAAGAAAAACCATAAGAATCCAGGTAGCTACCGGCTCCACACTGACAGCACCCTTAAGGTACAATCCGAAGATCGAAGCCTGGTAGAAAGGACTAAATTCAGGAGGATATCACGCCGCAATGCTTACAGAAGCTCAGCCCTTTTTCACCTAAGACGACTCTAAACATTACTAGAACTAACCCAGAGGGGACTAGGCTATCAAGATAGCACACACATCCATGGCGCAAAACCCTGGCTGACCAAGTGCTCGGACGATGCCCGCAGCACAAGGAGGTAGGGATAGTACGGATCTGCACCGATGGTGCGGACACCTGACTAGTCATTAAGGTCACAGTCTCAGCACCCCAAGCAGCTGAAAGAGGGTGCGGGACTATAAACAAGTCTGCAGGGAGCCGATCTAGCGTACCCAGTTTTGCCTACATTACCCTGTCTCCTCGATCGCAACCGCAAGTGATGGGTTGCGCGATAGCCGAAAGATAACCATTAGCACTCCTTTCCATAACAGAGATGTTAGGGTACGACAGGAAGGAGCAGGCGGCGAATCATTAAGATGAAAGTTCTGAGGTGGATTCATTAAGATCACTCGAGGGAATGTTGGTACAATACTGTTCAAAGTGACGGTCTTAATTTATGACTGCGGGAGTATACGGGCACATTGGCCCTATATACCAGGATCAATCAGTATACATCTGGCCACAAATCAACCCATGTGTCCTATGGCCAAAACCCGAGCATGATTCGCCAAAGAAATGCAGTTGAATCAGGAAGAGTTAGCAGGTGCGGGTGGGAACAGCAGGTTCCAAAATCCCCACAAACACCACGAAGACAGAAGATGAAGCAGAAGACCCACACAGTCCAAGCCTCACCGCGGCTCACCAAGCAAGCTGCAGCCGATAAGGGCAAAGCCATTTCGACAGACAACGAGGAAGAGGACAAGGCTCTTCAAGAGCTCCTTGACCAGATCGATGAGGACGAAGTATATGCATTCTAAATTCCGTCATTCCCCCATGGAGCGAAAGCCAAAGCCAAACTTCAGACCCCTTCAGACCCCAGACTTCAGTGAAAGCCAAACTTCAGACCCCTCTTATTCCAGACGATATAAATATTGAAGGCTCGCTGTGGGGATGCGTTCCGACCCTCAAATTTGAAGATTGGGATTTGGCCGACAGTGAGAAGTTCCCTGAATTGGCCGCAGACAAATTGTTACCACGGGTGTGGCTACTGGGTATAGAGAGGGCCAAGATCCTCAACCTCTGATGGCTACCTCACTACCACCACACGATGATTACGACCTTTGTGATCCGACAACTTCTTTATCTTGTACATGATGGATTCTTATGGTTGGAAGAGCTGATTTCGATCACAGCTGATTTAATCCACCGCATAACACACCTACCACTGCAAGGAGATGACCCTGCTAACGTCGCAATAATTAGTAGTGAGTTCGGCCTCGCTGAAACAATGAAGATGCGGTACAAGCTAGCGAAAGGAAAGCATGAATATGTCATAGCTAGCATCAACGACCGGGCCGTCTGAGTGGCTACACAACTCCTCGGGGGAAAACTCATGAGGAAGTGTCGTGCAAACGAGGTACTCGCCTCTTTCATTGCACTGGCCGAGCAGTGTGCTCAAGGGGTGCAATTTAATTGGGAATAGTTATTATGCACAGAGTTCTTGACCAACTGCCGAGAAGCACAAGACAAAGGTAAGACATTTCATTATGCTTGGTTGCTTCTGTCAATATTTTTGGTAACAAGCACGCTGCCAATGGATAGCCAGTTCCCTAGCATTATAGATGACCTACCGAGGCCATACGGTTTATGGCGCTATGCTCAACAAGGGACGTGACAAGGGTTTCTGCAATTCGAGCATTTTGGACTTCCATGGCAGAACAAATACAGATCTAGATTGCTCGCCGACCGTGCATGTCTCCCACAATCTACAATAATCTCCAAAGCATGGCTGAGTTTAAAGCTGACATGCATCATGTGTACATCCGGGTGCGAAAGAACCCGAACCAATCTTGGACCACACTTCCATTCATCGCAACGGACGAAGCAATCTATGGGGTTTTGGCAAAATGGCCTCTCAAATGGCGCGCTCCGGACAAGGCCATCCTAGAACAACTCACTGCCAAACAGTAGGAGAAGGAACAACAGTAGTAGTTCCAGCATCTCGTAGAAAAAGCACGACATGAACAACAACTCGCTTCGCAACAAGGGGTTTCCTAGAACCCGCCAGCCGAAGAGACTTCGGTAGCGCAGGAATTGGAACCAGCATAGGAGACAGACACTCAGGCTCCCAGAGAACAGGTCAAACAGTCGTGGTGGGAGGACCCACCAAGTATCAGGAAAATGTCCAAAGTAATAACATGGGTGGAGAATGAATTCACTAAAAACCCTACATTGCCTGCTCTACTTACAGAATAGACAACTATGTTGGGGGAAATCCAGAAGCAAGGGGAAACATTGTAGGCACAATCTCGGGGGAAGGTTCACCTCACCAAAAACATAGGTATGACTGAGCCACTGATGAGCGCGCCCGCACCGAACACTGTAACATTGCCAGCCACTGCTATCACAAGACCCGGTGATGAGGGTAGTTGGGATTTAGATCTGGCCGCCCTACCTAGTAGCATACTTTTTCAATTACAAGAGGGGCTCACTAGTGAACTCCACACAAGGGAAGGTCACGCCCTCCACACTTTACGGAAGCAGAAAGCTGAGATTGAATAGGTCAATCTTCAACATGCTGTCTGGGTCGAGCGTTACAGGAACGTCAAACAAGCCGTCACAGAAGCATGCCACATAGTTCTGAGGGTAGCTATCCCTGAGGATCTTCCAACTCTGACCAAGGTTCAACACATGGCCGTAGAAGTCTACATAGTCTAGGAAGAGGCTGCAAAAGCACAAGGAGAGCTTGCCCTATAGATTGCATAGCTTTGGCTCCGGGCACAACAACCCCAGCCTGATGATGGACACCATCACGTGGAAATTCAAGAATGCATGGAAACCATGTGAAGCACGGTCCGAGAATATTCAGCACTTTTGGATCAGTCCATTGGCCTACTTACATCTCTACAGGAGGACCCCACCGTTCAGTGCGTTGAAGCTAAGGTATGCACATTGCAGAAGACCTATGATACAGCTCGCGGAGAGGCACAAATGGTCACTATCACACAACGGCTAGCTAAGATGAGGGAAGCTCAAGCTCTCAAGGCCCAAATGGATGTGGCAAGGCAAAAGGAGGCAGAACTTAAAGACCGCATTCAGCCATGGATCGATGAAGCGTTTACCATTTCTACAATGATGGAGGGCAAGATAGCACAAATGCAGGCAACCTGTGATTCTGAGCAAGTGAATCCATTAGACACAGATACATCAGCGACCCGAGTGGCACTGGTACAATGGACTGCCGCAGAATTTGTTGAAGAGACACGCATAGCACAGAACTTGTTAAATGACCTTCGCACAAAGATGGACGCACCAGCTAAGTGACTCGGGACGAGTCACGATGATTGTGTTGGGGGACTGTTGGGTAGCGCAAGCCCCGTGGAATGAGTATGGGGTGTGAAGCCTGGAATTTTGGGTAATATTAGGGTAAAAGACTCCACAAAAAGTGTGAAGCGCGAACTATAGTGGGTGGAGTCAAAGGGTAGTCCACCCAAAGATAATGTAAAGAAATAGTAATAGAGTCCGCCCACGGAGGGACCACGGGCCAAGGGAAAGTATAAATAGAGCGAGGTGTAGAATTTTTTTAATAATATGACACTTATTCACAGAGATTATCCTGATTATACACTATTGTGGAATACATGCATAATACATAACCTCCTCTACATTGATCATCAATTTAGCAGCATTAAAATCAATGAAACATCAATCACATGCACACATTAACACAGTATGTAACCCTGGGAAAGCATATAGCTGAAAACCCCACACTATTTGTATATTATAATGATTGAGAACATGTAATAATACATAATACAATACTCCTCACAAGTACTCAGTACTATCTCCACCTGTTACACACAAAACTAGCTTAGATCCGAACAAGTCACAGGTTCAAATCTCCTCCGCTGCTTTGCCTACCTCCACTGCACAATCCAAAGTGAAAATCACATGAGCATAAGCTACAATTTCCTTGGTATTGGCCCACACTGCGCAGTCCTCATTGGCATAACTCAATCCCATTGATTTTGCAAGATCTCATGCACAACTATAGTCACAACTGATAGCAATCTCAACCTCTAACACCTGTCTCCACTGAAATGTACATGCACTGAGTTAACTGATGTATTCTTCAGTTACTTTATGGGTTAAAAATTAGTGAATTAATTAATATTTAATTCACACAACTCATCACTAGTGTATTCTTTAGTTAGACTAAAATACAACTAGTTCAACCAAGTCAAACTGAACACAACTCCACAATCAACTCCACCAAACTCAATTGCTTGAGTTCTAACTGAAGTCCACCATGCAATAGCTCAACTGACCCACAAAGAAAGCGTATTTCCTTCTGACAGCTGCATGTGCCACATCTGTAGCTCAAACTGAAGTGCTCCAAGAGGATAAGATAATGTTTATAGTCCAAATATTATTAAGAGCTAATAATATTCGATTGTTCTATTTTTAGCCTAGCAGTCTAAAAATAGAAATCGCCCATATGTCTAAAAATAGAAGTCCATCTATTTTTACCAACATGACCAATCATCCACAAATAGCATCCTACAACTCATAGACCATGATCCATATGTCTAAAAATAGACTTTGCACCAAAAATAGCCTGCGGGCCCACTTAGTGAAGGCGACTCCTTTTCACTAAGTTCCATCATCTTGTTGCATTTTCAACACGAGGCTCTATGAGGAAAAGTAGTTCTAGGAAAAGATGGAATGTAATGGGTTCTGAAAGGAAATAACTTGAAAGCATTTGTATGTCCGAGTCGAGGGAGTAGGGTAGCAGGTAGAGGCTCTGCAGCTATGTCTGCAAAGACCTGGAAAGTCCGCAGTTGTGTGCACGGACCTCTATAGCTAAGTGTGCGGGGTGGATCTGGATGTACTGTTGAAGATTGATAATAAATTTAAGTTTCTTCTAAATTCTGTGTTGATTGCGACTGTACTCTTTTATGACAAATGAACTGTTATGATTTCTACATTTGCTACGGATGAATTCATGTGAACTGGATTAATCTTGATGCGTGAAGTAATCAAAAGTAATAAATGTTTTCTTAAATATCGTTTTAACTAGATCAGACCAGTAATAAGTGATTCAATGTGTAATAAACGCGAGAAAGGTATTCCGATCTGCGCAGATCTAGCGTAGCGCGAAGCTGCAGAATGGCGCGCGAGCCCCAAACCACATCCAAGACATCCCCAGGGTGTGGAAAGCTAGTTCTAGCACCCTCCCCTGCTACCTCGGGTGAGACTTCAGTCCACGCTTCGCGGGCTATTGTTGAAAGGGCTGGTAGCTGTGGGATTTGTTTGGCTAAATAATTCTTCCAAACCTGGGTCAAGCCCATAGAAGCCAACAATAGCCCAGATCCCCTATAAGCATATCTCAAACCAAGAAAAAATCACACAGTGCTATTGTTGCATATGTTCTCAATTCCACCACACAAGGAATTTTCAGTACCTTACACGATTTTGTGCAGCAAGAGCAGCACTAAAACAAACCCACGCAAACAAGCCATGCAATATCAAAACCTTGCCTCAGAGATTGATACCCCCACAAGATATCATGTCTTGCCATAACAAGACCTTGCCTTAGAGATGGATACCTCCGAAAGATGTCCTATCTCACAGTAACCAGACCTCGCCCCAGAGATGGATACCTACACAAGATATCCAGTCATACAATAACCAGTTTAGAGAGGCCATGTGCATGGTACGACAGAAGTTCAAAATCCTTTGGAAGGGCCCACATATCATCAAAAATTTGCTCCGAAAGGGGGCATACATATTATCAAATCTCGATAGGACTTGCCTAAAAAGCCCCATCAATGGTCTCTACCTCAAAAACTTTCACCCATAAAATGTTAGAGTAAGCATGTATGTACGGTGACTTATGTTTATGATGATCACCTCATCATTGATGTATTCTAAAAATCTCCCTCCTCTCATGTAAACAGATGGATCTTCCACCAGCTTATCACCACGGGTTCACTGATGGCACATCTTGATGGTCGTAAAATCTCGCTACACACCATGGGCCATATATTCTCCTAACCAAGAACCTTGTCTCTCTGATGGGCTATGTATCGAGTCATCCACCAACAATCAAGTAGAATATGATGTCGTCATAGGCCTCATGGATGATGCTCACCACCTAGGCATCCATCACTTGCATATATTCCTTGATTCCCAGCTCGTAGTATTGCAGTTAAATAGGACGTTCCAAGTCCATGATTTATGCCTTTTTCGCAAGTATCTACATGCACAATGTTTAGCTAGACATTTTGATCAAATCACATTTACACATACCCAGAGATCAAAACCATATAGCTGATCACATCGCTAATCAAATCCTAGACTTGCATGCATCAAACAATAATGTAAACTTTGAAACAGGAACTATAAACTCAAAACGGAAACTCTAGCAAAAAAAAAAAATGAAAAACAGTGCTAAAAACGAAAAGCATTGATGTTGGAATAACACCTTTTTTCTTCTATGGTAAATTTTCAGCATGTTTTAAAAATGGCAGTAAAAACCAATCTTTTGTGCAAAAATTGTGCAAAAAACACCTTGAAAACGAAAAGCGTTGATGCTGGAATAACACTTTTTTTTTCTACAGTAAATTTTCAACATGTGTTGATGAAATAAGGTTTTTTTTTTTTTCAAGATAAATTTTCAACACTTTGAAATAATGGCATAAAATTTTTTATCATGACTCCGAAAAACATTAAAATTTCAACAGAATAATGAAAACATAAAATTAAAACAATGAAAAAAAAATGAAAGAAAAAGAAAAAGATAGCAAAATGTAAATAAAACTATATATTAAAAATAAAACATCAAAAAAATCAAATATATAAAAAAGACAAACAAAAAATGAAACATAAAAAAAAAAAAAAAACAAAAACAAAAACAAAAAAACAAAAACAAAAACAAAAATAAAATCAATCATAAAAATGTTAAAAAAGAAAAACTAAATTAACCTATAAAATATTAGAATTAAAAAACATATATATATATATATGAAAAACATACTTTCAAAAAAAAACACACACACATATATATATAGAGTAAACAATAAAAATAATTGGAAAAATAAAAATTAAAAACAAATTTTATATATATATAGATAGATAGATAGATATAGATATATAAGTAAATAAAAATATATAAAAACCATTAACAAAACACTAAAAAAAAAGAGAACAAAACAAAAATTAAAAACTACTAAAATTAAATTAAAAACATTTTAAAAAAACGTTACAAAAAACAAGAAATACTCAAATTTAAAAAAGTAAAAACAAAAAGACCATTATATATATATATATATATATATAATCTTTCAAAAAAAAAAAAAAAAATTGCCCCCACAGGTCGCTGAGCAGCCGAGATCCGATTATGAGTAGCTCCGCCACCCAGGGCTGCACCTCCACTGGCGGCCAGGCGGCCGAAGTCCAATTCTTAGAATCGGCCTTCAGTCACCTTGCAACCCATGGGGACACAATTTTTTTTTTTTTGTTAAACTTGAATATATATATATATATATATATATATATATATATATATATATCTTAAATTTGAGTATTTTTTAATTTTTTTTAATGTTTTTAATCTAATTTTAGTGGTTTTTTTCTTTTTTGGTTTTTTTTTTTTGTTAATTTTTTAGTTTTTTTTTTTTTTTCCTTTAAATCTAGTTTGTTTTTAATTTTTTAATTTTTAATTTTTGTTTTTTGTTAATGGCTTTTTAAAATTTTCTATTTTTATTTACTTATTTTTATAGTATTTAAAAAAAAAAATCAAATTTTTATGGTTTACAAGATCATTTTTTTTGTTTTTTTTTGGTCTTTTTTATATATATTTTTATATTTGTTTTTTAAGTAATCAACATTTAAAAAAAAAAAAGTAAGACAACTAGAAAATTTGTTAAGTAATCATGATTTCAAAAAAAATTGGACATAAAAAATTTTAAAGCGTCAAAAAATGTAACATTTAAAAAAAAATATCCACACTTAATACATTAGAAAATTTAAAATGTCAAAAATAAGCCCTCTAAAAAAAGGGTTGATGTTGCATCAACACGTTTCAAAATCAGCATGAAAATCACTAACATTTGAAAACAAATATTTATATTTGATACATAAGAAAATTTGAAGTGTCAAAAATATGCTCCGAAAAACAAACGTGGATTTTGCATCACCACTTTTCAAAATCGGTTGACTTTTTTGCTACCTCAACAAAACGGGTAATCGTTTCAGTTCTCGTTTCAAAGTTTACATTGTTACACATATATAACCATCAAGATATGTAAAAACATCAAACACAAGATACATCGATAAACATAAATGCAGAAATACACCAAGAAGTATGGACGCACATATGACATCATGAGAGACGCCAAAAAATGCCTCGTATATACATCAAAAATATATATATAGGTACAAAAATCACTCACCCAAGACCAGGAATGATAAGGCATAAAAAAATACAATTAATCATCCTCATAAATGGGCGTTTTCCCTCGTACATACATCATCTCAACCCAAAACAAAAATAACATAACCAGGCTCCCTAAGGCCCTAGTAGCACCATCTGTGCATCAAGAGCCAAAATAAGACCAGTTGTAGCCACCGCCATAGAAATACGACACAAAGTCATCTGATGCCCCCACTCCTGGGACATCGCATTAATGGAATTTTGAGGTCTAAAATGGGCCTCCTAAGGAAATTATAAAAAAATAGTGCAAATAATAAAATATTATTAGATTACATCATCAAATTTCAAAGAGAAAAAAGAAAAATCTACATTTTCAACTTATCTTCCTATGAGTTTACTCAAATTTCGAGTGGAAACACTTGTTGGATGCATAATTTGATTCCTCATCCAAAGAGTACCGTGTTGCATACTTTCGATGGACCCTACTACACGAAAAATGAGAAATACATGGAAAACGTGATTGCAATCACGTTTTTTCATGTATTTCTCATTTTTCGTGTAGTAGGTTCTGTCGAAAGAATGCAATCATGTTTTTTCATGTATTTCTCATTTTTCATGTAGTAGGTTCCATCGAAAGTATGAAACATGGGTACTCATTGATGAATTAAATTATGCATCTAATGAGTACTCCCACTTGAAGTTTGAGTAAAACCTTAGGGAGATAAGTTGAAAATACGAGTTGAAAAAAGTAGCTTTATTATTTTATTATTTTTTACTCATTTTACTTTTTTACTCCAAAAATGGTGAATCATCCCCCAGGGTTGTCGTCATCATCTTGAATCCTATTAGTTCTTATAAAGTTTATTTTGGTTGTACATTTTTCTTAGGAGGCCCATTTTAGACCTCAAAATTCCTCTAATGTCATTTCAACCACAACCTCTGGAAGGTGAGCCAATCCCTCGAGGGGTACACCTCCAGTCAAGGTCTCCACTCGTCTCCAAGTATCATAGTACCGTTGTAACTCTGCCTCTGCAGCATCTTGTCATGCCTCAGCCTCCTCAACTCGCACGGCCAGACTCTTTGTAACCATAGACCCCTCTGCGGAGGGCCCAACAATCTCCATCCAATGCCGCTATCCTGACCTCTCTCAAGGAGAAACCAATGGCATCAGTACCCGAGGTCTCTGAGGACCAGGTGTGTCCCTCGCAACTCCCATTTGTCTCGGGTCATGGCTAACCAGGAAGGCCAGTGGATGCCCTGTGGTCCTGCATCTACAACTAAACAAATCATACTGTCAATATCATCGTAAATCATAAATACATGAAAAAACACATATGTATACAAATGTAGAAATAAAAATCATATACCTGATTGCCCCCAGGTAGCACCTGGAAGGATCCCCATCTTCAAATCTCCCCGAAAGTCAACCCCATGGTACCGGTAGTCCAATATCAACTGGGGTTTGACTTGAACCAATTTTGTACCACGTTGGTCCAATACCGACCCACCTCTCCTCCGCCCTCCTGAGGCATCGCCCATCCCCATCAACACATGAGAAGCTCCTGAGGAGGCCCTACTGGTACTGCAAGAACAAGGTGAAACATCACCACCCTCTCATAGAGTATGTTGCAAAGAACACTCCTGTAACCAAAACTCCTCAGCAACAATCGCTAAACATGGGCAAGCTGCGACACTATCCCCCATCATACGATTCTGGCCTAGTCAAAAAAATGGCCCCACCTGGAGTCGCTGCAAAACTCATATGTGCAACCCTGAGCACCAGTTGGGGGATGCTGACCCCACAAGTCTAACAATCATAGATAGCATTGCTCGCTTGGCTATATCCTCCATTTCTGCAATCTTCATGCAACCATCTGAAATAGGATCTAGACTGTAGTGTTGCTCAGGCCAAACCCTCATGCCAACATCACCTCCTAGAAGGGGATAAGGAAGTACCTCCCCTCGTCGCATCAAACCAGTCACAAAATAAATGTCAACCTTCGCTAGGATTGGGAGGTATATATGACGGATAACCATCAACTTGCGATCTGTATCCCATAAACTGACAAAATATTGCAAGAACCTTTCCTATGACCTCATCGATGGGTTCTGAGGAAACTTTAGTAACCCTCACTGCATGAGCCATTGCCTCGCACCAGCACCCTATGTCACAGCATTCCGGAGAGGATTCCAGTCTCGCTCTCTCCAAATCATCCTGCCACAAATCAGAAAGGAGAATCCATCAGGTCCTAAAAAAACCAAAATGGGGGAAAAACCCATTTTTTCCCCACCGCACGCTTTTTTTCTAAACAGGTGCATGGTGCACACACCTGTTTCCTAAATAGGCACACGGTGCATGCACCTGTTCTTCAGAACAGCAAATAGTGTGCGCACTTGTATCCCATACAGGTGCATGCTCATCATGCATTCACTTTGGAAAGATGCGATGAACCCCCAACAGGTCTCATCCTGCAATCCCTTAACTCAGACACACGTAGCGCACATCTAAGTATTCTTTACACGTGAGGTCTTCACGCATAAATCCAGTTATGCACGAATACCTTTTGGATCAAGCTGAGTCGCTCGTGTGGTCCTCAAAATGGACTCTAAAAATCCATATAGGGGACCCCTGTACGGCCTACCTAATCTATTGGACTGAAAATTACAAGGGTATCAGCTCAGGCTCCTACCTGTCTTTGACGGTGCGAATCCCAGGTACATAGGTTGACCACAACGGCAAGAAATGCTCCAGGAAAGCTCTCTAACCTCCACAACTCAATAATGCAAATGATTGATATTTGGGCCCCACAGCCCTATCTATCGCCCTATTTTCCATATTTGGGGGAACATTACAGAAGCATGGGATCTCCATTGAAAAAATCGAAAGAGACGCGAGGATTAGTCCCACAACATCTTCATCATGGAACCCTCCGTTCCCGAAAACACCAAAAATCATTTTTATACCTACCGCACATGTTGGGTACTTCTCTAGCTCTCTAATTCCATAACATTCATTACATATTTATGTCTTGAACGATGCTTTCACTTCGGGTTTTGTTTGTATCCATTGTAGGAATATCACACATGGTCAACTTCAACCAGCACCTCGATAAGCGAAAAAGAGTAGGTATCATTCTCCACTCAACATGATAGGCTTTTCCCCCTAAAAATATTTTCATATCCTGACATCATTTCTCCAAAATGTTCCATAAGTTCCAACCTCTCAACCATGTTTATCACCATCCCACACTTGTACATGATAAGCATTCACGTTGGTCGATAGAAAACCCCCCCATGTCTCCTTTCATCATTGTCGGTCCTTCTTCATATAAAGGAGCCATGACCATTCACTCTGGCCCAGGAACCATCTCACATACATATCTAAAATTTTAGCCTCATTATGCTACATTCATTTACACATTTCACCCCATCCTCCTAGGCTCCCCCATACAAATACTAATGGATGCACATCCGTGTCCTACATTTGGCCTATCATTCATCTCCATCACATAGCCCATTTGTACCACCTCACCCACCCACCTGACATAGAGACCAACCAATGGGCCCCCCACCCTCAGAAGATACATTACACCTTCATACAGGTTACTATCATCATGGGGCACCCGTCTCTGTGGCTGTACATCCAAACCAAACCCTATTCTTTTGGAAAGTGTACAAATATTTTTTCAAAAAAAAAATCTCCCATCCATATTTGATTTTTACAATCCAAGGCCCTCGCCCGCCTTTAGTCTTTAATCACCTTTGGTCACAAATCATCAGCAAACCACCCCCATTTTTCACATCCGTCAAAAATTACTTACACCCATCTTGGAAAGTCCTGCCGACTCTAGGATCATCAGAAAGCATGTTTTGACCATCGCCTTTTCATCCTGAACTCTAACCTTAGAAGAGCTATATGTTTCCTCTAATATCAATAGCCCTCGCTATCATGACTATCGAACCCAAGTTATTACAATCTGTTCATATCTATTTCCTGACTCACCACGTCAGGTGGACGACACCCCTTTCCTGTCGACTTCAACAAATGTATTCCAAGAAAGAGGTAGTACCTTGTATACTCCCTCCCTTAATATGGATATCCTCGGGTGGCACATTGGGAACCATTATTGCCTAGTGATGACATCATTTCCCTTGACATTCGACATCAACTCAAAACATTCATGTCAAGGTGGTGTCATACTTAGCTACTATTGCAGCTCATTCACATAATCAAAGACCCATGCTTCACTAAGCACCTCATTCAGCGGTGCTTATATTATGAGGTGGGGGTGGTACCTACCACCAGATATTTGTGCATACCATAGAACCCATCCAAAGTGCTTCACCAAGATATGCATAGGAAAAAAATATTTCGCCTATTTGACTAAAAAGTTCCCTTGAGGGCATCAACAATCTTCATCATCAACTATTAGCAAGTCAACAACCAAAAGCTTGACTGGACGCAAATCAGTTTTTGTCCAATTGTAATCAGTTCCAATTAGCCATCACAACGAGCATGGGACATACCCACCTCATATAGAATACACCATTATTAAATTATTTCCACCAGAGCATGGTTATCATTTATACTCAATCAAGGATTTTTCTCTACTCATTTCTAAAACAAACTACCCTCTCTCTCAAAAGGATAATCACACTCTCCAAAGAAAATGAAAACATGATGTATTTTGGTTATACATTTTCTCCTAACATCATACATTAGGGGGAAACTGTTAACACCATAAAATCATACACCTACTAGTACAATCCAGAAGACATTAAAAGTGTCCATCACAATGCACAGGTGGACAATTTTCCAGCCGAATATATTACAAAGATTCAAAAATCAAAGGCTCTCCTAAGGTCCAAAGTTTATAAAGGAAATCAATTAAGATCGTGCATATATTTCTCTGATAAATGCTCAAGCGCGGCATATCATCAATAAAGCCATGCAGTTACAGAAAATGTGACTCAACAGTTCAGGACCACTCCACACATTTGGAGCCGATTTCTTGATATGAGGTGGGACTAGTACAATTGAATTCAAGCCGCCTTTGAGAATTGAAGCCCTCAATGGAATCCTCTTGTCCTACTCATGTGTATTTATCATACATGTACCAAGAGAGGGAATATGGATTCAAAAAACCCTATATAAAATAGGACATGAGAGAGACAAAAGAAGAGACATTGGTATGCTGACAAAATTTCTTGTACGCAAACCACCATTTCATTGTTGAACCAAGGAAGTGAAGAGCACTAGCATGTTGGCCAAATTTCTTTTAAGCAACCCAACATCTTAGTGAGAGAAGAACAATCCACCCTTTGGAGAGTCTTCACACTTCTTTGAGAGAGAGGAGAAACTTGCAAAGAGATTGAGGAAAAGAAACATCCTTGTTGAGGATTATTGAGCCCCCTGGCTCAAGGAATTCTCTTCAAGTGTTCTAGTATTCTGATTGTATTCAACCTCTACCACTAGCAATCAATAAAGAGAGATTTTCCATATCTTATTGATGTGTTTGCTCCATTTGAACATTGTTATGTTCATGCATCTCTTTGTTTAAGTTTATGTTTTTGTATGCATTGTATCCACTATTTACAATGTTGTTTTTATTTATGTGTGCCCACTAACAGCACCAATTTTGATTGTGATCCTTTGCACGTAACAATCCACTGTTGTGGGGATTTTTTTCGGTACACTTGTTCTCCAAAAACACTACAACAAGGATATACTAAAATTGGAGCACTTACCAGCTTCCTCTTTAATATATTTAATGCAACTTGATTGTCCTTCGATCATGTAAATTCTTCTGCTTTCTTGAGTAGCTTTTCCATTGGGGTGGTGATCGAAGCATAGCTACAGATAAATTTGTGATAGTACCCATGTGACCCAATGTCGATTGAAACTGCTTGGCATTGGCTAGTAGATCCATGTTTAAAATTTTTGAAACCTTGGAAGGGTCCACACAAACTCCATCTTTGCATATAATGTTGCCTAGTAGTGTGCCGAATGGAACTGTGAATATACACTTCTTCAGGTTCAAGGAGATCTGCAATTTCCAGCACCGATCAAACATTACCCTGAGTAGGTTGGTGTGCTTTTTCAGTAAGTTATATATCGTCGATTCATCCATGTATACCTCTAGGAATATGTGAATGTAATATTTGAATGCATTGATGACAATCCAGGAGAATACAACAGGAACATTCTTAAGGCCAAATAGCATCACGTGGTAAGAATACGACCCCCACTCGGTCGTGAAAGTAGTCTTCATCTTGTCCTCTTCATTTATTCTGACTTGATGGTACCCTAAAAACCCATCTGTGAAGGAGTATTCTTCATTCCCCGCAACGTTGTCTAAGACCTCATCGCTGAAGGGTGTGGGGAATGGGTCATGCATGCAAGCGTCCAGTTCAGCTTGTATGGTTTGTGCTTCACTGGCTTGGTGTCTAGTTTCAATACAACCTTCATTTCCTCAATGGCCCCATAATTCCTTTTAACTCTACAACCGAAGCTGGGAACAAATCCTCGTACTCCAGTAATCTCCTATTAATGCCATCTTAGGTTTATGCTCCATGCCAATGTTTTGTTTCCACAACTTTACTAGGAGCAAGGGTGGAGCATCTATTATGGGTCCTTCCTAGATATCCCTCTCCCCTTCGGTCTCATGAAATGTAAGATGTCTCAACACTTCCAGATCGTCCTCCTATGGATTTTCATTCACCTTCCCGCAAGCCATGACTTCTGGGTATCCTGACTCATAAAAATACTGCAGGAACCTCTCATCAATACATCCTTCCCACAATTGGCCTGAGGTCAAGAGGTGTATAAATTCTGCAAATTCTCTACAAATCTAGCTCCGATACCATGTAGAAAATATGTTGTAGGTTAACCCGATAATGCAATATAAATCAAAGCAAGATACTATAACCTACTTCTACTATCAATTTGTGGAAGCTCAAGGATCGAGCTAAATAATATAACGAAAAGAAGAAGAATCAATGCACAATACACATGAAAATACTTTGGGGAAGCCTCAGCTAAAAACCCCACTATTTGTATTATCATACAAGGTGGAAATACATAGGAATTATACAAATTCTTAGCTCTCACAGCTATCCAGCTCTCAGTAAAATCCTCACAGATGCTCACAGGCAATCATGGCTTCTCACAAGCCTTCGTCTCTACCCTCCAAGCTCCTATTTCCTTGTGCAGTTCCTTTGGGATGATCTCCTTCAACCAAGTGGAAAAACTCGATTTACTAAGTGGATGATCTCCTAATCTCACACACTGTCAGAACTGCGCAATCCTCAAGGAATTAATTCCTTCTGCATGCATGAGTTTTCTTTATAAGAAAACACATGCAACTGATAGTACATTGTCCTTGACTTTAATCTCAACTAGGTCTTTCTCAGAATAGACATGCATGAGTTTCGGATGAGGGAATCTTCAGTTAACTAGAGTACACTAGTTGAGTGTATGCATGCATCAATTGACTATTAACTCTCTATTAGTTCCTCAAACAGTTTGGAACTAATTTAACTGGACTTAACTCAGTAAACTGAGTTAACTAATTACAACTCAAATACAAATCACTCTTATCTCCTAAATTTTAGGGATAACTCTTGCATGACTTCAAAAATACTTCTAACTTGAATTTCTCCAAATAATTAAGTCAAAATAACTTAATTAACTATTTCCAAGTAGTTGTTAAGGCGAAATTCGATTTTAATTCACAATTTAATTCAAGAACAAATTAAATTGGAATATCCTTGTTGCCACATTTCAACAAGAGGATCCTTTTAATTTCATACAGAGCTTTGGTCAGTTGCTTATCACTATCTTTAAAAGAGAAATAACTACTGAGTTGTTCTGTCAGGGTGTCCTAATCCCTCGTTTGTCTTCGTATATTCTTGTATGTACCATTCTATAGGGACTGTGCCCATGGTGTGTATGAACATGTGTACCCATAATTCCTTTGGAACTATTTCTCTATTCCATCATTTTGTGCAGTTCTCCAGGTGTCGTCGAGGAATTGAGTTCCCCCTATATTTTGTGATCCCTTGTAGGTGGTCCCCTACCTACTTGAATCTCTCCCTCATGGCCTTGTTATCCTTCCCCAGTTTTGGAGGTTATTACGGTGGACTCCCAACCAATGTGCTAGGGTTTCTTGCAATGCAATATCTAGAAACGGTATTTTGTGGCCTTCCCTTATAGTTTTGTCAACTTTACTAAGAAATACATATATTTAATCTATGTCATGGAAAGTGGGAAAATTCCTTACCTCTATTCCAATCCAGTTGATGCGGCATATCGTGGCACATCGTCTGGTATCAACTCCATATATGCCTTGTTTCCAAGCATCCCATGTAGCCTGAGAGCCAACTTCTGAGCTCTATATACTCCCAGCTGATTGATCGTTATGTTATGGGATTGATGTAATCTTCTCTCTTTCCTGCTGTCAATCGGTAGATTTAATCCAACATTCCTAGGTTGTCTTTTTCATCCACTAGTTTTGTGTATCTAGGTACCTGGTATGGGTCCAGTGGCTAGATAACTCGTACTCCTTCCACTTCAAAGATCATCAGCTCCTTCTTTAAATCGAAAACGGTGTAGTTCTCATAGGCCCAATGAATTCCTAGTAGAGTTGGGTAAGGATCTGTGTCTCCCATGATGTCGATCACTTCAAAATATGTGTGTGTCATCACCCCCTCCACATCTAATTCTATTTCCTACAGTCTCCTTATCAGCAATATGCATTACTGATTATCCATCCCCAACTGGATTGGTGAGAAACTCAATTGAGGTTTTCCTAGTGCCTCCCACGTCTTCCTTGGTAGGATATTGACATCAGAACTTGGGTCTTATATAGTGTCTCTAATTTGAAACCTTGCGACCTGCGCATCAATCATAAACTCCCTACTCATTCTATTCTTTTTCCCTTGACTTACCTCGTGCCCTTCTTAGGTAAGTTCATCGAGATATCCCCTTCTTTAGTCTCTTCCTCTAGCAGGACTACTTTCAAACTTTTGCGCAACTCCCCAGCATCTGGTCGTTGTTGAAAATTTTCAAGAACAATATAAACCATTCCTCAATCAGTTGGGCAACAGTGGCTTTTGTAAGGTCTGGCATGATATTTTTCTAAGAGTCTTCCAAATTTTCAAACAATTTTGCCGACTCTTTGGTGAAGCCACCAGAATGACTGTTGGCTGGTCCAGGGCACCCTAGTCAACCCCTATCTTCTTCCCACCATGGGTGACTATGTTTATGTTGGACAATGGGGCTATCTTAGTACTCCTTGGTTCCACGTTGATGAGGTTCATCCCCCGTTTCCTGGTTCATTCTTCTCACCTTGTGATCAGCTCAAGGAAATCCTTCGTTGTGTGGGTATTCACCTTGCATTGTGAGCACCATGGTCTTCTTGGTAGGGGGCACTCTTGAGTGACATGTCCCTCTTGATCACATTTATAGCAGCACACAAGCCCCCTGCCCCCTGTTCTACCTCCTCTTGTTCCTCCTCCTCCTCGCCCACCGTGAGTAGTTTCAATGACCCTGAACATTGAACAATCTAGTTGATATGCTAGCGCATCCAGCACTCAACACTGGTATGTATGGTGGGTTGTAGCTGTGCAGAACTCACAATAGTTATTATTTAGGATATTCTAATACTTTTGCAGTATCGGGCATAAGCACGGTGAGTTTCCATATCCCCTACACACTTCATAGTATTCTGGTGGGTTGTGGCCCAGGAATGCACCCTGCGATCCTACTGTCATGACCCCTGCCATAGGTGGGCCCCCGATGGTTCCATTGAACCGTGCACAGCACCCATGCCCCTCAACCTCATGCACTTTGTTGCGACGCGACCCTCCACGAGGCAATTGGTGCACCATATGTTTGGTCTCGCAGAACGTGCAAGTTATAGATATTTTAACTTCTCTGTCAAGCTAGAAATATGGTGTTGTAGACCCAAGATAGAGGGATCATGTGACATGGCTTCCCCCTAGTACTCATGTGTATAGACTTCCATAGCTTCTATGTCGGTTGCCTTCTCTAGGGCATATTGTAGTGTTTTGATCTTTTTTTGTGTTAATGGCATCTCAGTGACGGGTAGTATTGCCTTGATGAGCCAATCCCTCTGATGATTTGGATCGATAGTGTAGCTGAGATTTCTGATTGCATCTTTGAACCAGGGGAAGGTCGAGGGGAATGCTACCTAAGCCTTGTGGGTTTATATCTTTGATAATTTTGGTCGCAACATCCTCTGTGAACATTATTACCATCACAAAGCACATCTCATCCTCCATGTCTTCCTCGGGGTTATTGTGACCATCTCTATTTGACACTTCTCTCGCAACTGGGGAATGAGGGCTCATATAACCTTTTGGACTTCCAGCCATCCTTGTTGTCTCTATCCTTCTCGCCACATCCTCCTCCATTCTATCTCTCTCCTCTGGACTCTTCAACACCACTCCTTCTTGGTGTAGTCCCCCTAGATGCCCTCTGATTGCATGCATGTCTCTTTCCTACCACTTCTCTGTTATCTGTGCCCTCCTCCGCACTCTTAATTCCTTATCCCTCCATGAATATTCTTCATCCATCCCTCTAACAACATCCTAGTTCCCCGCTCAGTAGCATTTATCCCCTTCGGTCCTCCCCCTAGTATTAGGGATTTATGCTACTTTAGTTACCCCTTAGAAAATAATTAAACCTTCTTCCACCATTAGAACCTTAATCTAGAGAGGTATTTCTCTTAGTAGCTTCCCTTTTAGTCCAGTCCAGAACACAACGTCGACCTTTGCGAAGGACTGGTAGCTTTCTGCTACAAATTCAACCATGTATCCTTCCAAGGTAGTATGCACCCAAAAAGCTACTGCTCTTGTCAGTTTCGTGTCAAGACAGTGGAGCGCCGCAAGATCCGCGAGAATCCAATCGTGATGAGATAGCGTATGTGCTCCCATCTGACCCTTCACTTGCAGTCTCCGCAACCAGTTGTATAGTTCCTCTGGGAACTTACCCCATAAGATCTTGTATTGATCACTTGTCACTTCTGAATATAAAATTTCACTTAGCAACAACTTGGTTGTGAAGTATATCTTGTTGGGATACGAACTGATCCACTTGGTCATCCCACCAATTCCGTATATCTTTATTAAAAAATCCTTTATACCATGTTCTAAACCTTTTTTTTAATTTCAGGTCCCGACAACGAAACCATTTGTTGGCACGAAAATGACGACAGGGCAGAGACCCCGGATTCAGGCACTAGGGGACAATAAGGCTCCGTTGTATTCTAGAGCAACGCTGACATTTTCACCTTACCCAAGGAGGGTAAGGAGTCTCACCTGAGGCATGCCATGCCTGAAGTTAGATGGGGAAGAATGAGGTACCAAGGGAATGGCAACAAGCAGGAAATATTAACTCATAACATTCATTCATCCACATTAATCCATCCATATTTTTCTACTCATATCATCCTAGGAAACAATACAACTTATAGACATACATTCGAAAAAAATTTAAAGAATCGGCACATAGCTCATGAACATATTACCGATACAAATTGTCTCTTTCATTAAGCTTAACATAAAGAAATACACAAGGAATTATAAGAGGCTCGAAGCCTGATTATCAAGAACATAAGTAATATAACCCACAAGAATGTTGGGTTGTGTTATATTCTTTCCACGACTAGCCCACATAGTTAACCAGGGGGTTAGAGGGGGGGCAGAGCCCCCCTTTGTTGCGTCAATTGTGTAGCGGGGGGGTCACAGGGGGTATGAGGCGTACCCGTAACCCCACTTTATAATTTTGGTTTTGGACCCTATGTTAGGATGGGTGGACCCACCTATGGTTTTGTGCATGATTTTCGCACATGTTTTTGGACGCGATGGTTTTCGGTCCATGTTATTGGACGCGATGGTTTCCGGTCCATGGTATTGGATGTTTCGGCATGTATAAATATGTATTATAACATTGAAAGGAACATAATGAAAAATCAAGCTAGTAGTCCCAGTTTTGGGATCTAGGGGAAAATCTCTGTGTATATGTGTTTTATGTGTTATGCTCTCGCATTGTTTGTTTTCTGTGTTTTAGTATTCGTATGCAGGTAATTTTTGTACGGGGTTAAAACCTAAATTTGTTATCAGAGCTATTTTGGCTTCAAGGGGACGCCTTTGTTGCTGAGAGGTTTCGCTCGGGCCTGTGGTAGACCTTGTTCAGTGGGAGATCTGCGAGATTGATTCTAGTGGTGAAAGAAGATGGCGAGCAGTGGAAATATAGAGATCGAGAAATTTAATGGTCAGAGTTTTGGGCTGTGGAAACTCAAGATGGAGGATCTGTTGGTGGATAAAGATCAGTGGATCATGGTAGATCCGGGTACTAAACCAACGGGAGTGTCTAATGAAGAATGGAAGAAGTTGGATCGAAAGGCAAAGAGAACAATATAATTCTGTGTCTTAGATTCAGTATTGCTGAATATATCAAGGGAAGCTATGGCGAAGGCTTTGTGGGACAAGTTAGGGACTTTGTACCAATCTAAGTCTCTGGTGAATAAATTGTTCCTGCAGAAAAAGTTGTATAACCTAAGGATGAAAGTGGAGACTCGGTGACAGAGCATCTAAATGCATTTAATACTACGGTAAGTTAGTTATCATTTGTTGATATCAAAATTTCAGATGAAGATAAGTGCATTAGTTTGTTGTGTTCTCTACCAAATTCATGGGATAGTCTGGTTATTGCAATAGGGAGCAATGCAACCACCTTGTAGTTTGATCAAATAGTCTCAGCCTTGCTGACGGAGGAGATGAGACGAAAAAATATGGAGATCCAGAATGGTGATGCCTTGTATGTACGAAGACTGTCCCAGAACAGAAACAAAAATAAGTCTTCGAGTGGGAGATCTAAATCTAGAGGGAGATCTAAATATCCGGGAAAACTTGTAAAGGTGGTGTGCTGGAAATGCGGAAAGGAAGGCCACTTCAAAAGGGATTGTAAATATAAAGCTCCTGACAAAGGAAAGGGATCTGATGAGGCTCCTTCTGCAGAGGTGAAAACCACCTCATATGAAGGTGGAGATGTCTACTTGGCTTCTTCAAGTACACATGTAGATCATGAGGCATGGTTGATTGACTCAGGTGCATCCTTTCACTTCACTCCCCATAGAGAGTGGTTCTATGAGTATGAGAAATATGATGGTGGTGATGTCTTCTTGGGGGATGACAGGAAGGCTAAAATCATTGGTCGTGGAAAAGTAAAGTTGAAGTTGCAAGGTGGAAGGGTTAGAACACTTTCGAGTGTTCTACATATTCCTGCATTGGCTAGAAATCTAATTTTTCTAAGCAAGTTGGATGATGCAGGTGTAAAAATAGTGTTCGAGAAGGATACCTGCAAAATGGTTCGGGGAGCACTAGTATTGATGTAGGGAGTTCGGATTGGAACTCTATACAAGCTACAAGGTATCATTGTTATTGATGGGTGTAATAGTTCTATGGTTCTTGAAAGAGGAGCAGAAAATCTAGGGGTCTCTGGAGAGAAGGCCATGCTGTGGCATCAAAGGCTTGGACATATTGGAGATAAGGGCCTTCGAATACTTCATGGTAAAGGTATGGTAGAAGGTTTGAGTAATAGCTCTCTGGATTTTGATTTCTGTGAAAATTGTGTATATGGGAAGCAGAATTGGGTGAGTTTCCCTTCTGGTGGTAAGAGGGTGAAACAGATATTAGAGCTTGTGCACAGTGATGTGTTTGGACCTATGAAGGTTCCATCACTGGGTAAGTCTGTGTACTATGTATCATTTATAGATGACTTCTCAAGGAATACATGGATATATTTCCTTAAGAAGAAATTTGAAGTCTTTGACAGGTTTAAAGAATTCAAGGCTCTGGTGGAAAACCAGACAGAGAAGAAGATAAAGGTACTGAGGACAGATAACAATGGAGAGATTTGCAGTAAGGAATTTGAAGAATTCTGTAAGAAGTGTGGTATAGCACGGCAGAAGACTACTCCATATACGCCTTAGCAAAATGGAGTTGCAGAAAGAATGAACAAGACGTTGATGGAAAGGACAAGAAGCATGCTCAGTGGTGCTGGGTTAGGACAAGAATTCTGGGTAGAGGTAGTGGAGACAACATGTTACCTGGTCAACAGATCACCTTCATCAGCATTGGAGGATAAGACTCCACAAGAGGTTTGGACTCGTAAGAAACCCTCTCTTTCACATCTAAGGGTATTTGGATGTGATGCATATGTACATGTTCCAAAGGAGAAATGAACCAAGTTGGATAGTAAATCTAAAAAGTGCATCTTTATTGGGTATAAGGATGGTTTAAAGGGTTATAAGCTTTGGAACCCAGTCACACGGAAGGTTGTGTACAGCCAAGATGTGGTGTTCAGAGAGGTAAAAGATGTTATTAAACATGAAGTCCAACCAAAGGAACCTGAGAAGATAGAGTTTGAGCTTAAGGAGGAAGAATCAGACTCTACAGCAGAGGAGGAATCAGAAGATGAAGAGCCACAAACTCCAAGTGTGAGAAGATCAGTTCGAGAAAGAAGGCAACCAGAAAGGTATAGTCCATCTGCTTTCTGTTCAAATTTTGCTTTATCTATTACTAATGATCATCCCGGAACTGTGAAGGAAGCAGTAGATTCAAAGGATGGAAAACTCTAGAAAGATGCCATGGTTGATGAAATGGCATCTTTGCACAAAAATGAGGCTTGGGATCTAGTGGAGTTGCCGGCTGGAAGGAAACCCATTGGCAGCAAATTGGTGTTCAAGAAGAAGACAAATGCAGAAGGAAAATGGGAGAAATACAAAGCTCGGTTGGTAGCAAAAGATTATATCCAGGTGTCGGGAATTGATTTTGGTGATATTTTTTCTCCCGTTGCCAAAGTAACTTCTATTAGATTACTTTTATCTGTTGTTGTTGCTTTTGATTATGAGGTAGAACAGATGGATGTGAAGACAACATTTCTTCACGAGGATCTGGAAGAGGAGATCTACACGAAGCAACCTGAAGGTTTTGCGGTGAAGGGTAAGAAAGAACTAATATGCAAGTTAAGGAAGTCTCTGTATGGGTTAAAACAGTCACCAAGGATGTGGTATCAGAAATTTGATACATTTATACGGGGACTTAGCTTCACCAAAAGAAAAGCAGATCATTGTGTGTATTTTAAATTAATTGGTGACCATGTTATTTATCTGGTCTTGTATGTGGATGATATGTTGCTGGTTGGAAATGACAAAGAAATTATCCAGGATTTGAAGACCCATTTGTCCTCCAAATTCGACATGAAAGATCTTGGTGTTGAAAACTATATTTTGAGCATGGAAATTAAAAGAGATCAGACAAAGAGGAAGCTCTGGTTAAACCAGAGGAAGTATGTCGAGAAATACTGCAGACGTTTAATATGCAGGATAGTAAACCGGTGAAGGTTCCTATTCTTGTAGGAGTGAGGTTATCTGCTGAATAGTGTCCCAAGACACAAGAAGAGGAAGAGGACATGTCCTATGTTCCATATTCAAGTGCAGTTGGTAGCCTAATGTATGCAATGGTCTATATTAGACCAGACATTGCACATGCAGTGGGAGTATTGAGCTATTTTATGTCAAAACTAGGGAAGGAGAATTGGACAACAGTAAAACGGGTTTTCAGGTATTTGCGTGGCACTAGTCATTATGGTTTGTGCTACCAAGGAAGACCAGGATTGGACAGAGTGTTGGATATTCGTGGCTTTGTTGATGTAGACTGGGTTTGAGATTTAGATCAGAGAAGATCTACAAGTGGGTATGTGTTTAACCTATTTGGAGGTGCAGTCAGTTGGATGAGTAAGAAACAATCTGTAGTGGCACTATCAACTACAGCGGCAGAATACATGGCAGCCACTCATGCAAGAAAGGAAGTAGTTTGGTTGCAGAGATTGTGTTCAAGTATGGGGTTAGTACAGGGAGCTATAAGGATAGACTGTGACAGCCAAAGTGCAATTTTCTTGGCAAACAACCCCGCATATCATTCAAAGACAAAGCACATTGATGTTCAATATCACTTTGTGAAGTATATGATAAAAGACAAAAAGGTGTTGCTGGTAAAGGTGGACACTTTGAAGAATACTATAGATGCATTAACAAAATTTGTGAGCTCTGAGAAGTTCTCTTGGTGTAGACAGACAATGGGCATTTCAGGGCTGGAAAAATGACTAAGCTCTCTTGTGGCCCCCTGTGGAAAGAAAACAACAAGTGGGAGAACGTTGGGTTGTGTTATATTCTTTCCACGACTAGCCCACATAGTTAACCAGGGGGTTAGAGGGGGGTTAGAGGGGGGCCAAAGCCCCCCTTCGTTGCATCGATTGTGTAGCAGGGGTGGGGGTGTCATAGGGGGTTTGAGGCGTACCCATAACCCCACTTTATGGTGTCCGGGGCAGCACCTTGGAAAAATTTGGTTTTGGACCCTATGTTAGGATGGGCGGACCCACCTATGGTTTTGTGCATGATTTTCGCACATGTTTTTGGACGCGATGGTTTTCGGTCCATGGTATTGGATGCTTCGGCATGTATAAATATGTATTATAACATTGAAAGGAACATAATGAAAAATCAAGCTGGTAGTCCCAGTTTTGGGATCCAGGGGAAAATCTCTGTGTATATGTGTTTTATGTGTTATGCTCTCGCATTGTTTATTTTCTGTGTTTTAGAATTCGTATGCAGGTAATTTCTGTATGGGGCTAAAACCTACAAGGAACACATATATAAATCATGGAATGATTCATGCCTTTCTGAAACTCAAGAAGGCTCCACCGATCCCTGTCTCACCTGACTGATAAACAATTGACCATTTCTCACCCTCTTCTACCTTTTATATTAAGCCCTGCACTTTGACTGCCAATTATTCTTATCTCCCACTCAGCTAACCTTTTCCTTGGCTGCCTTTTCTTTCCCCTTGCTCATCTGCTCTTACCCTTCCCTGCCACCTTTCCTCAACTCCCAGTTCACTTCTGGTTCCTATTCCCCCCTTTCGATTGTCAGCTCCGCAACCCCAATGGTCATCCCCACCACCTGTCCCTAGTTCATCTTTCGACAAAAACTCAAAACGAAGGCCCCAACAAAAGAGATGCCTTTTTTCCTTGTTATTTATCCTCTAGATTTAAATTTGAGACAATGGCATTAGATGACCCTTATAGGGGATATAAAAGACTCCCTAGTGAGATGGTGCACTAACCCATCCAGGGCTATAAAAATTTAAGTTTGGGGAGTAATTTGTGTAATAGGATAAAATTAGACATGGATGAGTTAGGAAGCATCTCCGATATGGATTAGTTCAAGGAGTGTTAGTGTATTGATGTGTGCACTGTGAGATAGTTGTATCATGTGGTAACTAGTTTTGCAAATGGATAAATCAATGGGATACGAATGGAAACTCAAAGGTGAGGAGCATACACAAGATGGCATCATAATAGGTGAGTTGGAAGCTACTAATGAAGGTAATGAATGAATAGGGTGTTGATAAATGGAAATACAGGGCCACTCTTAAGGTGTTACAAAAATACTTTTACATGAGGATTCCCTTATTTATTAGTTGGTCACCATATTAGGTTAATATCCATGGACATCATTGAGGTTTCATTTTACCCTTTTAGCATCATGGTTTCTACTTTAAAATTTTCAAGAATCATTAAAATCGAGGGCACCTAATTCTTTATTTTTTTTCTCTTACGTTGTCAGCCACAGGTTAGAAATCATTAACCTTCTCTTAAGGGGATAAAGAGGACTCTCTGATTCCCAACACAGTTTTTGAATTGTAGACCCATTTTGGCCAAAGCGCAATAAAGAGTACATGTGGTACCATCAAATGAATAACATTGAGATGAATAACATTTAAAAATGGGGGAAATTTACTTCAAAGATGCATTATATCAAAAGATCACCTACTCATTGAAAATTTGTTCCAATATATAGGAAGATAAGGGAATCAATGTTACTAAAGATGCATGAAATTTTATCTATTCATGAGAGGTGTGATCAATGATAGTTAGGCAAAGATATATGTGTGACATTGATTGCCACATGGTGGATAGGGCCTGCTATCTTGAACCAATAATGAATGATTTAAATATAGATATAATCTTGGGAGAGGGGCCTGTTTAAATGAAAAAACAATGTAAACTTTGAAACGGGAACTATAAACTCAAAACGGGAACTCTGGCCAAAAAACCCCGAAAAAACATCAAAAACAGTGCTAAAAATGAAAAGTGTGTATACTGGAACGATGATTTTATTTTTTAGGGGTCAATTTTGAACATGTTTTAAAAATGGCAGTGACTACGAAATTTACTACGAAATTTTCATGCAAAATATAGCTTAAAAACGAAAGTGATGATACTGGAACAATGATTTTTTTTAGGGTCAATTATCAAAATTTTAAAAAAATGCTAGTAAAACCAAATTTTTATGTGCCAAACAAAGTTGTTTATGAGGAAAAAAACACATTAATGTTTTTGGTAGGATATCATTTTTCTTTCCTAAGTATAAATTAAACATGTCTTCAACCATAACATACTAGATACAAAAGAAAAAGGATTCCAGGAATTGCCCAGCCACCAGCCAGGTGGGCGGGCGGGCCGCTGGGGTGGCGCCAGCCCAACCGCGCCACCCCGGCGGCCAGCCTGTCCACTCGGTAGGTGGCTGGTCAATTCCGGGAATCGACCAACCACTAGCTGGGCGGGCGGGCAGGTCGCCGGGGTGGCACGGCTCGTGACTGGGTGATCCCGAAATCCCCCAACCACCAGCCGGGCAGGCTGGCGGGCAGCCAGTGTGGCGCCAGCACAGGGCGTGCCACCCGGGCAGCCCGCCCGTCCAATGGCTGGGTGATTCCCGGAATTACCCATCCACCAGCCGGGGGAGCGGCTAGTGGCCGGGCAATTCCCGAAATCGCCAAGCCACCAGCCAAGTGGGCAGGCAGGTCGTCGGCGTCGCGCCAGCCCAAGCTGTGCCACCCCGGCGACCTGCCCGCCCGCTCAGCTGGGGGTTGGGTGATTCCCGGAATCGCCCAGCCATTAGCCGGGCGGGCGGGCGGGCCACCGAGGTGGCGCCAACCCAAGCCGGGCCACCCCAGCGGCCCACCCGCCCTCCCGCCCGCCCGCTGGCTGGGTGATTCGCACCACCCCGCCTGCCCGGCTGGTTGGTGGCTGGGTGATTTCGGGAATCGCCCAGGCACTAGTCGCCCGCGCCCGCCCGACTCGTGGCTGGGTGATTCCAGGAATCACCCAGCCACCAGTAGCCCATCTCGCTGGTGGCTGGGCGATTCCCGAAATCGCCGAGCCACCAGCCAGGGGGCGGGCGAGCCACTGGAGTGGCACCAGCCCAGACCGCGCCACCTCGGCGGCCCGCCCGCCCGCCTGGTTGGTGGCTGGGTGATTCCCTCTGCCCGGCTAGTCGCTGGGTGATTCCCAGAATCACCCAGCCACCATCCGGGAAGGGGATTGGTGGTTGGGTGATTCCTGGAATCACCCAGCCACCAGCCAGACGGGCGGGCGGGTCGACAGGGTGGCGCAGCCTAGGGTGGCACCACCCTGGTGGCCCGCCCGCCCGGCCGGCTGGTGGCTGGGAGATTCCGGACCGCCCCACCCCAGCAGCCCGACTGGCTGGTGGCTGGGTGATTCCTGGAATCACCCAGCTACCAGCTAGGCGGGCGGCTAGTGGCTGGTTGATTCCCAGAATCACTCAACCACTAGCCGGTCGGGTGACTAGTGGCTGGTTGATTCTGGGAGTCACCCAACCACTAGTCGGGCAGGCGGTTGTGCGGCTGGTGGCTGGTCGATTCCCGGAATCACCCAGCCACCATCCGTCCGTAATCAACCAACCACCAGCCGCCTTCCCGGCTGGTGGCTGGGTAATTCCGGGAATCAACCAGCGACCAGCCGCCTGCTTGGTTCGTGGCTCCGCCCGGCTGGTGGCTCGTTGATTCTGGGAATCAACCAGCCACCAGCTGGCCACCCATCTTCTGGCTGGTTGATTCACGGAATCAACCAGCCAGAAGACGGGCGGCCAGCTGGTGGCTGGTTGATTCCCAGAATCAACCAGCCACCAGCCGGGGGGCCGATCGGTGGCTGGTTGATTCCCGGAATCAAAGAGCCACCAGTCGGGCAACCGACCGGTGGCTGATTGATTCCAGGAATCAACCAGCCACCAGCCGGGCAGCCGGTCGGTGGTTGGTTGATTCCCGGAATCACCCAGCCACCAGTTGGGCGGGCGGCTAGCTGGGTGGGCAGCTCGTTGGGCGGTCGGTGGTTGGTTGATTCCCGAAATCAACCAGCCACCCGCCGGGCGCCCGGCTGGTGGCTGGTTGATTCCGGGGAATCAACCAGCCACCCACCGGCCGCCCAGCCGGTGGCTGGTTGATTTTCGGAATCAACCAGCCACCAGCGGGGCGGGCGACCGGTGGCTGGTTGATTCCCTGGTTGATTCCGGGAATCAACCAGCCACCAGCCGGGCGGCTGGCCGGTGGTTGGTTGATTCCCGGAATCACCCAGCAACCAGTCGGGCAGGCGGCTTGTGGCTAGTTGATTCTCGGAATCAACCAGCCACCAACTGGGCAGCCACCAGTCCAGCTGATGGCTGGGTGATTCGGCCAGCTAATGGCTGGTTGATTCCCAGAATCAACCAAGCACCAGCCGCCCGCCCGGCTAGTGGCTCCACCCGGCTGGTTGCTGGTTGATTCCTGGAATCAACCTGCCACTAGCCGGGCGGTGGGCAAGTGGTTGGTTGATTCCCAGAATCAACCAGCCACCAACCGGGCGACCGTTTGGTGGCTGGTTGATTTCGGTAATCAACCAGCCACCAGCTGAGCGGCTAGTGGCTGGTTGATTCCGGGAATCACCCAGCCACAAGTCGGGCGGGCGGCTGGTGGCTGGTTGATTTCGGAATCAACCGGACGACCGGTTGGTGGCTGGTTGATTTCGGGAATTAACCAGCCACCAGTCGGACGAGCGGCTGGTGGCCTGTTGATTCCGGGAATCACCAAGCCACCAGCCGGGCGAGCGGCTGGTGGCTGGTTGATTCCGGGAATCAACCAGCCACCACCGGAATCAACCAGCCACCAGCCGCTCGCCCGGCTGGTGGCTGGGTGATTCCCGGAATCAACCAGCCATCGGGCAGGCGGGCGGCTGGTGGCTCGTTGATTCCCGGAATCAACCAGTCACCAGTCGGGTGGCCAGCTGGTGCCTCGTTGATTCCTGGATCAACCAGCCACCAGCCACCCGGCGGGTGGCTGGTTGATTCCCGGAATCAGCCAGCCACCAACCGGCCACTCGGTTGGTGGCTGGTTGATTCCTGGAATCAACCAGCCACCAGCTGGACGCCTGGTTGGTGGCTGGTTGATTCCCGGAATCATCCTGCCACTAGCTGGCCCAGCTAGTGGCAGGATGATTCCAGGAATCAACCAGCCACCAGTCGCCCGCGCGACTGGTGGCTATTTGACCGAAATCATCCAGCCACCAGCCGCGCGGGTGGCTGGTGGCTGGTTGATTCTCGGAATTAACCCTACACCAGCCGACCGTCCGGCTAGTGGCTGGTTGATTCCCGGAATAAATCAGCCACCAGCCGGGAGGCCGACTAGTGGCTGGTTCATTCCCGGAATCAACCAGCCTCCAACCGGGCGACCGGTAGGTGGCTGGTTGATTCCGGGAATCAACCGGAATCAACCAGCCACCAGTTGGCCACCCGGTTGGCGGCTGGTTGATTCCGGGAATCAACAAGCCACCAACCCAGCCGGGTGGGCGGCTGGTGGCTGGTTGATTCTGGGAATCAACTAGCCACCAACTAGACGCCCGACTAGTGGCTGATTGATCCGGGGAATCAACCAGCCACCAACTGCATCTAGTTGGTGGCTGGTTGATTCAGGGAATCAACCAGCCACCAGCCGGGCAGGCGGCTGGTGGCAGGTTGATTCCGGGAATCAACTAGCCACCAACTAGATGTCCGGCTGGTGGCTGGCTGATTCCGGGAATCAACCAGCCACCAGCCGCCCTCCCGACTGGTGGCTGGGTGATTCCCAGAATCAACCAGCCACCGGCCGGGCGGGCGACTGGTGGCTGGTTGATTCCCGGAATCAACCAGCTACTAGCCGGACACCCAGCTGGTGGCTCCGTCCGACTGGTGGCTGGTTGATTCTTGGAATCAACCAGCCACCAGCAAGGCGGCGGGCCGATGGTTGGTTGATTCTCGGAATAACCCAGCCACCAGTCGGGCGAGCGGCTGGTTGATTCCGGGAATCAACCAGCCACCAGCCAGGCGGCCGATCGGTGGCTAGTTGATTGCCATCCGGCCACAAGCCGGGCGGCCAGCTGGTGGCTGGTTGATTCCGGGAATCAACCAGCCACCAGTCGGGCGGTCGACCGGTGGCTGGTTGATTCCTAGAATCAACCAGCCACCGGCCGGGCGGCCGGCCGGTGGTTGGTTGATCCCCGGAATCACCCAGCCACCAGTCGGGCGGATGGCTGGTAGCTGGTTGATTCTGGGAATCAACGAGCCACCAGCTGGCCGCCTGACTGGTGGCTGGTTGATTATGGGAACCAACAAGCCACAAGTCGCCCGCCCGGCCGGTGGCTGGTTGATTTCGGGAATCACCCAGCCACTAGTCGGGTGGGCGGCTAGTTGATTCCCGGAATCAACCAGCCACCAGCCGCCCGCCCGGCCGGTAGCTGGGTGATTCCCGAAATCAACCAGCCGCCCGCCCGGCCGGTGGCTGGTTGATTCTCAGAATCAACCAGTTGTCGGGCGGGCAGATGGAGGCTCGTTGATTCCGAGAATCAACCAGCCAACAGCCAGGCGGCCAGCTGGTGGCTCGTTGATTCCCGGAATCAACCAGCCACCCGCCCGGCTAGTGGCTGGTTGATTCCCGGAATCAACCAGCCACCAACCGGCCACCCGGTTGATGGCTCGCCCGGTTGGTGGCTGGTTGATTCCGGGAATCAACCACCCACCAGCTGACCACCCGGCTAGTGGCAGGTTGATTCCTGGAATCAACTAGCCACCAGCTGGCTGCCCGGTTGGTGGCTGGTTGATTCGGGGAATCAGCCAGCCACCAGCTGGCCGCCCTGCTGGTGGCCGCCTGGCTGGTGGCTGGTTGATTCCCGGAATCATCCAGCCACCAGCCGCCGCCCGGCTGGTGGCTGGATGATTCCGGGAATCAACCAGCCGCCCGCCCGCCTGGTGGCTGGTTGATTCCGACTAGTGGCTTGTTGATTCCCAGAATCAACCAGCCACTAGCCGCCCGATCAATCAGCCACCAACCGGGCGACCGGTTGGTGGCTGGTTGATTCCGGGAATCAACCAGCCACCAGCTGGCCACCCGGTTGGTGGCTAGTTGATTCTGGGAATCAACCAGCCACCAGCCGGCCACCCAGCTGGTGGCTGGGTGATTCCGGGAATCAACCAGCCACCAGCCCCCCACCCGACTGGTCACTTGGTGGTTCCCATAATCAACCAGCCACCGGCAGGGCGGGCGGGGTGGCTGGTGGCTGGTGGCTGGTTGATTCCGGGATTCAACGAGCCACCAGTTGGCTGCCCGGCTGGTGGCTGGTTGATTCCGGGATTCAACGAGCCACCAGCTGGCCGCCCGGCTGGTGGCTGGTTGATTCCCGGAATCAACCAGCCATCAGCCGCCTGCTCGGCCGGTGGCTGGTTTTTTCCGGGAAACAGCTGGTTGATTCCGGGAATCAACCAGCCACCAGCCGGGCGGCCAGCTGGTGGCTTGTTGATTCTCAGTTGATGGCCAGCTGGTGGCTTGTTGATTCCCGGAATCAACCAGCCACTAGCCACCCGCCCGTCTGGTGGCTGGTTGATTCCCGGAATCAACCAACCACCAACCGGCCACCCGGTTGATGGCTCGCCCAGTTGGTGGCTTGTTGATTCCGGGAATCAACCAGCCACCGTGTGGCCGCCCGGCTAGTGGCAGGTTGATTCCGGGAATTAACCAGCCACTAGCCGGGTGGGCGGCTGGTGGTTGGTTGATTCTGGGAATCAACCAGCCACTAGCTGGCCACCCGGTTGGTGGCTGGTTGATTCTGAGAATCAACCAGCCACCAGCTGGCCGCCCATCTAGTGGCTGGTTGATTCCCGGAATCAACCAACCACCAACCGGCCACCCGGTTGATGGCTCGCCCAGTTGGTGGCTCGTTGATTCCGGGAATCAACCAGCCACCGTGTGGCCGCCCGGCTAGTGGCAGGTTGATTACGGGAATTAACCAGCCACTAGCCGGGTGGGCGGCTGGTGTTTGGTTGATTCTGGGAATCTACCAGCCACCAGCCGGGCGGGCGGCTGGTGGCTGGTTGATTCCCGGAATCAACCAGTCACCAGACGGGCGGCCGACTGGTGGCCGATTGATTCCCGGAATCAACTAGCCACCAGCCGCCCAATCAACCAGCCACCAACCGGGCAACCGGTTGGTGCCTGGTTCATTCCGGCCACTAGCCGGGCGGGCGACTGGTGGCTGGTTTATTCCGGGAATCAACCAAGAATCAACCAGCCATCAGCCGCCCGCCCGACTGGTAGCTGGGTGATTCCCGGAATCAACCAGCCGCCGGGCGGGCGGGCGGCTGGTGGCTGGGTGATTCCCGGAATCAATCAGCCACTGGCCGGGCGGGCGGCTGGTTGATTCCCAGAAGGGAATCAACCAGCCACTAGCCGGGTGGCCAGCTGGTGGCTGGTTGATTCCCGGAATCAACCAGCCACCAGCCGCCCGCCCGGCTCGTGGCTCCGCCCGACTGGTGGCTGGTTGATTCCCGGAATCAACCAGGCACCAGCCGGGCGGCCAGCTGGTGGCTGGTTGATTCCCGGAATCAACCAGCCACCAACTGGCTGCCCGATTGGTGGCTGGGTGATTCTGGGAATCAACCGGCCACTAGTTGGGCGGCAGCCACCAGCTAGCCGCCCAACAGGTGGCTGGTTGATTCCCGGAATCACCTAGCCTGCAGCCGGGCGGGCGGGTGGTGGCTGGTGTGGCCGGCTGGTGGCTGGTTGATTCCGGGATTCAACCAACCAGCAGTTGAGTAGCCAGCTGGTGGTGGTGGCTGGTTGATTCGTGAATAAACCAGCCATCAGCTAGCCGCCTGGCTGTTGGCTGGTTGATTTATGGAATCACCCAGCTACGAGCCGGGCGGGCGATTGGTCACTGGTTGATTCTCGGAATCGACCAGCCACTCTCCAGGCGCTGGGCTGGTGGCTGGTTGATTCCCGGAATTACCCAGCCACCAGCCAGGCAGCTGGTGGCTAGTTGATTCCGGGAATCAACAAACCACCATCTGGCCTTCCGGCTGGTGGCTGGTTGATTCCCGAAATCACCCAGCCACCAGTCGGGCGGGCGGCTACCAGCCATGTTATAGACATTTTTGTGCCTTACAGCATGAAGCATAAAATGTCAATAATCTGAGGGATCCAAAGTCCCTAAAAATGTTGTTCCTACCCCTAGAGGAACAAGGTCAGCAAACCACAGCAGTTCAGATCAGTTCTCCACTGAAAAACACTCAAAAACAGGTCAATTTTGGATCAAAGCAACTGCTCCACTGAGCATCTGCGCTGAATGTCAACTGCCCCATGGTGTACCTGCGCTGAATGTCAACTTCATCAAAGGCTACCTGCGCTGAGCGAGTTTGGACATGTGGAGGAATCTTTCCTCAATGTGTCAGTGCCCAGGAAGCTTCCAAATTGACACTTGGATCAAAAGATTCGCCTAAGTGAAGAGTAAGAGGTTCTAAAACTCCGAGTGGAAGGTAGAATCTCCAAGTGGACTCAAGAACTGAAGAACAACTGGGGTTGAAGAGGACAACAGTCACACATCAAGCTGACTTATCTTCACTCCAAAACTCTATATAAGGATCTCATCCCATGGGATCTGAAGGCCAGAATTTTGTGCAAAGAATTGCTGTTGGTTTATAGTTGAGAGTATTGGGTGATTTCTTGAGGGAGGTGAAGAGGAGATTTCTTTCCGTCGGGAAGGTGATGCTGGATTGGACCTCTTATGGTTGTATCACCGCCTGAACCTTACTTTCTTCCATTAATAAAGCATTTGAGGTTCTTCTATTCGTATGTGTTTCAATGATGTATTGTCTTACTTGCGTATTTGATTTATACTAATCCTTGAATCAATTATGAATGCATGCTTCTTGTAGTTTCCTTTTCTCGTCTTGTTTGCAGGATCTCGTGTAGCTGGGTCCGTGAGAAGATAAGGAGCTGGGAGCAAGCAGCAAAGAGAGAAGATTGGATCGACCATTTGCACAAGACATCGGTAAGTGGATCTCTTCCTTTCCTCTTTTGCATGTCATAAAGAAGTAATCTTAGATAGCTTTTCTTTGACTGTTGCTAAGGAACTATCACCCTTAGAGTGGGATAGGGTCATTCCGTGTTGGATACTTTTCCCCACAACAGACTGGCGACTCCGCTGGGGATCGTGTCTTGTTGGTAGCTTGTGTTTTTGCTATTCATTTCCTAAACAAAGGGAGTACCGAATCGAACTGCATTCGAATCCTTTGAAGGCAAAGTAGAGGGCAGCTACTCTAGCTCAGTTCTGGGCATGTTTATGATTTGAAGAGCTGATCCACAAGGACTCTTATTAGCTCTTTGTGATAGTGTTCATCTTCCTTTAATCATCCTCTAGAGTATACTTGATTGATAGCCTCTGATTTGGCCAAAAACAGTTGATTTTTGAGCAATCTGTGACCCGGAACCAAAGAGAGACGAAAGTTTTCTCTTCAGTGCAGCTGCAGTGAAGGCTACCTGCGCTGCAACACAGGTCCCGAAGGGGCTACCTGCGCTGAATGTCAAACTGACAGTGTCCTACCTGCGCTGAACCAGTTTTGGATTGTGCAACTGGGGTTCCCTGCCTTCTGTTGCCCAGTTTTCAGTATTGTTTTTGCAGCCTGTTGTCAACCTGTATACCCATCTGAAACTATCTTTCTTTGCCATCATTCCGCCTCAGTTGTATGAAGAAACCGTGATTGTTCTTATTGTATTTCTTACTCTCATTCACAGTTTCCCATAGCGAAAGTGAACTAGTCTTGCTGTGGCCTCTTGAATCTAGACCTGTGATAAAGTGTCGTTTTGATTCTAAGAGTTAGTTTATTGCTGTTCATAGCTGCTTGAGCATTTGCTTTCGTTATATGGTTCAAATTTCAGTATTTCTTGTGTTGAAACGAGTGAATCTTAAGGTGATCTTTTGATTATTGGACAAAAACTTGTTTGCTTTCGCTTGAAATCGAATTCGAAATTATACAACAGCTTTCTTTTTGTAATACATCAACATTAAGGAAGAAGAAAAAGAAATACTTGCATTGTGCATGTGCATTTTGACAGTTTGCATGTCGATTTAGGAAAAGTGCATCAGTGTGTGCTCTATGATCTGTTCGAAAAGATGATGTCTTTCTTTTCCCTCAGTAGTTAAGATTTTCATAAGTTGAAAGAATTGAAAAAGCTTTCTTATCATTCTTAGACTGCATTTAGGAGTTGTATCATACATCACGTGGTGATCCATAAAGGCAAACTGCTAAGCAAGATCAACCTAAAACGAACTGAATTTACATAACAACGCTTTGAAACATAACGAAACACAGTAGAGGTCTAGGTAGAGACATGTTCCGGCGTCGTTAAACATAGTGACTGTCGATCTCTACGAAGGTGGGTGATTCCTCCTGAGGGACGATAGCACTAATACGGACTTGTGCTCCCGCGTACCGTCGCGTATATTGGGAGACCCCTATAGGAACAAAGCCTTTATCCATAGGAAGCCGTGTCGGCCGCCCTACTGATCGCGATGCAGTAAACACAGCATTCACGAAGATCGACCACTCGTACTGTAAAATGTATTCTGTGGTTTCGCGAAAGGTTTGGCACACCCTCTGCCTAGAACTCCAGAGTAGTTTCTTTTGGCCTTTTTCAAACTCTATAACTGAAAAAGTCCATCCGAGCATTTGTCACTTTGGGCTCGTTAATACATCGAAGGAGACTAGAGTCATCTTTAGCTTTTTCTCGACTCTTAAAAAGTGAAAAAGCAAGTTGTGTCTAAAGCGTCGTCATATAAAATTCATTTTAAACGGAACATAATCACCCCTTATTCCTGCGTTGATCTTTAGGTTGAGAACATGGAACGCACCAACCAAGGGATTCCACATGATGGGAACCCTAACCCTTTCTCCTCTTGGGGAGAAGTTGGTGCGCCCCACATGGCCACGTTGTCGCTTCCAGGACTGACAATTGGCCTACCAGTTTGGCTATTCTCAACCACTGTAGTTCAGACCACCACAGTTCCTGAACAGTCGAGTCAACAGTTAGACCAGTCTAGAGCTACCCTCCAGCCTTCCACTTCTTATAGATCTTCCTCCGATCCTTCCTCTTCGAAGGGTCGAGCCGCCGAGAGCAGAGCTCCCGCGGAGAAGAAGGAGACCGATCTTCCCTCTTCGAAAGGTATAGCCGCCAAAAGCAGAGCTCCCGCAGAGAAGAAGGAGACCGATCTTCCCTCTTCGAAAGGTAGAGCCGCCGAAAGCAGAGCTCCCATGGAGAAAAAGAAGGAGAAGAAGAAGAAGGAAAAGAAGCAGAAGGAGCCAAAGGCGGCTGGGGGCAAGCAAAAGACATCTAACCAAAATCCACACACAGCACAGACCGGGCCTAAGTCGCCATGTGTCATATGTGAAGGAGACCACTTCCACCGTGATTGTCCCAGTATTCCCCGAATACTAAGGCACTGGTCCCCTCGTTTGCACAGTTCGGAAGCATCAACCTCTGACAGCCGGGTTGAATGCTTACCATTGACCAGCGAAAGTGAAGGTTCTCGACAACGAAGGGGAATGAGATTCCCCTGCGAACTGTGTGAAGGCAATCACACCCTCCGCCGTTGTCCCTTTTTAGACGAAGCAAAGAGAGTTTTGGAAGTGTTAGCGCTTGGAATTCACCTAGGCTGAGATAGACAAACTCTCAAGGCTACATCAAACCATTTCACCTCGTAGCTAGCCCTACGAGGTATGAGAAGGCTCTCTCGGGTCAGATTCGATAGATCTTTCAATATGATTAGGCTGACCAATTAATAATAAAGATTTTAGGCTAGTAAATTGATAAAGGGTTTGATTTGATGATTTGTGGGGTTTTTTAATGGAATGACGGGGCTTTTCTGGGCTGCATGGGCAAAATCACAGCTTCAAACAGAAAAATATAATGACTACACAGGTTATCAACTGAGGCAAGGTAGGCATGCAATTTAACACCAAATCTGGTTTCAAATGGGATGGCAAGACTGGTGAGGAGCTAAGGAGGGCAGACAATAACTCTGAATCCTCCTTAAACAGTAGAAAACATCGAATGCGAACAAACTTATAGGAGGAGCATATAATACTATGAATTCCTACCTAATCACTTCATTTGTTCAGCTTGAAAGGGTCATGAAATGAAATGGAACATAACTGATTACATATGAGACAAAGGGAAAAACTTATGCTAAATCAACATACCACATGAATCTCAGCAAACAGAGCTTTGAAATTCCATTAAATTCTCTGCAGAAAACTGTACAATACAAAGCTCTCTGCTTCTCCAGCAGCTCCCAGCGCTCAGAAAAAACTCTCCTCTCTCCTAGCGCTTGGAATTCACCTAGGCTGAGATAGACAAACTCTCAAGGCTACATCAAACCATTTCACCTCGTAGCTAGCCCTACGAGGTATGAGAAGGCTCTCTCGGGTCAGATTCGATAGATCTTTCAATATGATTAGACTGACCAATTAATAATAAAGATTTTAGGCTAGTAAATTTATAAGGGGGTTGATTTAATGATTTTTTGGGGTTTTTGGTGGCAATTGGTGGAAGTGCAATTCAAGGTGCGGGGATTGAGCACAGTTTTCACAGGGGGATCTAAGGGGCAAGGTAGGAATGAGTGTTGATGCCTTAATCTGAGATGGATGATCAGAGATGATAGAGGAGAAGCTAAAGAGGGCAAACACACAATTCGAATCCTCTCTAGACAGTAGAAAACATTAAAATTGAACAAACTAAAAAGTTGAGCATGTCAAAACATGAGTTCAAACTTTACCACTTCATCTGTCCAATTTAGAAGCATAAGAGAGATGTGAAACACATAAAAAAACTTACAAGAACATGTAGAGAACACACCATCAACAATCAGATCCACAAGAATCCTCAAAGATGTTTGTAAAACCCTGGCTTTCCTTGCCTTCAATTGCAGAAATAGATGCACAATATACAATAAAGCTTCCTTACACAAGAGTCCAACCATGAAAATGAGAAGGAGAGAGCATAATATAG
Source organism: Pinus tabuliformis (assembly GCA_031772625.1). Lineage (NCBI taxonomy): Eukaryota > Viridiplantae > Streptophyta > Pinopsida > Pinales > Pinaceae > Pinus > Pinus tabuliformis. The sequence continues at coordinate 834,633,262 of CM062815.1, forward strand.
ACCATCTAGACCATCTAACTCCTTTCCCCACCTCTAGGGGTCGAGCTCAGCTTCCTAGGAGCAGTTTGAACTAATTCTAAACTAAGAACTAGAAAATAGGCAGCCAAACAACTTGCCTCTATTACTTAGCTAACTCATCCATGCATTAATTTTTCACTTTTTACATCATGGAAGCTTCTAGAAGGGTAAAGAAAGATAAAATCTACCAAAGTGCCATGAAAATATTACATTTATCCATCATCTACAAGTAAAAATAGTCAACCATAGTCAAAACAGTGTTTTTTGACCAAAAATGTGAATTCTGGCAAATCTGGAAGTTCTGGTCGCGCCCCTGGAAGTTCTGGTCGCGCCCCTTCACAGCTATTTTTGAGTGGGTTCCACTGGTCCAAATCAGGTGCAAGATGGCGCATTGGAAAGCTTGGCCTATCTACTTTCCATCCCAAGTGTAATTTCTGAATTTGGTGTTGATTTGACCCCTCAAAAACCATTTCTCCCAAGGTCACTTTCTGCAACTCAAAAAGTGGGCAGAAAGTCATTTTTTAGGTGTATTTTGAGCTTTTGGAGGCTCAAAACTCAAAACCAGGCTTCTCCCAAGCATTGGTAATTTTTATTTTTGCATGCCCTTTCCAAAAATGCCAAGTTTTCAAAATTCCGAGCAGTCCTCCAAAATGGTCTCACCCGGGGTGAGACCAAACCGTGGCCAAAACCTGTAAAATTGCACAAAAATTCACAAATGACAAAATTTTCTCCAAATTTCTTGAAATTTGGGCTGGGAGTCCCCAATCAAGTACCATGCTCAGTCAAAGAGGCTTTGGCCAAAATTTGGAGTGGATCGGGCGTTTTCCTTCGTTTTTGTGCTTTGGCCAACCGTCCTTGGAGCACCTTCGTTCTCGCCGGTATTTTTGACATTTCTCTCAAACCATGACACCTGTGTAAAAAGTGAAAGAGGTTTTTCTTCCTTGGCATGTTGTGGACAAAAACCTCTCTCAGTTTTGCAAAATTCATCTTTGATTGCTCTGGAACATCATTTGAGTGCGACTTGTCCCGATGTGTGAAGCAAGGAATTTTGTCGAAATGGAGTGAGATGAAGGGGATAGGGGGCTTCTAAATTCTTGGGGAAAGTTTTGGGAGTGGGGAAGGATGTTAGGAAATAGGGGAAAGTGGAATCTCAGTGATTGAGTGAGGGGAAGGGGTCGAAAAGGGCAAAACACAGGCCAAACCTAGAAAATTGCCAGATTGTAGCTAGAAACTAGGGTTTGTGCAAAAATGAGGAATTTGGCGGATCTAAGGGATGGGAAGTGTTTGATAAGGTACTTTAAGGATAGGGGAAGGTGTATGAACATCAGGAAACAAGTTTTGCCGGTGACTTGACCATCCAAGAGAAATTGGCTTCAAAACCCTAGGAGAGGGAAATGAGCTTGCCTAGGCACAACTGAAGCATGAACATGGTGTAAAATGACCCATTAGACACTGACATGACGATGACAAACCTATGAATGATGATAGGCTCAGCTGAATGATGACATGGACTGACATTTGGGCAAACTTTGAAAAGAGTGAAAGCAAACCCTAGACCTAATACCTAGTGACCAAATTTTGCTTGAAGACTCACTGAAATGACAAAATTTGACCTTGACACTTCAAAATCACTTTGTAAGAGAACATTTGATCACTGGAGGAAGGCTGGAAAGACTGACACTAACAGGAAGATCAACCGGTTGCACCGTTGCTACTTCCTCGTGGATACCAAAAACTCGCGCCAAGTCCTTCGTTGGTTGAAAATACAGCTGCCCCGCTCGTGGGGCCAGCTGAAGCGTCAGTCACTGAAAATGAACCTACTGAATCCGGACCGGACGAAAGTCCAAAGGTCGAAATGGCAGTTGACCCGGTTCTCCCTTCAGAAGTTTCGTCTTCAAATGACACCATCACTGAAGATTCATCTTCGGCTGACACCCTCACCAAAGAGAGTAAGGATGACACCATCCAGATTCTTTTCATCAACACCGATTCTGATGAACATCAGGGCAATGCACCCACTCCTCTATCGCAGGAAGGAGCATCGTCAGGATCATATCCGGCCGTATATTCGGTCCCACCACCAAGCAACCTGGTTGTGTCCTTTGATTGGAACCAACTAGGCAAACCCCGGTTACCAGCCAGTATACCATTCAGAATTATAGTCCAAATATACAAAATGGTGATGGCTGGAACTATCATTGATGAAGGGGCATCTGTGAGTATCCTATCCTCTACTGCTTGGAAAGCACTGGGTTGCCCGGCGCTTTTGCCTGAGATAAGGAATCTCTCGGGTTTCGATAAGGGAACCAGTCGACCATTAGGGATTCTACCTAATGTGCCTATTACCTTGAAAGGGAAGGCTGTCAAGATGAACTTGATGGTCGTCCAAGGACCCTTAGATTATAACCTACTCCTTGGACGAGACTACATATATTGCATGGAAGCAATAGTCTCCTCACTCTTTCGAATAATGTGTTTTCCACACGAAGGAAGAATGGTCAAGCTCGTAGACCAACTTTCATTTCCGGGATCACGCATCGCAAATAGTCGCATACCTATCCTGAATGGTCTATTCGATCAAGAAAGGTCTCCACCTCCGATTCTTCTTCCTGATGAGTGCGAGTGATTCGGGAAAGTAGGGCTGGAACCCAGGGGGCATGCATCCTGGTCTGCTTCGGGCAGAGAAAACCTTGGGAATAAAGTAGAATTTCCGCGGGAGAATATGACTAGTCCATACCCCGTCCCCTCCTTCATCTTTGTGAATCTTCCTCTGATCCTTCCTCTTCGAAAGGTAGAAGCCGCTAAAAGCTGAGCTCCCATGAAGAAAAAGAAGAAAGAAAGAGCCGGCAAGAAAGTCCAGCTCTCATGAAGAAGTAAGGGGTAGTTAGGAAGTGGGGTTGTTCTGGAAAAAGATTCTTTTGTTAAAGTTAAGTGTTTGGCGGAGCGTCGTCATTCACCGTTGTCTAGGTCGGTAGGCATCGCCGAAGAAAGATTTCTGTTTGGAAGGACTAACAGAACAATCTTTGGGTAACCTGAAAGAGGTAGGCCTCACCCGTTAAAAACAAGGTTTTTGACGGATAAGTAGGGGCGGCCTTGAAATTAGACTTTATACCTGGGGGCATGCAAACCTCTTGGAATGCAAGCACGGGCGGCTTTTTAGTTTTTAGGTCCGTAGGTCTAACCCCTCTAACTCGTAGGATTGGTCGATACCCAGCTTGCATAAAGGGAGGATATGGAGCAAAGCGTAGGGAGATGAAGCTCCTTAAAAAATAGCAATCTTCCAGGAGACCTTCCTATCTTATGACTGGTAAAAACGAGCAGTTTTGGCAAAGTTCATGCTCGTTAAAAAGTAAACGCAAAAACGAGCAGTTTTGGCAAAGTTCATGCTCGTTAAAAAATAAACGCAAAATCGAGCAGTTTTAACATAAAGTTCATGCTCGTTAAAAAATAAACGCAAGATCCGAGCAGTTTTAACGCGGTCTTCATGCTCGTTAAAAAATAAATATAAGCAGTGAGCAATGTTTCCTCCAGAGTTTAAGCTCATTTTTAACTAAAAAATGAACCCATCCCGGTAAATAACCGCTGTGATCGTAAATTTATCAGCCATAAAAGCCTTGGTCGTGTTTGCACCTGCCACCTCTACCTTCATTTGGCCGATCGTTCACCTCCATATGATTGTTTACCCATTTTGAGGAACAGCTGCGAAGAGTGATTTCACCTAGCCATCCTTGTGACACTGCCGTGATTGGAAAATTCCAACCTGTACCTGGAATCTGCTGCTATCCCTGTTTATCACTCGTTCCTCAAAATACGAGTCTTCTTTGAGCTCTTTTCACCGACTCGTAAAAAATGAAAAGTTTGCCGAGTTTTGGCCTTCCAGCTCGTTAAAAGGATCGGAAGAGCTATCCCTCCTCTAGATTTTAATCTTCTTGGACCTGAGGGATTATTGCACAAAAAGATCGAGCGCTTGTCTAGTTCGGCTCGATAAAACTATCGAACATTCATCCCTTTTGTATTGTTTTATACTTTTTCGGACTTAAGGGATTAGATGACAAAAAAGGACCTTTGGAGTTAAATTTATGTACCCTTTTTAGACTCTCTAAAAATGAAAAGGACCGAGTTGTCTTTGTCGCTAGGCTCGTTAAAAATATTGAATAGCGACAAACTTGTCTCTAGACGAGAACGAGTTTCCCTATCGCTAGGCTCGTTAAAACATAGCAATGGGCTTGCCCGAAGGGCAGGTTATAGAACAAGCATATGTTATCCTCCTCAAGCTTGACAAAAATAAAGAGGTACTGGTCAGAAATGACTGGGGAAAAATTGGAAGAACCTCAAAGCCTAATGGTAGCAAGTTGCTCTTGAACATGACACTTTTGCCTCCATAAAAACATCGGGTTGGGTTGTTTTCATTCACCGGTCCCTTCACCATGGTCTCGCCATACCATCCACATTTGGGGTAATGCTACCGATCTATCACATCAGTGTCGTTATATGTTCAAGAGATGTCATTCAGAGAGTGTCAACCGGGTCCCATCCACTGCCATACATCATCTTTCATCCTTTCATGACCGCCACCCTGAATCATATTTCACAGATCATTTTCACCATCATCACAATTACTAGCTCCGTTCCGTGTCACTGATGTGGGATTCATTAAGGCCCTCCTTTGACAAATCGCTTATTGTCGACATCAGCTCATTATCCAAGAAGTTGATCTAGGAACACCCCCTCAGTACTTTGAAGCTTGCATGCCTCAATGGCAAGTTTCTCACTTCCGGCGATAGGTATACATTAATGACCTTCGACCGGGAGACTTTGCGTGGTGTTCGACGTCAAATCCTATATTCACGCCACGTGAATTGTGCTGCAGTACCTTGAGGGTCATCATCATTATCGGTGATTCCTCTCGCGCTTGTTAACAGTTTACATTATTGACTGGTAATCAAGCGATGTCTTTCCATGTTCGACTCCAAGAAATTCTCACATGGATCGACCTGTACTTAGAGTGAAGATCGGACAAGTTTGAAGACCCCGGATCTAGTTTCATCCATCCGGGCTGCGATATATATTCAGGAGATAAAGACATAGACATGTGCAACAGATGATCATCCTACTAAAAGGATGATAATTTAAGCAGAGAATTATCAGTCTACTATCAGACGATCGTCTGTTTATGTACAGAAAATGTATTTATAAAGCTGAGCATGGGAAATGCCCGCATCAGCTAGATCATGAAAGCAGTATGAAAAATAATGTATTGTATTGTATTTTGTTACAGGTCACCTCCCGACGATTGAATGAACTTCGGATCCTCCTAATAAAGCATTTCACCCGATAAACGACCTCATACTTTAGGGGGCAACTGTTATAGACATTTTTGTGCCTTACAGCATGAAGCATGAAATGTCGATAATCTGAGGGATCCAAAGTCCCTAAACATGTTGTTCCTACCCCTAGAGGAACAAGGTCAGCAAACCACAGCACTTCAGATCAGTTCTCCACTGAAAAACACTCAAAAACAGGTCAATTTTGGATCAAAGCAACTGCTCCACTGAGCATCTGCGCTGAATGTCAACTGCTCCATGGTGTACCTGCGCTGAATGTCAACTTCATCAAAGGCTACCTGCGCTGAGCGAGTTTGGACATGTGGAGAAATCTTTCCTCAATGTGTCAGTGCCCAGGAAGCTTCCAAATTGACACTTGGATCAAAAGATTCGCCTAAGTGAAGAGTAAGAGGTTCTAAAACTCCGAGTGGAAGGTAGAATCTCCAAGTGGACTCAAGAACTGAAGAACAACTGGGGTTGAAGAGGACAACAGTCACACATCAAGCTGACTTATCTTCACTCCAAAACTCTATATAAGGATCTCATCCTATGGGATCTGAAGGCCGGAATTTTGTGCAAAGAATTGCTGTTGGTTTACAGTTGAGAGTATTGGGTGATTGCTTGAGGGAGGTGAAGAGGAGATTTCTTTCCGTCGGGAAGGTGATGCTGGATTGGACCTCTTATGGTTGTATCACCGCCTAAACCTTACTTTCTTCCATTAATAAAGCATTTGAGGTTCTTCTATTCGTATGTGTTTCAATGATGTATTGTCTTACTTGCGTATTTGATTTATGCTAATCCTTGAATCAATTATGAATGCATGCTTCTTGTAGTTTCCTTTTCTCGTCGTGTTTGCAGGATCTTGTGTAGCTGGGCCCGTGAGAAGACAAGGAGCTGGGAGCAAGCAGCAAAGAGAGAAGATTGGATCGACCATTTGCGCAAGACATCGGTAAGTGGATCTCTTCCTTTCCTCTTTTGCATGTCATAAAGAAGTAATCTTAGATAGCTTTGCTTTGACTGTTGCTAAGGAATTATCACCCTTAGAGTGGGATAGGGTCATTCCGTGTTGGATACTTTTCCCCACAACAAGCCACCAGCCGCCCGCCCAACTGGTGGCTGGGTGATTCCGGGAATCAACCAGCCACCAGCTGGGCGGGCGGCGGGCGGCTGGTTGATTCCCGGAATCAACCAGTGGCCGGCTAGTGGCTGGTTGATTCCCGGAATCACCCAGCCACCAGCCGCCCGCCCTACTGGTGGCTGGGTGATTCTGGGAATGAACCAGCCGCCCGCTCGGCTGGTAGGAATCACCCAGCCACCAGCCGCCCGCCCGGCTGGTGGCTGGTTGATTCGTGGAATCAAAATCAAAAGGAGAGATAGTTAACATTTATTAAAAACCACAATTATTGATTAACTATCTTATAGACATTTGTGAGATGAAGGAAATTAGGTTTTGGATTTATTTTCTGGCTCAGGTAAGTTTTATTATATGGAATTGAATTTCAATATGTTATTTTTTAATTAATATGTCATTGTACTAATTTAGTTCATTATTTCTTTTGTGCTTGATAATTAGGTACAACGCTAGCATGTTGCGTTCAAAAAGGAAGAAATTGCATTGCAATTGAAAAAGATCCAGTACAATGCAATTTCATTCAGCAAAGAATTAATGTTCTTCAATTTCTTCCAGATGCAATGCAAGAAATTGGGTTGAATAAAGGGGACTTTAGTGAATCACGTGTGACAAAAAAGGCAAAAGAACCCCAACCACCATTATATGGAATGTTTGGAAAGACATACATTGGGAGATTCACAAACATCAAAGACCCATTAGAAGAGGAAAGTGAGCAAAAGGAAATAGAAAATATTGTGGAAAAAGACAATGATGAAACTCTAGAGGACAAAGAGTTTGGATTATGTGACATTGTTGATTAAATTTAAGTTATGCTTGTAAATCAAGCTTTGCAATGTTTTGACTTTGACATTTTATGAGAATAATAAACACTCAATTAGGGTTGTTATACGTTCAATATTTGTAATATGTGATTTTCTTATTGATTTTTAAGTTAATCATTATTTTTTGAAAAAAAAAATGATTATTATTAATTTTTTTGACATGAAATTCATAAAAAAAACTATTATTTAATCGTTTTTGGTTAAAATTATCGTATAAAAATTGTGATTTTGACATGTCAATTCTAACAAAAAATTATCAAAACATGTAGTTTTTTAGTTATATTTATGTTAAAAATGGTTATTTTTATGTCCATTGTTAAAAAATATTGTTTTTTACAAACAATTATTTCATGTGGATTCAAAAATTAATTAAGGATGTATAAATATGTAGAATATCGAAAATTCTAAATATCGACCTCCTAATTTAAAAATGCAAAACAATAAAACCTCACTAAAAAAAAAGTTAAAATTAAAATAAAAAACAAGAAAATGTGAAGAAAATAGCCACTTCAAAAATGATCAAATTTACAAAATAATTATTTACATTTTATACATTAGAAAATTTAAAGCCAAAACACAGGTCTTTTAAAAAAAGGGGTGATGCAGAATACTCGCTTTTTTAAATCAGCATGAAAATCATTACCATTCTAAAACGATTCTAAAACGTAATGTACATAAAAAAAATTAAAGTGCCAAAAAGTATGCTCTAAAAAAAACATGTTCGTTCTGCATCACCCCTTTTCAAAATCAGGTCACTTTTTTGCTATCTCTACGAAACGGGTAACAGTATCAGTTCCTGTTTCAAAGTTTACATTGTTAAAAGGGATGTAAAGTGAAAAAAACAAATATCAAATCATGTACCAAATGAAAAGGAGCTACAACTACTTAAATAAATGAAATAGGGAAAATCTCATTAAGAACAAAGGAAAAAAGAAGAAATCCCTAACCACCAACAAATTACAAAAACTTTAATGGACCATTGATGAGGTGCACATGAAATTAATATCTCACTCACAACGCCCTTCTCCTCCAACAAAAATCATTTGATGGAGACAGGGGGAATATAAAAAGAATTCAAGCTTTTAGAATCTAGTAAAATATTTCTTCTACATCCATCACATATATTTTTAGATCAACATTTTGAACCAAATCAATGTGTTCCATCATCAATTTGAAAAATGAAGAGAATTTGATCATTTATACGTGTATCAATATGAAAAGGAAATGGAGCTCAAAAAAATTAGTTAATAAAGTCAACATCACATTATGATGAAACATAATTTGCAACTACAATTCTTGTAATTCCTGTAATTTCATTATATATTGATCATCAAATTTTATTTTCTTATTTTAGTATCAAAATACAAGGAATAATTAAAAAATCCATTCATGCATGCATATATATGTAAATTAAAAAAACCTATATTCCATAATGAAATATATCTTATGTTGTCCAAAAAGACTATTTCAAAAGATGATGTATCAGTACAAAAAATTCACAAAAACCTTGTCTTAGTGTCATCCATAAAACTCTGAACTAAATTTAATAAATGGAATTCTATTCCATTAATTTCCTTGTCATCCCATATCTCATATTACTTGAAAGATCCAACTAGGAGTTGCAATTCCTCTTTGGATGACTTGTCCACTTGTTGATTCAATTCTTTGTAAATGTGTGTATACGAGGTACATTCAAATATCCCCATTTTTTTATTAATCTCCGTAAGGATATGATTCAAATTTGGAACATTTACCTCTACAATATTATTCACCCATTCAATCATCAATTTCGAATCCACTAGGACCTTCAACTTCTTTAAACTAAGGTGTTCAACAATGTACAAAAGAATCCATAGTCCTGTAAATTTAACTTTTGTATTAGAGCCACGACCGAGAGACTAATGAAGAAGGTAATGATTATTTTGGTTTAAATAAACAACACCACATCTTGGAGGATCCCCTTGACTAGAATCATCAAAGAATCCTCACAATATCTCTTTATCTAGATTTGGCGTAACTAGAATCCAAGTCTTCTTCTTTTTAGGGTTAGCCAAAATTATTTAACTAGTTTTTCAATGAATCCACTCATAACCTTTGGCGGGATATATTGGTTATGAAATATTCCTTGATTGTGTTTCCACTAGATATTATGCACAAATATAGCAAGGAGTGTTGGAAAATGCAATGTGGCAATTATTAATTCAAATTTTCCTTAACCTTAATATTTTCTTGTGAACTTATTTAGAATTCTTGTGTTCCTTATTTATATATTTTCTTCAAAAAAATATAAAGAATAGAAATATCAACAATAGAGGGCACAAAAAATTAGGCTCTCAGCTAGGGAAAAACCCCTCCAAATGGAAAACCTAGAAAACTCTTCTCTTCTTATAGAATTTTCCTCCAATGAGATAACAAAGACCTAATCCTAGGCCAATTCCTTCTCCAAGTACCAATTCAACCCTTCCGACAAGTCCTTTCTTTGACATAGTACCAACTAACTTCAAACTGCAACTTCAACCTTCCAGCTTCAAAACTACTTCTTCGACCGACAACTCCAGCCCTTGTAGAAACTACCGAAACCCTAATCCAACTTCCTCTTGAGACCTTCCTTGATTAAGACAACATCACCTAAGATTAATGAGGTCAATATAGAGTATTATGTCTTCCAACAAAAATAAACTACACTAATTCATCTTACTACAACTTAGATCTGCAATTTTGACCTCCATTATAGCTACAAAAACCCTAGACTTTTGCTCGTATGAGAGATATAGCCCAAAAAACAAGATTTCCATCCTTCCTTTCTTCTTCTAGACCTTCGTTGTTATTTTCTTCTTCTGCATCCCAACTACATTGAACTTCCTTCTTAAGATAAAACTTATTCATGAATAAGTGCCAGATGAGGTTGAATTTCCCCTTTATATAGCCTTTCCAAGGGATCGAATTCCCTCCTTTAGGTTGAATTGTACTTTTGGAGTTTCCATGACTTTATAGACTCAAAAATAATTCTTTTTCCAAATACATTTGTCTTGAAAGGGTCTTATAAACATGATGTTGATTTATTTAACTCATAAAAATATATCCTATGACCTAACAAGCCTTGGAAGCGAGAACAACATGATTTTACCTAGAAGACCATCAATAATGAGCATGGAACCCATGCTTTATAATAATAACTTTTTCTTTTCTTCTTTTTTTTGTTACATAGAATACATATTTAAATGAGTACAAAAACAATAATGAAGACCTAAACTAGTTACGTTTTCCACCGGGAGAGCCTTGAAACTTTGCATTGACAGATCATGATTCCATTCATGAGTGCCTTCCTCTATAGTAGGATTGTTCTAATGCACTAATGAAGGAGCGAGAACCTGGATGAGGATTCTCCAAGTATTTTCTACATAGGGACAAGTAATTAAAATATGTGAGATTGTTTTAGAATATGATCAAAGACATAATGCACAACAATTGGTCCTAACCATTCATGTTTAATAATATTTTTCCAAGTGTGTAGTTTATTACTCAAGTATAGCCAAAGAGTTAATTTACATTTAGGTGGAAAAACATGTTTCAATATGAAATGCCACCACCACTTTTGTGGTTGATCAGGATTATTTTCAAAATACGCTTGGTAGCCTAGATTTGTTGTGTATTCTCTTGAGGAAGGGTTCTTTGACATGATTAGGTGGTTTGGGTTATCTTCCTTAAGATGAATTAGTGACGAGACCAATGATCTGATATAATCATTCCATTTATAAGATTTTGGTTTTGGGAGTTAAGATCAACTATCGATTTCCAAGAATGGCTTACCAAGAGTATATATAAAGGATATTTTTCATTGGCAAGGACATATATCCCTATAGCACGTAATAATTGAATGTAGTTATGAGAGAGACTATAGTTATCTCTAGCACAAGAACAAGGATCAATGGAAATATGAATTTAATGACCATTTCCAATCTTCCAATGTATGGAAAATATTGTGTGATTGCATTCCACAATATTGAAGTGTTTTTATCGAATTTGTTCGGATCCATATACCAATCCAACACAGATTTTTCTCCTAAATATTTTAATTGAAGATATCGACCCCATAAGGAATAATTGTTAGTGAATCGCCAAAGACTTCGAACAACCAAAGGTTAATAGAAAATATGAATATTATTGAGTCCCCATCCTCCCATCAATTTAGGCATGGCTAAAGTGGACCAAGAAACAAGTGAAAATCCTTTTGATTCCACTTTGCTAGTCTAGAGGAACATGAAACTAAGCTTCCTAATTTTATTGAGGATTCATTTAGGAAAAAATGTTATGGATGTCTAATATACTGGGATACATTGATTTAACCAATGCCAAATGACCTCCCATGGGGAGAAGCCTATTGGTCCAAACCAAGATGTGATTTTCCACCATTTTTTATAGCCATATCTAGTCATAAAATATGTAGTCATTTGCTTTAAGCATTAAAGCTTAAATGTTTCACCCCTTCATCAATATTTTTTACTGGAACTAGAAATTATTTTGAATGGAGATGGAAGTAGTATTTGAGATATTGAGCAAAATTATACAAGATTTATGGACATTTATAGATATACTTCTAACCACAATGAATTACCCAAGAATACTCTTTAGGGATAAAAAATAAATGTTCTTTCCAAATAAAAATAAGATGACATCATCTACAAATATATGTAATGGAAATTAAATGAGAGATGTTTACCCCTTTTAGGTATTCATTATTAATGGCTTCATGGACTAAATGATTGAGGTCTTTAGCAATTAGCAGAAAGAGAAGGGGAGATAGTAGGGACCCTTAACAAAACCCCCGAGATGCACCAAAAATGGAGGAGGTTTGTCACACGGAATAAGTCGATCTTGCGGACAAGATAGACCTTCCTAGAATCTAAAGAAGACCTAATGACAAGCAAACCAACCAGACACTATCTTTCTCTAAATATGCTTTGATTAAAAATAGCAAACAAGTGTTTTTAGGGCCTACCTTAGGTCCAATGCAATCTTGTGGATGCCCTCGCTCCTTCGATCCAAATGAGCTCCTTTGTCGCGAATCTGCAAACACAAACAAGGCAAACAAATTAAATAGCACCTGAAAAGCCAATTGCATAAAACATATTTAACATGAAAGTCAAGGAGTCCATGAAACAAATAACATGAGATACTTGTTGAGAAAAATGAGTTTGATTGTACTAATTCAAAAGAAGAAGAAATTTACAACCTTTTCCTTGACGCTGTACAAGCTCCTCCCAGGGTCCAGCAAGAAGTCTCCTCTACTTTGACAAGTTTCACTCACTCCCCAATGAAGCCAAAAAGGTATGTGATCTCTCCTCTTAAGCTCAACTAGGAAGTCTTGATTTCACCAGCATTTACCCTCAAAAATGTTCAGCTTCTAACCTCCTCAGCAACCAGCCCAATGCCTATATTTATAGTGCAATGGAGGGAGGTTACTAGGTCCTCCTTCAAAGGGATAAAGCCCTCCTTCAAAGGGATAGCTCCTCTCATCAAGGGATTAGATCCTTCTCTTTTGGGATGCATGAACCACCTCAGAGCGAACAATCCATGTCAAAATTCCTTCTAGAATCCTCTAGAATTAACCCATACTGAGTTTTTTAAGATAAAACTTGCGCCTTTTGACTTTCACAGGGGTCCGCACCTACACCGTTAGGGACAGAGCGGGCAGGTCCGCAGTTTTTGTACACAGAAGGTGCGGGATCGCAGGTGACAGTGAGAGAAAGTGCAGAACCAGAGTTACATTGATTTTTAATGTCTTTCTCTCATTTTCAAAGCTTGATTTGAAGAGTTGAGGTCTGAGACTTGCTTAGGAGGATAGTACAAGTGATGATAGACCCATACTGACTACAAATAATCATGGTGACGATATTTTTGTGTAACATATTGCCCCCTAAAGTGCGAAGTCTGTAGTAGATGAGGATTTCTTATCATTTAGGAAGAGTGAAGTACTTTATCATTTTGAGGATCATCTTGTGGAGAGCCTGGTTGGAACCTGTAAAAACATTCAATGCAAGATATATATATGAGATCATATCATCGCTGAGGTAGGCATTCCCATACTCAGATCAAAACTGACTAGAAAACTAACTACTACTCTGATATAGGAATGATCTTGTAAAACATCACAAGTAAAGAACCATGTGGACACAGTATGGACGTAGCCATCTGTTTATGAATAGTCCATTATATAATGAATACAAAATTCCTCGCAGCCTGGATTTTGGAAACTAGATCCAGGGTCTTCATTTCTACTTCCCGAAATAGTATGATTCTATCCATGCGAATGAATGTGTTGATGTCGAACATGGTAGAAACCACTTGATTACCAGTCAATGATGTAAACTGTTAACAAGTGTGAGATAAACCACCAGTGATGTCAATGTCTCTCAAAGTACCCAGTACAATCCATGAGATGCGAATAAATGTGTTGATGTCGAACATGTCACGGAATCCTTTGATCGAAAGTCAATGATGTAAACTGTCGTCAAAGGCGAGAAACCTGCCATTGAGGCATGCAGATCTCAAGGTATTGACGATTCCTAGATCATATTTCTAGATAATGAGCTGATGTTGATAGAAAGCGATCCGTCGTAGGCCATCCCACAACACGAAATCATAGATCAAGTTGAAGAAATTTAGTTGCAAGGACTGACTCAGGGATGGTCAAGATGGATGACAAATATTTTGCAGATGAATGGCTTATTGGCAGTGACCTCTTGAACACATAACGACACGACAGACGGCTTGGTGACAATTGACCCAAAGTTAATACCCAGAAATCGGCTGAAGACTTTCAATGTGGTTTGATCAACTGTTAGGCAAAGGATTTCCCAACCCAGGTGAATAAAAGTGTCGTGTTCAAGAGTGGTTACAAAGTATGACAAACAGGCTCATTTTTCTCTCTTTTCCCCCACCATTTCTGGCAAGTACCTCTTTATTTTTGACAAGCTTGAGGAGGATAACATTTGCTTGATTATAAGCTCATCCTTCGGATGAGTCCAACTTAGTTTAAATTCGAACCCTAAGAAGGAGTGGTTCGTTCCTGTTTGTAATTGAACAGGTCCTTTACTGTGAAATTTTAACGAGTCCAGTATAGGAGAAACTCGGCGTTTTTCAATTTTAGAGAGTCTGAAAAAACTTAAGAAGACTCCAGGGTTGACCTTTTTCGTAAATTTGTGTCTCCCAAGCCCTAAAAAGTATAAAATAATACTTGAGAGAACCGCTTGATCTTTTACGACCAAGGAGTACTTTTCGTCATTAGTTCCTTTGACCCGAAAAAGTAAAAAAACGATCAACGACACGTCGTTTTATAACCGATATTGAATTTGAAACGACAAAAATCCGGCAATCTTTTCATGTTTTTTGCGGTCGGAAAAGAGCTGTAAGTGGACCGTCTTTAAATTCCATTTTAACGAGTTTAAAAGAAACACTCGGCAATCTTTTCATGTTTCAGGAGTCAGAAAAGAGCTTAAAGGTGATTCTACATGATTTTTCGTCAAAAATGATAGATTTCGCCTAAATAATCCTTTATTCTGCACAAAAACACAAACATTACTCATACCTGTTTGAAATAGATAAAAATGTCGCAAAAATACCTTTTCAAAGTGAAACATAAACAAATTTGCAATTTATTTACTCAAAAAACTTATAAAAAGGGTCTTTGTCAATTCATTTTTACCGTTTGAGTTTGGGTGAGAAAATAGTGCTTTTGCTCAGAAAACTTCCCGTGAAGATTGCGGGAAATCCAACCATCGGAATCGAACGTCGTCTTCTCCTGGTAATCCACATCATCCCACTCTTCATTTTTAATCGTTTAATTTTTTGTTTTAGTCATCTATTTCATTTTTGGGAGGGTTTTTAGGCACAAAACCCGCGCGGGGGCCCGCAGGTTTACCATTGCGGGCCTACGGACCCCGACTTTTTCTCCATTGGGAAAAAGCTCGAGGTCCACACCTTCCATGTAGACAAAGTGCGGTCCCACGCACTGTGTCTAACCCGGAGGGTGCGGTCCCCGTCGCAAGGGTTTTTAACCCAAAAATTCTCAAAAATGGACCACACAAAATAATTTCTAGCAATTTAATTTGTCTTTATACTTGATGCAGAGAGTACATCATGCTAGATTGGTATGAACGAGAGCATGAGGACGTGGATGCTGCCGCATGGAATCATCAGCCTTCACTTGATGCTTTGAGGGCGTGCGGCTTGTACAAATTCTGGGCCATTCCTGGCATGAGGGATCAGGTGGATTTCTTACAGTGGTTGGTTGACAGATGGAGCATACAGTACCAGTGCTTCTTCATTGGTGGCCACCAGCTGGAAATCGAGCCGGCGGACATATATTTCTTGACTGGTTTTCCTAATAGAGGCGAAGACTTTACTCTGTTTGGGGCTAGGCCAGGTGGCCAATCTGTCAATGGCCTCGGGCTAGAGTACTGCAACAGCCAGGCTAGAGACAAAGGGATAGACATAAAGACCATATCCCGTCCCGAGCTCATGGTGATCGCGTTCACTGTCACTAGACTTTGCGGAGCTGCCACATTACATATTGCCACTGGATCCCATATGCGTATGGCAGTTGATTGCTTTCGAGGCACCATCTTCAACTGGTGCGATGTCGTGTTGGCCAATCTGAAAGGCCAACTGACCAGGGCCAAAAACGGACAAGTAAAGACCTTTGGTTATGGGGCTTTGGTTGTGAGTTTTGGCCTGGAGAGGGTTCCTATGTTGATCCCACAACACCTTACTGTTGGAGCTAGGCTTCCTCGAGAGCCCAAACTGATGCGATGGGTCGCAGTTATGGCCCGTCACCCGGACGAGAGGACAGAGGTTGCTCGATTCAAACCTGAGTATTTCCAATGGCTGGAAAACTAGGTCTTTTCTATTCAGGACTTCCCTTACGCTGGGATAGAATTTCGCGGTGACTTAGACATGGTTCTTCCACCAGGAGAGCAGTGGGATGAGTTAGGTAAAATTCTTTTCAACATTTTTCCTATTTTAATTTTTTTTGTTATTTTTTCATCGTCTCAAAACTGATAATAAAAAATTTCAAATGCAGATGTGGGTCCACAGCGACCAGCTGCTCTCCGGCCTTACGAGAGGAAGCAACCAGTTGCACCCGCGCCAGCCCCATAGGACGAATCAGCAGAGGTTTTGGCCGAGTTGGAGGGTCATCTCGAGTGCTTGACAGGAGACATTCCTGATAGACGACATTCCTCGTTGACTTCAGCGCTATGTGATTGGGGTCCCGGGACCTTCTAGGAGGTTCCTTTGCAAGGTGGCCCGTGTAGTGGTTTCTTATAGAGATCATCACCAGTGATAGGATGATCGCCTATTGTGGGCACATGTGACATTTTTGTTTTTGTACTTATCTTTTTTGCTGATCATAAGGTGTTTTTCAACCTATGATCGAGGACGATGTATTTTTTGACACACTCCTATATATATATATATATATATATATATATATATATATATATATATATATATATATATATATATATATATATATATATATATATATATATATATATATCACTATTACCGGCTTATCTTGTAAATCATGTTATGGAATGGTTTTAAATTTACATGTATGATTATTGCAAATGTCTATTTAACATTCGAGAAGCAATTGCATCTGCTAATGTATTTAAAGATCTTGGAATATGCTGATATTCAATATAATCAAATTCACGTTCCAAGAGACGCACTCTCAAAAATAATCTCAATAACACTGGATTTCTAATGGCATACACTCTATTAAGCTGTAATACGACGAGTTTAGAATCTAACCTCACTATCAAACTCCGAATCCCAAATGAAATAGATTCAGATAATAACTCAATCACTGCACTATACTCGGCAATGTTGTTCGTTGTTTGACCGAGGCTTACCCCATGCATAGATACTAACTCGTCAGAGGGCGAATAGATAACCCAAGCTGCAGAAGAGATGTTCCATGTATTACGACAAGCACCATCAGCGAAACCAATGTATGTTTGGAGAGGCATCGACATCTGCAATATCAAGAGTAAAACCAAGATAAGCAGGAATAATGACGAAAAACACTCTCTAAGCTAAGCACACTGTTTAAACTAAAACACACCAGATGGAAAGAAAAACTATCCTAACTACAAATCTCCATGCCCATTCTTTTAAGCATAATACCTCTTCAAGTAAAGGCCATTTCTGGGTTTACCCAAAGAGTCCCCATCAAAGTCTACCAATTCATAGGCCCCTTTGGCTAGCTTTCGCTTGAAAATATAGGGACCATGCCACATAGGAACGAATTTTCCAGTGCCTAATTTATCATTAGCTTGATCATAAACTAAGACTAGATCTCCTTCCAAGAAATTTCGAGGGGTCACATTTCGATCATACTGAGTTTTCATTTGTTTTGCGTGAGTCTCGATCGCCAATGCAGCATCACGTCGATTCTCATCTAATTGAGCCAAGTATAACAAACGCTTTTCCTCTTCGGAAGCGGCTGGAAGTAACTCGATGGCCATTTGCAGTGACGGGATTTCGCATTCAATGGGTAACACAGCTTCTAAACCATAAACTAGTTGGAAAGGAGTGAACCCTGTTGATGTTTTTACTGAAGTTCGGTACGCCCAAAGCGCTGAAAATAGCATGTTGTGCCAATTCGACCGATGAATCCCAATGATTCATCAGATCATGATGACTAAAACTTTGTTGATGGATTCAACCAGACCATTCGCTTGTGGATAATAAGGGGTTGAACTATTGTGACGTAAACCAAGCTGGCCTGTAAGTTCGGTCATCATAACATTTCGAAAATGACGCCCATGATCATTGATTATTGCTTGTGGGACACCAAACCTAGCAATTATATGATTGAACACAAAAATTGCAGTTGTCTTGCCGTATGCTTCAAATGTAGGCATCGCCTCGGCCCACTTAGTAAAATAATCTACTGCAAGAATGATATACGCATGCCCCCCGGTCAAGTGAGGGTTACATGTAATAAAATCGATACCCCATTTGGAAAAAGGACCAACGGCAATTATAGGGTGGAGAGGAGAAAGTGGAGCGCGCATCTTACGATCAGCAGTTGTGGCATTTTCGGACCGCCGTAATACAATCTTTAAATAAAGACGGCCAGAAGTAGCCAGCGCGCAATATCTTTTGGGCTGTGGCAAACCCAGACATATGATCGCCACATGCTCTAGAGTGACAGTCATTTAGAACCCTTTCAGCTTCCTCATGAGTTAAGCAACGTCGAAAAACAGAATCCACTCCACGGCGATAAAGAGTATCTCCAATAATCCTGAATTGTTGGGACTGGAATTGAATCTTTCGACGTTCTGACCTTGAAATTTCTGGCCGAAAGGATTGGGTCTGGAGATAAACGATGATATTCCCATACCACGGATCTAAAGTGTTGATTAGAAACAAGGATTCGTCCGCAATGGGCTCCTCCGCCACAGTTTCCGTGTCAACCCGCGGGAAGTCACACATTAACTCCGCAAAAACTAAAGATTTCTTAGACTTAGATTTCTCAAATTCCAAGTCGAACTCTTGCAGGATAACGATCCATTTAGAGTACTTGCCCCCTAGCAATTTCTTGGTCAAAATGTAGATCATAGGGTTGCAATCCGAAATTACCGTAGTTTTACGTAGTAGAATGTAGTGACGAAAACGTTGGACAGCTTGAACAGCTACCAATGCCAATTTCTCCACATGTGAGTATTTTAGCTCAGTTGGATTTAAAGTTCGACTAAGGTAATATATCACATGTTCAGTTCCGAATTCATCTTCCTGAACTAAAACCATTCTAATGGTGGAATGAGAGGCGGCGAGATACAAGAAGTAATCCTGGTTGTAGTTGGGAGGATGCAACAACGGTGCATGGGTCAATGCGTGTTTGAGTGCATCAAAAGATTTCTGAGCTATCTCATCCCAATAGAATGGAGTATTTTGCTTCAACAACCGGGTAAAACCCTTTGTGACCTCGGCGTAGTTAGGAATGAATCATCGTAAAAAGTTTGATTTCCCTTGCAAACTTTGGAGTTGGCGAAGACCCAAAGGAGGAGGCAATTTGATGATAGCTTCGACCTTCGAGGGATCAATGCGAATGCCGGCTTTCGAAACTACAAACCCTAGCAATTGACCCGTTTCTATACAGAAGACACATTTGTGTGGGTTCAACCGAATACGATAATGCCTACACCTCATAAAGATTGCTCATAGATGGACGAGGTGATCAGCTCGATGTAATGAATGAGCAGGCAAGTCATCGAGATAGGGTTGCACAATGTTATGAAACCAGCTCACAAAAAAGATAGAAAAGAGAGATCCACGCCTTAGAATTCAGCCTCTTCGAGGGGGCAACCTCCTTTACATTACATAAATGAACAATTCTTGGATGATACAAATGACAAAACCTCCTTTCTATATATAGGAGTCTAAGGAGTCACAATATAATCCAGCCGACCTAACAATAATAATATAAAGCCACAAAAATAACAATAGAGGGATTCTATGGGGCACAGAAATAACAATATGGGGGTAATAGGGGCACAACAATATAAATAAGGGGTATAACTACAATAGTAATGGGGTAATCACTAGTATTATAGGGACCCAACATGCCCCTCTCCTTCAAAAAAGTGTTGTCCTCAACGCTTGAGTAGTTCTGGATACTTCTGCATAAAATTCTCATCCTCCCATGTGGAATCTTCAGCGGATAAGTTCTTCCACTTGATAAGATACTCTGAAATTGATCGATTTCGTAGCTGTCGAGTTCTTGTTTCTGTGACTGCTTCCGGTTCCAATATAATTTTTCCTTCCTCGTCAAGTTCTGGCAATATTGTTTGAATTGGGAGCTTGTCACCTATAACCTTCTTTAAACATGAAACATGGAAAACTGGGTGCAATCGAGAAGCTGCAGGAAGCTCCAATTTGTATGCCATAGTACCAATCTTTTGCAACACCTTGTACGGACCATAATACTTTGGTGATAATTTATTATCCTTCTTAGCTTGCTTTAGGGACATTTGCTTATATGGTTGTAGCCGTAGGAATACCCAATCACCTACATCAAAACTTCTTTCACTGCGATGTTGATCTGCCTGTTGTTTCATTCTATTTTGTGCCAACACGAGGTTATCCTTTAAGAGTTGGAGGACTTGTTGTTGATGTTCGATGTGATGTTCCACTGCCTGAACCTTAGAATTTTCTCTTAAATATGATGTGATGGATGGTGGTTGATACCCATAAAGTGCCATAAATGGGGTCATTTTTGTTGCTGTATGGAAGGAAGTGTTATACCACCATTCAGCCAGAGGCAACCATTTGACCCATTGTGTCTGTTTATCAGATACAAAGCAACGAAGATATCCTTCCAAACATTTGTTTACTATCTCAGTTTGCCCATCAGATTGAGGATGATAAGATGAGCTATGAGCTAACTGAGTACCAAGACAAGAAAATAATTCTGTCCAAAAATTTCCAGTGAAAATGGGATCTCTGTCACTTACAATAATCTTTGGGTTTCCATGTAGCTTTTGAATTGTTTCCATAAATGCAGTAGAAACTGTACTGGCTTTAAATGGATGTGATAATGCACAAAAGTGTGCATACTTGGTAAGTCTGTCAACTACCACCATGATGACACTCTTTCCCTCAGACTTGGGTAAACCTGTGATAAAATCCATTGAAACCTCCTCCCAACGTTGGCTTGGAATGGATAAAGGTTGTAATAGACCCGGTGTCTTAATTGTTTCAACTTTATTTTGTTGGCAAACCAAACATTCCGCCACAAACTTTTGAATATCTGATTTAAGGCCATCCCAAAAAAATTCCTTCTTAACCCTGTGGTAAGTTTTTAAAAATCCTGAGTGCCCTCCTAAGGGAGAAGTGTGCAATTCCATAAGAATCTTTTGTTTTAGCTGGGAATTCTTACAGAGGTATAAGCGATCTTTGTACCATAACGAATCATTTTGCCAGCTAAATGTATCAGAAGTACTGGAATCTTGTTGTAGCTTTCGAATAAGTGCCCACACTTCTTCGTCATTCTTCCATTCCTCCCTTGCTTCGTTTATCCAATCTGGTTGGATAATAGAAATGGCACACAACAATGCTTCCACATCCTCATCCTTTCTTGAGAGTGCATCTGCCACCACATTTTGCTTCCCTTTTTTGTAGATGATTTCAAAGTCATAACCCAACATCTTTGTGACCCACTTTTGTTGCTCTTCAGAGGATAATCTTTGTTCTAAAAAGTATTTAAGGCTATCATGATCCGTTTTTACCTTGAAGTGTCTTCCCATTAGGTAGGGTCGCCATTTCTTAAGTGCATGGAGTATTGCCAACATTTCCTTCTCATAAATAGCTTTGCTTAAAAACTTTCCCTTGATTGGACGACTTTCAAAAGCAATGGGTCTTTCATCTTGCATTAGAACAGCACCAATTCCATTTCCTGAAGCATCACATTCCACAATAAAGGTTTTTGTGAAGTCCGGTGTAGCTAAGACCGGTGCTTGGCACATTGCCTCTTTAAGATGTTCAAAGGCCTTTGTTGCTTCCGGAGTCCATGAAAATGAATCTTTCTTCAATAATGTTGTTAGAGGTGCTGCTATTCTCCCATAATTCTTAACAAACTTGCGATAATACCCTGTCAACCCAAGAAATCCTCGCAGATGCTTTATGGATGTGGGGATTTTCCATTCCTTAATGGCTTTAATTTTGCTAGGGTCTACCTTAACTCCTTCATGAGATACAATATGACCCAAATATTCCACCTCCTGGACTCCAAAGAAACATTTGGATCTTTTTGCATATAATTGTTTCTCCTCCAATAGTTGTAGCACCCTGTCAACATGTTCAACATGATCCTTCCAAGACTTGCTGTAGATTAGTATATCATCAAAAAATACTAACACAAATTTTCTAAGGAATGGTTTGAAAATTGAATTCATCAAACCTTGAAATGTTGAAGGTGCATTGGTAAGGCCAAAAGGCATGACCAAAAATTCATAATGACCCTCATGAGTTCTAAATGCCGTTTTCGGAATGTCTTCAATCTTCATTCTGATTTGATGATATCCTGAACGAAGATCCAACTTGGTGAAGTAAATTGATCCATGCAATTCATCCAGTAATTCATCAATGACAGGAATGGGGAACTTATCTTTAATAGTGAGCTTGTTGAGCTCCCTATAATCTGGACACATGCGCCATGATCCATCCTTCTTGTGCACCAATACTACTGGAGCTGAGAAAGAACTTTGACTCGGTTGAATTATACCAGCCTCTAGCATTTCTGCAACCATACGTTCAATTTCACTTTTTTGGACATAGGGATATCTGTACGGCCTGATGTTTGGAGGAACACTTCCTGGAATCAGATGAATAGCATGATCATGATCACGCATAGGTGGGAGACCTTTGGGAGTCTCAAATACCTTGGAATGATTGTCCAGGACTTTTTGGAGATCTGGAGAAATAGATGATTCCAATGTGGAAACATCTAGCGAACATAATTGTGCAATTACACCTCTTTGCTCCTTTTTTAGAAGCTTTGTCATGCCATTAGAGCTGATTATCTTTCCTGGTTTCCCTGCAATACCCCTTAATTCAACTTCCTTTCCTTCCACAGAAAATTTCATGAAAAGTTCTTGAAAATTAAAAGCTATTGTACCCAAGGATTGTAGCCATTGGACTCCTAGTACAACATCAGCACCTCCCATTGGAATGGAAAGCATTGGGCTAGTCAATACATATTCTCCCATGGATAGCTTGATATTATGGCACTTTCCAGAACAATTTATTGTTCCTCCATTTGCAATCATCACTTGACACTCTGGTGCTGGATATAGGAAGCAATTCAATTCTTTTGCTACCCTACAATGAATAAAATTGTGGGTGCTTCCTGAATCAATCAACACTATTACCTTTTTCTTCTTGATTTGTCCTTCTATCTTGATGGTTTGAGGAGTGGTAATTCCCGCCAATGCATTACAAGATATGGTCGGATTTATTTGTTCTTCATCTAGGCTTTGTTCCTGGAATATATCCTCTTCTTTTGACCTTTCTTGCTCCTTTTCTTCTTCCTCTTCACAATCTATGTAGAATAATTTCTTCTCAGCACACTTATGACCTTTTGTGTATTTGCTATCACAATTGTAACAAAGCCCTTTTGCTCTTTTTTCTTCCAATTGTTGTGGTGTCAACCTTGTAGGTTGTGGAAGACTATGGGCAACAACACTTCCGTCTTTATAGTTGTGAATGGTATGCTTCCTAGTTGCCATAATTTTGCTTTCCATTTTTCTTGCTAACCTGAATGCCTTCTCTAATGAATCAGGTTCCCAAAGGCGCACATCATGTTGGATATTATCCTTTAAAGACCCTATGAACACATCAATCCTATGCTCCTCTGGAATATCTTTTACCCTTATGTTCAATTTTTGGAACTCCTCAATGTGCTCCATTATTGAACCCTTTTGTTTGAGACTTATCAATTGGCTAAAAAAAGTGTTGCTTTTTGTATCCTCATAATGTGCTATCAATTCTTCCGTAAAAATTGCCCAAGTGATAAATTGTTTACGAGAACAAAGCCATTGATACCATACAAACTGATTTGGTTCCAAATATAAAGTTGCCATACGTACCTTTTGTGTGTTTTGCACATTATTGAGATCGAAGAATTGCTCCATCTGTAATATCCATGTGGCGGGATCCTTGCCATCAAACTTCCTCATATCGATTTTTGGAACATGGTGAGTCTTCGATCCAACATTAGAGTCTATGGAATCATGATTAACATTTCTTTTGTTCTCATCATGAGTTTCCTTTACTACCTTTTCACCATTAGTGACCCTTTCTTGTAGCAACTTCTTCAATTCTTCCATGTCTATCTTCAAATCTATCTTCAAATTTGCCATCGAATCCTCCATCTTAGCTTCCATGCCCTTTATCTTAGATTCCACGCCATTTATCTTAGCTTCTGTTAGCTTTTGTGAGCGTGACATTTGTTGCACTTGTTCTTGTAATTTTGATATATCATGTAGCATTTCTTCCTCTTCTTCATGAGTCATGCTAGAGCTTTCAGGTTCCTTACTAGGTGTTTGCATTTTCTTTCCTCGGGGCATCAGTTACCGATAATAATGCTTTACTATGCCCTTTGAATTCCGTTAAACCAAGCTTACACAAAAATTAAAAAAAAAACTACACACCTTTTTTCACTTTATAGAAGCCTGATATTGAATCTGATGTATCTCTGTAATTTTGGATCATCCAATTCTGAAATTCTACCTGTAGTAGCCTTCTGTGTCCTCTTTCCAATGCCACAAGTCTGAGCCAAATTGGATTCTCCAAGGAAGAGTTATGTGAAATCTCCCACAGTGACTTGCTTTTAGACTGGTTCAGTAGAGCGAACTTGTACGACGTGCCACGAGTCACTGTTTCAACCTTTGAATCTGAAACACACATACAAAAAACTACAGTCCGTCCTCTTTCTGTACCTTCTTACGAAATTTCAATCCGATCCCCAGAGAGAAAGTTATGACGATTTTCCCCAGGTCACCTGTTTTGAATGTAATTCAGGAGTCTGCAAAAAGACCAACTTCCTCAGATCATATCTCCGCAAATATCACGCGAAAAGCTCTGAAATTTGGACCCAAGGTTCAGCGCGATTTCTTCTCAAATGGGTTTTTTTTGCGACTTCTGAAACGTCACAGAAAAAAAGTTATAGCGAAAATGCCACGATGACCTGTTTGGAGCAGCGAAACCCTAGAATCCAAAGCTCTGATACCAAATGTTATGAAACCAGCTCACAAAAAGATAGAAAAGAGAGATCCACGCCTTAGAATTCAGCCTCTTCGAGGGGGCAACCTCCTTTACATTACATAAATGAACAATTCTTGGATGATACAAATGACAAAACCTCCTTTCTATATATAGGAGTCTAAGGAGTCACAATATAATCCAGCCGACCTAACAATAATAATATAAAGCCACAAAAATAACAATAGAGGGATTCTATGAGGCACAGAAATAACAATATGGGGGTAATAGGGGCACAACAATATAAATAGGGGGTATAACTACAATAGTAATGGGTTAATCACTAGTATTATAGGGACCCAACACACAATGTTCTTGATGTCATGAAACGCATAAGACATCGCCCTTGGAAAAGTTGCTCCGGCATTCTTAAGCCCAAAAGGTAACTTGCAATAAGAAAATGTCGCCATTTTGTCACACGGAATAAGTCGATCTTGTGGACAAGATAGACCTTCCTAGAATCTAAAGAAGACCTAATGACAAGCAAACCAACCAGACACTATCTTTCTCTAAATATGATTTGATTAACAATAGAAAACAAGTGTTTTTAGGGCCTACCTTAGGTCGAACGCAAGCTTGTGGATGCCCTCGCTCCTTCGATCCAAATGAGCTCCTTTGTCGCGAATCTGCAAACACAAACAAGGCAAACAAATTAAATAGCACCTGAAAAGCCAATTGCATAAAACATATTTAACATGAAAGTCAAGGAGTCCATGAAACAAATAACATGAGATACTTGTTGAGAAAAATGAGTTTGATTGTATTAATTCAAAAAAAGAAGAACTTTACAACCTTTGCCTTGAGGTTGTACAAGCTCCTCCCAGGGTCCAGCAAGAAGTCTCCTCTACTTTGACAAGTTTCACTCACTCCCCAATGAAGCCAAAAAGGTATGTGATCTCTCCTCTTAAGCTCAACTAGGAAGTCTTAATTTCACCAGCATTTACCCTCAAAAATGTTCATCTTCTAACCTCCTCAGCAACCAGCCCAATGCCTGTATTTATAGTGCAATGGAGGGAGGTTACTAGGTCCTCCTTCAAAGGGATAAAGCCCTCCTTCAAAGGGATAACGCCTCTCATCAAAGGATTAGCTCCTTATCTTTTGGGATGCATGAACCACCTCAGAGCGAACAATCCACGTCAAAATCCCTTCTAGAATCCTCTAGAATTAGCCCAAAGTGAGTTTTTTAAGATAAAACTTGTGCCTTTTGACTTTCACAGGGGTCCGCACCTACACCGTTAGGGACAGAGCGGGCAAGTCCGCAGTTTTTGTACATAGAAGGTGCGGGACCGCAGGTGACAGTGAGAGAAAGTGTGGAACTAAAAATACATTGATTTTTAATGTCTTTCTCTCATTTTCAAAGCTTGATTTGAAGAGCTGAGGTCTGAGACTTGCTTAGGAGGACAGTACAAGTGATTATAGACCCATACTGACTGCAAATAATCATGGTGACGATATTTTTGTGTAACAAGGTTTTTGTCATTAATCAAGACTGAAAAACTTTCTGACTAGATACACCCCATAATACAATTTACCATCTAGAGTTCCATCCCAATTTGGATTAAAGCCAATCTTAGAAAAATCCAATTTACCTTGTCATATGATTTTGAGAGGTCAATCTTAATGGTTATTACACTGAGGTTTTTAGTTTTCATCAAATGCATAATCTCTTGATCTAAGGACACAACATCATGAATTTACATATTCTACAAAAAGTTGAATTGTTATTCTGAGATAATCTTGCTAACTATAGTTTAAGTTTGGTGACAATGATTTTTTAGATCAAATTGCAATAAGATCTGGGACAGAAATCGTTGAAAAAAAATTCATTCCAAATTTTCTGTATGAGGGGTGATAAAATTTTTGTTTAGTGACCCTAAAACTCTTCTCAATGCTTGATATCCCTAACAATCTTAAAGAGTACATCTATAATAAGGTAGTAAAAGCTAGAAAATAATTTTACTATCAATCCAACTAGGTTGGGACACTTCCCTTTTTGCATGCTGGAATGGAAGCCTAAAGTTCTCCTTTTGGATCCTCAATAGTAAAAGATTCATTCATTTCATTTTTTATAGATATGGGGAAAAGAGTTAAATTTTCTAGAATTTCATGAATGGAACAACAAACAGGCTATGAAAAAAGGGACTTGAAATACTGTGATCCTAATTTGGTTATATCCTAAAAGAATGAGAAGGATGTACCATTTTGGTCCTTAATTGAAAATATCATATTCATATTTTTTTTTAATTTTGGTATAACTACATAAAAAATAGTATTATTGTCACCCTACTTAATCCATATCACCCTACTTCTTAATCTCCATGTTTATTCTTCCTTGGGGAGGAGCTCCCTTTTCCTGGATTACATTTTATGTAAATTGTCGATGTTCTCTATTTCAAAAAGACCTTACAACATTCGAGTAAATTTCATGAAGTCGACACTCCAAATCCTTTCTTTCTACCTTAGCCTTTCTTCATCCTCCTTAGCCCATAATCTGTATTTCTTCTTTATAATTTTTAAATTTCCTGCAATTTGAAACATACAGGTTCCATAACGGGATGAACTAAGAGGGACCTAGGAAGATTCAGTCATCTTGATACACTCCTCTTATCTAATCAAAATATGGTTAAATTAGAAATGAATAATATATTTCAATTCATCTTTGGCCATCTCAAGAAGAATTGGTTAGTGGTCCAATATACCACCAACATCGATCTAGGATCTCTTTAATAAGAGAAGTGAGAAAAATGTCTAAAATAAGAAATTGATCTAATCTTTTGGATATATTATCTTCATTTGTTTGAGAATTCCTCCATGTAGGAGTGAGAGTAATAGGTTCCATATCTATGAGGTTTGCATATTTGATAAAATGGATGAAGAAATATTCCAACAGTTCTCTTCTAGTTGCAAGACCCACCCTTCCTAAATCGAAGTCTTAAAATTCATTTTTCCACCAAGGATAATGGGATGTTTTTTTAGAATTCCAAGGTTGGATAGATTATCCCAAAATGGTTTGTGGTCCAAATACAGGCCATATATATTCACGATCCTAAAATTAATATTGATTTGAAGGGCCGTCAAATCGATGGATATGTATCATGGAGAAAGAAAGTTCATGTTAAAAGGCGAATTCCATGTAATTATTAAACCTCTTGATAAACCTTGAGAATCAACGAAAAGGAATGACTAGTTATGTAGCCATGGCGATATGATATCTTTATATTTTTCACCATTGATCATTGTTTCCTGAATCATGATCATGTTTGGCTTATTTTTGTTTATAAGCCTTTTCAAGACCAGTCTTTTGGGAGTGCCCCTAAACCTCCTCAGGTTAATTAATAGGATATTCATTTGTAGCCCCATGAGGGAGATTTAGCTCTAAGGGCCCTGTTGATCATGGATTGCTTCCCCTTTTAAATTTATTCCTTAGCCTTACTTTGAGCCTTATACAGGTTTGATTTCCTTTCAACGTGACCTATGGTAGGTGTCTCCAATGATAAACCACCAATGGTAAAGGCTTCATTATTATGCCCCATACGTGAGTGGAGGGGGTAAGATATCTTCACATCATGAGAAGAGTTAAATGATGATGGATAAGACACATTCCTAGAAGGATATGATATGTGCACAGAATGACACATAAATGGAGAAGACGAGTTGGAGTAATTTACTAGAGGAATATTGGACATCTTGTTGGGTTGTAAAAAACGAGATCAAGACACTAGAGCCAAACTAGCAGACAGAGGAAACATAGCTACATACTTATAAGAATTCAATTCATTTCCAAACACATTTTTATTATTCTTTTGTGTCTCCATAGTATTTTTTTCTTCAAATATTGGTGGGAAAAGGGATATCTTTTTATTACCCATATCCTCCAATTGTATATCATAATAAGGTTTTTTTACTTGAATTATTCCAATGAATGACATAGAAACATTTCATTTGTCCTCTAATGAATTTTCTTGACTATTAGGAGAATTCTGTGATTTTTCCACAGAATATTTTTTAATCCACTTTATCCTTCCAGGCTGAGCATTTTTTACAATGAGTGGACAGGCATCAACTAAATGACCTACCTTAAGGTAGGAAAAGCACCCGAAGGGAAGTCACCAGTAGCCAATTTGTTGAATCTACAACCTTCCTTGGAAGCACAATTATATATCCTTAAGAAAGCCATATTTTAGATTTACCTCCACCTTCACCCATGCAACTCGATGATCAAGCTTCATGAAATAGTCTGCATCTACACTCACAAAGTGACCTATGTGATTTTCAGTTTATTCCAAAATGTAAGGGTTCCAAAAATTCAAAGTTAACCCAGGAAAAAGATCCAAAACCTTATGATTTATCATCGGTTATCGGGTAGCATTTAATTCAATCTTCCATCTCTAAATGGAGAGCCCAAAAGGTCCCCAAGACTAGTCCCTTGCAAGTATTTTGGTGACCTACTATGTGGAAGACAAAATCACACAAAATTACCCATTAATCATAACATGGAATTCAGGAATAACAACCAGAATTGGAACCCAGTTTTATTGAAACCGTCACTCAAGGGTAGAAGGGATAATCACTTTTCCATTGAATCGACCTACTAAATCCCTTTCCTGAAAAATTTGAATCTTAGATAAAGGGATGTTGTTACCAAAAACCATCTTAGACTTGACATAGAGAGATTGTAGGGTGTTCCTAAGCTTGATATTAGTAATTTAGCCTCACAAAACAAACTCTAGATGGAGAGGCATAGAGCTCTAATTACTAATTGTCCAAAAGGGATCGCTAGAAAGGACATTGAAACTTTCTTCTCAATGAAAAGGTGGTGGATTAGTGTATTGATTGTGAGGTGGGATTGATGGTTTGAAGGAACTAGCATTTATTATGTGCTATTTTCCAAAGATGGAGATATTATGAGGACTATCCTAACCATATTCCAATAGTTCCTCCTCCATCAAAATATCCCAAAACATTTGTGCGAGCAATAAATTGCCTAAAAACCCATGACTTCCATTGCATAAGAGTAATAACCAAATATTATATCAATATTTCCACATGCATCAACGAACCATGTGTTCTTTGGTCTAAAGAAAGGGATAAATTGGTGACACAAAGAGCGAACTCTAATAGAAATTGACTGTCGAAAAAAGGTCATGGGATCAAACATGTGGAAAAAATCCTAGCTGCCTAAACCCCCCAACCCCCAATTGAGGAATTCCTTTTATATATATATATATTTGGATGGATTTTTTTCCGAAAAAAAGTTAGTAATTTTATTTATAGTAAACAAAATTACAAATTCATATGTTATAAGGAATTCAAAAATATGCTTAATGATCCTTTAAAACAAAAAATGTACACCTACTTTCCTTTATTTTGCTTCAACAACAAATTGGTCCTTTGTCCCAAAAAATTACATAAACAATTAAATACACCGTCATTCTAATTCTTTTTCTCAAAAAGCTAAAAACATAGTTACATCATTAAAAATAAAGTTCTTCTCAACCCTCAATCTTGATAATTAACAACATTTCTTTATATCCAATTTGTATGTGTACAAAATATAGGTTTAACATCCTATAGAATGTCTTGATCCAAGTTCCCTTGTCCAAGTCCAATCCAATTTTAAAAAGGTTGTATGTTATGTTTTTCCTTTCCTTGTAGATGTGTGACAAAGACGTGTGTAAGAAATTTGTCCACAAGATATGTATATCATCACGAATAGGTTTTAAGGTAAAATTTCTTATTTGAACTTGTTTTATAAACCATTTCATGACCAAGAGAGAGACACCAAAAATTTTTAATTGTTGAACCCTATGTTCTTGGGACAACTAAAGCAGTAATTTAAGTACCATTAATTCACAAAATTTGTATACTCTTGTCCAATACCCATTTTGAAGGATATAAGTGTTGGAAATAATAGGCGGGGTGAATCAGTATTAGTCAACTCAATAACTTTTTCTTTTCATACTAAAATTTATATACACTACTTCAATGAAGGTAACTCGCATGTACACACAACTATCTTTAAAGTAACCAACGTATATCCAGCAAAATTATGATTCAGTTAATTCATCATATGTTGATCTTTAATTAGTGCATCAGTACTTCATTAACTAGATAAACAAAAACCATGTGCAGTAATAACAGAATAAACCATCACACATAAGCAACACACATGAGCACCAATATTTAAGGTGGAACCCCAATGCGGGACAAAAACCACCTGTTGTTGTCTTCTTTTAATATAATAAAAACATGTTTACAATCTTTTACTGGTGCAGACTCATTCCAGTACGCAGGCACCCACCTACAAAAGGCTACAACCTCCTCTCATTCTCCAGCTTCTACTGGAACAGAGCTACAACCCCTAGCTCTTATACTAGCCGATCTGTTTACTAGTACATAGGTGCCGACCTACAGAAGGCTCCAACCTTCACTCATTTTCCAGCTGCTACTGGAAGGGAGCTTCAACCCCCTAGCTCTTGTACTAGCCAATCCATTTACTAGTATGTAGGCGCCGGCCTACAGAAGGCTCCAACCTTCACTCGTTCTCCAGCTGCTACTGGAAGGGAGCTCCAACCCCCTAATCAAATCACCAATGACTACTAGTAGGAAGCTTCAACTTCCTCACTGAAGGCTTCAACCCTCAACATCCTCCAGGAACCACATTTCATAAATTTTCACACTAGATACTCTTGGAACACAACACCACAATCTGAGGGCCATGTTTCAACAAATTTTCATACTAGACCCATCAACAACATTGAAGCTCAAAATCAATCACCACTGCAATACAACCATCAAATACATCTGCATCAACCAATCACTAAAACTTAATCATCAATCTTTGAATCACCCACAACTGAATCACTGAAAACCCATCATCATTGAAGCAAATCACAATCAATCAATATAAACATTCAGAATACTGTCATCAAAACACAGTCACTAGAACATAGAGCAAAACCCAAAACTCTGCAACAACAACTAGAACCAACTGCAACTTCAAATATCATATTTCATAATGTATACGCTACTTTGATGTGCCAAACTGGTGTGTATACATGCTTTTACCAAAGCGAACCAGCGTACAGATCTGCAAATGCTAACTTAGAACATCACAACTATTCTAGACTTTAGTCATACCCATATCAGAACATTTACAGTGAAAATCAAGCATTAGCATTCAAATCTAGACTATCCATGATCAAACCATAAAATAATTCATTCATGATCCTGATCCATCATTAGATCTCATTCCTCATCAACTGCTAAGGTTCATCCTTAGTTTAGATCAAGAAAAGCATCAGAAACCCATTACATGCATATTTGCTTTTGATCTCACACTTCATCAGATATTCACTTCTTACCCATTGGCATAATGATCTTCTCCTCCTTATATAGTTTTATGCCTTTCTCAATACCTTGGGCTAAAACCACTTAGGACCAATAACTTTGACCAATACCTCGGACCAATAGCTTGGACCAAAACCTTGATTTTCCAACCTATATGTGCTTTTCTGCTTGCGGGAATGCATGTATATGTATATGCTCTTTTGGTTCTGTTAACCCGCGTGTATACGCTGCTTGGATAAAGTGAACCAATGTATACTTCTTAAACCATTGTCTTTCTTCAATCTCTGGAGTCTGAACTGTAAACCTTTGTTGTTAACCTGTTGCACTGTGAGCTGTCATCTATGTGAGTTGCCATCAAGGACAACACATGTATCATAATGCCAACAATCTCCCCCTTTTCACTTGATGGCAACAACAACACCAAGGCACTCTCCCCCTTTGACATCAAGGGAAAAGGGCAGACCAAGATATTCTCCCTCTTTGACATGTTGTCCATGCTCCCCCTGAGTATGTGCTGAATTTTCTGATTAAGCTCCCCCTTTGTACATGTTATGATGCACTAAACCATCCATGCTCCCCTTGAGCACACGCAAATTTTGAATCAAACAACTATCCGGATCAAGCAATATAATTATCATCATGTACCAAGATCTTCTAATATAATGCCAACAATGCATTATTAGAAGAATATGCTCCCCCTGAACCTGTGCCAGCCGTTCACTGTCAGATATGATCATTGCAAATATCATCAAGGCATCATCATCAATCAAATATATATCAAGTAATCAACAACTCAAGATCACTTCTACATATTGTCACCAAATTGTAATCATCATCAATTAGAACAGAACAAATATTTGATAATTGACTGAACCATATCAGACCCCTCTTTTTTTTGAGTCTGTCCCACTGATTTTTCCTCAAACCAACATATACGTGACTGTGCAGCTTCTAACTCATGTATATACGTGACTTGTCTTCATGAAACGTGGGTATGATGTTTAGAACACTGAAGTTTCACACTTTCAGCTCCCCCTGAGTCTGTTATGTCTGTACATTTTGCTATGCCACATATTTCTAACTGTACTTCCTTCTTCTTCCATATCTTCAAGTGTGATGATGTTTTCTCCTTTTGGTATGGTGCCTAAAATTTTCTCCTGCATTCATTTGCTATATGTCCAAACTTGTTACATTCATAACATCTTACATATTTCATATTCCTTCTATAGAAATCAATGACTTTGTGACCAAACATATTGCAAGAAAAGCAATATCCCTTAAAGTACCTGGAAGCTGATGATCTTTCTGTGTGACGGTCTTGAACCATTCTACTTCTTCATCTCGCTGCAACATGTCCAAAATTATGACATATAAAACATTCAACATTATTCATTGGAGGAAATAACCGACTATCACTTTCACAGTTATGAGTAAAAGATTTTCTTTGAACAATTTCTTTCCTTGGTTGTTGATGGGGTTGACCTCTCATCTCCTTGTTGAGAATTTCATATTTAGCATTAGAGTTCCTTGCCTCATGTTGTGAGCTAGATTCACCTTCAATAGATTCATGAAAACCAAGACGAGTTTTGATGGTATGAGACCTTTGACTACTAAGAATATTATCCAAGATCTTAGTATTGTCTTGAAATCATAATAGTTTATCCTTATCTTCTAATTTACCTTTTAAGATATTTACCTCAACTTGATATTTCTCTTCCTTTTCCAAATATTTCTTCTTCAATATTTCTTCAGCCTTTCTTCCTTCTTCCACTTGTTGTCTTACTTTGAGAATCTCATTTTCTTGTTCTTCATTTGCTTGAGGTAGTTCTTTATTTTGCTTATTTGAGTTTTCAAGATCTTCTTTTAGACAAAGGATCTTAGCTTTAAGACTTTCATAGTAATTGGATCTATCTTTAAGTCTCTTGATTGTTGTGTTCTTTACATTTACTTCATCTTGTAGTTTTTGACATTGATATTCCTTTTTCTTGTACTGCTTCCTTACTTTGTTTCCTTCCTCCAGCTGATCTTTTAGTCTGGTAACTTCTTCTTTGAAGGAACACTCCCTTTTGTTAAATAGATCTTGTTGATCTCTGATTTTATCTATGATTCTTTTAACTTCTGCATCTATGTTTCTTTCACGATCATTTCCAATATCTTCAATAATGCATGAACATAGAAAAGTATCACTAGAAGACCAAAAATTTGTATCTGATACTTCATTTGCTTGTTCATCTTCAATCTGAGGTGATTCTGAATCTAAATACTTGCTTCCACCTAATGACCAATTGTCTCTCCTACTGTCACTATTCCATTGACATGCCTTCCTTTTTTGAGGCGCTTTCTTCTTTAGCTTCTTTCCCATTGTTTCTATGGATCTCCTTCAAGCGATCAAGCTTCTGCCAAAGGACTTACTCCAATAACAATTGTTGGAAATAATACTGAGAGGGGGGGTGAATCAGTATTAGTCAACTCAATAACTTTTTCTTTTCATACTCAACTTTATATACGCTATTTCAATGAAGGTAACTCGTGTGTACACGCAACTGTATTTAAAGTAACCAGCGTATATCCAACAAACTTATGATTCAATTAATTCATCATATGTTGATATTTAATCAGTGCATTATTACTTCATTAACCAAATAAACAGAAACCATGTGCAGTAATAATAGAATAAACCATCACACATATGCAACACACATGAACACCAAGAT
Source organism: Pinus tabuliformis (assembly GCA_031772625.1). Classification (NCBI taxonomy): domain Eukaryota; kingdom Viridiplantae; phylum Streptophyta; class Pinopsida; order Pinales; family Pinaceae; genus Pinus; species Pinus tabuliformis. The sequence continues at coordinate 834,668,453 of CM062815.1, forward strand.
TTAAGGCAAAAACCCAATGCGGGACAAAAACCACCTATTGTTGTCTTATTTTAATATAAGAAAAACCTGTTTACAATCTTGTACTGGTGCATACTCATTCCAGTACATAGGCACACACCTACAAAAGGCTACAACCTCCTCTCATTCTCCATCTTCTATTGGAAGGGAGCTACAACCCCTAGCTCTTGTACTAGCTGATCCGTTTACTAGTATGTAAGCGTCTGCCTACAGAAGGCTCCAACCTTCACTCATTTTCCAGCTACTACTGGAAGGGAGCTCCAACACCCTGGCTCTTTTACTAGCCGATCCATTTACTAGTATGTATGCGTCGGCCTACAGAAGGCTCCAACCTTCACTCGTTCTCCAGCTACAACTAGAAGGGAGCTCTAACACCCTAATCAAATCACCAGCCACTACTGGTAGGAAGCTTTGACTTCCTCACTAAAGGCTTCAACCCTCAGCATCCTCCAGGGACCACGTTTCATAAATTTTCACACTGGATACTCCTAGAACCAACACCACAATTTGAAGGAAACATTTCATCAAATTTTCATACTGGACCCATCAACAACATTGAAGCTCAAAATCAATCACCACTGCAATACAACCATCAAATACATATGCATCAACCTATCATTGAAACTCAATCATCAATCTCTTAATCACCCACAACTGAATCACTGAAAACCCATCATCACTGAAGAAAATCACAATCAATCAATCTAAACATTCATAATATTGTCATCAAAACACAGTCACCAGAACACAGAGCAAAACCCAGAACTCTGCAACAACAACCAGAACTAACTGCAACTTCAAATATCATATTTCATAATGTATACGTTACTTTGATGTGTCGAACCAGCATGTATATGTGCTTTTACCAAAGCAAACCAATGTACAAATCTGCAAATGCTAACTTAGAACATCACAACTATTCCAGACTTCAGTCATACCTAGATCAGAACAGTTACACTGTAACTCAAGCGTTAGCATTCAGATCTAGACTATCCATGATCAAACCATACAATAATTCATTCATGATCCTAATCCATCATTTGATCTCTTTCCTCATCAAATGCTAAGGTTCATCCTTAGTTCAGATCAAGCAAAGCACCAGAAACCCATAACATGCATATTTGCTTTTGATCTCACTCTTAATCAAATATTCATTGCTTACCCATTAGCCTAATGATCTTCTCCTCCTTATATAGTTTTAGGCCTTTCTCAATACCTTGGACCAAAAGCACTTAGGACCAATACCTTGGACCAAATACCTGGGACCAATACCTCGAACCAATACCTCGGACAAAATACCTTGGACCAAAACGTTGATTTTCCAAACTGTACGCACTTTTCCGCTTGCGGGAATGCGTGTATACGTATATGCTCTTTTGGTTCTGTTAACCCACATGTATATGCTGCTTGGACAAAGTGAACTAGCGTATACTTCTTAAACCACTCTCTTTTTCAATATCTAGAGTCTGATCTGTAATCCTTTGTTGTAAACTTGTTGCACTATGAACTATCATCTATGTGAGTTTCCATCAAGGACAACACCTGTATCATAATGCCAACAATAAAGTGTGTGGAGGATAGATATAATATTCTACATGCACCTCCTTTGGGAGGTTTTCATATAGATTTTCCATTTATGTAAGCCTATGGGATATTATTATTTTTTTACCTCTTCTATGGGTCCATGTATGGAGTGTTTTTCCTACCTGTAGATAAGCATTTAAGATGTTGAAAGAATAAATTTTCACATTTGAGAGGGAGGGTCTCTTTTCTTTTGAATAATCCCAAAATCCTAACAAGTCATACTCCACAAGCAATGTTGAGAGGAAGGGATTTTATCTTCTTTATATCCTTTATGGAGTACCAAGATTCAAAGGATTATTTTATATTTCCTCCTTCCCATACACTTTTTAACCCTATTGTATCTCCCATTTTTTTCCAAAACACTGTATTCAAGGAACAACACATAATAAAATGTTTTATAGTTTCATTATCTTGTTTGCATAATTTTCACCAACCTAGACCTTGAAGGTTCTTATTCTAATGAATCTCCAAAACAGGCACTTTATTATTGAAACTTAGCCACATGAAAATCTTATATTTGAATAGACACTTGATTTTCTATATAATTTTCAACCACCATGCCTATCAGCCCTCCAAAACTTCCTCAACAATTGATATGTAGCCTAGCTTAGGAACATATGTTAAGAGACTAAATCAGCTTATCATCATCTTCTAAAATTTTAACATTTTTCTTTGTTAAACCCTTTGTGTAATCATTCCCTTCCTAATAAAATTCTCCTCGCAATCCCAGTTCCTCATAGGTGAGTTTATTGGGTGTGGAGCCTAATTATCTTCTATATTCAAAGGTATCATTACATTGGACCCTAGTTCAAAATGGGGCGGCAACGCCGCCCATAAAATATTCGCTGCAGGGGGTGTCCAAGTGGGGCGGTTGCGACCTTTGGGAGCCCCCCCTAGTGGGGGGATCGGGGGCAGCGCCCCCGATGCTAAGAATAGATGTAAAATTGCCTTGTAAAATGTTGTAATTCTGTAGTCAATATAGGTCGTTCATTAGGTGGAGATCTGATGGTAGAAGTTATGTTTAATTTAGGGTTTTTTTCCCTAGAAGGCAAACCCTCGCTATATATGAGGGAATTGTATTGCGTCTATGTATATCTGTATTTTGAGTGAGGAAGAGAGAGGAGATTGAGAGCGAAGAGGGAATTACAGCAGATCTATTGTAGGTTGTATCTCTTCAGTTTGCTAGATAATATAAAAAGAAGGACTGGTTGTTTCTCCGTGGACGTAGCCCAAACTGGGTGAAGCACGTATATCTGTGTCTCTCTTGTTTTATGCATTTTTGGTGTTTATATTTCTGTAATATTTTGTGTTCCATTGCTCTGTAATATATAATTTTCTAACAACTGGTATCAGAGCCGAAGGTCTAATTGGCTGATAAACTCGTAGGAGAGAAGGTTCCTGGTTCGAGTGGGAGCAATGGTGGAAGATGGTAGGTTTAGGGTCAAAAAACTCAACGGCCAAAACTACCAACTGTGGAATATGCAGATGGAAGATTATCTGTATCAGAGAGATATGTACCAACCATTGAGAGGAAAGACAAAGAATCCGACGAGTATGATAGACATAGAATGGGATATTCTCGATAGAAAAGCACTTGGAACAATATGGCTATGCCTAGCGGCGTCGATAGCATTTAATACTTCAAAGGAAATGACAACAGAGGGCTTAATGTCGAAATTGGCCAAACTATATGAAAAACCCTCGGCCTTAAATAAGGTATTTCTTATGACGCGTTTATTTAATATGAAGATGTCAGAAGGTGGATCTGTTGCTGATCATTTAAATGAGTTTAATACAGTTACCAGTCAGTTAAGTTTTGTAGGGGTAACTTTTGATGATGAAGTTAGGGCTCTGTTATTTCTGTGCTCATTTCCAGAAAGTTGAAATGGTTTAGTTATGGCCATTAGTAACTCTGTCTCTAGATCTAGTACTTTAAAGTTTGATAATGTTGTGGGTGCAATCCTTAGCAAGGAAATGCGTCAGAAAAGCTCCGGTAAGACATCAGGAAATGCTTTGACTGCAAAGAGTATGGGAAGAAAAATGGAAAGAGGAAAGAGCCTAGGATATCGCAGTAAGTCAAGAAAAGGTAGATCCAAGTCCAGATCAGGGATAGTTTGCTGGAAATGGAGGAAGAAAGGACACCTGAAGAAATACTACAAGTCTCGAAAGGGAAAATAAGGAGATGTGCAACAAGAAACTAATCATGAAGCGAATGTGACAGGTGATATGTTGCAAGATGCTTTGATTATTTCATTAGAAAATATTATTGATGCCTAGGTGGTAGATTCAGGGGCCTCATTCCATGCCACACCTGATAGGAAACAATTTTATGATTATGTTCAAGGAGATTTTGGACAGGTTCGATTGGGTGATGATAAACCCTGTAAAATCATTAGAATGGGTACAGTTTTCATAAAACGGAAAAATGGAAATCAGTGGCTATTGAAAGAGGTAAGGCATGTTCCAAATCTGAAGAAAAATCTGATTAAAACAAGGCAGTTGGGAGTGAAGGTTGTGTAACTACTTTCACAGATAAAACCTGGAAGGTCACAAAAGGATCCCTAGTAATAGAAAAAGGAGGAAAGGTTGGTACATTGTATTTATGCAATGGTATTTCTAATTTTGTTAATGCTTTAACCTCTACAGGAGAAGATACAGCATTGTGGCATCATAGGCTCGGGCACATGAGTGAGAAGGGGATGCAGATTCTTCACTCAAGAAATTTTTTGCTAGGTTTGAAGCATGTTGATTTAAAATTTTGTGAGAATTGTGTTTATGGAAAACAGAAGAGAGTCAGATTCCTTAGAGTTGGAAAAGAAAAGAAGAGCGAAAAATTAGAGCTTATGCATACAGATGTATGGGGACCTTCTCAGGTATCATCTCTTGGTGTATCTCATTATTATGTTAAAATTATTGATGATGCAACCAGAAAAACCTCGATTTATTGTATTCGAAATAAATCTGATGTATTTGATACTTTCAAGAAATGGATAGCTTTGGTTGAAAATGAGATAGGAAAAAGGTTGAAGTGTCTCAGATCAGACAATGGAGATGAATATTGCAGCAAAGAGTTTGATAGGTATTGTTCAGAGAACAAAATTCGTAGAGAGAAGACAGTTATAGGAACACCACAAGAAAATGATGCGTCAGAAAGGATGAACAGGACAATCATGGAGCGTGCAAGGTGAATGAGATTGCATGCAGGATTGCCTTTACAATTTTGGGTAGACGATGTAGATATGTTTGTTTATCTAATAAACAGAGGGCCTTCAAGTTCCTTAGATGGTGGTATTCAAGAGGAGGCATGGACAGGTAAAAAGGTAAACTACTCTTTTTTAAAGACTTTTGGTTGTGAAGCCTTTGTCCACATTAATAAAGAAAATAGAACAAAGCTTGAGGCAAAATCAAAGAAATGTACCTCTATTGGATATGGTGTTAATGATTTTGGTTATCGCTTTTATGATTATGAAAAACACAAAATAATTAGGAGAAGAGATTTCATATTCAATGAAAATGTTTTGTATAAGGATCAGCTGCAGGAAAGGAAACAGGAAAGAAAACAGAGAATACACAGTGCTTGATGAGATCACAAAAAAACTGATGGTGTCTGAAAATCATAATGATCAACATCCAAAACAACAACCACAACAGCAACAAGCACCTCAAACACCTAAAGGTGGTGTTAGAAGATCTACCAGGATAGGTAGACCCCCTGAACGATACTCTCCTTCATTATATTATGTATTGTTGACTGATTCTGGTGAACCAGAATGTTATGAAAAAGCAGTACAAGTAGAAACCAAGAAGAAGTGGGAGCAAGCCATGAAAGAAGAGATGGACTCCTTAGCACATAACCAAACTTAGGACTTAGTTAGGTTGCCTGCAGGTAAAACAGCATTGCAGAATAAATGGGTTTACAAGTTGAAGGAAGAAGATAGAGGTAGAAAAAGGTATAAAGCTAGACTTGTGGTGAAAGGGTTTTCACAGAAAAAGGGTATAGACTTCGATGAGATATTTTCTCCTGTTGTTAAAATGACTTCAATCAAAACTATTTTAAGTCTAGTAGCAGCTGAAGATTTGCATCTTGAGCAGTTAGATGTAAAGACAGCCTTTCTCCATGGAGATTTGGAGGAAGAGATATATATGCAGCAGCCACAAGGATATGAGGTAAAAGGGAAGGAGAAACTAGTGTGCAGTTTGAAAAAGAGCTTGTATGGCTTAAAACAGGCTCCAAGGCAGTGGTATATAAAATTTGATAGGTTTATGTCTGAACATGGTTATACTAGATGTCACTCTGATCATTGTGTTTATCTCAAAAGGAAAAATGATGGCAGCTATATTATATTGTTATTGTATGTAGATGGCATGCTTGTTGTAGTTCTAACATGCAGGAAATAAATGTGCTCAAAAGAAAATTGGCAAACTGATTTGCAATGAAGGATTTGGGTGCTGCAAAACAAATCCTTGGTATGAGAATAATTAGAGACGGGAAGAATCGCAAATTAACATTGTCTCAAAGTGAGTACATAGAAAAGGTGTTGAAAAGGTTTAATATAAAAATGCAAAACCAATTAGTATACCTTTGGCTAGCCATTTCAAATTAAGGAGGAGTGTCCCAAGACTCAAGACGAAATGGCTCATGTGTCTAAAGTTCCATATGCATCAGCAGTTGGAAGCTTAATGTATGCAATGGTCTGCTCAAGGCCTGATATTGCACATGCAGTGGGAGTTGTAAGAAGGTACATGAGCAATCCAGGAAAAGAACATTGGATGGCAGTGAAGTGGATTCTCAAGTATTTGAGAGGTACCACAAATCAAGCATTATGCTTTGGTGGTTCAAACATTGCTCTACAGGGATATGTTGATGCAGATATGGCGGGTGATAGAGATAACAGGAGAAGAAAAACAAGGTATGTGTTTACTATAGGTGGAACAGCTGTCAGTTGGGTCTCAAAACTACAAAGTGTTGTTGCACTCTCAACAATAGAAGTAGAGTATGTTGCTGCTACAGAGGCTAGTAAAGAAATGATTTGGTTACAAAGGTTTCTAGATGAATTGGGTAAGAAGCAGGAGTTGGGCAGGTTATACAGTGACAGCCAAAGTGTCATACATCTTGCAAAGAACTCTACATTTCATTCCAAGACTAAACATATACAGCTCAAGTACCATTTCATACGGTCAGCGTTGGAAGATGGATAGTTGAAGCTGGAAAAGATACACACTAGCCAGAATCCTGCAGATATGTTAACAAAAGTTGTAACCAGGGAGAAACTGAGAATCTGCTCAGTTTCAATTGGTCTTCAGGTATGATGAAGAAGATGAGAAACAACCAGGTCCAAAGTGGAGCCATTGTCCAGCAAATGAAGCAGTGGTGGAGTTTCTATAATCAGTCTCCAAGTGGGAGATTGTTGGGTGTGGAGCCTGATTATCTTCTGTACTCAAAGGTATCGTTACATTGGACCCCATTTCAAAATGGGGCGGCAATGTCGCCCGTAAAATATTCACTACAGGGGGGGTCCAGGGGGGGCGGCTGCGACCTTTGGGAGCCCCCCCTTAGTAGGGGGATCGAGGGAAGCACCCCCAAAGCTAAGAATAGATGTAAAATTTCCTTGTAAAATATTGTAATTCCGTAGTCAATCTGGTCTGTTCATTAGGTGAAGATCTAATGGTAGAAGTTATGTTTAATTTAGGGTTTTTTTCCCTAGAAGGCAACCCCTCGCTATATGAGGGAATTGTATTGCGTCTATGTATATCTGTATTCTGAGTGAGGAAGAGAGAGGAGATTAAGAGCGAAGAGGGAATTACAACAGATCTTTTGCAGATTGTATCTCTTCAGTTTGTTAGATAATATAAAAAGAAGGACTGGTTGTTTCTCTAAGGACGTAGCCCAAACTGGGTGAACCATGTATATCTGTGTCTCTCTTGTTTTATGCATTTTCGGTGTTTATATTTCTGCAATATTTTATGTGTTCCATTGATCTGTAATATATAATTTTCTAACATAGTTGATGTTGTTTCTAACCTGCAGACCTCTCATAGTTCACCATTTGTCTGAGTAAAATTATTTAGTTTTCAGTGATTGGATCAATTGGAAATACAATTTGTGTATACCTTTACTTCCTATCCATGGATCAAATCCTATTTTAACTTTCCCTCCCTTTCCCACATTCCATATCATTCACTTTCCTACCAATTGAAACTTTGAATTCCCATATTTCCAAATATTTGAAGCATTATGTAATGGTTTGGTTGGGTTTCTAACCTAATATTCAACTGTATGTGGGGAGATCTATTTTGTGCTAATTACTTGGGCCCATACTATTTTTCCCTATATTTGGAGAAGATATATATTTGGTAGGTATATATTTGGAGAATTTAAAGGGATTTTGAGACCCCATTCTCTACTAGCCTTTGAAACAACCAATTTTATCCATAAGTCCAAAATAACTCCTTTATTTTTATGGTCTCCTAGATATATAAATTTGTAGAAGAATCTCCTAATGGTATACAACACTCCTTTAAAAACCCACACAAATTAAACCCAATAGATTGGTACTGATTTCAAACAAATATTAACAAGAATCAACATAGCCCCTCAAGAGAAGAATTGATTACACATTTTCTTTGCCACCTTAAAAATCACCCATTACTAATCACCTTTTTATACAAATTCGAGTTTAAGTTGAATCTCGTATAGCTTAATCCTTTATCTACCATCCATATAGGGGAACTATTGGGGAAAATATCCTTGTTCCTATTTTGTGATGCCCCACATGTAAATAGTGGATTTATCATGATTTATAAGCATACCACTTTTTTACAAAATAATTGCAATACATTTTTAAATTTACCAACTATTTTTCAAGTACCTTCAAAGAAAATCAAAGCAACATCCATAAATAAAAGTCAAATAATATTACATGCTAGGTCAATGCACATATTTTTGAAACCACTATGATGTGTAACCTATTTTATTAACCTACTCAAACCTTTAGTTATGATAAGGAAAACAATGTGGGATATGGGGAAACCCTGCCATAAACCCCTACATGGTCTTAAGAATAGGGATGTAGATCAATTGATTGCAATCACAAAGGATATTTAGATAATGAAAATCATCACAAAAACCATGAATTTATGGTATAAACCCAAGTGAATAAGCATTAGTCTCAAATAAAACCAACCTTCTTTGTCGTAAGCTTCAGATAGAGTCACTTTGATGACAATTTCTCTTTGATTTATGATTCTATTGAGTATAAGCTCTCTTATGCTATTATATTTAATATTAAACTACAAATTACATAAAAGAAATAAATATCCAACTCTTTTTTTTGAAGTAAAAAATTATATTACTATGTCAATATGTATTGATGTTTATTCTATCCTACCATTGGGAAAACCAAACCAAAGACAGAACTTCAATTTCCATAGTAGCCAAATAAAAAGTTTAGTTAGTTTGAACCAAAAAACAAGAAACGTGTCTAGAATGCATGACATCTATGGTGATTCTTAGGTTGGCAACAAAAAACTTTGGACTGAAAAAATAAAAAAGAGAATAATAGAAAAACCATATTTAAGATTTATCAAATTTCAAAGCCTCAAGGGGAATAGGCTCTCTTTCACCAGTTGGAGAACAATCTAGGTAAGGGAGTTATGCCTAAATGAGCTTCAATTCTCCCAATTTTACTGTCCATTGAGTGCATATGCAATTGTGTTCGTCTAAGGCGAATCTCCTCTCTATATTCAATCCTATCAATTAGCACCCGAATCTGCAACAACTTTAGATGTCAACAAAATATTTATGGTATGCATGCAATGGTTGTAATGGCCCCTGGATTTACCTATGTCTAGGACCCATTTCGCCACCTCTGCGAGCACCTTAAGTTCATTCAAACATCCTCATTTGTTGGTAATTCCCTCTTATATCTATGATAGAGTGAGTTATCATAATCGATTGGAAAAATTCTACACTCATTTATGGGTGTGAGAACCTCTCTACTCATGATAATAACTATCTCCACAACATTCTCAAGCATGTTGATAGGGCATGATGAACACCAACTAGAAAGACTTTTCCAAACCTGAATGAAGAGGTGATGTCAAGAGGGAAACAATGGAAAGAAGGGAATAACATAAATATTTGTTGGAGAAAGAGGCCCAATAAGTAGGGATAGAGGATGGGTTGACATTCTAAAGGTTCATAGGAGGCCTAACCTCAGGAAAAACACAAGGAAATGAGATAGGCATGCGATTAATTGAGACAAGAGTCGAGAGAAATAGGGGAACCCATCTTAGCTATAGAAACTTGTGAGCCAAGAAATAAATAGAAAAGAAGTATGAAAACCCCACCGAGAGGTCAAGGTGTGAAAAGGTAAGAGGAAGGAAGTTGCAAAAATCATGGACACAACCCATAAAATTAACACCTAAAGTTGAACCAGTTGATCGAAGAAAATCCCTACCATGATTAACCATAAAATCTGACATGACGCCATGTGAAAAAACTATTAAATTATCCTCATGTGTAGGGTGGTGGAAATATGCATAATGAGAACCCCTCGCCTCCAAACATTTCCAATGTACACCAAGAGGCTTTTCTTGATTGAAGTATTCGATAGATGATGGTAGCAGAACACCACCCACCAAAATATTCCACTACATCAAATGAGTCTAGCAATAAAATGAAACATGAGGAAATCACCTTCGACATGAGGGTGAATTTATGATCTATAAGACTTAAGTCATATGCTATGGGTGTGTTAAAGAACATGGGGGGAGGCATTGCCACATTCACCCTCCTTAATACCTAATGGAATGGTGGTAGCACACCCCTTACCTGCCCTGCTTCAAACACCCCATTCGGGGGAAATAAATATCTAACTTAAGTATATATAATTTAATATATAAAAAAATTATTGTTATATTTATGAACTCTAAAAAAAATATTATTAGCTATATAAATAATTTATAATAAATTTGTAAAGTATAAAATAAATAAATTTGTGAAGTACAAAAAATGGGTTATTCTTAGGTATAAATCATAATATTTTATAAATATTCATTAGCCTCAAATAATAATAATAATATGTATATCATAATAAAGAGACAAACAATTAGGGTGAGTGAATATGAGTTTTTGGTTGTACTTTGCAAATTTTAGTGTTTCTCCTGCACAGTCATTTATGCTTGGCTCTACGAGAGGGGGCTCTACCCCCTCCTTTAGCTAGATTTTTTTGGGAGTTCATAATCAATATGGATCTACTATTATTCCCCATCAATATTATCATATTCAACATCATTTTCATAGATAAATTGGATGAAGTGGGGTTTCTAGTTTCGAAACAAACCCTCCATTAGGTGCATCGTGGCAAGGTATAAATCCAAGGCATTGCCTACTAAAAGTGGTGCACGATCCAAAATATGAGGTTAAATCTAGTAAGATTGGAGCATATATCCAATATATGCAGGATTACACTCTGATCTTCTAAATTATTGGATTATGGCCCTCTAAAAAGGTTTTGATTAGGTGGATCCAAAATAAATGGAACCCCCAAGGTTAAATAGAATTGGAGTTAGGGGGAAATGGTTCTTTTACAATAATTTTCACTAGCCTAAAATACATATCAATGGTTTTTGAAGGAGGGCCATATTGTTTCAACAATGTAGGGCTATTCATGCAATTCTAGAAGGAGTAGTATCATCCATAGAAGGAATATTTCCTTGCAGCCTCTGTGTGGGTCCATTCCTTTTATCTCCCCATGGAATAATGGGAGGAGGAAACCCTTGAAGGCATTGGCAATGCCATAGGAAACTTTTTCAAAGTATCGAAGGCTACCAAGAGAGGGAGGTACACTTCATATGCATGGATATGTGTTTACATGAATATATCCCCAGCCTCCATAGATATTTACTATCAAGATGGTGTTTGGAAGTAGTCTCTCAATTATGAACAAGTCCCCTTTAGATTTTTTTGATGTCATCAATATTAGGGAATTTTTATGAATATGTTGGCTTAGTGGGTCCTAACCAGGGTTCAAAGTTAGTTGTGCCAAACAAAATCCTACACTACTAGCCCTTTCGACGTCAACCCGCATAGTGCAAGCTGAAGTCTCACCTGAAGCAGTATGGGGGGATGTTGGAACCAAGTTTCCACATCTAGAGATCAGTGTGATGTCTTTTGTTGCCCTAGATCTTCCTTCGTGCAAATATATAAGCCCTTAGAGCTCAGTACTGCAACTTCCTTTAAACAACCTCTTGACCTTCGTGAAGGTCTACGATAGGTCTTTGCAGACCCATAACAGATGAATCATCCAATATGCACACCATAGAACAACCCTAGATATGAGTTCACTCCGATCTACTTGAGTATTCAATAAACATAACAAAATGTATTATAATCTTTGCGTAAGTACTTAACATGCATTGCATTCATTTAAGAAGACTTATCCAATAGATGATGAGGCTCATGATTGGGTAAATATATGGACCTTAATACACCTCCAAGCTTACTAAATTCAACTCTTCTCATAATTCCTTACATGTTTTAATTATATTTTTCTAATGAGATGAGTAAAAGTAAGATGTTATGTCTAGTGGTCTAATGTCCATTGATTGCAGGTTTTTGGGAGCAAATTATGGCTATTATGGCTAATTAAGGTGCAAGAACTCGAATGAGACAAGAAGGAAAGATTATTGGAGATGGATGTTCCTCATTAATCCTCAGTCATTCGAATATCCTTCAATCAAATCACACTAGCTTAGAGTTGCAGGCAGCCGAGTCATGAGCATCATTGGTAGTCAAGCCAGTGATAGTTAAAGAACCAGTTCATCTTGAGATTGGGAGCCAAGCCTCCCTAGATTTAAGAAATTTGTTGGAAACTTCAAATGTATAAATAAGGAGGCCTAGAGCCTCATTATGATTTGTATTTTTTGTGCAAGATAACTAAGCACTTTCGAGCTGAAGGATTGTGGCAAAACACTGTTATGTATTTTTTGATATGTTAATGAAAAAGAGCATTTCCTTGATCTAGCATTGATTTGACTCAAAGGATTGAATCTCTTGGGTTAGTGCCCAAACCTAGCAGTATAGTTTCCTCTTACTATACTTTTATGCTTAGTTTATTTCATAGATTACTTGTTGAATTAATTTTGGCATTGTTTCCTTGCAAGTATTAGTGAATTTGATTAGTTTTCTTCCATTTGTGCATAGATTTGGTAGTAGCTTTAGAGAGATAAAGGAATACCAAAAAGGATGATAACAGGTGGTTCTTGCCTCACTCCTCCCTTCAGGGACCATGGTTTGAAGGAAAAACTCCCATTCAGCCCCAAAAAGACAGAATTCTGATTTCTTATGAAATTTAGGGTTTTTTGCTAATTAGGCTAGCATCTTTCAGTTTTCAAGGATAGGTTGCAGTTGTTATTTCTGATATCTCCAGCTTGGTATTATATTTCATGGTGTTTCAAAATAGGCTGCAAGTATTTCCATGCATGAACTAGGAAAATGAATGATGAAATTATGTTTTCTTATGTTGATGGAGATCTTTCTTGTTTTGACATGATTTATGGGTAAATGTCAGTGATGTGTGTATTGTAGGAGTTTCAAGAGTGTAGGAATAATCTCATGTCAGCAGCCCTAGCCTAACCTCATCCATCCATATTCACCAAGAGCCACTAAGTCCATAAACTGAGTTATCATTTCATAAGACCAACTGGCCATGCTTGTTGAGCTTCCAACCATCCTACAAACTTTGGTTTGAGTTCTGAGGAAGTCCTAGCCACTTCCTTGCCTTATTACTTCCATCACTCACCTTCCCTAAGCCCTATACCACTGTCTAAATCACTCCTTTTTCTTTCGGCCTGATCCTGTAGGAATATAGGGGATCTTGTAGGTGCATTAGGACATCCTGTAGGATGACCTGTAGTGGCCTGTTTTGAGGCCGATTTGTGAAAAATGCATCAAGAAAGATAGGAGAAGACCCCTGCTTGCCTCTCAAGCCATCTGACCCTTCACAACCACCTCTCTCCACACCTAATCCACCTACCATATAGTCAAGAAGAATTAACATTCATGTTTTCACAAAAAGGAAAAAAAGAAAAGGTTGTTGTGTTCATTCATATGCACAATAGTAAAGTGTTTGATTATATCAGATTGCATGCTTAGGATAGTTAGGGTTCCACATGTGTTAGCTTAGAACTCTTTGGAAGCAATAACTCTTAACAGATATCTAGATGAGTGGTGTGTTTTAAGCATTTATCTCAATCTTTCATTACTGCAGTAGATGATATTTCAATTCTCTCAATTAGGGAAAAAATCCCCTTTCTCCATTGGTAATCAAACTTCTTCTAAATCAATAGAAGGCTAGTTTGAGAAACCCTAGTGGTCTATCTCCAGCTCAGTAGTGACAAAGAGTGGATCCATTGCATCTATTTGTGTATACATGACTATCACCTCCATGTTTGTATGAACCCCAGGTTGGTAAAGTAAAGTTGGTAGCCCCAAGAGTTCTAGCATTCTTGCTACAATACTAATGCTCATCAATAGAGTCACGCATCAATACATCAATACATCAATATTTCATAAATACATTATTCCATCACTGCATATATCGCAAACATAAACAACATAAGTAAACAGATAAACACACAAATTTCTTTAACAAACTTCTTTATTGATCTTTAATGTGAGGTTACAGACTCGAAACTGCCCTGCGCACTCAGCTGCAGAGGTCCGTGCACTCAGTTGCGGACTCGACTCTATGCCTCTACGCACTCAGTTGTGGAGCCTCTTCCCTTCTATCTACCTACTGCTTACTTTCCCTTTTTCCCTTTTTCAGACATAGACATAGATCTCCCCCTTAGACTCTCTAATACACACCTATTTATAGCTTTTTACATACAATCCCATGATCTGCAGACCATGGGTGGATCTGAAAACTAACTTGAATTTACATAGATAAGGGGCTAAAACCCCTTTTGAATCCTAACTATCTATGCACTCCGCATCTACAAATTGTAGAGACTTTACATCTTTTTACCAAAATTTACATCAAAACTTGGGTTTTTAACACAAAAACTAACCTAGGGGACCCCATCCCAATAGGCCCCCAACACAAAGGTCATGACTTGCCCTCAAGTCACTCGAATGGCCTAGAAATCTTGTTATGAAGATCCCCCAGCTCCACCTGCACAATTGCAACCTCGACAGCACTCTACATAGCTACCTTCTTGACCTCTTCTACAAGTTGCTTTGTAGTTGGTCCTTCGATGGCTAGCTTCATCTTTTGCTATGTTTGTTGCAAGCCCGTCAGCTTCTCCTAAATTTTGGTTGATACTTGGTAAGCTTCTTCTAACCAAGGTCCCAACCTGGCCTTAATTACAACCTCATTCTTATGTGTTGCTTCGACCTATGCGAGGAGCTACTCCCCCTCCTGCAACTTGGAGAGGTGTTGCGCTATATAAATTGAGCGCGTCGTCACCCTGACCTCGTCGTACTTCTTTTGGAGCTCATGAATCTCTGTATTCAATATCTATAGTTTTGGGTCTTCCTACAGGGTTGTTACTAATTCCATCGCTTTTTCAAAAAAGGTCGTGCAGTCAGCAACTGCGACATCCAAAGTGGCCATCCCCTCCTTGATGGTAGCTTCGCGTTGCTCCCTAACCTCAGGCAAAGTCGTAGGTTGTAATTTGAGCTATAGCTCCGTGATCTTCATATTGAGTTTGAATTGAACTCACCCAACTTTTTCCTTCGCCTCGCGCACTCCTACGACTAATTTTTGGATCTTGGCTTTCAGTTGTGCGTCCTCTGGGATGTGTAACTCCGATATTGTTCTACACACCTTTGCAATCGAGGCTTCCAGCCTAGAACTCTGTGCCTTCATTGTTTCTTTTTCCTTCAATTCTTGTGTTTTCTCGGTGAACATCTATTTATTATTCACCCTGTATTCACTAATCAAACTAAGAGTGCATTGCTCCCAAGATCTCAATTCCTCCGTCACCACTGCGTGCAGCGCATGAAGAAATTCATTGGGGAGTGTAGAAATGTTCAGCTTGATGTCCTTAAGGGTACTTAAGATGATTCAGTCATTGTTTGATTCTACGCATAGAGACCCTTGCAATAGAGAAACCGTGCAAAGGTCCAATGTCCTGAACAATTCTGCAGCCTTACTTGTCCTCGGTGCCAGGCTCACTTGTGTTGCACTCGCTTGACCTACGCCCACCTGTATCCTTCTAGTTTGGATCTGCAACTCATGTAGATCCTTCTAGACACTCCCCAACATCTGTATGTATTGTTGCTCGAATCGTTGTTGAAGTTCAATTGTAGTATCCTAAACTTTGTCGTTGATTTCATCGAAATTTCCCTACATCATGATCGTGGGATCAACCTGTGTTTTGTCTGACTTTTTCTTCTTGAGGGGACCATCCCGCTACTCCTGTCCATGCTTGCTTAGCTGAAATAGGGTGCTCTACCCCTCATCTTCTTCGTCGCCCTGCTCCGACTATTCTTCCTCCTTTGTCGCAGGCGAAGGGGATTTACCACTTCTCTGTGATCCACGTTTCTCTTGCTCGGCCTACTCCTTAGCAACGCACTCCTTCTCCATATGATCCCTCTCTGTGGCTTCCTTCTTCCATTGCATAGCCTACTTTGTTGTATCCTTCCTTTTCTTTTGAGTTGAGCTGCCCGCGCCCTTACTGGTTCCGACATCCAAATTTGATGGGGCGTGCCATTCTTCTGGCCATCACTTAATGACCTCTTGTATGTCATGATCTATGACGAAGTATGCTAAATCATACCATTTCTATTGTGGGTCCTTTTGTGCCTCAATGTAGACATGGTGGAATTCATCGTTGAACATGGCATGCGCTGGCAACTGCTCATACAAGGTCAGCAACAACCTTGGGCACTGGTTGATGGCCATGCGTAGGTTGGATTCCATCAGAACCCAAAATATCTTTGTGTCAGTGACCCGCATGGGGTCCTTCATGGCCCATAGAGAGGTGAACTGCGTGGCCTCCGGCAATCCTTCCTTCAGTGAAGGAAACTGGTTGTCCTCCAGCAGCTCCCATGTGGCGAACACGATGGAGAGCAACAACCATGCATAGTGGAATGGCTTGGTCTCATCCTTGACCTCGCGGAAATTCATGAGGAATTCACTACATAGGTACCTTGACCAATTAAACTGCACACCCTTCGCACATTGTGCTGCTAATGATACCATAGGCTTCGGAACTTTGTCCGCATGGCACTTCCTCCTTACCTTGCCTGCCAAGATTTGTGTGGAAATCTACACCATGCGATCGTTGATAGACGTGATTGAATATCCACGTCTTTTTCACAATTGAAAACTCCCTTTTCATTTTTTTTTGCCAAATATTTTTCTCCTACCTTTCTGCCAAACTCCTTGGTCGGGTTCAAGCCCTCATGTGGCAGGTGCGTGATCCTGTGTATGAGCATGTTAGTGATGGGTATAGACCCTCCTAGCCATAAGCACCCATAATGTACTAGATCAATCAACTAATGCACACAAATCGTGTTGATAGTGGTGCAGTAATAGTGGGGCACCCACAATAGGTTCAACAACCCAGAATTCTCCACTCCACATATCCATTCCACCGTTTCTAGCTCGGTGACACCTGAGTCTAGATAATATACATGCTTCATATAATTTGATGTTTCGAAGTGAGGGAAACACTCATGGTTTGCCAAGTCCCAATCTTCCATTTTCAGTAGGGGGATCCACGCAAGGTGCAGACCTTCGAAGGGGACCTACTCCAGCAGTAGGGGCGTATAAATAACAAATTTATCAGAGTCTGGGTCCTTGGTGACTGTTACAGAAAAATATCGTCACCATGATTATTTGCAGTCAGTATGGGTCTATCATCACTTGTACTATCCTCCTAAGCAAGTCTCAGACCTCAGCTCTTCAAGTCAAGCTTTGAAAATGAGAGAAAGACATTGAAAATCAACAAAGCTCTGGTTCCACACTTTCTCTCACTGTTGCCTGCGGTCCCGCACCCCCTGTTCACAGAAACTGTGGACCTGCCCGCTTTGTCCCTAAAGGAGTGGGTGTGGACCCCTGTGAAAGTCAAAAAGGCGCAAGTTTATTCTAAAAAACTCACTTTGGGTTAATTCTAGATGATTCTAGAAGGAATTTTGACGTGGATTGGTCGCTCTTAGGTGGTTCATGCATCCCAAAAGAGAAGGAGCTAATCCCTTGATGAGAGGAGCTATCCCTTTGAAGGAGGGCTTTATCCCTTTGAAGGAGGACCTAGTAACTTCCCTCCATTGCACTATAAATTAAGGCATTGGGCTGGTTGCTAGGGAGGTTAGAAGCTGAACATTTTTTAGGGTAAATGCTGGTGGAATTGAGACTTCCTAGTTAAGCTTGAGAGGAGAGATCACATACCTTTTTGGCTTCATTGGGAAGAGAGTGAAACTTGTTAGAGTAGAGGAGACTTCTTGTTGGACCCTGGGAGGAGCTTGTACAGCATCAAGGCGCAGGTTGTAAAGTTCTTCTTTGATTTGAATTAATACAATCAGATTCATTTTTCTCAAAAAATTGTCTTATGTCATTTGTTTCATGAATTCCTTGATCATCATGTTAAGTATGCTTTATGATATTGGCTTTTCAGGTGCTATTTAATTTGTTTGCTTGCTTGTGTTTGCAGATTCGCAACAAGGGAGCTCATTTGGATCAAAGGAGCGAGGCTTCCAAAAACTTGCATTGGACCCAAGGTAGGCCTAAACACTTGTTTGCCTTTGTTTATAAATGCATATTTAGAGAAAGATAGTTTTTGATTGGCTTGCTTGTCCCTAGATATCATTAGATTCTAGGAAGGTCTATCTTGTCCGCAAGATCAACTCATTTCGTGTGACAAAATGGCGACTCCACTGGGGACTTGATTTTTTCCTTTGTTTTTACTTTGACCTGAGAAACTGTGTTTTTGTTTCTGTTTTTGGCTTGTTGTGTGTGGAATTGGGTAGATTTAGTAGATCTAGGATTATTTTTTGTTTTTCATAACTTTGGGAGAGGACCGCACCCTCGGTTTCGGACACAATGAAGACCTGTCCGCACTTTTGCTTTTAGCACAGAGCGGTACCACACCTGTGTTAACTGTGGGCCTGTGGACCCTGTCAAAATTTTGGAAAACCTAAGATTTTCTCTATTAGTCAGCTTATTTTTTGTTTAGATGTTATTATCCCCTACCCAGACCTGCATATAACATGTTAGAAGCTTTTCTTAGGTTAATTCCATTGGTGTTAGGGTTTTAGGTGAAATTCCTAGAAGTGTTGATTGTTGGGTTTGGTTTTCATTTTGGTCTTGTAGTAGCTCTGAGCTTAGAAGCTGTAGAAACCTCAGATCACCTTGGTTTTTACTAGCCTTCTTATGAGTCTGACCATTTGCAAAATCTACCTTTGTTGAGGAATCCACCTTGTGTTTTCTCTTTACGAAACTTCGAAAAAGCTTGTGTTAAAAGTTTGGATTTCATTTTTAGGAAAGAAAACAAAAATTGGTTGTTTTTTGACTGATTTGTGATTCTGGACAAATTAGTCCTTAGTTTGCTTGTAGCTAAGTAAAACATCCTTGAAAAAGACATCTTGTAAGCTTTGACTTCAAATAGGTTTTTATAGTTTATAGATCTCAAGATTAGTCATTTCCATAGTTTTGAGTGTTTTATAAAAAATAAAAATAAAAAACTCTTTTGAAAAAGTTTGTTTTTGTAGTGTTTGAGTGTTTTGAAAGAAAAGGGAATTTTTTGTGAAAATAACTAGTTGTCTCGTTTTGAGTGCATTGGAAAAGACAAAAAGCTCTTCTTTTAATTTGTTTGTTAAGAAAGATTTGTGTTTACAAGTATTTTCATTCTCAAACTCTTTCCTAGCTAGAAGTTCATTGAAGGGGCAAGATTGCTTAATCATCTTAAGTGCAGTTTTTAGTGATTTCGAGTCGAGTCTTCACACCATGAGTTTCATCTCCGCACCTCTTGACTTAAACAAAAACCAATAAAAATAACGCTTAAAGTAAAATCTATCTAGTAATATTTTTATTTCTAGGGCTCTGATACACCAATATAGTTTAGGCTAGTGTCTTGGAGTAGGGAGTAATTAACTCTCCAAGACAGTAAAACAAACAAGTAGTTGTATCTCGCGGTAGGAGAGAAATCCAATTCTTGCATTTATGCTCTGGGAAAGCTCCTCTTAAAGGAGAAGCACAAGATCATGTCTGAACCAGTGTGGGAATCAATTCTTCCTCATTGGGAACGACGTCAGATATTCACGTATTAAAAATGGTAAACCTCGGATTAACCATTGTCGAGGAGCCTGGGGTCTCTTGTTGGTAAACCTTGGATTATGTCAAGGAGCCTTCAAGGGGATTGAGCTTGTTACTCTGCCCTTGCGTGCGTATCGGATCGTAGACTATTCCCCCAGGTATATTTGTTTCCGTTGGTAACCTTAGTGACCATATTCTATAGGATTCTCCCTAAGGCGACAGTGGTGGGAAGATCCCACTGTACCTGGAGTAGACGTCGGCTAGACTCACTTGGATTTTCTGGGGGGTTCTCTTCACTCGAGACGATTTAGTGGAGGAACTTGTGCCAGTCTATTCATTAAGTAGGTTGCCGGGGTAACTGTTCCAACCGCCATTTCTGTATTGAACTCCGTGACGTTGGGCTTCATCACCAACTAGTGTTTTCAGTACGGAAAGTTGTTGTTTGTGTGTATTTTGATCTCCTAGATTCTTTAGTCGTGTGATTCAAATTTGTTTGGTTATTTAGAGGCTTTAGGTGGTTTTCATTGAGATTTTACTTTGTTTGTGTGTGAAGTAGTTAAAATTTTTTAATTGTGGCTGAATTACCGAGGAAGTCCCGTAGACTTCAGGGCCAACCTCCTGAGTTTTCACCGAGCCAGCCTGAAGGGTTAAGAGCCCTCGTAACTCCTAGAGACAGTAGAGTTGGGTCACTTGAAGAAGGAGAGTCTTCTTTGGTGGTACATCCTGATTTTCAAGCTTTAGTAGCAGATTATAATCCACAATCAGTGTCTGTTTCCGAAATTACTGGTAGCTTTTCATCTACTAGTGATATAGGTGCGGAACTAAAATATCTGAACCTGAAAGTGAATTTGCTGCTACCCCAACATCGGGGTTTACCTCTCCAACCTCTAGTAGTCCTGGTTCACCCAGGGTAGAAAGAATAATTACCCAAAATCTTCCTTCTGGACTTATAGCTATCGAAGAACTTGCTACTCCAGAAGAAGAAGTAGGCATCCCTATCCCTGAAAATCAACCCATTATTGAACTTAGGGAGCGTGAATCAAATTTTTACATTCCACCTAGGAGCAGTGCTTGGTATCTTTCATTGACTAATTTTATGGAAAACCCAGGGCTAAGTTTTTCAGCACCTCGTATTCCTTATCACCCAACACCTAGAGGTTACTATCCTCCATTAAATATGTCAAGACAGTCGTCCATGTTTACTCAATCGCTAGAATCCTTTTTGTATGGTGGTCCTTCTGTTCCCTCTGGGTATCAGTCACTTTCTGGTACTTTTGCGGGAGCATCTCCTCAACCCATTGAACAAGGGTTATTAACTGGAAACAATGGTACTAATCCGTTGAGTGTAGAAGATATTCTCATGATGTCAGGTACTATTCCTAATCCTCAACCTCAAGGTGTCCAGTTACCGCCTGGGGGGCAGCCTCAAAATCTTCAATTATCGCCTGGGTGGCAACCTCAAGGTACCCAATTTGCGCCTGGGGGGAAACCTCAAGGACAGTACATACCTACGGGACAGTACGTTCCTCAAGGTCAACCCCAGACTCAATATGTACCTCAAGATCAACCCCGATATCAATATGTACCTCAAGGTCAACCCCAATATCAATACGTGCCTCAAGGGTATCAACCCCAAGGTCAGTACTCGAACCAAGGTTTCCAACCACCCTCCGGTCAAACATATGTTCAAGGAACGGGAAATGTACCTTTGAATTATCAACCCTACCCTCAATCCGATTATGGTCCTCAATATTCTCAACCTGTTATGGGTCCGTACCCCGGAATGAACTTAGTGTGGGATCCATCGCAAACTCAACAGGTCTTGCAAATGAATGTACAGTTGTCATCTCAAACTGGACAACCCTTAGTTTCTGGTTCACCCCAACAACCTGTCCAGTCTACTATTCAAACTTTTGTACCTTCGGTAGTTTCTCGGCCTGGGCCTAGTACGCCTCGTACTCCTCCTCAAACGGCTGCTGCAATTGCTGCAACATCTGTTAAATCTACCCCACCTACTTCTGGAGTATCGATAGCTTCGATTTCTACTGTTCCTGTATCTACTCCTCAGACATCTTTACCTCAGTCTGGATCCACAATTCAAATTTCGGTTCAGATGCATGTAGGACAACCTGGTTCAAGTACGGTTGTCACAAGTCAACCACAATTTACTTATCAACCGTACCAGGGACAGTACCAATTCGGTCCTGCTGTGCACTAGCCAGTCTATCAGTATCAACTGTACCCTGGGTATACATATCAACAACCTCAACAACCCATGTACGATCCGGTTAATCCTGGTTTTCCGGGAGGATACAATATCCCAAATGCAATTCCTATTCCTAGTTATCCTGGATGTCCTCCTCCTGGGGCTGGTCCCATGACCCAGATTTTTAGGGACCCTAATCGTCAATTACTGTTTTTTGCAACTTTGGACTTGCCTGACTTGTCGCGCCTAACGAACGATCCCATTAACTATCTTCCGTTTTGGCCGCTAATGCCGAATAAGTTGCCTAGTGATATTCCTAAGTTTGAAGGCAAATCAGGAGAGGACCCGTCGAACCATGTGATGAATTATCACCTCTGGTGTGCGTCTAACTCCATTTCAGATGATTCAATCCGTTTAAGGCTTTTCCAACGCACTCTAATTAGTCTTATAGCCAATTTGTACATTGAGTTACCGCGAGCCACGTTTTATAACTTTAGTCAGTTAGCTACCTCGTTTTTAACTCATTTTCAGTTGCCAATCAGATATGACAATGGCACAGAACTACTAAATTCATTAAAGCAGTCGACGTCCACTTACATTTCAAATCACATTCATGAATGGAGACATCGACAGCGTTTAGTGAAGGTTTTTATTCTGGATCAGATCTTAGCTGAATGGTTTGTAAAATCTTTATTGCCAAAGATCACTGAGGATGTAGCTAAGGCCGGAGTCGTTACTGAGGAGCAAGTAATTTCTCAAGTGCAGTACCTTGACTTAGTTTATACTCAGTCAGGTACGTTACATGAGAAAATCCCTGATCTTCCTAAGCAAAATCAAATTGCTGCAGCTCCTTCAGGGTCTCATGCCGTTGATGGTATGATTGGTACAGTTAACACCAAAAGTAAGAAGAATTCTTCTCCTATCATAACCTTGCCAGATTCCCCGACAGGAGATTCTTCCGCGGAGATTTCTGCCGATATTCATGTTGTAGAGTCATCTACAGCCAAATCAAAATCTGGTGGTAAGAGGAAATGGAAGAAGAAAAATAAAATAGATAAAAATTCAAAAGAGAAACCAGAAAAAGCGGAATCAAATAATGAGAAACGCAAACCTCGTTATCCTTGTCTCATTTGTGATGAAGAGCATTTTACAAGAGACTGCCCTCATCGTGCAGAGGTTGCGAAGATTGTCAAAGGTTCCCAAACGCCTACTGTTTTGAAGGATCCTTTTCCAAGTCAAGACAGTAAGATGATAAGTTCTTCCTCGAGTGCCAATGAAGAACCCATACTGATGATGTCCCATGTTAGGATTGCGACTCGATCGCATGATTATGGTAGTAAAAGTCCTGTTGATGGTAAAGAAGCAGAATCTTCTCATTCTAACCCATTAACCTCAGCTCCCGGTTCCAATCCACTACAGATCGAGAAACCTAATCCAGACTTAGTAATCAAACCACCCGCCAAGGGTATACTTCGAAAGTCAGCTTTAAATCCACATGCGAGAGCGGCTCAGAACTATAACATTGTTGAGGATTTAGTTGTTTCACCTTCAGCAATGTCAGCTTTGGAAGTGTTGCAATCATGTCCAGCACAGCGTAAATTACTTTTGTCGGCTATAGGAGCTGTTGACGTTCAGGACTCGAACCTAATAATTTTCGATCTAGAAAATAGTACACCGCACTTACCTCATCAAATGGCTTTCCAGATCCCAGTGATAGTAAAAAACAGGCCTATTCATAGGACTGTGATTGATGAGGGAGCCTCAACGTGTATTATGTCGATACAGTGTTGGAGATCGCTTGGTTCTCCTTCACTAAATCAATCCCCAACGATTCTAAAGGCCTTTGATGGCCGTGGGTTTCATCCTTTTAGCATCCTACAGGATTTACCTATAGGGGTTGAAGGAAAAACTATTAATCTAGATGTGGAGGTGGTTGATGCCCCTCTAGATTACAACCTTCTCTTGGGTCGTAGTTGGTCTTACGCTATGACAGCTGTCGTTTCATCGGTATTTTGGGTTATAAAGTTTCCTCATAATGGAAAGATCATAACAATAGACCAGTTGGCTTACTTTTCGTCCAACCCAGCCTTTTCTGAAAGCATTCAGCATGTCGGTAAAACGACTATCCCGTATAAGGATGTTGGAGTAGGACTAGTTAAAGATGTCGGTTTACTGGGAACTTTTCCTTTTCCTCCGATCAACGCATCGTCTTCTTTTGCAACCATTCATATGATTTCGTCAGACACCATTGTTTATGATGATCCTTGGATCGTACCTTCTAAATCTGAGATAGACTCATTAGGTGATGTTATGCCTTTAAGTCCATATGAAATTACGTATCAGACTGTGTAATCGTTTTCCGACCCATCTTCAACCAAAATTGACTTAATGAATTTGGTCCATGAGGAATCACTTTTCATATCAAACTCGGATTCAACAACGTTTTCCGAACTTGTTCACTCTGATGAGAAAATTCGTTAAATCCTATGTGTAGATGATTTACCATGGGAAGATCTCCATCACAGATCTTCATTCTTACCCGAGAATGATCGTTTTGAAAATGATTTTTCATCAATTTTTATGACTGAATATGTCAAGGAATCTCAGAATCCAATGAAAAATCCTGATTCAGAGTTAAATTTGGGAAACATTTCTTGAACTATCCCTATTGACATTTCGGTTAAGCCTGGAATTGTTGAAAACATTCATATAGGTTCCTCGTGTACAGAAGATGAAATTCAAATATACAAGGCCCTATTTCAAGAATTCCGCGACGTGTTTACCTGGTCATATGAGGAAATGCCAGGAATTGACCCCGCAATTGTTGTTCATGAAATCAAGACTTACCCGGATGCTAAACCCGTCCGGCAACGTTTGCGTCAGATTCACCCGAGAAAAGCTGTTGCTATTAAAGCAGAAGTTGAAAAATTACTCAAAGCAGGTTTCATTTATCCGATTCCGTTAACGGATTGTATCGAATATTGTTCCGATTAACAAAAAGCAAGGGACAATAAGAATATGTATCGATTATAGGGACATTAATCAAGCCTGTCCAAAGGACAATTACCCAACTCCCTATATAGATCAAATCATTGATGATTGTGCCGACAGCGAAATATTCTCCTTCATGGATGGTTTTTCCGGATACAATCAAATCAATATTCAACCTGCTGATCAACCAAAAACGGATTTCATTTGTCCATGGGGGACATTCGCTTATTGCAAATTACCTTTTGGGCTCAAGAATGCCGGGACAACTTTTCAAAGGGCCATGTCTTATGCGTTTCATGACATCAAGCACATTGTGCAACCCTATCTCGATGATTTGCCTGCTCATTCATTACATCGAGTTGATCATCTCATCCATTTACGAGCAATCTTTATGAGGTGTAGGCATTATCGAATTAGGTTGAATCCACACAAGTGTGTTTTCTGTATAGAAACGGGTCGATTGCTGGTGTTTGTTGTTTCGAAAGCCGGCATTCGCGTCGATCCCTCGAAGGTTGAAGCTATTTTCAAATTGCCTCCTCCTTCGAGTCTTCGCCAACTCCAAAGTTTGCAAGGGAAAGCAAACTTTTTACGACAATTCATTCCTAACTACGCCGAGGTTACAAAGGGTTTTACCCGGTTGTTGAAACAGAATGCTCCATTCTATTGGGATGAGATAGCTCAGAAATCTTTTGATGCACTAAAACACGTGTTGACCCGTGCACCATTATTGCATCCACCCAACTACAACCAGGACTACTTCTTGTATCTCACCGCCTCTCATTCCACCATTGGAATGGTCTTAGTTCACGAAGATGAATTTGGTACTGAACATGTGATATATTACCTTAGTCGCACTTTAAATCCAACTGAGCTAAAATACTCACATGTGGAGAAATTGGCATTAGCAGCTGTTCAAGCTGTCCAACGTTTTTGTCACTACATTTTACTACGTAAAACTACAGTAATTTCTGATTGCAACCCTATGATCTACATTTTGACCAAGCAATCGCTAGGGGCCAAGTACTCCAAACGGATTGTGATCCTGCAGGAGTTCAACTTGGAATTTGAAAAATCTAAGTCTAAGAAATCTTTAGTTTTTGCGGGGTTAATGTGTGACTTCCCGCATGTTGACACGGAAACTGTGGCGGAGGAGCCCATTGCGGACGAATCCTTGTTTCTAATCAGCACTTTAGATCCGTGGTATGGGGATATCATCTTTTATCTCCAGACCCAATCCTTTCAGCCAGAAATTTCAAGGTCAGAACGTCGAAAAATACGATTCCAGTCCCAACAATTCAGAATTATTGGAGATACTCTTTATCGTCGTGGGGCGGACTCTGTTTTTCGACGTTGTTTAACTCACGAGGAAGCTGAAAGGGTTCTAAATGACTGTCACTCTGGAGCATGTAGCGGTCATATGTCTGGGTACGCCACAGCCCAAAAGATATTGTGCGCTGGCTACTTCTGGCCGTCTTTGTTTAAAGATTGTATTAACGCGGTCCGAAAATGCCACAACTGCCAAATTTTTGATCGAAAGATGTGGGCTCCACCTGCTCCTCTCCACCCTATAATTGTCGTTGGTCCTTTTTCCAAATGGGGTATCAATTTTATCCGAGGGGCATGCGTATATCATCCTTGCAGTAGATTATTTTACCAAGTGGGCCGAGGCGAAGCCTACATTTGAGGCAAACGACAAAACAGCTGCAATTTTCGTGTTCAATCATATAATTTCTAGGTTTGGTATTCCACAAGCGATTATCACTAATCATGGGCGTCATTTTCAAAACGTCAGGATGACCGAACTTACAGGCCAGCTTGGCTTGCGTCACGATAGTTCAACTCCTTATTATCCACAAGCTAATGGTCTGGTTGAATCCATCAACAAATTTTTAGTCATCATGATCCGACGAATCATTGGGATTCATCGGTCGAATTGGCATAACATGTTATTTTCAGCGCTTTGGGCATATCGAACCTCAGTAAAAACGTCAACAGGGTTCACTCCTTTCCAACTTGTTTATGGTCTGGAAGCTGTGTTACCCATTGAATGCGAAATCCCGTCATTGCAAATTGCCATCGAGTTACTTCCAGCCACTTCCGAAGAGGAAAAACGTTTGTTATACATCGCTCAATTAGATGAGAATCGGCGTGATGCTACATTGGCGATCGAAACTCACGCAAAACGTATTAAAGCTCAGTATGATCGAAAAGTATATATCTACCGGCTCAATTTCGATCTGGTGGCCACCAATGAAGAAACACTGGTCCTGTATGCTCCACCTGTCTACCAAGCACTGCAAGAAGTCCACCTGGGCCCTCCTGCCAGGTATGGCCCAGAATTTGTACAAGCCGCATGCCTTCAATGCATCGATCGAAGTTTGGTGATTTAACGCGGCAAGATCTACGTCCTCATGCTCCCGTTCTCGCCAATCAAGCATGATGTACTCTCTACATCCAACAAAAAGGCAAACTAGAATGCAAGAAATTAAATTGTTTGGGTCAATTTTGAGAATTTTTGGGTTAAAAACCCTTGCTGCGAGGACCGCACTCTCTCTATTAGAGACAGTGTGTGGGTCCGCACCTTGCCTTCATGGAAGGTGCGGACCCCTGACTTTTTCCCCATTGAGAAAAAGTCGGGGTCCGCGGGTTGCCAGTGTTATGCCTGCGGGCCCCTGCGCACAGGTTTCTAGCCTAAAAACCCTCTAAAAAATGAAATAAAACCCTAAAACACAAATTGAAATGGTTGAAATTGAAGAGTAGGATGAGGTGGATTACCTGGAGGAGACGGCGTTCGATTCCGACGGATGGATTTTCCGCAATCTTCATGGGAAGTTTCTGAACAAAAGCACTATTTTCTCACCCAAATCTTAAACGGTAAAAATGAATTGACGAAAGCCCTTTTTATAAGTTTTTTGAATAAATGAATTGTAAATTTGTTTATGTTTCACTTTAGAAAGGTAACTTTTGTAGCATTTTTATCCATCTCAAACAGGTATGAGTAATGTTTGCAATTTTTGTTCAGGATAATGGATTGTTCAGGCGAAATCGATCATTTTTGACGAAAAAACATTTAGAGTCACCTTTAAGCTCTTTTCTGACTCCTAAAACATGAAAAGATCGCCGAGTTTTTCTTTTTAAACTCGTTAAAACGGAACTAAAAATACGGTCCACTTACAGCTCTTTTCTGACCGTAAAAACATGAAAAGATTGCCGGATTTTTGTCATTTCAAATTCGATATTGGTTATAAAACGACGTGTCGTTGATCGCTTTTTTACTTTTTCGGATCAGGGGCACTAATTACGAAAAGTACTCCTTGGTCGTAAAGATCAATCGGTTCTCTCAAGTATTATTTATACTTTTTCAGGCTTGGGAGACACAAATTTACGAAAAAGGTCAAACCTGGAGTCTTCTTAAGTTTTTTCAGACTCTCTAAAATTGAAAAACGTCGAGTTTCTCCTATACTGGGCTCGTTAAAATTTAACAATAAAGGACCTGTTCAATTACAAACAGGAATGAACCACTCCTTCTTAGAGTTCGAATTTAAACTAAGTTAGACTCATCCGAAGGATGAGCTTATAATCAAGCAAATGTTATCCTCCTCAAGCTTGTCAAAAATAAAGAGGTACTTGCCAGAAATGGTGGGGGAAAAGAGAGAAAAATGAGCCTGTTTGTCATACTTTGTAACCACTCTTGAAAATGACACTTTTATTCACTTGGGTTGGGAAATCCTTTCCCTAACAGTTGATCAAACCACATTGAAAGTCTTCAGCCGGTTTCTGGGTATTAACTTTGGGTCAATTGTCACCAAACCATCTGTTGTGTCGTTATGTGTTCAAGAGGTCAGTGCCAATAAGCCATTCATCTGCAAAATATCTGTCATCCATCTTGACCATCCCTGAGTCAGTCCTTGCAACTAAATTTCTTCAACTTGATCTATGATTTCGTGTTGTGGGCTCACCTACGACGAATCTCTTTCTATCGACTTCAGCTCATTATCTAGAAAGAGGATCTAGAAATCGTCAGTACCTTGGGATCTGCATGCCTCAATGGCAGGTTTCTCGCCTTTGACGATAGGTTGCATCATTGACCTTCAATCAAAGGATTTCATGACATGTTCGACATCAACACATCTATTCACATCTCATGGATTGTACTGGGTACTTTGAGATCCATTGACATCACTGGTGGTTTCTCTCACACTTGTTAACAGTTTACATCATTGACTGGTAATCAAGTGGTTTCTACCATGTTCGACTTCAACACATTCATTCGCATGGATAGAATCGTACTGTTTCGGAAAGTAGAAATGAAGACCCTGGATCTCGTTTCCACAATCCAGGTTGCGAGGAATTTTGTATTCATTATATCGTGGACTATTCATAAACAGATGGTTGTGTCCATACTGTGTCTACATGAGTCTATACTTGTGATGTATTACAAGATCATTCCTATATCAGAGCAGTAGTTAGTTTTCTAAGTCAGTTTTGATCCGAGTATGGGAATGCCTACCTCAGCGATGATATGATCTAATATATATGTCTTGCATTGAATGTTTTTACAGGTTCCGACCGGGCTCTCCACAAGATGATCCTCGAAATGATAAATTACTTCACTCTTCCTAAATGATAAATGAAATCCTCATCTACTACATACTTCGCACTTTAGGGGGTAATCTGTTACACAAAAATATCGTCACCATGATTATTTGCAGTCAGTATGGGTCTATCATCAATTGTACTGTCCTCCTAAGCAAGTCTCAGACCTCAGCTCTTCAAGTCAAGCTTTGAAAATGAGAGAAAGACATTGAAAATCAACAAAGCTCTGGTTCCGCACTTTCTCTCACTGTTGTCTGCGGTCCCGCACCCCCTGTTCACAAAAACTGCGGACCTGCCCGCTCTGTCCCTAAAGGAGTGGGTGCGGACCCCTGTGAAAGTCAAAAAGGCGCAAGTTTATTCTAAAAAACTCACTTTGGGTTAATTCTAGATGATTCTAGAAGGAATTTTGACGTGGATTGGTCACTCTTAGGTGGTTCATGCATCCCAAAAGAGAAGGAGCTAATCCCTTGATGAGAGGAGCTATCCCTTTGAAGGAGGACCTAGTAACTTCCCTCCATTGCACTATAAATTAAGGCATTGGGCTGGTTGCTAGGGAGGTTAGAAGCTGAACATTTTTTAGGGTAAATGCTGGTGGAATTGAGACTTCCTAGTTAAGCTTGAGAGGAGAGATCACATACCTTTTTGGCTTCATTGGGAAGAGAGTGAAACTTGTTAGAGTAGAGGAGACTTCTTGTTGGACCCTGGGAGGAGCTTGTACAACATCAAGGCGCAGGTTGTAAAGTTCTTCTTTGATTTGAATTAATACAATCAGATTCATTTTTCTCAACAAATTGTCTTATGTCATTTGTTTCATGAATTCCTTGATCATCATGTTAAGTATGCTTTATGATATTGGCTTTTCAGGTGCTATTTAATTTGTTTGCTTGTTTGTGTTTGCAGATTCGTAACAAGGGAGCTCATTTGGATCAAAGGAGCGAGGCTTCCACAAACTTGCATTAGACCCAAGGTAGGCCTAAACACTTGTTTTCCTTTGTTTATAAATGCATATTTAGATAAAGATAGTTTTTTATTGGCTTGCTTGTCACTAGATATTGTTAGATTCTAGGAAGGTCTATCTTGTCCGCAAGATCGACTCATTCCGTGTGACAGTGACCTTTGCCTTCTCCTTGCACGGAGGAATATAGTCAGGAAAATTTGACAAGGGCTCCATTCCCTCAGCATCTATATCCTTGGTGCCCTGTCCCTCCTCAACGCCCTATCCCTCCTTAGCATCCAAATCAACAACCTTCTCAAGCTGCTTGACTTTCTTCTACTTTTGAGTCACAGAGTGTTTTCTAGGTGACTCGCGCACTAGCACTGGTTTCTTCTACTTATCCTTCTTTGGCTTATGGGTTTCTCTAACAAGGGTAGGCTTCGGCCTAGGTGACCTTGGCGTCATAGGCACATGAGCTAGAGCTTCCATACTCACTACCTCTGGAGCAGCTCCTTCAGATGCGACATCTCCCCCAGTGCTCACAGTATCAGCAGGGCTTGGACCTAACATGGTGTTAAGGATAAACTTCTGGTTCAACTCTGGTAAATTGGAAAATGTAGGGCTCGCGACCAAATCCTCAAGGAATAAGTGGTTAATAAGAAACAGACAACACAGCTCTGCCAAGTGTGCAAAGTGTTCTCTATTAGACCAACACGCATAATTTATATGGGTTTTTGAATTCAAATTCGTCTGCTCCCCCTAAAATTCGACCATTAATGTTGTTTTGGCAGCCGATCTTCAAATATTTTGACCTTAAATGCCGCCATCACACTCCTCTTAATCGTATTTTGGCTATCAAATCATGAACAATGACTCCAACGGTCACTTTCTTGTTTTTCTACACGGCACCTCCCTTCGTAGTGCAGCTCCCTTCGCGCAGCTTATTATACTGTAACTTCACAATTTTCCATGTAGCTCATTTGCCGCATAGTCCTCCAACCTGGGCAATGTAGTTTATAGTCCCGCGCTCCCTTGTAACTGCCTCGAGCACTAATATTGTCTTGTTGTCATATATTCATTGAGCCGGATCCCCTGTATATGGCTTCAATTGGCTGCCATTCACCCTTCCTAGAAAAGGTTCTCCATTCAGCTTCACGAGATGAACTATGCCTCCATCTGTAATCTCTTTGATAACATATGGCCCAAGCCAGTGCATCTGAAATTTCCCTGGAAACTTAGTGAACTTGCTATCATACAACAATACCAAATCATTTACCTTGAATGTGCGCAACTTGATGTGTCAATCGTGCCATGCTTTTTCACGTTCCTTCTGTACTTACTGATGGAATCCAACCAACAATTTGTCTTCTTCAAGCTCCATCAGTTGTACGAGCCGTTCTTCCAAGGCTTCATGATCTGCCATACCTGTGAAAGTTTTTATGCGTAGACTAGGCACGATATATTCCATAGGCATCACAGCTTCTATGCCATAGACCAATCTAAAAGGTGTCTGTCATGTCAGCTTTTTGCAAGTAGTCTTGTACACCCATAGCACTATGAGTACACACACATCCCAATCATTCCGCTGCACATTACAGATATTCGTCAATGCATTCTCCAAAATCTTATTAAAGGCCTCAACTATTCCATTAGCCTGAGGATGATACGGTGTGCTCTTTTGATGATAAACCTAGAACTCTTCAGTCAATGCGCTGATCATTTTATTTAGGAATTGCGTACCCTACTCACTCATCAACTCTTTTGGGCAGCCAAATATGGCTAACACATACTCAAACAAGAACTTCGTTGTTGTAGCCCCTGTACAATCCTTCACTGGTTGTGCTTTTGCCCATCTGGTTAGATACTCTGTCGCAGTAATGATATAGCGTGCACCTCTACTCTTTCCTGGGGGCTGAATTGGCCCAACAAAATAAATAGCCCATTTTTCAAATGGCTACAATGGTACTTGAGGATTCAGTGGCAACTCGTCCCTCTACAATGGTCTGACCATTTATTGACATGCATCACATGCCCTACAATACTCTTTATAATCTTTATGCAACGTAGGCCACCATAACCCTGCACGCATATATTTTGTGCTATCCCCTTTCGTGCATAATGTCCTCCCGCAGCCCCTCCATGAGCTTCAGCGAGGATGCTATTCCATTCAAAATCTAGTACATATCGTCGCAATATCTCGTCTGCACCCATCTTATATAAATGTCCCGCAATTACTGAGAAATCCGTCGCGCACACTACTAACTTCTTCTTTTGCTAACTCATATACCCCTCTAGTGCCATTCCTGTAGTCAAAAAGTGAATAATGTCTGCAAAGTGGTTATCTGCTATGCACACTGCGAAGAGCTGTGCCATAGGCAACCCTTCTTCCAAAGTAGTAGGATCCTTTCTTGTCTTGATCCACGACAGATGGATAGGTCCTGCATTCAACCTTCTTGGCTTCATAATCACCTCGAATTCATACTCCTGGAATAACAACAACCATCAGTAGATCTTCCCCCCCAACACAGGCTTATTGACTAGGTATTTCAAGGCAGAATGATCTATGTACATTTTGAAATGTCCGCCCAACAAGTAGTGCCTGAACTTTTGAAGCATGTACACCATAGCCAATCCTTTGCACTCTATCATTGAGTAATTCTTCTTGGCCTTTGATAATTTCCTGCTAGCGAATGCTATAGGGTGGTCCATCTCTCCTTCACCAGCTTGTGTTAGCACTACTCCCAACGCAATGCAAGAGGCATCAACATGTACATGGAATTCCTTTTTCCAATCCGGGAAGACCAAAATTGACGTGGTGACCATCTTCTCCTTCAATACATCCAAACTATGTTGACATTCTTCATCCCAACAGAATGTAGCATCCTTCTTCAGTAGTTTCTCCATGGGCATGGTAATCTAAGCGTAAGCCTTGATGAACTTTCTGTAATATCTTGTATGTCTGAGCATTGTGTGCAGTTGTTTGACACTTCTTGGGGCCTCCAAATTTACTATCATCACGATCTGGTATTTGTAACACGTATCCAGCGGCAGGTGCAAACTTGCTACAGGGAGCATTACTAAACCGAACACCATCCAGTCATCAAAATACACCTCAAAGAACTTATGAATAAACTTCTTAGATGTTGCTATAACTACATGAGACAATATTGCAAGCACATTCTTAAGTCCAAACGGCATTACCGTATACTGGAAACAACCCCATTATGTCATGAAGGTTGTTTTGATCGTATCCTCTGGTGCGATCTTGATCTGACGGTACCTCGAAAATCCATCAGTGAATGAGTATGCCTCCTTCCCTCCAACATTTTCCAATACCTTATCAGTAAATGGTGTCAGAAAAGAATCATTGATGTAGGCATCATTAGGTTTCCTTAGATCTATGAAAATCCTTATTTCTCCCTTCTGTTTCTTCTCCTGAACCACCATCAGGCTCACCTAATCAGATTCCTCCATGGGTTCGATGATGCCAGCTTCTAGCATCTTATCCAACTCCAAGCAGACCTTTTCCTTGTATTCGGGATTAAGGCGATACAGTCTCTGCTTATTAGGCTTCGCATCTGGTTTCAAAGTGATTTTCATTACACCCAAGTCATCTATAATGCCCTTCAGGTCCAAAAACTTAGAGGGAAAAAGATCCTGGTACTCGCGAAGTAGCTCGGCAACTTTATCCACTGTGGCATCATCCTAGTAATCCCCAATCTTCGCAAATTTTGGCTCTGCTTCAGTGCCAATGTTCACTTACTTGGTTTTCAATGAGGCGATCATGTTTGGGTTCTTTATTTGCGGACCTTTGACCTCGCTATAGCCTTCTACCTCTAGGATATTGATATTTCTTGTATCTTCATCCTCCCCCTCAGCGATCACATTATAGCATTCCATCACATGGTGCAGCTGGGTGCTCCAATCTAGTTGAACCAACTCCAAAGGATCTTGCGGTATTCTGAAGATCATTGCCTTAATCTCCTGCAAAGCTTCGTCAATGCATTTGAACCCATCTTCAAAACTGAAGGTCATTACCTTAATATATCCCACTCTACGGTGCCATGGCGGGGCTTTGTTTCCAGGTACCAATTCATAGGGATTGTATCTAAAGTATGACAAAATAAGTGCACACACTCCGATTGTGGCTCCGTTCCATAAAATTTAGGCCACTTCGCTAAATGATCGCTCAGATCATTTCTCCCATCATATTTCTCAATTATGCTAATTTTTGGATGACCAAATCACAACTTCATCATCCTCCTGTAATCTTGCCATTCATCAAAGTTGTCTTTGTGTGTACCCCACCATCGTGCAGGCATAGTGCACAGCGCCAAATCTAACGCTTAGAAGCGGTGATCGTCAGGGACTTATCATTCAAAGGCATCCGAAAACTTATCTACATCAGTTAAGCCATCATAATAGGGTAAATTGATTACCTCTGAGGACACAAAATGGAGCGCTTTAGGCATCATGTTGTATCACAACGTAGATACTTCATGCAACCTATTCTGCCAATGCTCCAGTTCTTAATCTGAATTTGAGGTACATAAACTTTCTTGGTCCCATGCAATCCTTCCATCAGCTGTTGGATTAATCCAGTCTTGATCTCGCGCTATTATTTTGTAGATCTGGTCCAAGTCATCATCACTCTCTTTGTAGTCACGGACCGGTTCAGTATAGCACAGTCCTTCTGCAGGGTCTAATGGTACTACAACCCGAAGTGATTTCCTCTCAAATGACATCATCCTCTTCTTTAAGTTGATGACTCCATTCATATCAATGGCCTAGTCAATTCCAAGGAGCGTGGGGTAGGGATTGTTATCGTCAATGATCTCTATTACTTCAAAATCAGTCAACACGCTCACACCTTCTATATCTACGGTGACTCCATGTAGTCGTCCCATAGGGATGATCTTATGTTGGTTGGCCATTCTCAGTTAGATCAGAGACCACTGCAATGCAGGTCTCCCCATTCTTTCCCATGTCTGTTTAGGCAAAATGTTCGCGTCAGACCCCAGATCCAGAATGACCTGGTCCATCTCATAACCTCCTATCTGCGCAGTGAGCCTCATCTCGCACCCTGTTCTTGCCTTATGTTTTCCATTTTTTTTTACTGCACAATGTCCATCAAGAATGTTTTCTTTACCAACACAGTTGTTTATCAATTCCTGCAGACCTTTCATAGCCTTGCTATCACGCAGAAGTTTCATGCAGGTTTCTAGGAAGGTTGTAAGTATATAGGGGTCAACCTCTATAAGTGAGCTAGTTTCTATTACTTTTCTTTGGCTTCCTGAGGTAGATGCCTCAACAAATATTTTATTGGCTTCCATAAACATTTCCTTCACACACTCCAGATCGAACCCAACTTCCTTCTCTGGGGCCTTGTGGACCCATCCGTCCTCTTCAGACTATTTTCCCTTATCATCCCCAGTTGTTATCCCGCTTCTCAGCACGATATTCACATTCAAATCTTCCTCGCGGGGCTCAACTCTCATCATTTGTAAGTTCTGCATAGGTTTTTAAGGTTACGCCTTCTTCTCCTACATCTTGGCTATCAACATAAGGAATTCTTCTATGGTGTGGTCAAACTGGCTGCAGTATTGACATGACGGGTGTGTCTGATTCTGACACTCCCATGCGTAGTGCCCTAGCATCCCACAGTTATAGAAAATAACCTGACCGCGACCTCTACCAGGTCCTCCTCCTCCTCGACCCCATCCTCTTCCTTGATAACCTCCATGCACTCCTCCTACACCTTTATCTGGAGGTTGAGTTTCTGCTTACATTCGATAGGTAGGCGTTCTTTCCATCATCAACTCATAGTTATGATAGTGGCGCTCATTGTTGCCCACCGATTTGCATAAATCGTAGAAAAATGTTGTGGTGTCTGAACAAACTTTTGCAGCAAATGAAAATTATCCATTACATGTTTTCCAGCCACCTGAAAAATAGCGCATCATAGCGCAGGCCCCGCACTTAGTCCTACTAGAGCTTCCTACCTGAGGGGAATCAGTACCCCCGCCCCCCATAATATAATTTGCTAAGAGAAGGCAGTGGCATTTATCATGCCCCTAGCTCTTACACTTGAGGCACCAGACTTCCTCGCACACCTCTGGCCTAGCCTCCTTCTTTTTTCTCAAGCTCTGCAATTCCAAGCAGAGGTTCTGCAACTACAATTGAATTTTTTGAACTCCCAAAGTTGCGTCCTGAATAGGAATCTCGTGCAATCTCATCAAGATTTACAGGGCTTTCGCCTGAGTTCCTATCTTCTGTTGTGACAAAGCAATCCTCAGGTGGGGCAGAAGCTATAAACCATTCGCGGTGCTGACCATCTATAAGCTGCATATTAGCTTCACGAATCACACATTTCAACCTTTGATCTAACTCACAAGGCTTCTCACCAGCCTTCATCATGATTTCCTTGAATCCAACCACTAACTGCGAATTAGACTTAGGCTTACTAAATTCTTTGTTTAAAGCATCCTTAGTTTCTACTAGCATTTCCACAGGGTGATGAGAACAGTACTTAATATACCACGCTAGCGTGCAATCCGGCAGAGTAGTAGCTAACTGCACCTTATTTATGCTATCATCAATAATCTATTGCATGGTCCACACAACATTTGCAACAAACCAGAACTAATCTATATCTTCACTCCCTATACCCTTGAAAATCAGCATCTTTATTGAGTTTGACATGCTGAACGGCGGGGGTAGTGGTGGGGGTGTGGGAAAAGGTGTATGTTGTGGAGGCGAAGGTGGAGGTGGAGTGGATGGATGATGTATCCATGGAAAACCATTCCTTATTAGCTAAACAACACTCCGTGGTGAGGCCTGTACTACTTCCTCTTCATCACTCGAAGGAGGTCTAATCAATGGGCTATATTCAGGACCTTCTTTCTCTTGATTTCTAAAGATCCATCCACTTTGCGTAGATCCAAACATCAAAGCAATGGCATAACCCGTTTCTCACACAATAGCCTTAATCCAAGTATTCAAAGATCTCAGATGCTTACCTCACGGTCCCTTCAAGAAGCACCACTCTGCTTCACTGTAGTTGACTGAGGTATCAACCGCAAACTCTGTAACAAATCCTCTTATAATCCTATCGAGTCAGTGGCCGATAGCATGCGCGATCTTTTCTTCAAAGGCTTCCAACCTCCACACTAGCTTCGGAGTCCACACTACTAGACCATCAAGCCTCCACCTTCCTTGGTCGTCTACCAACTTAGTTATCCATTTGTATAGTTCGATCGAGAAGGTGCAGAAGAAAATTTCATGTATTTCTATGTACAAATATCTATCCAACCACTACTCTTTTGATAGGCACGAAATTTTGTTCTCTTGCCCCGCGAATTTGTGGATCTTCCTATCCAACCACTTCTAAATTTCCTTCTTAGTCAGATTCCGGTGATGCGACATCACACATCTCCTTATGCAGATTTTGGTCTCAACAACGGAACCATTTTTTAGCATAGTGGGTCCTGATGGTTCAGAGTTAATTACGCCAAACAAAACCCTACACTACTGGCCTTTCAGCATCAACCGCATAACACAGGCTGAAGTCTCACCAAAGTAGTATGGGGGGATGTTGGAACCAAGTTTCTGCATCCAGAGATTAGTGTGATGTCTTCTATTGCCCTATATCTGCCTTTGCACAGATTTATAAGCCCCTAGGGCTCAGTACTGCAACTTCCTTTAAACAGCCTCTAGACCTTCGCAAAGGTCTACGATAGGTCTTTGTGGACCATTAACAGATGAATCATCCACTTACATGCACCATAGAACAACCCTAGATCTGAGTTCACTCATATCTACTTCAGTATTCAATAAACATAACAAAATGTATTATAATCTTCACATAAGTACTTAACATGCATTGCGTTCAGTTAATAAGACTTATCCAATAGAGTCGTGCATCAATACATCAATATTTCATAAAGACATTATTCCATCACAACATATATCGCAAACATAAATAATAGAAGTAAACATATAAACACATGAATTTCTTCAACAAAATTCTTTATTGATCTTCAATGTGAGGTTACAGACTCGAAACTGCCCTGCGCACTAAGCTGCAGGGGTCTGCACACTCAGTTGTGGACTCTATTGTAGGCCTTTGTTGGCATAGGGGGTCCTGACCCAGGTTCAGAGTTAGTTGTGCGAAACAATCCCTACACTACTGGCCCTTCTGACATTTATCCGTGATGTGCACATTGAAGTCTCACCCGAAGCAGTATGGGGGAATGTTGGAACCAAGTTTCCGCACCCAAAATTCAGTGTGATGTCCTTATGTGACCTAGATCTACCTTCGCGTAGATCTTTAACTGCTTATGGATTAAGGCAATAACTTCCTCAAATCAACCTTTAGACCTCTGTGAAGGTATACGATTGGATTTTGCGGACCTTGAACAGGCTAATTAGCTACTTACGCACACCTTAGGTTACCCTTAGATCAGTGATTACTCAGAATTACCTAAGTGTTTGATAACTTTAATAGAAAGTATTATGATCTTCGCGTAATCACTTAACATTAATTTCTTTCAAATAACAATACAGATCAAGTAAATTTGTGCATCAATACATCATTATTTTATAAAACCATCATTCATCACAACATATAGCGCATTCATACATAACATAAGTAAAGAGACTAAACATAGGAATTTCTGGAACAATCTTCTTTATTGATATTAAGTGAAGGTTTACAGACTCAAAACTTCCCTACACATTCAGCTGCAGGGGTCTGTACACTCAGCTGTGGACACTACTCTAGGCCTCTGCGCACTCAGCTACAGAGCCTTTCCCCTCTAATACTTCTATCTCTGCGCTAGACTTCTTTGCTCACACCCATAGACAAAACTTCTTACTTTCTTAGACTCTCTAAGACACACCTATTTATACAATCCCATGGTCCACGTAACATGGGTAGATCTTCAAAAAGCCGACTCATCTTTACATAAAGGAGGGTAAAATCCCTTTTTGACTCTTAACTAGCTACATGCTCTGTGGCCACAATTTGTGGAGAATTTTCATATTTTTACATCAAAGCTTAGGCTTTTGCCCCAAAACTGACCCCAGGGGACCCCATCCCAATAGCCTCCATGCACTCAGTTGCAGAGCATTTTCCCTTCTATCTACCTGCTTCTTACTTTCCCCTTTTCGCTTTTTCGGACATAGACATAGATATCCCCCTTAGACTCTCTAAGACACACCCATTTATAGATTTTTACATACAATACATGGTCCGCGGACCATGGGTGGATCTCAAAAC
This sequence comes from Pinus tabuliformis, assembly GCA_031772625.1. Classification (NCBI taxonomy): domain Eukaryota; kingdom Viridiplantae; phylum Streptophyta; class Pinopsida; order Pinales; family Pinaceae; genus Pinus; species Pinus tabuliformis. The sequence goes on from CM062815.1 coordinate 834,708,325, forward strand.
CAACTTGACTTTACATAGACAAGGGGCTAAAACCCCTTTTGACTCCTAACTGTCTACGCACTCCGCATCCACAAATTGCGGAGACTTTACATATTTTTACCAAAATTTACATCAAAACTTGGGTTTTTAACCCCAAAACTGACCCAGAGGACCCCATCCCAATAGAATACCAAGGAATCATTTGAAGAAATCCCTTGTCAGAAAGTTTAGGTTGATTCAGGAAAAATAACCCAAAGAAGGAAAAAAATGAGTCCCTAGGGTACCTCAAATCCTGACTAAATCCCTAGATCTGAAAATAGGTTCAAGTATCTATCCTCTTTGAAGGAGTCTCTAGATCAAGTCAACATTCAATCAAGCATGTAATTAGCAGAATGTAAATCCCATAACCCCCTACATAGGTCATGTAAGAGTCTCTTGTAGAGCATCAGAAAAATCCATTACCACGAGAGATTATTAGCTCCGCTTCAAAAGAAGTTGAAGCATAAGCCCTACTAGAATATATGGATATGATGACCAAGGACTAATTACCCTTGTAGAAGAATGTCATGGAAAATATGTTAAGGGCATCCTAGCTCATATGTCTAGGATTTTTTATAAGGCCTATCTTTGAAAAATTAGCCTCGAGTTCCTCACAGTCTAGTCTTGTGTTCAGATATGGATTTCAAGGTGGTCTCCATCAAATAAGCCAAAAAAAAGGCCATAAGAACAATAAGGCACAAATCCAATAAGATGGTGAATAATTATTCAACTCGAAGAAAGTGATGCAAATGTTAGAGGCATTTCCCCCTTGAAATATTGAATTATCAAGGAGTTTTCTATGTTGTTATGATTATCATAGTAGTTTTCTTATTGTCTGTTCTTGGTAGGCAACTTGTTAGTCTCAAGTATCACCTGTATCTTAGTCCTCTTTTGGAACTTCAAGCTATATGTAACTTTTCTGATTAATGAAAGGATCCTCTTACTCCAAAAAAAATTATACAAAGCGCTAATATAAAATATAGGAATACAAGTATCATAATAAGTGATAACTTTAAAATATAAAGTGTTAAATATGTTTTCGATAATAAAATTGTGTAAGGTTATATGATAATAATAAGATTTGTTATAAGTACATTTATAAAAATAATAAATGTAAAACTAGATAATAAGAAATTAAAATCGAGCAAAAAATACATAAAAGGAAAAATAAACAAATACTAAAATATGAAGATAATAAGGAAGATTAAAATAAGGAAAATAAAGATTAAAATAAAAAAGTGGTTATTTTGAAACAAACTTGGTTGGTAATGTTGGGACTCAATTTTACTAATCTTTCAACCATCATCCTTCATAAGATTATTAGGTTATTTTTCTATTTCAATAGTTTCTCTCAAAAAAAGTTGTGGTAGTCCTCCACTTTGGTTACAAGCATGGCATCCTCTATATAAATATGATGTTTTTTTATCATTTTCAACCAACAAAAAGGGACAACTACAATCTTACTTTTTATTAGATGCACATTCATGAATCCTAATATTGATAGAACATCTATTTTTTCCCACATAAGCAAGAAATCATATAAACACCTTTCTAATTGGCATGAGCAATAGAGTCCTCGATGGATTTGAGGGAGCTTTGAATAGTGGTAAGGAGTTTGAAAGTGGCCCCAATACTCTTTTTCTTCAAAATTATGGGAAGTTTCTGGATTTGAGACCTCTGTGGTGCAATATTTTTGAAACGTTGGCAGAAAAATGTTCTTACTGTGGAATCTCCGGTGACTAATTCAAAATTATGGGAAGTTTGTTTGTGGTCCCTTATATGTAGGGTAAGATAGCTTTCGAAACTTAATCATTAATTGGGTTTTGTTCTATGGTCCTCTATTGGTGTTTTGAAAGGATATATTCCCTTGATATATTTTGTAACTATATATTGTGTTGGAAATATAACTAGTTTGGTCTTCATATTTTCTTTTGTACTCATGTCAATATGTATCTTATGTAACAAACAAAAGAAAAAAAGAAAAAAAATATTATTTTAAAGCATGGGTTTCATGCTCATTATTGATGGCCTTCTAGGTAAAAGCATGTTCTTTATGCTTCTAGGGTTTGTTAGGTCATATGATTTATTGTCATGATTCAAAGGAGTCAACATCATGTTTGTAAGACCCTTCTCGGAAAAATGTAATTGGAAAAAGAATTATTTTTTAGTCTAGAAAAACCTGGAAACTCCAAAAGTGAAAGTTGGCCCTGGCAGCTTTAAGTCGGCCTAAAGGAGGGAATTCGACCCCTTGGAAAGGCTATATGAAGGAGAAATTCAAACTCATTTCACACTCATTCATTCACAAGTTTGATCTCAAGAATAAATTTTGATCTGTAGCTGGGAAGCAAGAGAAAAATATATCAAAGGTCTCAAAAAATGAAAGAAGGGACAAAAATCTTGTTTTTGGGCTCTATCTCTCTCACACTACGAAGAATTAAAAATTTTGCAACTTCCAAGGAGGCCGAAATTGAAGGTTTGAGTTGTAGTAGGAAGAGTTACAGTATCAAGTAGATGGGAGAGCAAAGATACTCTGGTTTGATTTTGTTGACTTTAGAAGAAGCTAGATTGATCAAGGAAGACCTCTTGAAGGGTTGAGTTAGGATTTATGCAGTAGCTACAGGGTCGACGTTGCAAGTCGAAGTAGAAATATTGAAGCTGGTTGGTGCTAGATCAAGGAAGGACTTATTGGAATGGTTGACTTGGTACTTGGTACTTGGAGGAAGACTTGGTCTAGGTTTTGCGTCTTTATTGTCTCATTTGAAGCAGATTTTGTAAGAAGAGAGGAGTTTTTTTGGTTTTCCCCTTGGAGGGAATTTTCCCTCGATGAGAGCCTTTTTTTATGTCTTCTATTGTTATCATTTTTGTTCTTGATATTTGTTTGATGAAAATATCTAAATAAAAAATGCAAGAATACTAACTAAGTTCATAAGAAAATATTAAGGTTAAGGAAAATTGTAATTAATAGCTACCAATTTGCATTTTCCCAACATGTGATTAGAGCTAAGGTGAACAAGAAGGTAGCCGGAAGGATCATCTTGTGGACATAAAAAAGAGTTTTCTTGTCAAGCGGAAGGAAAAAGGAAGAAGGGTCACTTCATCAAACCTTTGTTGAGAAAAGAATCTAGCTCTCATTAAAGGAATTCCCAAAGAGGAAGACTACAAGAAGGCTATTAATGTCACTTGGAAGGAGATATATTTAAAGGAATATTTGAAGTAAGCATCAAAGGATCCTGGTATCATTCATCATTCTTGAAACTTGTTGTTGTAGGTATCCTAGGAAATAGCTTTCAAGGAAATTATTTTGAAGGCATTAAGAAATTTGAAGACAACAACAAGGAAGAGAAGAATCTTGGATATCAAGTAAGTATCATATTATTACTCCATATTTGAATCTAAAGGCCATATGGGTTCTTTCTGCAAGGAGATAAATAAGCTCATTGGAGCATCAAATATCGTAGCATGAAGAAAAGGATTGACCTAGAACTTACAAAACATGAGGTAATGGAAATTGTTACTGGTGAAACTTTTGAACCTAGTAAAGAAAAGACTCAAGAACTATAAAAGTATAATAAAGGGGAAGTAAGGGCATGAATTATCATATTTGAATCCATTAAGGATCCTCTTGTTCCATTTGTTGGAAATTTGAAAGCTTCCAAGGCTGTGTATGACATGTTGAAAAATATAACTAGGTTCGGTCTTCATAAAATGTATTAATCAAAAGAATTTTTATTATTGTTACAATGACTTATTAAAGGATGGGTTTCATTCTTGGGTTATGATTTTATTATTCAGATTCCCCAATGTGGACTCAAAGGATTAATATTGAGTCATTAGAGTCATCGTGTATTTTATGAGACCCCCCTTGGGCTTTTGAACGATGTAAAAAGAATTATTTTTTATTCAAAGATGAATTATGTAACCTCCACACCAATTTAGCCTCAACTAGGCAATTTACGTCACAAAAGCCTATCTATTGGAGCAAATCGAATTCATTTGGACACACTTTCTCTCACAAGTTTAATATCCAAGAAAACGTTGGGAAAAGTGTGAAGTTGAAGAAGGAGGCTAAAAGGAGTGCAATTTTGGTCAGGAAGGAAGGGAAGGACAAAATCAAAGTTTTTGGATATCTCTCTCTCTCTCTCTCTCTCTCTCTCTCTCTCTCTCTCTCTCTCTCTCTCTCTCGTGTGGCCTACTTTAGGAGATCGAATTCTCTTTGTCAAAGTCTAAGTTGTTGTTGCTTCTAGTCGTTGCCTAAAAATGCCAGGTTGAGGTTGTTGGGGTCGAAGTGTTGCTACTACTAGGTTGAAGGTTGGATCAAAGAAGGAAAGGTTGACTTGGTGTGGAGGAGGCTTACATCTAGGTTGAAGAGTCTCAGGAAAATTATTGAAGGAAGATACTTTTTACTGGGTTTTCCCCTAGATAGGAGTTTTTCCCTAGCAAAGTGCCTACATCTTGTGTCTTGTGTTTTTCTAATCTTGATGCACACATAATTTGGTAATTTTTTGATGAAATATTATATAACAAATAACTAAAATAATCCAACATAATTCACAAGTGATTATCAAGAAAGATAAATCTAACCCTAATTCTACTACCATTGATTTCTCAACATGGTATCAGAGCTAAGGTCCAAGAAGATTGGATATCACTTCCTTGGATTGAAGGAAATTATTACTCCCTCTATAATAAGAATGGGATTCAATGCTATGGTAAGATAGATCAAGAAGATTGTCTCCTACTTATTAAACACGGTCAAAAGTCAAGGTTCTTAGTTGCACTTACAGGATCACTTAATGACTATGATGCATGGATCATTGAGAGTGAATCATCAAGGCTTATGACAGGGGAAAGTCAAAAACTTCAAACTCTATCAAATGAACCATATTGAATCCCATGTAGTGGAATTAGAGACAACAAAAACTATGTTGTTAGAGGCATGGGATCAACATCTTTGAAGCTGAAAAATGGAGCAAAACTACATCTCAACAACATATTATATGTTCCAGGTTTGAAAACATTTTTATTGCAATTTATTGCTTAGAATGTAAAAGGGATATAGTTACTTTTTTTTATGGAAAGGTCTTGATTTGGGGAAAAGATTCAAGTATTGATAAAGCTAGGGTTATTGGAGTTCGTGAAGGAAGCTTGTATAGAGTCATTAGACTGCCTCCCCAAGCCTTAACTCATATGGAAATCAATCCCATTGAGCTATGGCATAGAAGATATGGCCATATTCACTACAAGTTCATTTTCACCCTTAAACATCTATTTCATGGCATCCCTGGTATCAAAGAATATTGTGAAGGATTTTGTAAGGAATTCTCTTTTGGAAAACATACAAGAAAACCATTCTCAAATAGTGAAACAAGATCTAAATAAATATAAGATCTCATACATTCCGATGTGCGTGGGCCCATGTCTAACAAATCACTTGGAGGTCATCTTTACTATGTAACATTTATTGATGATCACTCTAGAAATAGATGGCTCTACCTTCTCAAGAAAAAGGATGAAGTATTTGAGAAATTCAAGGAGTTTAGATGTGAAGTGGAAACCCTAACCGAAAGGAAAATAAAAACTTTGAGATCTGACAATGGTGGGGAATACACTTCTAAATAATTTATTTCATATTGTAAAGAAGTAGGAATTAAGAGGGGGCTTATTGTTTCCTACTATCTCGAACAAAATGGTGTGGTCTAAAGAGAGAATAAAACAATTGAATAAGGTGTATGAACAATGCTCCTTGATCAAGACTTACCAAAATTTCTATGGGGAGAAATAGAAATGAAATCCATATATATTCAAAATAGAATTCCTCATAGAATTCTTGAAAATATGACACTTGAGGAAGCATTCACAGGGAAGAAGCCTAGTGTGGATCATCTCTGAATCTTTGGGAATCCTACCTATATCCACATTCCAAAGGAAAAATGAAAGAAGTTATATTCTACAAGCATCAAAGGGATTTTCGTTGGATATAGTCTCTCCTCAAAGGCATATAGAATCTACATAAAGGAAGGGAGACACATTGAAGTAAGCATGGACATTATATTTGATGAAAATCAAGCCTACAAACTATCCAAGGATATTCATATTGATTCTGTTGATGAAGGTCTACCTATATTTGAAGAGGAATAAGTACAACTCGACAGTTCTTCTACAATTCAAGAAGAAGAAGAAGGACCAAGTGAGCCTATTCAACCTATGATCATACCGAATTCAAGGAAGATTCCAAATTGGTTAAAAGATACTTTTGAATATCTTGAAGGATAGGGAGCTACAAAAGGAACCTTTAGAGAAAGCAAGAGGCCAAAGAGATATTCTAGATATGTTGTATATATGATAAGACTAATTGAAGTCGAACCACCTACATTTGAAGAAGTTGTTCATCAAGAAGTATGGAAGAAACCTATGCAGGAATATTGTCAATCCATCATGAAGAATGGGTTTGGAAAATCATTCCTAGACCCAGTGAAAAATCAGTTGTCACCTCAAAATGGATCTACAAGATCAAACATGTTGTTGATGGAAGTATAGATAAATACAAAGATAGATTTGTTGCAAGTGGTTTCTCTCAAAAGGAAGCATAGATTATGAAGAAACCTTTGCAGCCATTGCAAGTTATACTACCATTAGATATTTGATTTCATTGGTTGCTTCAATGGGATGGAATATCCATCAAATGTATGTGAAGACAACATTTCATAATGAGACCATCGACGAGGAAGTATACATTGAGAAACCTAAAGGATTTGAAGTAAGTGGCAAAGTACTCATGTTTGTAGACTCAAGAATGCCCTATATGGTTTGAATCAAGCTCCTCGAGAATGCTATGCAATAATGGATGCATGCATTCTATTGGGTTCATGAAGAGTTATGATCCAAATATCTACATCAAGGTTGTGAATAATAAGCCAGGAATTATTTTATTATATGTAGATTATCTATTCATTACAGGTGTGGAGAGAAGAATACAATAATGAAATAAGATGTTGGTAGTTGAATTTGAGATGAAGGATCTAGGACTGATGCATTATTACCTAGGTCTGAAAGTATGGAAAAATTCTAGGGAGATATATTTGGGGCAAGGAAAGTATATCATCAAGATGTTGCAGAAATTTGGGATGATGGATTCCAAGCCCATGACTACTCCTATGATCACCAATGTCAAGAAGTTGAAGAGCTCTAACTCAAGTCTTGTAGATCCCACCTCCTATCGTTAGTTTGTGGGTTCTTTGATGTATCTAGTAAATATTAGGCCGAATATATGCTTTTCTATGAATATTCTTAGTCGATTTTAGTAGGACCCTCCTCATGATCACTAGATAGCTTCCAAGAATATATTGAGATATCTTTGTGGCACGATACATCATTGCCTAAAGTACAATAGCAAGGAACTCAAGTTGATTAGATTCATAGATTCTGATTGGGGTGGAAGTGAGACCGATGGAAGAAGCACTACTAGTGGATGCTTTAGTTTGGGATCTACCATGATCTCATGGATGAGTAGAAATAAAGATCTTGTTGCTTTGAGTAGTGTTGAAGTAGAGTACGTGGATGCATGTGAAGTAGGAAAGGAAGTTGTATGGTTGAGGAAGCTTCTAACATATTTGTTTGAGACACCTCTGGATCATACTGTGATAAATTGTGATAATCAAAGTTGTATCAAGATGTATGGATATCTCGTATTTCATGCTAGGACGAAGCATATAAACAATAAGTTCCACTACATTAGGAACTTGGTGCAGGATGGGATCCTGAAGCTACAGTATGTCCCAACAGATGATTTGGTATTTGATATACTAACAAAGTCTCTTCCTAATAAGAAGTTTGAATATCTTAGAAGCATGCTTGGTTTAGTTGATATTGTTAATCTTGTTGATGTTTATAAAATTTTGGAAGATATTTGTTGAGGCCTTGTGTGTGAGACACCTGGCCTGGGAGGACATCTGGCCAGCGCTATGTGTTGATGTCTAGTTCCCCAAGTAGGGAGGGTGGCATTGGTCATGGAGATATGACCTCAGATACGCACCTAGGTCACTGGTTTGATGGTTAGGAAGTAAGCCTAAAGGTACCTAGAGAGGCTGAAATCTTTAGTACATCTTAGTCCCACTCGGATAGATTGCCCTGGTTAGGAATCTAGTCTGTGGCATTTGTGGTTCCTAAATTGTTGAGAGACCTTGGATAGATTTCCCTGGATAAGAATCTAGTCCATGGCATTTCAGTGCCTAAACTCTTCATATTTCATATAGTTTGAGATCTTCCTTGTACTTGTTATTAAAACCTCCCTAGTTAAGAGGGAGTGTTGAAAAATGTAACTAGGTTCGATCTTCATAAAATGTATTTATAAAAATAATTTTTATTATTATTACAATGACTTATTAAAGCATTGGTTTCATGCTTGGGTCATCATTTTATTAGTCAAATTCCCTATTATGGACTCCTAGGATTAATATTGACTCATTAGAGTCATTGTGTATTTTATGAGACCCTTCTTGGGCTTTTGAACGATGTAAAAAGAATTATTTTTGAGTCAAAGATGAATTATGTAACCTACAAACCAAGTCTACCTCAAGGAGATCAAGTTGGACTCAACTGGGAAATTCGACCTCACCAAAAACCTATATATTAGAGTAGATCGAATTTATTTGGACACACTCTCTCTCACAAGTTTGATATCCAAGAAAGAGCTAGCAAAAGTGTGAAGTTGAAGAAAGAAGCTAAAAGGAGTGCGAGTTTGGTCAAGAAGGAAGGGAAGGACAAAATATAAGTTTTGTTATGTCTCTCTCTCTCATGTGGGCTACTTTAGGAGATCAAAGTCTCTTTGTCAAAGTCGAAGTTGTTGCTATTGTCAATTGCTCCTAAAGCTGCCAAGTCAAAGATGTTGGGGTCGAAGTGTTGTTGTTGCTAGGTCGAAGGTTGGATCGAAGAAGGAAAGGCTAACTTGGTGTGGAGGACATATGTGTCTAGGTTGAAGAGTCTTAGGAAAAAATATTGAAGGAAGATAGTTTTGGCTGGGTTTTCCCCTAGATAGGGTTTTTGCGTTGGCAAAGTGCCTACATCTTGTGTCTTATGTTTTTGTGATCTCCATGCACACATAATTTGGCAATTTCTTGATGAAAGATAATATAGCAAATAAGTAAAGTAATTTGTCCAAGACTTTTTGGAGATCTGGAGAAATACATGATTTCGAAGTGGGAACCATTACCAAACATAATTGTGTAATTACTCCTCATTGTTCTTTATTTAGAAGCTTTTTCATGCTGTTAGAGTTGATTATCTTTCCATGTTTCCCTTCGATACCCCTCAATTCAACTTCCTTTCCTTCCCAAAAAAATTCAAGAAAAGTTCTTGAAAATTAAAAGCTATCGTACCCAAAGATTGTAGCCATTGGACTCCTAGTAAAACATCAGCACCACCCATTGGAATGGAAAGCATTGGGCTATTCAATACATATTCTCCCATGGATATCTTGATATTATGGCACTTTCCGGAGCAATTTATGGTTCCTCCAGTTGCAACCATCACTTGACACTCTGGTGCTGGATATAGGAAGAAATTCAATTCCTTGGCTATCTTACAATGAACAAAATTATGGGTACTTCCCAAATTAATCAACATTATTACCTTTTTCTTCTTGATATGTCCTTCTATCTTGATAGTTTGAGGAGTGGTAATTTCTTCCAATGCATTACAAGATATGGTCGGATTCATTTCTTGATGCTTGATGTGATCTTTCAATTCTTGAACATTTTTCTTCTTGATGTCCTTCTATATTGATAGTTTGAGGAGTGGTAATTCCGGCCAATGCATTACAAGATATGGTTGGATTCATTTCTTCTTTCTCGATGTGATCTTTCACTTCTTGAACCTTTTTCTTCTTGATGTGTCCTTCTATCTTGAGAGTTTGAGGAGTGGTAATTCTTTCCAATGCTTTACAAGATATGGTCAGATTCATTTCTTCTTTCTCTGGGGTGAGTTCTTGGTGTATATCCTCTTATTTTGATGTTTCTTGATCCTTTTCTTCCTGCTCTTCATAATCTATGTAAAATAATTTCTTCTCAATACACTTATGACCTTTAGTGTATTTGCTATCACAATTGTAACAAAGACCTTTTTCTCTTTTTTCTTCCAATTGTTGTGGTGCGAACCTTGTAGGTTGTGGAAGGCTAGGAGAAAAAACACTTCCATAATTATAGTCGTGAGTGGTTGGATTTCTTATTTCCATAATTTCGCTTTCAATTTTTCTTGCCAACCTAAATGCCTTCACCAATGAATCAAGTTCCCAAAGACGAACCTCGTGTTGAATGTTATCCTTTAAAGTCCCTATGAAGACATCAACCATTTTCTTCTCTGGAATATCATTTACCCTTATATTCAATTTTTGGAAGTCCTCAATGTGCTCTGCCATTGAACCCTTTTGTTTGAGATTTATCAATTGACTAAAGAAGGTGTTTCTCTTTGTATCCTCATAATGTGCTATCATTTCCTCCGTGAAAATTGACCACGTGACAAGTGGTTTACGAGAACAAATCCCTTTATACCATAAAAAATGATTCGGTTCTAAATAATTAGATGCAATACATACCTTTTGTAACAGTGGTACACCATGTAGATCAAAATATTTCTCCATTTGTAGTATCCAATTTATCGGATCCTTGCCATCAAACTTCTTCATCTCGCTTTTTCTTGATTTTAGGAGCTCAATCTTGAAACTAATGTAACTTTGTAATTTCAGATCTTTAAGTTCTGAAATTTTGGTCTGTAATAGCTCTCTGAGTCCTCTTTCTAATCCCGCAAGATTTGATTCTCCAATGAAAAGTTATGACAAATCTCCTACGATGACCTCAATATAGACTTTTTCAGTAGAGAAAACTTGCACAACATGTTGCGGGTCACCGTTTCAACCTTACGTTCTGAAAATGGTACCCAAAAAACTACAGTCTGTCCTCTTTCTGTAACTTCTTACGAAAATTCAATCTGATGTTCGGAGAAAAAGTTATGACGATTTTCCCAAGGTGACCTATTTGGAATGTAATTCGGGGGTCTACAACAACCCTAACTTCCTCAGATTATATCTCCGAAAATGTAGCGATACAGGATCTGAAATTTGGAGCCGAGTTTTAGACCGATTTCTTCTCAAATGGGTTTTTTTTAGCTTCTGAAACTTCGTAGCGAAAGCGTTATAGCGAAAATTTTACAATGACCTGTTTTAGATGAAATTCTGGAGATTGCAAAAACCCTAACTTCCTCAAATCATATCTCCACAAATATAGCGAGACAATATCTAAAATTCAGAGCTAAGGTTTAGCGAGATTTAATGGCAAGTGGATTTTTTTTAGCTTTTTAAACGTCGCTGAAAAAAGTTATAGCGAAAATTCCACGATGCCCTGTTTGGAGCAGCGAAACCCTAGAATCCAAAGCTCTGATACTAAATGTTATGAAACCAGTGCACAAAAAGATAGAAAAGATGTAGAAATTTTGAATAACTTAACACATATTCATAGAGATTATCCTGATCATACAATTATAAGCGGAACATGTATAATACATAATCTCCTCTACGTTGATCATCAATTTACAGAAGCAGAAACATTCACAGGCACACATAGAAGCATCAATCAAACTCATTAACACAGTATGTATCCCGGGGAAAGCATCTCGCTAAAAACCCCACACTATCTGTATATTATATTGATTGAATCATGTAACATTACAAAGTACAATGCTTATCACAAGCAATCCAGTACCAGCTCCACCTGTTACACACAATACAGCTCAGATCTGATCTCCAAATCTATTCCACTGCTTGCATGCCTCTCCAGCTCAATACCTGCTCAAGAACTGATGAGAATGGCTTCCCAAACTCGTATTTCACCTCAAAATAATCACTCACACTTTGTTGGACGTGAGCAAAGGCTACAATACTAGGCAAATACGTGAGCAAACTCATTGGCATACTCAATCCCTTGATTGTGCAAGATCTGGTACACAACTATAGTCACAACTGATAGCAATCTGATTCTCTACCACATGTCCTGTTGAACTGAACATGCACTGACATGCAACTGAGTTAACTGATGTATTCTATAGTTGCATTATGAGTTAATAACTTGTGAATTAATTAATAACTAATTCATCCAACTCATCTCTACTCTATTGATCAGTTAGACTAAATACAACTAGTTTAACAAAGCTAAACTGAACACAACTCCATCAACTGCACAATCAACTCCACCAAACTCAACTGATTGAGTTCTAACTGAAGTCATGCATGCAACAACTCAACTGACTCATAAGAAAAGTGTATTTCCTTCTGACAGCTGCATGTGCCACCTCTGTAGCTCAAACTGAAGTGCTCCAAGAGAATAAGATCAAGTTTATAGTCCAAATATTATTATGAGACAATAATATTTGACTTTTCTATTTTTGACAGCCAGTCTAAAAATAGACTTTGATCACTCACACTTTGATCAAAAATAGAAGTCCATCTATTTTTCCCAACTTGACCAATCATCCATAAACAACAACCTGCAATTCATAGACATGATACATATGTCTAAAAATAGACATAGTCTAAAAATAGACTTGTGCCAAAAATAGCCTGCGGGCCCACTTAGTGAAGGCGACTCTTTTCACTAAGCTCCATCATCTTGTTGCACTCTCAACAAGCATTTCTTGTTGCACACTTTTCAACACTCCCTCTCAACAAGAAAGGCTTCCTCTTAAACCCGATCCTGTAACTCTGGAATGTTCTCCATGCAACAAATCTGGCCGGTCCACTTGCTCTGTCATCAAACTCTCTGACTGCTATTGCCTCTGTCGACTGAAACTCTGCATCTCCGTGCTCTTCAGTATCTGATTGCTCTAGCCTCTGTCACTTTGATCTCTGACTGCATTCGTGCTGCTGCTGGTTCTATCTCCCAGCATTGCATCCGCACTGCACCTCCCAACTGACCTCCCTGTTGGGATAGAAACATCCTCTGATGCTGAAGCTCTACCTGCTACTGACAAGTGCTCCCTCTCTGACATTTGCGCTACTGCAACATCTCCATGCATCTCTTACCATTGCACACCTCTCTGTGCCACCTAGCACTGTGCAAAACACTTGTGCCTCTCGCATTGCTACAGCCTGCTAGCTATGCGCTGTCCTAGGATTCCCTGCACTGTCGCTCTCTCTGCCACTCCATCTGCATCTGTCTCTACCCAATTAGTCAGTTCCTGCTACTACACATCGGGGCTCCCGTAGCAAGGTCTCATCTAAGAGGTTGGGTACCTCAAGGATCCTACCCCTCCTCCTTGGGATGATCAATCCACATCACCCCACCTCCTACCTGGAGGTATAGCTGCATGCGATCCCTCAGCCCACCTAGCTCGAAGTTTCCCGCTACTGGAGGTCTCTGGATGAGTAGATGTCTCTACTCGATCTCCTCTCAGCTTCCCTTGTTGTGGCTGCTCCACAACCTCCTGAAGTTGCTGCACCAATCGTGGCTCCTCCACAATCGTCTGAGACTTCTTCTGGCTCTGCATGTTGAGAGGTAATGTATGCTCCCTCTCAACCACCAAGTCTCCATCATGACAACGAAAGCATCTCACCTTCGACTTGTCAACCTTCTTCCCATCATTGGAAGAACAAGATTCGGAAAGAGAAACCTTCTCCTTCCCCTTCTTCACCTTACTCGCTAAGGCACAGTTCTCCTCATCATGCATAGATGAAGAACCGTCTCTGGTGCTCCGTCTAATCTCCTCCTGCACAAGATCCGACCAAAGTCTCTCACATCTTGGCAGTTTCTCCCTTCCATTCACCGAGTCCTGGTAGCTATGCCAACTCTTAGGAAGGTCAAGGAGTGCTAGACTCACCATCCTCATCTGACAGTCACCCCCACACTTCCCAGCTCATCCCGGCATTGGGTGAACTTCGTGAGATACTGGGGCATACTGTCTCCATTCTCACACTTAATGTTTCTGAGTTTTATCTCTTGCTTTGGAATTAAATTCAAATTCCACCAGCTCAAAACTCAACCGCTTCTGATCTAGAATTCGTGAGAACAAAGTATTTCTTGTACAGAGATCGACTGTATGGGCATTCACCGGATATCTCACCTTCCAAAAGAAGGATGAATCCAGAGGCTACCTGGCCCGATCACAGACTCTGCCTGAAGAAATAAGACGTAAACACTTCCTGAATAGTAGATCTGATGATCAATCCTCGCTTGATATCCTGTAAAAATCTCTTCTACAAATCAAGCAGCTCTGATACCATGTAGAAATTTTGAATAATTTAACACATATTCACAGAGATTATCCTGATCATACAATTATAAGTGGAACATTTATAATACATAATCTCCTCTACGTTGATCATCAATTTACAGAAGCAGAAACATTCACAGGCACATATAGAAGCATCAATCAAACTCATTAACACGGTATGTATCCCGGGGAAAGCATCTCGCTAAAAACCCCACACTATCTGTATATTATATTGATTGAATCATGTAACACTACAAAGTACAATGCTTATCACAAGCAATCCAGTACCAGCTCCACCTGTTACACACAATACAGCTCAGATCTGATCTCCAAATCTATTCCACTGCTTGCCTGCCTCTCCAGCTCAATACCTGCTCAAGAACTAATGAGAATGACTTCCCAAACTCGTATTTCACCTCAAAATAATCACTCACACTTTGTTGGATGTGAGCAAAGGCTACAATACTGGGCAAATACGTGAGAAAACTCATTGGCATACTCAATCCCTTGATTGTGCAAGATCTGGTGCACAACTATAGTCACAACTGATAGCAATCTGATTCTCTACCACCTATCCCTGTTGAACTGAACATGCACTGACATGCAACTGAGTTAACTGATGTATTCTATAGTTGCATTATGAGTTAATAACTTGTGAATTAATTAATAACTAATTCACCCAACTCATCTCTAGTCTATTGATCAGTTAGACTAAATACAACTAGTTTAACAAAGCTAAACTGAACACAACTCCATCAACTGCACAATCAACTCCACCAAACTCAACTGATTGAGTTCTAACTGAAGTCATGCATGCAACAACTCAACTGACTCATAAGAAAAGCGTATTTCCTTCTGACAGCTACATGTGCCACCTCTGTAGCTCAAACTGAAGTGCTCCAAGAGAATAAGATCAAGTTTATAGTCCAAATATTATTATGAGACAATAATATTTGACTTTTCTATTTTTGACAGCCAGTCTAAAAATAGACTTTGATCACTCACACTGTGATCACTCACACTTTGATCAAAAATAGAAGTCCATCTATTTTTTTCCCAACTTGACCAATCATCCATAAACAACAACTTGCAATCCATAGACATGATCCATATGTCTAAAAATAGACATAGTCTAAAAATAGACTTGTGCCAAAAATAGCCTGCGGGCCCACTTAGTGAAGGCGACTCTTTTCACTAAGCTCCATCATCTTTTTGCACTCTCAACAAGCATTTCTTGTTGCACACTTTTCAACACTCCCTCTCAACAAGAAAGGCGTCCTCTCAACCCCATCCTGTAACTCTGGAATGTTCTCCATGCAACACATCTGCCCAGTCCACTTGCTCTGTCATCAAAGTCTCTGACTGTTATTGCCTCTGTCGACTGAAACTCTGCATCTCCATGCTCTTCAGTATCTGACTGCTCTAGCCTCTATCACTTTCATCTCTGACTGCATTCATGCTGCTGCTGATTCTATCTCCCAGCATTGCATCCGCACTGCACCTCCCAACTGACCTCCCTGTTGGGATAGAAACATCCTCTGATGCTAAAGCTCTACCTGGTGCTGACAAGTGCTCCCTCTCTGACATCTGCGCTACTGCAACATCTCCATGCATCTCGCACCATTTCACACCTCTCTGTGCCACCTAGCACTGTGCAAAACACTTGTGCCTCTCGCATTGCTACAGCCTGCTAGCTATGCGTTGTCCTGGGATTCCCTGCATTGTCGCTCTCTCTGCCGCTCCATCCGCATTTGTCTGTACCCAATCAGTCAGTTCCTGCTACTACACATCGGGGCTCCCGTAGCAAGGTCTCATCTAAGAGGTTGGGTACCTTAAGGATCCTGCCCCTCCTCCTTGGGACGATCAATCCACATCACCCCACCTCTTGCCTGGAGGTATGGCTGCATGCGATCCCTCAGCCCACCTGGCTCGAAGTTTCCCGCTACTGGAGGTCTCTGGATGAGTAGATGTCTCTACTCGATCTCCTCTCAGCTTCCCTTGTTGTGGCTCCTCCACAATCGTCTGAGACTTCTTCTGGCTCTGCATGTTGAGAGGTAATGTATGCTCCCTCTCAACCACCAAGTCTCCATCATGACAATAAAAGCATCTCACCTTTGACTTGTCAACCTTCTTCCCATCATTGGAAGAACAAGATTCGGAAAGAGAAACCTTCTCCTTCCCCTTCTTCACCTTACTCGCTAAGGCACAGTTCTCCTCATCATGCATAGATGAAGAACCGTCTCTGGTGCTCCGTCTAATCTCCTCCTGCACAAGATCCGACCAAAGTCTCTCCCATCTTGGCAGTTTCTCCCTTCCATTCACCGAGTCCTGGTAGCTATGCCAACTCTTAGGAAGGTCAAGGAGTGCTAGACTCACCATCCTCATCTGACAGTCACCCCCACACTTCCCAGCTCATCCCGGCATTGGGTGAACTTCGTGAGATACTGGGGCATACTGTCTCCATTCTCACACTTAATGTTTCTGAGTTTTATCTCTTGATTCTAGAATTCGTGAGAACAAAGTATTTCTTGTATAGAGATCGACTGTATGGGCATTCACCGGATATCTCACCTTCCAAAAGAAGGATGAATCCAGAGGCTACCTGGCCCGATCACAGACTCTGCCTGAAGAAAAAAGATGTAAACACTTCCTGAATAGTAGATCTGATGATCAATCCTTGCTTGATATCCTGTAAAAATCTCTTCTACAAATCAAGCAGCTCTGATACCATGTAGAAATTTTGAATAATTTAACACATATTCACAGAGATTATCCTGATCATACAATTATAAGCGGAACATGTATAATACATAATCTCCTCTACGTTGATCATCAATTTACAGAAGCAGAAACATTCACAGGCACACATAGAAGCATCAATCAAACTCATTAACACAGTATGTATCCCAGGGAAAGCATCTCGCTAAAAACCCCACACTATCTGTATATTATATTGATTGAATCATGTAACATTACAAAGTACAATGCTTATCACAAGCAATCCAGTACCAGCTCCACCTGTTACACACAATACAGCTCAGATCTGATCTCCAAATCTATTCCACTGCTTGCCTGCCTCTCCAGCTCAATACCTGCTCAAGAACTGATGAGAATGGCTTCCCAAACTCGTATTTCACCTCAAAATAATCACTCACACTTTGTTGGACGTGAGCAAAGGCTACAATACTGGGAAAATACGTGAGCAAACTCATTGGCATACTCAATCCCTTGATTGTGCAAGATCTGGTGCACAACTATAGTCACAACTGATAGCAATCTGATTCTCTACCACCTGTCCCTGTTGAACTGAACATGCACTGACATGCAACTGAGTTAACTGATGTATTCTATAGTTGCATTATGAGTTAATAACTTGTGAATTAATTAATAACTAATTCACCCAACTCATCTCTAGTCTATTGATCAGTTAGACTAAATACAACTAGTTTAACAAAGCTAAACTGAACACAACTCCATCAACTGCACAATCAACTCCACCAAACTCAACTGATTGAGTTCTAACTGAAGTCATGCATGCAACAACTCAACTGACTCATAAGAAAAGCGTATTTCCTTCTGACAGCTGCATGTGCCACCTCTGTAGCTCAAACTGAAGTGCTCCAAGAGAATAAGATCAAGTTTATAGTCCAAATATTATTATGAGACAATAATATTTGACTTTTCTATTTTTGACAGCCAGTCTAAAAATAGACTTTGATCACTCACACTTTGATCAAAAATAGAAGTCCATCTATTTTTCCCAACTTGACCAATCATCCATAAACAGCAACCTGCAATCCATAGACATGATCCATATGTCTAAAAATAGACATAGTCTAAAAATAGACTTGCGCCAAAAATAGCCTGCGGGCCCACTTAGTGAAGGCGACTCTTTTCACTAAGCTCCATCATCTTGTTGCACTCTCAACAAGAATTTCTTGTTGCACACTTTTCAACACTCCCTCTCAACAAGAAAGGCTTCCTCTCAAACCCGATCCTGTAACTATGGAATTTTATCCATGCAACACATCTGGTCGGTCCACTTGCTCTGTCATCAAAGTCTCTGACTGCTATTGCCTCTATCAACTGAAACTCTGCATCTCCATGCTCTTCAGTATCTGACTGCTCTAGCCTCTGTCACTTTGATATCTGACTGCATCCGTGCTGCTGCTGGTTCTATCTCCCAGCATTGCATCCGCACTGCACCTCCCAACTGACCTCCCTGTTGGGATAGAAACATCCTTTGATGCTGAAGCTCTACCTGCTGCTAACAAGTGCTCCCTCTCTGACATTTGCGCTACTGCAACATCTCCATGCATCTCGCACCATTTCAAACCTCTCTGTGCCACCTAGCATTGTGCAAAACACTTGTGCCTCTCGCATTGCTACAGCCTGCTAGCTATGCGCTGTCCTGGGATTCCCTGCACTGTCGCTCTCTCTGCCGCTCCATCCGCATCCGTCTCTACCCAATCAGTCAGTTCCTGCTACTACACATCGGGGCTCCCGTAGCAAGGTCTCATCTAAGAGGTTGGGTACCTCAAGGATCCTGCCCCTCCTCCTTGGGACGATCAATCCACATCACCCCACCTCCTACCTGGAGGTATGGCTGCATGCGATCCCTCAGCCCACCTGGCTCGAAGTTTCCCGCTACTGGAGGTCTCTGGATGAGTAGATGTCTCTACTCGATCTCCTCTCAGCTTCCCTTGTTGTGGCTGCTCCACAACCTCCTGAAGCTGCTGCACCAATCGTGGCTCCTCCACAATCGTCTGAGACTTCTTCTGGCTCTGCATGTTGAGAGGTAATGTATGCTCCCTCTCAACCACCAAGTCTCCATCATGACAACGAAAGCATCTCACCTTCGACTTGTCAACCTTCTTCCAATCATTGGAAGAACAAGATTTGGAAAGAGAAACCTTCTCCTTCCCCTTCTTCACCTTACTCGCTAAGGCACAGTTCTCCTCATCATGCATAGATGAAGAACCGTCTCTGGTGCTCCGTCTAATCTCCTCCTGCACAAGATCCGACCAAAGTCTCTCCCATCTTGGCAGTTTCTCCCTTCCATTCACCGAGTCCTGGTAGCTATGCCAACTCTTAGGAAGGTCAAGGAGTGCTAGACTCACCATCCTCATCTGACAGTCACCCCCACACTTCCCAGCTCATCCCGGCATTGGGTGAACTTCGTGAGATACTGGGGCATACTGTCTCCATTCTCACACTTAATGTTTCTGAGTTTTATCTCTTGCTTTGGAATTAAATTCGAATTCCACCAGCTCAAAACTCAACCGCTTCTGATCTAGAATTCGTGAGAACAAAGTATTTCTTGTACAGAGATCGACTGTATGGGCATTCACCGGATATCTCACCTTCCAAAAGAAGGATGAATCTAGAGGCTACCTGGCCCGATCACAGACTCTGCCTGAAGAAATAAGATGTAAACACTTCCTGAATAGTAGATCTGATGATCAATCCTCGCTTGATATCTGTAAAAATCTCTTCTACAAATCAAGCAGCTCTGATACCATGTAGAAATTTTGAATAATTTAACACATATTCACAGAGATTATCCTGATCATACAATTATAAGCATAACATCTATAATACATAATCTCCTCTACGTTGATCATCAATTTAAAGAAGCAGAAACATTCACAGGCACACATAGAAGCATCAATCAAACTCATTAACACAGTGTGTATCCCGGGGAAAGCATCTCGCTAAAACCCCACACTATCTGTATATTATATTGATTGAATCATGTAACATTACAAAGTACAATGCTTATCACAAGCAATCCAGTACCAGCTCCACCTGTTACACACAATACAACTCAGATCTGATCTCCAAATCTATTCCACTGCTTGCCTGCCTCTCCAACTCAATACCTACTCAAGAACTGATGAGAATGGCTTCCCAAACTCGTATTTCACCTCAAAATAATCACTCACACTTTGTTGGACGTGAGCAAAGGCTACAATACTGGGCAAATGCGTGAGCAAACTCATTGGCATACTCAATCCCTTGATTGTGCAAGATCTGGTGCACAACTATAGTCACAACTGATAGCAATCTGATTCTCTACCACCTGTCCCTGTTGAACTGAACATGCACTGACATGCAACTGAGTTAACTGATTTATTCTATAGTTGCATTATGAGTTAATAACTTGTGAATTAATTAATAACTAATTCACCCAACTCATCTCTAGTCTATTGATCAGTTAGACTAAATACAACTAGTTTAACAAAGCTAAACTGAACACAACTCCATCAACTGCACAATCAACTCCACCAAACTCAACTGATTGAGTTCTAACTGAAGTCATGCATGCAACAACTCAACTGACTCATAAGAAAAGCGTATTTCCTTCTGACAACTGCATGTTCCACCTCTATAGCTCAAACTGAAGTGCTCCAAGAGAATAAGATCAAGTTTATAGTCCAAATATTATTATGAGACAATAATATTTGACTTTTCTATTTTTGACAGCCAGTCTAAAAATAGACTTTGATCACTCACACTGTGATCACTCACACTTTGATCAAAAATAGAAGTCCATCTATTTTTTTCCCAACTTGACCAATCATCCATAAACAACAACTTGCAATCCATAGACATGATCCATATGTCTAAAAATAGACATAGTCTAAAAATAGACTTGCGCCAAAAATAGCCTGCGGGCCCACTTAGTGAAGGCGACTCTTTTCACTAAGCTCCATCATCTTGTTGCACTCTCAACAAGCATTTCTTGTTGCACACTTTTCAACACTCCCTCTCAACAAGAAAGGCTTCCTCTCAAACCCGATCCTGTAACTCTGGAATGTTATCCATGCAACACAGCTGGCCGGTCCACTTGCTCTGTCATCAAACTCTCTGACTGCTATTGCCTCTGTCGACTGAAACTCTGCATCTCCGTGCTCTTCAGTATCTGACTGCTCTAGCCTCTGTCACTTTGATCTCCGACTGCATCCGTGTTGCTGCTGGTTCTATCTCCCAGCATTGCATCCGCACTGCACCTCCCAACTGACCTCCCTGTTGGGATAAAAACATCCTCTGATGCTGAAGCTCTACCTGCTGCTGACAAGTGCTCCCTCTCTGACATCTACGCTACTGCAACATCTCCATGCATCTCGCACCATTGCACACCTCTCTGTGCGACCTAGCACTGTGCAAAACACTTGTGCCTCTCGCATTGCTACAGCCTGCTAGCTATGCGTTGTCCTGGGATTCCCTGCACTGTCGCTCTCTCTGCCGCTCCATCCGCATCTGTCTCTACCCAATCAGTCAGTTCCTGCTACTACACATCGGGGCTCCCGTAGCAAGGTCTCATCTAAGAGGTTGGGTACCTCAAGGATCCTGCCCCTCCTCCTTGGGATGATCAATCCACATCACCCCACCTCCTACCTAGAGGTATGGCTGCATGCGATCCCTCAGCCAACCTGGCTCGAAGTTTCTCGCTACTGGAGGTCTCTGGATGAGTAGATGTCTCTACTCGATCTCCTCTCAGCTTCCCTTGTTGTGGCTGCTCCACAACCTCCTGAAGCTGCTGCACCAATCGTGGCTCCTCCACAATCGTCTGAGACTTCTTCTGGCTCTACATGTTGAGAGGTAATGTATGCTCCCTCTCAACCACCAAGTCTCCATCATGACAACGAAAGCATCTCACCTTCGACTTGTCAACCTTCTTCCCATCATTGGAAGAACAAGATTCGGAAAGAGAAACCTTCTCCTTCCCCTTCTTCACCTTACTCGCTAATGCACAATTCTCCTCATCATGCATAGATGAAGAACCATCTCTGGTGCTCCGTCTAATCTCCTCGTGCACAAGATCCGACCAAAGTCTCTCCCATCTTGGCAGTTTCTCCCTTCCATTCACTGAGTCCTGGTAGCTATGCCAACTCTTAGGAAGGTCAAGGAGTGCTAGACTCACCATCCTCATCTGACAGTCACCCCCACACTTCCCAGCTCATCCCGGCATTGGGTGAACTTCGTGAGATACTGGGGCATACTGTCTCCATTCTCACACTTAATGTTTCTGATTTTTATCTCTTGCTTTGGAATTAAATTCGAATTCCACCAGCTCAAAACTCAACCGCTTCTGATCTAGAATTCGTGAGAACAAAGTATTTCTTGTACAGAGATCGACTGTATGGGCATTCACCGGATATCTCACCTTCCAAAAGAAGGATGAATCCAGAGGCTACCTGGCCCGATCACAGACTCTGCCTAAAGAAATAAGATGTAGACACTTCCTGAATAGTAGATCTGATGATCAATCCTCGCTTGATATCCTGTAAAAATCTCTTCTACAAATCAAGCAGCTCTGATACCATGTAGAAATTTTGAATAATTTAACACATATTCACAGAGATTATCCTGATCATACAATTGTAAGCGGAACATGTATAATACATAATCTCCTCTACGTTGATCATCAATTTACAAAAGCAGAAACATTCACAGGCACACATAGAAGCATCAAGCAAACTCATTAACACAGTATGTATCCCGGGGAAAGCATCTCGCTAAAAACCCCACACTATCTGTATATTATATTGATTGAATCATGTAACATTACAAAGTACAATGCTTATCACAAGCAATCCAGTACCAGCTCCACCTGTTACACATAATACAGCTCAGATCTGATCTCCAAATCTATTCCACTGCTTGCCTGCCTCTCCAGCTCAATACCTGCTCAAGAACTGATGAGAATGGCTTCCCAAACTCGTATTTCACCTCAAAATAATCACTCACACTTTGTTGGACGTGAGCAAAGGCTACAATACTGGGCAAATACGTGAGCAAACTCATTGGCATACTCAATCCCTTGATTGTGCAAGATCTGGTGCACAACTATAGTCACAACTGATAGCAATCTGATTCTCTACCACCTGTCCCTGTTGAACTGAACATGCACTGACATGCAACTGAGTTAACTGATGTATTCTATAGTTGCATTATGAGTTAATAACTTGTGAATTAATTAATAACTAATTCACCCAACTCATCTCTAGTCTATTGATCAGTTAGACTAAATACAACTAGTTTAACAAAGCTAAACTGAACACAACTCCATCAACTGCACAATCAACTCCACCAAACTCAACTGATTGAGTTCTAACTGAAGTCATGCATGCAACAACTCAACTGACTCATAAGAAAAGCGTATTTCCTTCTGACAGCTGCATGTGCCACCTCTGTAGCTAAAACTGAAGTGCTCCAAGAGAATAAGATCAAGTTTATAGTCCAAATATTATTATGAGACAATAATATTTGGCTTTTCTATTTTTGACAGCCAGTCTAAAAATAGACTTTGATCACTCACACTGTGATCACTCACACTTTGATCAAAAATACAAGTCCATCTATTTTTTTCCCAACTTGACCAATCATCCATAAACAGCAACCTGCAATCCATAGACATGATCCATATGTCTAAAAATAGACATAGTCTAAAAATAGACTTGCACCAAAAATAGCCTGCGGGCCCACTTAGTGAAGGCGACTCTTTTCACTAAGCTCCATCATCTTTTTGCACTCTCAACAAGCATTTCTTGTTGCACACTTTTCACCAAAAGATAGATCAACGCCTTAGAATTCAGCCTCTTCGAGGGGGCAACCTCCTTTACATTACACAAATGAACAATTCTTGGATGATGCAAATGACAAGACCTCCTTTCTATATATAGGAGTCTAAGGGGTCATAATATAATCAGAGCCGACATAACAATAATAATGTAAGGGCACAATAATAACAATAGTGGGCTTCTATGGGGCACAATAATAACAATATGGGGACTACATGGGCACAAAAATATAATAAGGGGGTTGTACTAATAACAACAAGGGGTTACACTAGTAGTATAGGGACCTAACAGACATGCAGGGCATTTCCCCCAACTAGTGCCACCATTCAAGGGCAATGCCCCAAAAAGAAAATTTTAGTTAAAATTTGTCTTATAAAATATTATAATTTCATATTCAATCTAGGTTGTTCATTAGGCAGAAGATATGATGATTGAAGTTATGTTAATTTAGGGTTTTTTTTCCCTAGAAGGAAACCCTCAGTTTATATGAGGGAATTGTATTGTGGTTGTGTATTATTTTTTCTGTGAGAAAAAGAGAGGAGATTGTGTGAGAGTGAAGAGGAAGTTATAGTGGATTTGTTGTAGATTGTATCCCTTCAATTTTTTGTTAATATATAAGGAAGGATTGGTTGTTTCTCTATGGACGTAGCACAAATTGGGTGAACCACATATATCTATGTCTCTCTTGTTTTATGATTTTTTGTGTTTTGTGATTATGCATTATTTTATGTGTTCCATTGATCTATTATTTAATTTCTAACATTATTCAAAAAGGTGTTGCATTTACAGTTAAAATTTGCATAATGATGAGATGAACCTACTAATGTTGTGTTTCCTAAGTTTTGAGCATCCAATTGAGAGATTTGGCATGCAATCCAATGTAAGAATCATCTATTTTTTATTCTCCCTCTTACAATAGAATATATACTTGTACATTATCTATGGCCTTTCTATAAGTCAGCAAGGCAGCAAGATCTGAACCATTGTAGAGAACTTTTTGTTTGAGTCTATGCATGCAAACCGAGATGGCGTGACACTGAAAAGGATCTTTTTGTTTGAGACTGTGTACGCAAACTGAGATGGTGTAGCACTAAAAGGACCACATTGACACTTGAAGTAAGAATTACTTTTTGTTGACAAAGAAGTGCCTTATTGAAGGAGAGAAACTAATGAGGCGGCTACGCAATTGAGCGGAGCCTGAAGATGTAGCCTAGAGTGGGTGAACTTCGTTACCAACTTGGTGATCTATTTTCTTATATGATTGATTGCTTATCACATGCTTTCTTATGCATGTTATTTCCGCAATTACGGTCAAGAAATGCATTAAGTAATGAATTAAGAGAATATCAACATAATCACAAGTTTAATTTCCTAATTGGATTCCATCTTGTCAATGCAATCAAGTCAGAAGATCAACATTAAGAATCAAGGTCTTGTTCAAGGAGCTTTCAACCAGATCAAGTTCAAAATTTGAGCAGACCAAGTTTGAGATCGGTTGCCTCTCGGATCTAGATCGTTATGCCATCCTCACTTGAGTCGAAGGTAGAGGTTTGGGCTAGAGTTAGAATAAATTTTAGGAAGCTTCTTGGCTTACATGCTGAATAACTTCTTCTATATATGAGATACCTAATCATAGCCATGATTTTAATGGGGGGAAGGCTAGCTTCAATCAAGAGGATAGGGAAGGGATTATTTCCTTTAATCTTAAGGTTGGAGGTTATAAATTGTTTTTGGATTTGATCAATCTTCCTCCATGACTCTCTAGATATACTGCAACCCCAAACCTTACATCCATATCAAATAATAAGGGTGATGAGAGTCTCAAATAGGAGTACTTTTTCATTCCAAATCCAAAGATGTGTTTACTTACAATTATTTTCAAGCCCATAGTTAGCTTTTCATCCTCCACTTATCATTTTCTCAGTGTTGTAATTCCAATTGAATTAATGATGGATGTCATTTCCCATATATTTGTATGAAGGAAATAGCTCCAAGAATTTATTATCAAAAATGAAATTATCATAGATGATATTTTTGGATTTAATTATCGTGACTTTATTCTTGTTGGTATTGGTAGTCATACCCATCTTGGAGGAGAAATATTGGAGGATTCTTAGTTAATCGCTGAAATTGACATGGCTCCTTGCCTGTTGGGTGTATAATGGATTAATGGACCAACATTTAATTTCAATCTGGGTTTCAAAAAATTCAAGTTGAAGCACCGGAAATGTCGGAGAAATACTTCTGGAACCTACAAAACAAAACCCTAATCTGCCTTGCAAACTCGGTATTTCACTCCTCCAAATTTCTGCACACACTAGTCAATCTTGTTCTAATCCTGTACTCAACTAGCATTCATTAGAAACAAAACCGTAGCTATTGCAAACATTGATCATGTAGTCTACAAGTAATTGTAAGAAAACCCTAACTCTCAGCAGGAAAGCAAATCCTAACTATTGACAAGTAAAGAAAAAACCATGGGTATTGGAAATTGCAAAGAAATCCCTAACAATCGACAACTAAGAGGTAAATTTTGATTATTGGGAACCTGAACTCTAGCTCTTGATAACCTTCACAATGGTAAAAACATTGTAAACATAAGAAACCAAATCTATTGCACTTGACCAACTAATTTTGTGTGATATCCAATAAAATATAACCTTTAAATCTACTCAAGACACATGTCAATTCAAGGTAGATGTGCTACTCTAAAATAAAAACATGAAAACATCTTTGCTCAGGTCTATGCTCTTCAAACCTACATACAAACTTCAAGCCTTCACTTGAATTATGGAAATGAGATAGGACTCTAAGAAAGAGGCTATTTAAAGAACTACATTTAGCATAATTCACTACTAAGTTTCCATTTACTTAAAGAAGTCACAGGTCTAAAGTTTAGTGGCTATATTCCTTTCTGAACATGAATTCTTGTGGAACTGGAGTTCATCAAAGATCTGGGGCAATGAAATCTTTATTCAGAACTCAAATTCAATTATGGTAACCTATGTATATCGATTAAGTTGAATCTAACTGAAAACAGTATTATCTCTAAGGAGTCAACTTAAAAAAAATAAAAAATCATTGTAACAGATATTAAATTTTATTTTCAAGAGTTATTAAGATTGGATTCCTTCAAAATCGTTTTGCATGCAATTTTGTTTCATATCTAAGGAAAAATAGACCTCATCCAATACTACGTATGGCATACTCTCACAAGCATCAAAACAATTTTTCATATAGATTTACTTCAAGTCAGAGTCAAAAATATGATTTTGGTAGAATCGTCTTTGCTCATCCATCTCACAGGTGTACGCTCTGTTCTCATGGATGCAAAGTTCAACCAATAAAAGAATGCCTTGCTACAAATCACAAGATCTGAAAAGTGCCTCAAATCCACAAAACAAAGTTATATTTGAAGAGACCACCCTGCATAATCAATTATTCATTCAACTAATTGTCCAAGCATAATATGTTCTATTCAAATGTGAGGTTAATCACTTTTAATACTAAATTAATAAACATTCAAAGGCTGGAGAATAGGCTGGGCTTTCCACGAATTTTTAGAAAAAGGCCACAATATGGATACGGTTTTAATATATCGAGCTCTAACTTGAAAATTCCCAAATGGAAATTGATCGATCTTAGCACTTGCGTATTCTGCAATAATGATGACTCCATGGAAAATTTGAGAGTGAGGCTAACAGTTATCCTTCCAGGATTATACCCCTTTTTTTGTAAAGTGATCACAAGCAATGAGCCATAAAACAGTTTCACAAGGAACAGGGTAAGAGATACGTTGGTCCTGAAATAACATGAATTTGAGCTTGCTACAGCAGATTTGTGCTCTAAATTAACAAAAGTCTCCAAATCATAATGAATTTGTTGCATTACCAATAAATAGAAATATTCCAGATCTAAAAGTAATTCCATGGATCTAGCACATCAAATATTAAAACACTAAACATAGAAATCAAATCAAAAACATATGATACCAAATAAGCACAAAGGAGGGCAAGGAGCTGGGTTGGGGACCCTACCAACCAGCTTGTGCCTCTTGCTAAAGGTTAACTCACAAAGTTCTCAAGTGCATAAACAGTGGAGCATGAAACCTGGCAGAATCCATGTATTAAAGAAAATGTTTAGTCCTTTTACATTACGTAACAGAAGCACAAAGTCTGGCACCCATAGGGGAGCTTCCTTCAACCCTAAACAAGAAACATTGCTCCAATAGTATCGCCCCTAGGCACAGGGCCATGATTTTCCTTTTATACAACTTACATTATAAATGGCTTTAATAGTTGAAACAATCATGAAAAAATTAAGTACAAATCATAACAACCATATGAAGAAGATAAGATCTAGTATGACCACAAGCCGTATTAAGAGATCTGCAAATAAATTTCCATTCTTTATGTTGATTTTTCATTTTCTGGGCATGATTTGAAAATCTGGAAATGTGTTTTTTTAACAAAAATTCCTCAAAGAAACTTTTGTATATTCCAAAGCATGGCTAAAATTGAAAAATAAACTTATTTATACTCAATTTTTCACACTCGGAACAAAACCCATGTCCCAGAATTTTCAAATTCATCCTCATCTGCATGAAAATCGAGGAGGAAATTGGTTGTTTGAAAATTGTTGTAATTTGGGGCAGAGACATTATTAGCTTCTAGAGATCCACACGACTAACGTGGGTGTGTTTTGACTTATGTGGGAGCATGAAAACATTGTTGCGGAGAAAAACCATGTCTTGGTTTTCTCCCGGAAGTGCGCCAATATGTAAAACTATAAACAGGTGCAGGAACTTTATTGTTGGTGTAGGAACTGAGTAACACATAAAAAAGGAACTTGATTAAAAATAAGATTGTCCTTCTCACTTTTAAATAAAATACACATTTAAACACAAATCTTCATTGTTGTGTCAAAAAGATGTAGAAATGCAAGGTACAGGTTCAAGATTGGTAAAACAAGGGAACAAAATAGGGTATCATAGGGGCAAAAAGATGTATTAGATATGATAATTATGGGGCCTAACATTGCCAAAAGAATAATATAATCAACATAAAGGGTAAGAGATATGACCATACAAATATGCATGGGGCCTCACAGCGTACATCTTCCAAACACTCTTCTAGCTTATTAATGTATATGCCAAAAAGGGTAGGGGATAAGGGACACCATTTCTTGACTCTAATATTTCATTTACTTTCTTCCTACCAACCCTTAGTGGTTTGAAGCTTCGAATAACATTCTCGTACAACCTAGTCACAACAAAGCTTGAAAGAAACCATTATCTCTTCTTGAAATGTTTAATTTGCTCTATATATATATATATATATATATAGATATATAGCCCCTAGGGTTAGCTCAATTCATCGAGTTCCCATTGCTAAAATCACCTCGCTAAGGAGAGGTCGCACGGTCAATTCTCCTCAGCGCCCTCAAGGTTAGCCTCTACTAATAAGCCGACAGGATGTGATCCTCTAAGTGGATCTGCCCAAATATATATATATATATATATATATATATATATATATATATATATCAATCAATCATTTTGTAAACACTTGATTGGACAATAACTTGAAGGCGTTATTGCCACATCCTTTCACAATACAACACCAATTAGCATATACATATCCTATTAACTTGGTCCTTGTTCCACTTGAGCAACTACCACTGAAACCCTTTACAAAACCTCCACCACCACCAAAACATCTCTTCAACCTCCATTGTGACTCTGTCACCACCAAAGCCACCTTTTGCGCCTCCACTAGGGCTGCTTCATCCTCCACCACTGTCATTGTAATTGCTTATCTAAGCTAATCTGATTTCACATTTTTCCATGTATTTATGTGTTAATGCTCAACATTATATCACAATAGTGTTTATTTTCAAGTAACTGAATTTTCGTGGAATGTGGAAACTCTTCATGAGGTGTCAAACATTGTTGGGTAGCAAAAGCCTCGCATAACGATCATTGGGCACAAAGCCCAAAATTTTGGGTAGAGATAGGGTAAAGACTCCGCGGAATGCATAGAGCACGAATTATAATAAGTCAAGTTAAAGGGTTGTCTGCCCAAAGATGATGTAAAGGAATGTAAGTTGAGTCGGCCCGCCCATGGTCCGCGGACCATGGAAATGTATAAATAGAGCGAGGCTCTATGGTTAGGGGTAGCTAGTTTGTTGATATGTAATCTTGGATCTGATATGTAATGGGTTTTTGAGAAGAAAAGTCTTGAAGCGTCTGTAAGTCCAAGTCGAGGGTATTGGGTAGTAGATAGAGGCTTTGCAGCTGTGTGCGCAGAGGCCTAGAAGAGTCCGCAGCTGTGTGCGCAGACCCCTGCAGTTGAGTGCGCAGGACAGATCTAGATGTATTGGTGAAGAAATTGAATAAAGATAAGTTGATTCTGAAATTCTGTGTTAAATCTTAATTATTGCGGATCTGGCTAACATATGGTTAATATAACTTTTTAATCTATGCGCAAATGCTTATGATATGAATATATGTGAATCTGTATCTATTCTAAGTGCGCGAACTGGTTAATTCTGATAAATATTTGCTTAAAGACCATAAAAACCAGATTGAATCTATAAACAATGCATTATTAAAGAGTATTATGGGTCCGGATCTGCGCGAAACCTCCAGACCACATCAAGACATCCCAAGGGTGCGGAAACCTGGTTCCAGCACCCTCCCCTGCTACCTCAGGTGAGACCTCAATCCGCGCTCTGCGGGCTGTTGCCGAAAGGGCCGATAGCTGCGGGATTTGTTCGACTAAATAACTCCTCCGAACCTGGGTCAAGCCCCTATAAGCCAACAAATGGTTCCATTGTCGGGACTGGGATCTGCCTAAGGGATGTCTGATGTTGGAACACTGGAACCCTACAAAGAAAGAGCTTGAAGAGTGGTTGGATCTGAAGCTCCACGAGTTCACGGTTTAGGAAAATAGAAATCCACGGATATCGAAGGAAGATTGGTTGGACCGCTATATATACACAGATATCCACGAGGTCTTCTTTGCAACATTTCCGGTAGAGCTATACGAGTGGATCGTGAGGTTAGTTGACAGCGTGGGAAGGTGCAGATTAGATCAGCCTATTGTGTGGACTCCAGAACTGGTGCACAGGCTAGAAGCCACTGAAGATAAAATCGCACGCGCAGTAGATCATTGGCTGGATCGGGTAATAGGAGGATTTATCACTGAGTTCACAATAGATACAACTATGAGTTATAGTGAAGCGAAAAGGCGATTTCTCCAAGGACTGCGGGGTAAGTATATCAAATCATTGAATACTTGGATTAAGATGTTTTTGTGTGAAAAACAAATTATGCACGTCTATTGATGTCTAGAGTAACACGGAGCAGAAGAGGTTACCGAAGAACGGGAGGGGTAGAGAATAGTCCTCTGATTTCTATCTCACGGGAAAGCGAGGAAGAGCTTGCAAGGTTCTCACCGAGAAGTGTAGTCCGGTTGATTACGGAGCGCTTCCCACTGATACCACCTCCGTCCACGCCACCACCCGCTTCACCTACATCAAACCCATCCACACCGACACCAACCCCACCTCCTCCACCACCAAAAGTTGGGATGGTGAGTGCAGTCCAACTGCCGATATTTAAGGGTGTAGGAAATGAGGAACCGGGTCGGTTCTGGTTTGTGATAAAGTCTGTATGGGATGCTCAAGGCATCATAGATGATAACATCAAGAAGGCTACCTTAGTTAGCGCACTGCAGGACCGCGCATTGACCTGGTACATGAAATACTCAAGCGATCATCCAAATGAGGGAATAGCAGTAATCCAGGAGGTGCTAAACAAGGAATTTGGTCGACCAAAGTCAGAAGCACAGTCGGTTATTGGGTTCAAGGAAATCAAAATGTTGCCGGGTGAAACTCCATGGGATCTGGATCAAAGATTGAAAAGCACCATCTGCGAGGCAAACATGACACTGTCGGATGCGCAGCACTGTGCTTGGTTTGTTGCGTCATTGACACCATATCTAAGGACGACTCTATCACAACAAAATATCTCAACCCAAGCTAAAGTGTTGGAGACAGCAATGTGGTTGCACGAAACCCCAATACGGGATCCAAGGTTGGGAGCACAGAAAATACAAGAGCAAATGCAAAACCTATATCTAGAAATGTGAAGTTTGAAACAAGGGTAGGCATCTCGGACAGAAGTATGGGAAGAAGTGTGGTGTATCAAATGTAAGGGCCAAGGCCACGATAAGGACCGTTGTTCGATCTTCGCAAACTATGTGGCAGGAGGGGGACCAATACCGTTGTGACCCGAGGTACAGGCTGGGCCAAGCACAGCGCCCGCACTCTGGTGCACAATCTGTCAAGTGGGAGGAAAGCATG
Source organism: Pinus tabuliformis (assembly GCA_031772625.1). Taxonomy (NCBI): domain Eukaryota; kingdom Viridiplantae; phylum Streptophyta; class Pinopsida; order Pinales; family Pinaceae; genus Pinus; species Pinus tabuliformis. Next base: position 834,740,550 of record CM062815.1, read on the forward strand.
CCACGGACAATTGTCATCTATTGTCGAACCTAAGACAACTCCCCCCTCAACAATTATTTTGTAACTTCTGTAGGACGGTGGGCCACGATGAAAGAAATTGTCACAGTTACAAGATGTTGATGGATCGAACACCTGCTTATAGGATGTAGATGGAGGCGCGCAGGCAAGATCCCATCGCACCACTCACGCGAGGAGGATACCAAGGACGCGGATGGGGCCGTGGGGGAATGGGACCTGGATGGGGACGAGGACAATTAATTTGCTATAATTGTGGAGGACCGGGGAATTATGCACACGATTGCACGAACCCAACCAAATCCTGTTGCCCTTACTGTTACCAATTTGATCACGAAGCAATCGATTGCCCCACACTGATTGCTCAGATGCGGGAAAAGGGGGTGCTTCCTGCTAACCCTACTCAGAATGTCCAAATGATGAAGGCTAAACCACACGCAGAAGATCCTAACGTAAATATGATGCTCAGAAATGGCGCCGCTATAGGGGAAGATAAGGGGAAGCAGCCAGAGGCGGATACATGGGTCTATAAGGCCCCCTTAAAACAACCAGAACTTGACTTGGAGCGTGCGAAGGAAAACTTTATGGAAGCCAAGAAGAACTTCACGAAAGCTTCTACTTCAGACAGTAAGGATCAATTCGGACCTGAGAAGGATACTTCTATTCTCACTGTTAGTGTCAGTCTTTCCAGCCTTCCTCCAGTGATCAAACGTGCTCTTACAAAGTGGTCTCAGAGTGTTCAGGTCAAATTTTGTCATTTCAAAGAGTTTTCAAGCAAAATTTGGTCACTAGGCATTAGATCTAGGGTTTGCTTTCACTCCTTCTAAAGTTGTCCAAATGTTGGTCCATGTCACCATTCAGCTGAGTTTATCATCATTCATAGGGTTGTCATTATCATGTCAGTGTCTAATGAGTCATTTTACACCTTGTTCATGCTTCAGTTGTGCCTAGGCAAGGTCATTTTCCTCTCCTAGGGTTTTGAAGCCAATTTCTCTTGGACGGTCAAATCATCGGCAAAACTTGTATCCTGATGTTCATACACCTTCCCCTATCCTTAAAGTACCTTACCAGATGCTTCCCATCACTGAGATTCCCCAAATTCCTCATTTTTGCACAAACCCTAGTTTCTAGCTACAACCTGGCAATTTTCTAGGTTGGGCCTGTGTTTTGCCCTTTTGGACCCCTTCCCCTCACTCAATCTCTGAGATTTCACTTTCCCCTGCTTCCTAACATCCCTCCCTACTCCCAAAAATTTCCTCAAGAATTTAGAAGCCCCTTATCCCCTTCATTTCGCTTCATTTCGACAAAATCCCTTGTTCCACACATCAGGATACGTTTCACTCGAATGATGTTTCAGAGCAATAGAAGATAAATTTTGGAAAACTGAGAGAGGTTTTTGTCCACAACATGCCAAAGAAGAAAAACATCTTTCACTTTTTGCACAGGTGTCATGGTTTTAGAGAAATCTCAAAAATACAATCGCCAGATCCAAGGAGGTTGGCCAAGGCACTAAAACGACGGAAAAGGCCCGATCCACTCCAAATTTTGGCCAAAGCCTCTTTGACTGAGCATGGTACTTGATTGGAGACTCCCAGCCCAAATTTCAAGAAATTTGGAGAAAATTTTGTCAATTGTGAATTTTTTGTGCCAAACACAGGTTTTTGCCCCCAACACGTCGCGCGCCACACGCGACCCTTTCGATGGGCAACTCCTTTTTAGGAAAACTCAGCATTTTTGGATTTGTCATGTAAAGATACACCTGCTCAGCAATTACCAAGAGATTTCATCAAATTTTGAGCCTCGAGAAGGTCAAAAAACAAGCAAAAAATGACTTTCTGCCACCTTTTTGACACACAGGAAGCAGTCTTGGGAGATTGCAATTTTGGAGGGGCCAATGGACACCAAATTCCGAAATTCCACTTGGGTTGGAAAGTAGACATCTAGACCTTTCCAACAAGCCCACTTTTGCCTCATTTGGACACCTGTAAGTGCCTCAAAAGCAGCTCCAAAGGCGCGCGACGTGTTGGGCAGTTTTCACAGAAATTCACCTACAGCTCAGCAAAACGCAGTTTTGACTGGATTTGACTTTTTAGAGTAGATTTTGATCCTCCTTGTTGTAAATGATGTAATTTTATGATATTTTGACACTCATTTATCTCTTCTAGAAGATTCATTCATGAGATAGGCAAAAATTTAATGAATGAATTGGTTTCCTAGCTTATAGAGGCAAGTTGTTTTGGCTGCCTAGTTTTCAGTGCTCAGTTTAGAATTGGTTGAAACAGCTCCTAGGATAGTGAGCTCGACCCCTAGAGGCAAGGAAAGATGTTAGATTGCCTATATTATGTATTTTCTTGGTCATTTTCATGGTTGGACTCTTGAGGGAGAGAGCTCTATTGTATTACTCATTGTATCTTTGCAATTTTGGCAAAGGAAGAAAGACCAGGATTTTGCAGTCCTTTTTGGGATTCTTGTGGTTACATGTAATGATGGTGTGTTTCTCTTTGTACTTGTAAGTTTGTTATGTGAATCATCTTCTTACTTTTCCTTCTGCAAATTAGGCAAATGAAGTGTTAAAGTAGAATTCATGATTGCCATGCTCTGCTTTTAAGTTTGCTTAATATTTATGTTTTCATCTGTCTAAAGAGAAATCTTGAAGGTTTCTTGCTATCTTTAACTCCTCACCGGTCATTCCCATCCATTCACTTAATTCAAAGGCATCAATACAGTCTCCTACCTTGCCCCAAAAAACCCCTGCAAAAACTGTGTCCAATCCCCGCACCCAAAATTGCCTTTTCCCGATTTTCCACCAAAATCCTAAAAAAATCTCAAATCAAACCTTTTATCAGTTTACTAGCCTAAAATCAGTGTTACTTTATTGGTTATCTCGCCCGTTGAAGATCTTTACCGAGATAGACCGGAGAGAGCCCTCTCCTGCCCCATAGGGCTAGCTACGAGGCTAAGTGGTTTGATGTTGCCTTGAAGTTTACCTTTCTCAGCCTGAGGTGAAATTTCGAGCGCTAACACTCACCACCTTCTTGGAAACATGCATGAAGTTACTCAGGGATGCTAAAGCAGTGAAGGGACTGAAAGAATTGATAACTCACTGCGCGGGAGCAGACGAACCGCGAATGGTCCAGAAGTTAGGCAAACATGCTTTGCGCACTGGGCGGGAAATGCGATTGACTGTCCAGATTGGAGACTATGAGATGGACTAGGTCGTTTTGGATTTGGGGTTCGATGTGAATGTCCTACCAAAACAAACTTGGGAGCCAATGGGTAGGCCCACACTAAAATGGTTCCCGATCCAGTTACGGATGGCTAACCAACAAAAAATCCTGCCCATGGGAAGACTGCACGGGGTTACAGTAGACATCAATGGCGCTAGCACACAAATCGATTTTGAGGTCATAGAAATTTTGGATGATAGTAACCCATATCCTGCATTGTTACGAATAGATTGGGCAATGGATATGAATGGAGTCATCAACCTCAAGAAACGAAAAATGATATTCGAAAAGAAATCTCTCCGCATAGTGGTTCCGTTGGATCCAGCTGAAGGGGCGCGCTATACTGAGCCAGTGCGCGATGAAGACAGTGATGGTGAATTGGATTGTATCTACTAGATTATAGCACAAGATCAGGACATCGTAAACCCAACAGTAGACGATAGACTCTCATGGGACTGTGATAGTTCTTGCATGTCGGACTCAGATGAAGAGATTGAACGATGGCAGAACCAACTACATGAAGTAACCACACTAAATTGTAACAGGATGGTGACAATAGGGGCAAAGGAGCAGCCAGTTGATCAGTATGAATTGACGAAGGGGAGAACAAACCTGCTGGAAGTATCTGCGGATTGCTTCAGGAAAGGGTGCAGTTCCGAAGATACGAAGGAAATGAAGCGGATGTCAGAGGCAGGCGCACGCACGGATGGGAGAGAGAAACGAGGTAAGCATCCCTCGCCAGCATAGGCTGCAGGTGTATGATGTGTAAACACCCAACCAGCTTAGAATTAGTAGCCCAAAGCCACCACAGCAAATTGGTTCGCCAATAGTCGGCACCAAGGTCAGCAGGGAATTAGGGGGAAGAACTCACAGCGGCCGCCCGATAAAACAACCCAATGGGAAGTTGCGGATATCGTGTGTTCAATGGGCCTGTAATAGACAACAAAATGGATCCCAGAAAAGACAGGGTAGTTGTAGGCTCTGCAACATCAATAAACTATGGGTACGACCAAGGAAGCAAAGTGCACTAAGAAGGGACGAATTCAGCAGAGTAGCATGTTGCGGCGCCCATGAAAGCCGCGCCAGTCTGCACATAAAGAGATTAGGCTAGGTCGGGTATCCCGCAGCACAGGAACGAGCTGTGACCCTGCTATCATGGCTGCGCCCGCACTTACGGAAGAACACACCCCCCATAACGGTGCCTACCGATAGAACGACTACCTAGATGCTCGAGAGGTGCTCGCAGCCCGGGCTAGCAGGGAAGTTGAGAAATCGCACCAAAGGTGCGAACACCTGACTAGCAGTAGAAACTATAGTCTCAATGCCCCAAGCAATTGAAAGAAGGCTATGACTATAAAAAAGTCTGCGGGAGGCCGGCGTGGAAAAAATATTCTCTACCAAGTCATTCATTCCAAAAGATCACATGTGTGCCTGAAGGATTACGCTACCGCGGGGAGAAGTCGAAAGATGACTGTTAGCAACATTATTCATGACAAGAAAGTCAGGTTACGTTAGAGAGGAGCAGGCGACGGGCAATTAAGACGAGAGTTCCGGACTAGATACACAAAGATTTGTTGTCTAGACGCCATTAATAAACTGGAAAAGGAGGGAAGGGATTTTTTCAAATATCATAAGCTGTGGACGGCACTGGAATATTGGCGCTTTGAACTAGCGAAGAGCAGCGAGTAATTGGCTACTAGGCACCCCATGAGTACCATGGCCAAAACCCGAGCACGGTTCGCGGAGGAACTACAACTAAATCAGGAAGAGCCTGAGGACATGACTCAGGTTCTCAAAGTTCCAAAGTCTCCATGCACACCGCGACCCAGGAAGAACAAGCAGATAGTAGGAACAGTCTGAGCCTCACCAAGATTCAACAAACAGTCGGCAGTTGACAAAGGCAAAGCAGTCACCACCGAACCCGTTGAGGATGATGACGATCTGCAAGCCTTGATTGATCAGATCGATGCACAAGCTAAGGAAGAAGACGCTGCATTCCAGCTTTCGTCACTACCTTCATATATTTCTCCGTGGACTAGGATGACCAAGATACCAAAGGACTTGGATGCTGCAAAGTCTATGCTCTAGATCCCGCTTCTTCTGGATGAAATAAGGTTTGAAGGGTTGCCGATGGGGTGCATTCCAAGCATCAAGTTCGAAGATTGGGACCTTGCAGACAGCGACAAGTTCCCCGAATTGGCCGAAGACAAGTTATCACTGCAGAAGTGGTTACTAGGTGTGGAGAAAGCGGGATTACTGAATCTCAGGTGGATACCTCACTATCACTGCACAACCATCACCATATTTGTGATCTGACAACTGCTCTGTCTCATACATGATGGGTATCTCTGGTTGGAAGAGCCAATTCCAATCACAGCCAACTTAATCCACCGAATTACGCACCTGCCACTTAAAGGGAATGACCCCACAGACATAGTAGGAACAAGTAGTGAGGTAGGCCTCGCTGAAACAATGAAGGCCAAATACCAGTTGGAAAAAGGAAAGCGTGGGTATGTCATAGCAAGCATCAATGACCACGCAGTACAAGTCGCCACTCAGCTACTAGCTAGTAAACTCATGAGGAAGTGTCACGCAGATGAGGTGCCAACTCCTGTCATTGCGCTGGCGGGGCAGTGCGCCGAAGGGGTTCAGTTCAATTGGGCACAGTTTTTATGTGACGAATTTTTGACCAATTGTCAAGAAGCACAAGACAAAGGTAAGACATTTCATTATGCATGGTTGCTCTTATCAATCCTTTTGGTTATAGGCGAACTACCGCAGGAGAGCTAGTTTCCCAGCATTGAAGATAGCCTACCCGAAGCAATGTGGTATATTTTGCTATGGGCTACAAAGGACGCAGCAAGGGTTTCTGAAATCCAGGCTTTTTGGACCTCCATGGAAGGGAATATACAGACACGGATTGCTCGAAGATTGCGGATGTCCCCCACGATCTACAATAATTTCCAAAGCACGGCCAAGTTCAAAGCAGACATGCATCACTTGTATATTCGAGCACGAAAGGATCCAAAGCGATCATGGGTCACACTTCCGTTCATTGCAACAGATGATGCCATTTACGCGGTATTAGCAGCATGGCCTCTAGAATGGCGTGCCCTCGACCAGGTCGTTCTCAACAGGATGGAAACACAACAGAAGAAGAAGGAATGCCAGCAGCGACTCACTCAACTGGCAGAAAAAACACGTTATGAACAACAGACTGCTTGGCAACAGGAGGCTACCAAGAGCCCAAAAACATAAGAGAACCAGACAGATCAGGAAATGGACTTGGAACAGGACCCACAGTAGGAAACATAGACGCAGGACCACCTCAAGCGGTCGTGCGGTAAGGAAACAGCCGCACAAAAAAATTCCAAAACAGTGAAGGCTTTGGAAAAAGAATTCATTGACAACAGCTAGCCAGCAAGCAATGTTCCCACCAGTGCATTGACTGAGCTAATCACTGAGCAGACAACTGTGTTGGGGGAGATCCGAGCACAGTTGCAGTCATTACAGGTGTGACCCCTGGGCAAGGTCACCCTACAGCCAGTAGAAGATACAGATGCCGTCGAGCAGATGGTATGCACGCACACACTGAACACCCTACTATTGCCAGCAGGTGCTGTCCTAGCTAAAGCCGCAGGCGAAGAACATAGTTGGGGATTAAATCTGGCCGCCCTGTCCAAGGAAATACTATACCAACTACAAGAGGGGGTGACTAATGCGTTTCGTGCCAGGGAAGGTCGAGCCTTCCACACCTTGATAAAGCAAAAGGAAAAGTTAGAAAAGGTCACTCTCCAGCATGATGACTTGGCCACATGCTACCAGGAAGTAGAACAAGCTGTGACGGAGGTGTGTAGCATGGTACTGGAGCTAGCCATCCTCAGAGACCTCCCAACAGCTACCAAGATCCAGCACATGGCAGCCAGATTTCGTACGACCCAAGAGGAGGCCGCAAGAGCCCAGGGGGAACTAACGTTACAAATTACAGAGCTCCGCCTCAAGGCACAGCCACCCACACCTCCGGCAGAACGAGAACGGCGCCACAGCGAAATTCAAGCCGGATTGGAAACAATGAGGAGCGCTGTCCACGAATGCTCGGGACTACTAGATCAGTCTCTCGTTATGCTCACATCCCTCCAGGAGGACCCAACCATACAGCAAGTGGAAACCAAGGCATGTGAGTTACAGCAGGCCTATGACACCGCTCGAGGGGCTGCACAGACAGTCGCTATCACACAGTGGTTGGCCAAAATGAAGGAGGCCCAGGCTCTCAAGGCCCAAGTTGACGCGGTGCGGCAACAGGAGGCAGTACTTAAAGAACGCATCCAGCCCTGGCTCGATGAAGTGTTTAGCGTCTCTACAACTATTGAAGGCAAGTTAGCACATATGCAAGTAGTATGTGATACCGAGCAAGCAACTGCAAGTGATAGGGATGCATCAGCGGCTCACTTGGAACAGGTACAGAGGCTCGCAGCAGAATTTGTTGAAGGGACACGCGACATGCAGAAGTTGCTGACCGACCTCTGCACGAAGATTCCCGCACCAGCTGAGTGACTCGGGACGAGTCACGATGATTGTGTTGGGGGACTGTTGGGTAGCAGAAGCCCCGCATAATGGTCATGGGGCACAAAGCCCAAAATTTTGGGTAGAGATAGGGTAAAGACTCCACGGAATGCACAGAGCGCGAATTATAATAAGTCAAGTCAAAGGGTTGTCTGCCCAAAGATGATGTAAAGGAATGTAAGTTGAGTTGGCCCGCCCATGGTCCGCAAACCATGGAAATGTATAAATAGAGTGAGGCTCTATGGTTAGGGGTAGCTAGATTGTTGGTATGTAATCTTGGATCTGATATGTAATGGGTTTTTGAGAAGAAAAGTCTTGAAGCATCTGTAAGTCTGAGTCGAGGGTATTGGGTAGTAGATAGAGGCTCTGCAGCTATGTGCGCAGAGGCCTGGAAGAGTCCGCAGCTGTGTGCGCGGACCCCTGCAACTGAGTGCACAGGACGGATCTGGTTGTATTGGTGAAGAAATTGGATAAAGATAAGTTGATTCTGAAATTCTGTGTTAAATATGAATTATTGCGGATCTGGTTAATATATGGTTAATATAACTGTTTAATCTATGCGTGAATGCTTAGATATGAATATATGTGAATCTGTATCTATTCTAAGTGTGTGAACTGGTTAATTCTGATAAATATTTGCTTAAAGACCATAAAATGTAGATTGAATCTATAAACAATGCACTATTAAAGAGTATTTTGGGTCTGGATCTGCGCGAAGCAAAGTTGCTCAAAGCCACGGAATGGTGCGCGAAACCTCCAGACCACATCAAGACATCCCAAGGGTGCGGAAACCTGGTTCCAGCACCCTCCCCTGCTACCTCGGGTGAGACCTCGGTCCGTGCTCCGTGGGCTATTGCCGAAAGGGCCGGTAGCTGCGGGATTTGTTCAGCTAAATATCTCTTTCGAACCTGAGTCAAGCCCCTATAAGCCAACAAGCATTTACCCCAATTTAACATAACAGGAAATGTTGTGTTGAGATAAAAAGATGTGAACATTCCCATAAGGAAATTTTTATATTGTATATCTTATTTCCCTACAGGCCAGTACGGGGTACATATTATAGTGAAACTTTATATGAGATGTTGTAGTGAAATATTAAATAAAATAATAATAAAACATAATTTTGACTTAGATAAAATATAAGAAAAAGGTAAAATATAGTAAAAATAATAAGTCAAGTCAATTCAATTTATATTGTAATTTTGTTTTTATTAATATAATTATGACAATTTTTGGGAGAAAAAGTATTATATAGGTATCACATTAAACAAAATTTAAATAATTATTATTCAATTTGTAATCATGATATTTCAACTTCAAGTTTAAACTTAATTAATAAATATATAAATGAAAATGAGAATATTTATATATAGATATGTGAAATATATTTAAAATATAAATAATAGGTATAAATTAAGGTCCATTTTATCATGTAAATTAAAATAATAATTATTCATATTTGCAATAATGATATTTCACAATTCCACATTTAAATTTAACTAATAAACATATAAAAAGTTAATAAGTACAATAAGTTTTTCCTCTAAATTATATAAAATTAATATTATGCATATCACATTAAAAAATAAATCATAAAATCATAAAACATGCCAAAGAAAATTGTCAAACACGTGTATAACTATATGTATTATCAAGGTCTTAATAAATAAAATAAAATAAAATTGTTTTTAAACAAAATGGGTAAGGATTTGTATTTTAAAAAAAATTCGATTATAAGGCCAGAAACTTTACATATCCCAATCTTCCTTGTAGGTTTGAAATTGAGTGTGAAGGCCCAATCCAAACCCTCAAGCGAGTTACCATAACACAAAAAATTCAGTGTCTTTCCAACTAAAAAATTTCCAAAAAAACCCCAATATCCAAACACATTTACACTCCATTATTCACTATTTTTGTTTCGATTTAGTTCAACTTCTTGTTTTTCTTTGAGAAATGTGTTTTCATTTCTTCCCAACTTGAGTCCAACCATGTTTTTCACGGATTTTATAATGGGTCTTTGGCAAGTACACTTTGTTGTTCTTGAAGTCTTCCTCATCCATCTAATTTTCCCAAGAAATTTCCTTTCCAACATTATTCCTTGTGGTTTCCAGAGGGGATCTATTTTCTACGAGGGTTTGTTGCTTTTCCACTTTTGCTGAGTTCAGAGAATCTTCACATGAATGTGATTTTTCCTGCTTAACTTTTGTTGCCTCCAATGCATTTTCTTTAACAGTATCAGTTTTTGGTATATCTTTTGGTTCTTTCTTATCCTAAGATTCTTCCTATTTGTATATTGTATAGTGATCACTTTGAGCTCCTTCCCACCATTTAGACCTTCGGTATTTTTCTGATATTTGTTGTTATAACATCCCCCATGGATAAAGTCCCCTTGTAAACATTGAAAATAATTTCTTTTAATTATATAACCATAAATTAAAATGGTTAAGAGAAAGGGACACATATTCCATTGCTTAAGGAGGGAGATTTCTTGAGGAATTTGGTTGTTTTAAATATTAGTCATGGGTTGACTGAGTGGTTTTAATAGACTAGATTATGCCATTAATAGGGAGTTGGACAAGAGGACAAGGACCATGCTTCCTTGGAGAAAAAGGAAAGCCAAGAAAAAGACAAAATTAAATGGGCAGAATAGGCTACCTTGCCAAAGTAATCATACTGTGTAGACCACGAAAAGGGGGTATGTGTAGACTAGGAGGAAATGATTTTCATCTTTGGAAAACGACGAGGGGGGGATCCTAAATCAATGACAACCATGACAAGAAAGTGGAGGCCGAGAGGCTCCTGTGGTAAGAGAGAAAAGAGGAGGCTGAGAGGATCTTATGGAAAGAGGGAAGGTGGAGGACGAGAAGCTCCTATGGAGAGAGAGAAAGTGGAGGCCAAGAGGCTCTTGTGGAAAGAGAGAAAGTGGAAGTTGAGAGCCTCATGTGGAATGACAGAAAGTGGAGGTTGAGAGGATCCTGTGAAAAATACAAGCATTCATTATTCATACACACAGGCAGAGAGGAGAGAATAGGAAAGGAGGGAGGTTGAGAGGCTACTTGTGATTAACCTCATTGTTGAGAGGGAAAAGAAGAATAGGAGGATTGAGATAATTCAAGGAGAGAGAAACTCATATGGTAGTCTAGCTGAAAAACCTGAAAGGTTTGTTGGATAATAATCACTAAGCAGTGGTTGTGCCTTATAGGTATGATAAATCCATTAGAGGCTATGTTGGTTGACAAATTCTGAGAGATAGAGGCACCCAGGGCTATTGGTTGATAAAACATAATGGTAGTTCCACGAGGTTGGGTGAGAACACAGATGGAAGTTCCACTAAGAAGCTACTAGATAATGCACTCTTATTCCTTCAGAGGTAATACAGCTGATAAACCTCCGTATCTTTAAATTTATCTCTCTATCCATGTCTAAATTGATACTCTCTATGTCTAAATTCCTAGAGATGTTGGGATATTATATTATAAGTCCCTCTATATAAAAAGAAGTGATCCCTACCTTGTTTGAAGATTGTTGAATAGTTGGTGGGTGAAGGAAGTGTAGCCTTGAGACACCCCGGTTTATATATTAATTTGAGGGTGGCCTCTAGAATCTTTTTTTTATTAAAGGTGGAGGTGAGCCTTTGGACTCCCTGTTTAGCCTATAATGGTAGAGTTTCAATTCTTATTGAAGTAGTGGAAGGGTGGAGGTGGTGGCACTCTAGATTCCCTATGAGAAATTGATTGTATGAAGTAACTGGTGGGTGGAAGTGTATATTCTTCTAAAGTCCTTGTCTCAACTAGCAGCATTGGTTTATTACCTCAAGGACTCATCCTCAAGCTCTGGAATCTGTCTTGGGGGTGACAACTACAAGTAAATGTGGCTTTAGCTTGTCTAAGGCTAGGTGGAGATTTGGAGTCCTAATCTCAATTTCCAAGAATCTTTTACCAAATAAGTACTCAAGTAAGTTCTTGCACTTGTGAATATTATTATGTGCATGTTTGATGTAATGTTAAAAATGTTGTCGTTAATGTTAAGTAATGTTAATCTCTTGTATGCATGCGGAATGTTAGCTCTTGGGAAATTTTTTGAGGAATGGTTTAATTGCTATGTTTAACTCCTAAGCTTGAATTTAGCTTAATTTCTTGGATATAGAAAACATGTGAATACTCGTGATAATATAACCTTTAAATCAGTCCAAATTTCCTAAGTGTAAAAGCGATGGGTGAATCTATGTTATTAACTAAATTCAACTATTATGCTAAAGAGAAATGGTTGCTTACATATATGTATAAATGACTGCATAGTTATGGACACACATGGTTGAGACGTTACTAAACTTAGGAAGGATAGCATTCGAATACACACACACACATATATAGTTGCAAAAGGGAGTATTCCAAGCAACTAAGTGTCGTGGCTTCCTTGTTTGCATATCTACATTATAAGAGTTTAAATATATATATTATAAGCTCAAGAGGGATTGATGTCATGGTTGTGAGCCAGGAGCTATCGTGGAGGCCATAAATAAATATATATATATATATATATATATATAGCGTAGGAGAGATAGTCGAATGTATTTATATACGTTATACTAATAGATGCATATGTATGTAATGAACAGATTGGGTCAAGCCCTGTCAAATCTAAGGAAGGATAGCAGGATGATATATATATATATATATATATATATATATATATATATATATATATATATATATATAGAGAGAGAGAGAGAGAGAGAGAGAGAGAGAGACATATATATATATATATATATATACTAGGCCAAAGCTGAAATAATCCCAGTGGAAGCAGTGTATCATGCATAAGAATGGTGTCGTAACTAAGCACTGAGGGAGAAAAATCCCAAACCATATACCCAAATACATGTACCATGGGGGCTGGAAATTTAGGGCAGAGAGGAGCGAGGAGGCATAAGCATTATAAGCCATATGGACATGAGCCATGTCTAAGGACACAATGGTTGGAGAAATCTAAGTTATTGAATATTGTGGGAGTCTTAGCACCTTCCATGTGCCACAGAGAATTACCCCAATGATTTCGAAGTGAAACTAAGACGATCTCACTAGGATCAGTTTCCAGGATTTCGGCATATCAATATGGAGAACCTGGAAATCCCTTTATAATGTGAAAATTAATTGTACCACGTCGCAGAGGATCTGGTGGGACCACGACCAACATGGTAGGTGATGTGGCATCAGGGTGTTGTGGCGACCTAGAAGGAGGACACATGTCAGTTAGATGTGAGAGTTTTATGGAGCCAAGTGGCTGGCACTCATAGAGTGGAGCCATGTGGAGGGTGTGACGTCATCCCAGAAATAAGAGTCAATGAAGTCACCCTAACACCTTGGCCCCGGTGATTTTCCATGGTACTTGGTATAATCACATCAGGATTTTGTTACCGAGGTGAGGTGGTAATGGTGGAGCCAACATGTATAGGTCTAAGGGAGCATGACCCCATGTGATTGGTTGACGGAACTTCCCAACAAAGTTGATGTGGTGATATGACCTGGATACTCCACGTAACCCCGACAGTTTTGAGTTCATTGTAAGGGAGAAAATGGTTGGGACAATGTGGCAGTGGTGGAGCCCCGAAGCATATGGCCATAGAAAAGGGAATTAGGACACATTGAAGGAGAGGTTCACATGGGATCCACATAACCCTAAAAGTCTCACCCTAACAGATTCAACAAGGGACTGCAAAGGAACCCGTTGGGATTTTATTCTTAGGGTGATGTGGCCATAGAGGGTCCTGCGTCCATTTACTTATTATATATTATATATATGTTACATAATGGGTCTTGTGAATCATGGTGATATGTAACATGTGTCACAGTCATGAACGGGTCAACAGCTAGGGTATTGCTTCCATGTGGTAGTGAGGTGGATGACTTGGCTAGACACGTGGGGACCATGTGGGCACCAGGTGGTAGGCTAGATGACAGGGTGAGACCCAATAGGAAAATATTTGAAATGTCATATCTTTTGATCTTGGTTTCATATTGAAGCAAATTTTATATTGTTGGAGAGGTCTTAATGAGACAAATGCAATGATATTATCAGTTTTAAGTTTTGAGGAAGTTGAAAAAGATCGAAAAATTTAGACCTCATTTCCATAACTAGACTTTGGAGGTCGGGTCTTCAAAGTAATTGCCTCCTTCTTCCCTTAGTGGTGGCTAGGGATGGTTAGGAGTATGTTACATTTTCTCTAACACTTGGGGTAGTGTTTTATTACATGTCATGTTTCATAGCACGCTTTACACCTAAATGAAACATTTTCAAAGTCGAGATTTTGGACCCAGATATAATTTTGGGTTGTCAAATTGATCTCAACGGGAAAGCCCTTATTAAATTCCATATCCACACAAATTTGAGCAAAAGTATTTTTATAATAATTTCACGTATTTGGGCTGCGGTAACAAAACTTCTAAGAGTATTCCCAATAGAGGATAATGGTGGATATTCCAAAGATGCAAGGGTAGGTTCGAAATCCTTCCACAAATTGGAGTTGTGGAGATCAATGTCATCACTAGATCAAGGTGGGACACCAGGGGTACATGAAAAGAACGAAACTACTCCATACCCACAACCTGAATTCACAAATGGCCTTCTTGTCCTTAATATTGTTGAAAACAACAACAGCAAAAACCCCTAGCCATGGGATAAATATTCATAGCATCCGTTAAACGAGGTTTCCATGTCTCAGAGATCCATTTATGCAGATTTGTCAGTCGTCGCCAAAATCCATTAAACATGCAAACAAAACCTTGCTTCAAAAAAAAATTCTCATGGCTAATTCTTCCTCATCCACAAGAATGTTGAGGGGAGCTACTTCTTGAACTGCCGAGAGGCCAGATCTAGATTTTAGAATGGAACTATATGCAACCGAAGAAGAGCTTGCTTGTCCAATAACCATTCCTAAAAAAGAAGTTATCTTCATCGTTGAATCACTAAGATTCACCATTGATCAGATTTCCATAGAGATCTGCAAGAAATCCATGTGATCTAAGCATAGATCGGTCTGCTAGGGAAAAACCCTAGTAGCTGCAAGGGTTTTCAAAGCTCCACCCATCTCTTATGATTTAGCTTTAATTAAATATATATATATATATATATATAGAGAGAGAGAGAGAGAGAGAGAGAGAGAGAGAGAGAGAGAGAGAGAGAGAGAGAGAGAGAGAGAGAAAGAGAGAGAGAGAGAGAGAGAGAGAGAGAGATGTAATATATATATGTATATGTATATATCTATCTATCTATCTATCTATATAGATATATATATATATATATATATATATATATATATATATATATATATATATATATATATATATATATATATATATATATATAGTATTATTAAGAACTAGCATGTCAATTAGGTTTATCTCAGGTGGTTGGGTGGAATGGTTGTTATCTCCCCCACCTAGATTCAATTCCTTATGAGTGACATGGTGATGAGAAATATTACTCCACAAGGGTATGGAAAACTCCACAAATATTAGATATTGAAAATAAGTCATTTATAAAGTAAATCAAGGTTTTGGTGTTAGAGATATAAGGTGACCTATCTTTTTATATTTAATAATAGCTTTAAGTTTAGGAATTTTTAACAATTTAGGGATGCATATTTATTTCATGAAGGAAATGGTAAGAACCAATCTAAAGAAAAAGAAGAATCTTGTAGTCATAAGGTAAAGCATCATGGATAATATTGACTTTGAAAATAAGTATGCACAACTTATATGTTTTTGAAACTGCATAGTATATTTTCTAAATATAACTTAATTTAAGATGATTAAACACATAAAACCTTCAATATGACCTCTCTTTAATTTGAAGATTAAACCATAAGACAAAATAAAGGCCAAAATTATCAAATTTGTGATATTTTGTTAAGCACCCCTATGAAAATGATATCAAACTAAATTTTCTTAAAATCTACTTATATGGATTCAATGAATAGAGCTCATCTACTCCATATAAATAACATATTGTATCTCATTTAAATGTAAATAAGAGATGGTAAAAAGAAGCTCTAAAACACCAAATAGATGAAATAATAAATAATGGAAAGTAAAATCAAAGTGGAAAAAAACAAAAATTCAGAGAAATATCATCGAACAACCATAATGTCACTCAACACAACTCATCTACACCATTTAAAGACATATCATCTAAATGTAAATAAGAGATTGTAAAAAGAAGCTCTGAAACACCAAACAAATGAAATAATATATAATTAAAAGTAACATCAAAGTGTAAAAACCAAAAAATCAGGGAAATATCATTAACAATCACAATGTCACACAACAGGTCTGACACATATCCCTTATGTATAAATAATCATTATGAATATAGAATACACACCTTAGTGGAAATAGTTGTGGGGGTAAGAGAAGAAACATCCTCAATGCTAAGTTGTGCTACAATCTCTGCATTTGTAATAGAATAACAAACTTGCTTGTCATATTCTTTGAAAATGACTATTGGTAAAAATGTGAATTGTATAAAATGCCCCCTAATGCAATTTATGTTGAATGCTCTCAACAAGTCCTCTATGACCATTAATGCAAAAACGAGTTTGATGTTTTTTTATTAAATATTATAACTTCAACACTATTTTTATTATTTTGTTCTTTATTAATTTCTCCATGTTCGATATATTTGATATATTTGACAGAAGGTTACTATAATAGAATTTCAATACAAAATGCAGTTTCTTACATAATTCATCATCATGAAGTGAGAACAACAAAAAGTATAAAAGTTGACTGCTCACTGTGCAAAGGTTGTGCAGCAACCAGGATGCCACTTTTTGCTTCCATTGCTGGCACATAGCTAACAACTGAAGGTTTTATCTGGCTACCACATCTTCTCCATGTCGACCCTTTTAAACCCTAACAAGTGGCTTCCTCCCAATACGCGTGCAAATGTGTAGGCAGGGTATGCGCAGCAACTGTGTGGCACCTGTATAGCAGATGATATCTACCAAACCCTAATTATTGTGTAAAAAATGAAGGAGGTTATTGTATATGATAGTTTTTTTAGGATAAACCTCTCTCAATTTCTCTAAATTCTTCTCCATATTCCTATAAAATGCTCTGCAAAACAATGACTTAAAACAGGAAATTTACGAATTGTGAAAAATGAGCTTTAAAGATGCATTCAAAAATCTCGATTTGTTACACCTATGAAGAATCAGTAAGAGGTTATTGTGTCTTGGTCTATGTTGGATAAAACTGTCTTTCAGTTTCCGAAAATTCTCCTTCGTACGATCGAAAATCGTTCTGCAAAATGGTGACTAAAATAGAGCTTCTGCAATAGATTCCCACAGTGAGTGTGACCTCAATTTCTCATCATCTGCCAACTGGGAATCGATCTATGGTATCCTGTAGGGATGTTATTTGCTTGGATTAGGCATATTTTGCATGAATGTACAGTGGCATGAGAATAAGGCGGCATAAACAATTGAATCACCCCTTGTCTTTTGTCTTGTAGTGCAATGATGATTTGAACTAATGAGTTAGAGCGCTCCACTTGATTTGGCATGAGCATAAGGCATGCAAATAATTAAAATGTTAGGAGTATAATGTATCTTAGGTAATGGAGGGGGGGGGTGTCACACGGAATCAGTCAAAAGTGCGGACACAACCGACCTTCCTAGAATTCTAAGACATTCTAATGACAAACAAAACAAACTAGAGCTATCCTTCTCTAAACATGCATTATGATATGAGAAATCAAGTGTTTCGTTCTTACCTTTGTCCAAACGCTGTTGTAGAAGTCCAAGCTTTGTTGATCTGGATGCGCTCCTCCTTTTCTCCAAAACCTGCAATCACCAACAGTCAAACAATTAAATAGCACCTGATTATAACATAAAACAAAGCATATTCAACATATAGACCAAGGAGTACATGAAATAACCCATAAACAACAAGTTATTGAGAAGAATGGACCAATTTGCATTAAAGGTAATCAAAAGGAACCATTACAACCTGAGCCTTGGTGTTGTGCAAGCTCCTTCCAGGGTCCACAAGAGTCTTCCTCTACTTTGACAAAGCTCACCCACTTCCAAATAGAACAAGCAAAGATGGCAATCTCTCCTCACAAGCTTCTAAATGGGAGTCCTAATTCCTGCAGCATTTACCCTTAGAAATGTATAGCTTTCAACCTCCCTCCTTCTGGCCCAATGCCTGTATTTATAGTGCTCAAGAGGAAGTTAATCAGGTCCACCATCAATGGGATAGTCCCCTCTTTGGATGGGATCACTCCCTTATTGATGGGATAAGTTCCTCTTTGGTAGGGGTGCATGAACCATCTGGAGGCGCTCAATACACGTCGAAAAACCTTCTAGAATGCTCTAGAAATGACCACAAGTAAGTTTTTGAAGATAAAACTTGCGCATTTTAACCTTTTCAGAGGGACGCACCTGCCCCTTTAGATACAGAGCGTCCTTGGACGCAGATCTCATGAACAATAGGTGCGTACCCGCAGGCAAGGTTTGAGAGAACCTGCGTACCCAGAGATAAACACATTTATAAAGACTTTCTCTCTTTCTTGGAGTTTGACATGGATAACAGAGGCATAAGACTTGCTTAAGAGGGTAGTATGACTGTTGATAGAGCCATACCAACTGTAAATAGCCATGGTGACATTTTTTAGTGTAACAGATTGCCCCCTAAAGTGCGAAGCCTGGAATAGATTAGGGTTTTGTATTATCTAGGAAGGGTGAAGCGCTTTATCATTTCAAGGATTATCTCGTGGAGAGCCTGGTCAGAACCTGCAATTTTCAACACAAAATACATGGATAAGATTATATCATCACTGAGGTAGGCATTCCCATACTCAGATTAAAACTTTAACTAACAGACTAACTACTCTGATACAGGAATGATTTTGCAGTACATCATAATCATAGACTTTTGTAGACACAGTATGGGCGCAGCCATCTGTTTATGGTTAGTCTACTTAGATAATGAATACAAAACTCCTCGCAGCCTGGATGGTAAAGATTCGATCCAGGGTCTTCATTCCTACTTCTCGAATTGGTACGATTCTAGCCATGCGAATAAATGAGTCGATGTCGAACATGGTAGAAACCACTTGATTACCAGTCGATGATGTAAACTGTTAACAAGCGTGAGAGAGACCACCAGTAATGTCAATGGTTCTCAAAGTACCCAGTACAATCCATGAGATGTGAATGAATGAGTTGATGTCGAACATTTCACGGAATCCTTCGATCGAAAGTCAATGATGTAAACTGACGTCAAAGGCGAGAAACCTGCCATTGATGCATGCAGACTTCAAGGCACTGACGATTTCTAAGTCATCTCTCTAGATAATGTGCTGATGTCGATAGAAAGTGACCCGTTGCAGGCAAGCCCACAACACGAAATCATTGTTCAAGTTGAAGAAATGTTGCTGTAAGGACTGACTCAGGGATGGTCAAATGGATGACAAGTATTTTGCAGATGAAAGTTTTGTTTGCAGACCTCTTGAACACATAACGACACGACAGATGGTTTGGTGCTAAATAACTCAAAGTTAATCCCCGGAACCCGGTTGAAGACTTTCAAAAGTGGTTTGATCAACTGTGAGGTAAAGATTTCCCAACCCAGGTGAATGAAAAGTGTCGTGTCCAAGAGTGGTAATAAAGTTTCTTTTGAGACAAAAGGTAACAAATAGGCTCATTCTTCTCTCTTTTCCCCCACCATTTCTGGCAAGTACCTCTTTATTTTTAACAAGCTTGAGGAGGATAACATATGCTTGATTATAAGCTCATCCTTCGGATGAGTCCAACCCAGTTTTGATTCGAACCCTAGGAAGGAGTGGTTCGTTCCTGTTTGTAATTGAACAGGTCCTTTACTGTGAAATGTTTAACGAGCCCAGTATAGGAGAAACTCGGCGTTTTTCAATTTTAGAGAGTCTGAAAAACTTAAGAAGACTCCAAGTTGAACTTTTTCGTAGATTTGTGTCCCTCAAGCCCGAAAAAGTATAAAATAATACCTGGGGGAACCGCTTGATCTTGCGACCAAGGAGTACTTTCATAATTAGTGCCACTGACCTGAAAAGTAAAAAGCGATCAAGGACACGTCGTTTTATTTCCGTATCGAGTTTGAAACGACAAAAACCCGGCAATCTTTTCCTGATTTTACGGTCAGAAAAGAGCTATAAGGGGACCGTCTTTTAATTCCGTTTTAACGAGTGTAAAAGAAACGCTCGGCAATCTTTTCATTTTTTAGGAGTCAGAAAAGGGCTTAAAAGATGACTCTGATATTTTGGTTCGTAAAAAATGACAATTTTCCCTCTAAGTCCCTTTGTCCTGCACAAAAGCGACACATTACTCATACCTGTTTAAGATAGGCAAAAATACATCGAAAAACATCTTTCCATGGTGAAAAATGAACAAATTCATCCAAAAAACCTATAAAAAGACTTTTTACCATGTCATTTTTACCGTTTGACTGTTGAGGTTGAAAAAGGAGCTTTTGACAAGAAACTTCCCGTGGTCGCTGCGGAAAATCCGACCGTTAGAATCGAACGCCGTCTCTTCCAGGTATTTCACAACATCCTCCTTGTCAATTTCATCCGTTTAGAAATTTATTTTAGGTTTCATTTTTTATTTTTGGGGGGTTTTGGGTTTTGAAAACCGCTCTGCGGGGGACGCAGGTTCCCTAAAGGTTGACCTGCGTCCCCCGACTTTTTCCTACACAGGGAAAAGGTCGGGGGACGCAGGCTACCTTCAGGCCACCTGCGTCCCGGCGCACTGTGCGCCAAACGCGGGGTGCGTCCTCCGCAAAACGCGGATTTTGAAACCCCAAGCTCCCAAATTAACCATTGAATTTACCCAAAATTTGTTCTAATGCCTGTTTGTTCATGTGTAGGGCACTTATCATGCTGGATTGGAGAGAAAGAGAGCATGAGGAGGTTGATGAAGCTGCAATCAATCATCAACCTTCCCTCGATGCCCTAAGAGGATGTGGATTATACAAATACTGGGCCATACCTGGCATGAGGGCTCAGGTAAGATTCTTGGAGTGGCTGGTCGAGAGATGGAACGTTCAAGAGCAATGCTTTTATATCGGGGGGCAACAACTCGAGATAGAGCCCTCTGATATCTACTTTCTCACTGGCTTGCCGAATAGAGGCGAGCAACTCAATCTGGCTGGGACTAGGCCGGGTGGCCAATCCCTTGATAGTCTCCGAGCAGATTGGTGCCTACCTGATCGACACCATGCGAAAGGCATAGAGATCAAATACATCTCTCGGCGTGAACTCATGGTCTTAGCTTTCACTGTGACCAGGATTTGTGGCTCAGCCACTTTACATATTGCCACTGGGTCCCAAATGCGGATGGCAATTGACTGTCTCCAAGGCACCATTTTCAACTGGTGTGATGCTGTGTCGGCTAACTTGAAAGCCAACTGACCAGGGCAAAGACGGGAACTAAAGACCTTTGGATATGGGCCTATAGTCGTGAGCTTTGCCTTAGAGAGAATTCCGATGCTGATCCCTCAGCATCTCACTGTTGATATTTTGGGTCCTCAGGAGCCAAAGCTGGTACGATGGGTTGCGGTGATGGCCCGGCATCCTGACGAGGGTGCGGCAGTTGTTCGATTCACTGACAGTTATTTTCACTGGTTAGAGGACCAGGTGTTTGCGATTCAGGACTTTCCGTATGCCGGAGTAGATTTTCGAGGTGATCCGGACATGGTTCTTCCACAGGGAGAACAATGGGATGACAGAGGTACTTTATTTTTCACGAGTTTTCAAATTATGTATTTTTTTTTGTTTTTTATATATATCGTCTCAAAACTGACAGTAAAATTTTCAAAATGCAGATGTTGGTCCACAGCGTCCAGCCAACCTCCGGCCTTTTGAGAGGAGACATCCAGTTGCACCGGTACCGGCCCCACAGGACACGGCGGCTGCAGAGGTACTAGCTGAGTTGGAGCATGATCTACAGCGTCTGACGGCGGATATACCTGAGACTACTATGGATGATATTCCTATCAGACTTCAGCGCTATGTAGTCGCGGTCCCTGGACCGTTTAGGAGATTTTTGCGCAAGGTAGCCCGTGCAGTGGTGTCATACAGAGAGCACCACCAGTGATTGGCTAGTCACTTTGTAGACACATGTGACATTTTTGACTTTTTGTACCCTATCATTTTGCCGATCATAAGGTGTTTTTCAACCTATGATCGAAGACGATGTATATTTTTTGACACACTCCTATATATATATATCACTATTACCGGCTTATCTTGTTTAACATGTATGATGAAATGTTTTTAAATTTACTTGCATGATTATCGTAAATGTCTGTCCAACACTCGAGAAGCAATTGCATCTGCTAATGTATTTAAGGACCTTGGAATATGCTGATATTCAATGTAATCAAATTCACGTTCCAAGAGACGCACTCTCAAAAACAACCTTAATAACACAGGATTTCTAATGGCATAAACTCTATTAAGCTGTAATACAACAAGTTCAGAATCTAACCTCACTATCAAACGTCGAATTCCAAATGAAATAGATTCGGATAATAATTCAACCACTGCACTGTATTCTGCAATGTTGTTCGTTGTTTGACCGAGGCTTACCCCATGCATAGAAACTAACTCGTCAGAGGGTGAATAGATAACCCAAGCTGCGGAAGAGATATTCCGTGTACTACGACAAGCACCATCAGCAAATCCAATGTATGTTTGGAGAGGCGTCGACATCTGCAATATCAAGAGTAAAACCAAGATAAGCCAGAATAACGACGAAAAACACACTCACTAAGCTAAGCACACTGACTAACTAACAATCATACTAGCTAGAAAGAAAACCTAACCTAACTAAAAATTCTCCATACCCACCATTTAAGCATAATACCTCTTTAGGTAAAGTCCATTTCTGGGTTTACCCAAAGAGTCCCCATCAAAATCTACCAGCTCATAAGCCCCTTTTGCTAGCTTTCGCTTTACAATATAGGGTCCATGCCACATAGGAACGAATTTTCCAGCACCTAGCTTATCGTTAGCTTGATCATATAAAAGCACTAGGTCTCCCTCCGAAAAACTTCGAGGGGTCACATTTCTATCATACTGAGCTTTCATTCGCTTCGCGTGAGTCTCGATTGCCAATGCAGCGTCACGTCGAGTCTCATCTAATTTAGCTAAGTACAATAAACGTTTCTCCTCTTCGGAAGTAGCTGGGAGTAATTCGACAGCCATTTGAAGTGATGGGATTTCGCATTCAATGGGTAACACAGCTTCCAAGCCATAAACTAGCTGGAAAGGAGTGAACCCTGTTGAGGTTTTCACTGAGGTTCGGTATGCCCATAGCGCCGAAAATAACATGTTGTGCCAATTCGACCGATGAATACCAATGGTTCGTCGGATCATGATAACCAGAACTTTGTTGATAGACTCAACCAAACCGTTGGCTTGCGGATAATAAGGAGTAGAGCTGTCGTGGCGCAAACCAAGCTGGCTTGTAAGTTCAGTCATCATGGTGTTTCGAAAATGGCTCCCATGGTCAGTAATGATTGCTTGTGGGACACCAAACCTAGTTATAATATGATTGAATATGAAAACTGCAGCTGTTTTGCCGCTTGCGTCGAATGTAGGCATCGCCTCGGCCCATTTAGTGAAATAATCAACCGCGAGGATGATATACGCATGCCCCCCGGCCGAGTGAGGGTTACAAGTAATAAAGTCGATACCCCATTTGGCGAATGGACCAACGGCAATTATAGGGTGGAGAGGAGCAGGTGGTGCGCGCATCTTTCGATCAAACACTTGGCAGTTGTGGCACTTCCGGACTGCAATGATACAATCTTTAAACATAGATGGCCAGAAGTAACCAGCGCGCAACACCTTCTGAGCTGTGGCATACCCAGACATATGACCGCCACATGCTCCAGAGTGACAATCATTCAAAACTCTCTCAGCCTCTTCGTGAGTTAGACAACGTCGAAAAACTAAGTCTGCCCCCCGGCGATAAAGTGTATCTCCAATAATTTTGTATTGCTGGGATTGAAACCGAATTTTTCGACGTTCCGCCTTTGAAGCTTCAGGCCGAAAGGTTTGGGTTTGGAGATAGATGATTATATCCCCGTACCACGGATCTAAAGTACTGATAAGAAACAAAGATTCGTCCGCAATGGACTCCTCTGCCACAGTCTCTGTGTCAGTACGCGGGAAATCACACATCAATTCCGCAAAAACTAAGGATTTCTTAGACTTGGACTTCTCGAACTCCAAGTCGAACTCTTGCAGGATAACGATCCATTTAGAGTACTTGCCCCCTAGCAGTTGTTTTGTCAAAATGTAAATCATAGGGTTGCAATCCGAAATAACTGTAGTTTTACGGAGAAGAATGTAGTGACGAAAACGCTGGACAGCTTGAACGGCTGCCAGGGCCAATTTCTCCACATGCGAATATTTTAGCTCAGTGGGATTTAAGGTCCTACTGAGATAATATATCACATGCTCCGCTCCGAATTCATCTTCTTGAACTAACACCATTCCAATGGTGGAATGCGAAGCTGCGAGGTATAAGAAGTAGTCCTGGTTGTAGTTGGGAGGATGCAACAACGGTGCATGGGTCAACGCGTGTTTAAGTGCATCAAAAGATTGTTGGGCAATCTCGTCCCAAAAGAATTGAACGTTCTGTTTCAACAACCGTGTAAAACCTTTAGTGACCTCGGCGTAGTTTGGGATGAATCGGCGTAAAAAGTTCGCTTTCCCTTGCAAACTTTGGAGTTGGCGCAAACTCGAAGGAGGAGGCAATTTGATGATAGCCTCGACTTTCGAGGGATCGACGCGAATGCCGGCTTTTGAAACAACAAATCCCAGCAATCGACCTGTTTCTATACAGAAAACACACTTGTGGGGATTCAACCGAATTCGATAATGCCTACACCTCATAAAGATTGCTCGTAGGTGGACAAGGTGATCAGCTCGATGTAAAGAATGAGCAGGCAAATCATCGAGATACGGTTGCACAATGTGCTTGATGTCATGAAATGCGTAAGACATCGCCCGTTGAAAAGTGGCCCCGGCATTCTTAAGCCCAAAAGGTAATTTGCAATAAGCAAATGTCCCCCATGGACAAATGAATGCCGTTTTTGGTTGGTCGGCAGGTAGAATATTGATTTGATTATAGCCCGAAAAACCATCCATGAAGGAAAACATTTCACTTCCGGCACAATCATCAATAATTTGATCGATATAAGGCGTAGGATAGTTGTCTTTTGGACAAGCTCGATTGATATCCCTATAGTCGATACAGATTCTTATTGTTCCTTGTTTCTTGTTGACCGGAACAATATTCGATACCCAATCCGTTAACGGGATCGGATAAATGAAACCTGCTTTCAACAGCTTTTCGACTTCTGCTTTAATCGCAGCCGCTTTTCGAGGGTGAATCTGACGCAACCGTTGCCGGACGGGTTTAGCATCCGGGTAGGTCTTTATTTCATGAACAACAATGGCAGGATCGATTCCCGGCATTTCCTCGTAAGACCAGGCAAACACATCGCGGAATTCTTGGAATAGGGCCTTGTAAGTTTGGATTTCTTCTTCTGTACATGCGGCACCTATATGAATGTTCTCCTCAATTCCGGGCTTCACTGAAATATCAATGGGAATAGTACGAGAAATATTCCCTAAATTCAACTCTGAATCAGAATGTTTCGTTGGATCCTGAGCGTCTTTGACATATTCAGCGGTAAAGATAGATGAAAAATCATTTTCAAATGCATCATCCTTAGGTAAAAACGAAGATCTGTGATGGAGATCCTCCCATGGTAGATCGTCTACACTTAGGATTTCGCGAAGTTGTTCGTCAGATGACACGACTTCGGGAAACGCTATCCGTTCTAAGGTTGAGGTGAAAAGTGATTCTTCACTGACCACATTCATTTGGTCGACCTCGGTTGAATGAAAGTCGGTAAAAGACATGAGAGCTTCATAAGCAATTTCATATGGACTCAAGGGCATAGCATCACCGAATGAGTCTATCTCAGAGTCAGATGGGACAAACCAAGGATCATCATAAATAATGTTTTCTGATGTAATCATATGAATTGTTGCAAACGAAGGTTCTACGCTGAGTGGAGGGAGAGGAAAAGTTCCCAGTAAACCGGAATCCTTAACTAAACCTACACCAACGTCCCTATAAGGGATTGTCGTCTTACCGACATGCTGGATACTCTCTGAAGAGGCTGGGTCGGATGAAAAGTATGTCAGCTGATCAATAGTCACGATCTTACCGTTATGTGGAAACTTAATTACTCTGAAGACCGATGAAACGACCGCTGTCATAGCATATGACCAACTTCGACCCAAAAGAAGGTTGTAGTCTAGAGGGGCATCAACCACTTCCACATCCAGACTAACGGTTTTACCTTCTACCCCTATAGGCAATTCCTGTAGAATACCAAACGGACGGAACCCACGGCCATCAAAGGCCTTAAGGATGGTGGGGGATTGGTTCAACGAAGGAGAACCAAGGGATCTCCAACATTGAATCGACATAATACACGTAGAAGCTCCCTCATCAATCACAGTCCTATGAATAGGCCTGTTTTTTACTATCACTGGAATTTGGAAAGCCATTTGATGGGGGAGACGCGGTGTACTATTTTCTAGATCGAAGATCATTAGATTCGGATCCTGAACATCAACAGCTCCTATAGCCGACAAAAGCAATTTTCGTTGTGCTGGGCATGATTGCAGCACTTCTAACGCCGACATTGCTGAGGGTGAAACAGCTAAGTCCTCAACAATGTTGTAATTCTGGGCCGCTCTCGCATGTGGATTGAAAGCAGACCTTCGAAGTACACCCTTGGCGGGCGGTTTAATTACTAAGTCTGGGTTAGGTTTTTCGATCTGTAGTGGATCGGAACCAGGAGCTGAGGTTGATGGGTTAGAGTGAGAAGATTCTGCTTCCTTACCATCAACAGGATTCTTACTACCATAATCTTGCGATCGAGTCGCAATCCTCACATGAGACATCATCAAAATGGGTTCTTCACTGGCATTCGAGGAAGAACCTATCATCTTATTCTCCTGCTCCGGAAATGGATTTTTTAACACAGCAGGAGTGGGAGAACCTTTGACTATTTTCACTACCTCGGCCCGATGAGGGCAATCTCTCGTAAAATGATCCTCTTCACAAATAAGACAAGGATATCGAGGTTTGCGCTTTTCGTCATTGGTTTCCGACTTTTCAGTTTTCTCCTTTGGAGCCTTGTCTGCTTTAGCCTTCTTCTTTCCTTTCTTCTTTCCACCGTTTTTTGATTTGGCCGTAGATGACTCTACAGCGTGAATATCGGCGGTAAGTTCAGGAGAAGACTCTCCTGTCGGGGAATCGGGCAAAGTGATAATAGGAGTAGTTGAAGCCTTGGAAGACTTCTTCTTGCTCTTTGTATTCACGATACCAATCATACCATCAGCGGCATGAGATCCCGAAGGAGCAGCAGCGATTTGATTCGACTTTGGAAGATCCGGAATCTTCTCGTGTAATGTACCCGACTGAGTGTAAACTAAGTCAAGGTATTGCGCCTGAGCAATGACTTGCTCCTCAGTAACTACTCCGGCCTTAGCTACATCTTCAGTAATCCTTGGTAATAATGATTTAACAAACCATTCAGCTAAGATTTGGTCCGGGATAAAAACTTTCACTAGCCTTCTTCGACGTCTCCACTCATGAATGTGATCAGAAATATACGTGGAGGTTGATTGTTTTAGTGAAGTTAATAACTCCGTACCGTTATCGTATCTGACCGGTAACTGAAAGTGAGTTAAGAACGAGGTAGCTAACTGGCTAAAATTGTAAAAAGAGGCCCGTGGTAACTCAATGTACCACTTGGCCGCGAGACCAATGAGTGTACGCTGGAAAAGACGTAAGCGGATCGAATCATCCGAGATAGAATTTGAAGCACACCAGAGGTGGTAAGTCATCACGTGATTGGACGGATCCTCTCCAGACTTACCTTCGAACTTGGGTATATCGCTGGGCAACTTATTTGGCATTGGCGGCCAGAACGGAAGATATTGAATTGGATCGTTCGTTAGGCGCGTCAAGTCTGGTAAATCCAAAGTTGCGATAAACGGTAACTGCCGGTTAGGATCTCTAAAACTCTGGGTCACAATACCGGCCCCAGGAGGAGGATATCCAGGATAACTAGGAACAGGAGTTGCATTTGGGATATTATATCCTCCTGGAAAACCAGGATTAACCGGACCGTACTGGGGTTGCTGAGGTTGTTGATAAGTGTACCCAGGATACGGTTGATACTGGTAAAACGGTTGTTGGACAGCTTGCCCAGGTTGATACTGTCCCTGGTACGGAGGTTGAACAAATTGAGGTTGAGTAGTGACAACCGTACTTATACCAGGCTGGCCTACAGGCATCTGGACCGTGGTTTGAATCGTAGATCCAGACAACGGTACAGATGTCTGAGGAGTGGTTACAGAGACAGTAGAAACCGGAGCCGTCGATACTCCAGAAGTAAGTATGGTAGATGTGGCGGTAGTTGCAGCAGCCGTTTGAGATGGAGTACTAGGTGCAATTGGCGGCTGAGTAACTACCGAAGTTACAGAGGTTTGAACACTTGACTGGACAGGTTGCGGTTGCTGGGGTGGACCAGAAACTACAGGTTGTCCAGCTTGAGGTACCGACTGTATACTTGGCTGCAACACCTGTTGACCCTGTGATGGATCCCACACTAACATTCCAGGGTATTGACCCATAACAGGTTGAGGATACTGAGATCCATAGCCGGATTGAGGATAGGATTGATAACTGTAAGGTGCAGTTCCCATACCTTGACCATATGATTGACCTTGAGGTGGTTGATAACCTTGACCTGAGTATTGACCTTGAGGTTGATAACCTTGAGGTAAATACGGGTACTGGGGTTGACCTTGACCTTGAGGTTGGTATCCTTGAGGTTGATACCCTTGGGGTTGCCATCCTTGAGGTTGCCATCCTTGAGGTTGATATTGATACTGAGGTTGACCTTGGGGTACATATTGAGGCTGGGGTTGACCTTGAGGTATGTATTGCCCTATAGGAGCGTACTGACCTTGAGGTTGCCCCCCAGACACGAATGAAGTACCTTGAGGTTGCCCCCCAGGCATTAACGGAGGCTGCCCCCCAGGCGGTAATTGGCCACCTTGAGGTTGGGAAACGGGAACTGAACCTGACATCATGTAAATGTCTCCTACACCCAATGGTACATTACCACTGTTTCCAACTAATAACCCATGATCAACGGGTTGAGGAGATGCCCCCGCAAAGGTACCAGAAAGAGATTGATACCCAGTGGGAACAGAAGGACCGCCATGTAAAAAAGATTCAGGACTTTGTGTAAACACGGACGACTGACCAGACATATTTACAGGAGTATGAATACCTCCAGGTGGAAAAGGAGTACGAGGTGTAGAAAAACCTAGCCCAAAGTTGTCTAAATAATTGGTTAACGAAAGGTACCAAGTAGTACTTCTAGGAGGACTGTAAAAGATAGATTCACGCTCCCTTAGATCAAGGGTAATTTGATCTTCAGGATCAGAGACGCCTATTTCTTCCTCTGGAACAAGTTCTTCAATAGCAATCAAACCAACAGGAAGATTTTCGGTGATAATTCTTTCTATTCTCGGTGAATCAGGAACACTAGGAGTCGGAGTAACAGGTTCGGATATTTCTGGTTCTTCGCCTGTATCACTAGCAGACGAAAAACTACCAACAAGCTCAGAAACTGTAACAGCTTCGGGATTATAACCTGTCTCTAAACTTTGGTAATCTGGATGGACCACCAAGGAAGATTCTCCTTCTTCAGGTGAACCTACTCTACTGCCACTAGGAGGAGTTACAAGGACCTTCAAACCTTCTAAATGACTGGACTCGTCTTGAGGAGGTTCACCCCTAAGTCTACGGGATCTTCTCAACAATTCGGCCACAGAAACAACTTCAGGAGACTGGCCCCGAAGTCTACGGGACTGTCTCGGTAATTCCGCCACAGCTAAAAACTTTTAACTACTACACACGAAAACAAAATAAAATTTCAAATCAAACCACCTAAAGTCTCTAAAGAACCAAACAAATTTGAATCACACGCCTAAAGAATCTAGGGCGTCAAACCAAACACAAACAGTAGTCTTCCGGACCAAAAGCGCTAGTTGGTGATGAAGCCCAACCTCGCTGGATTCAGTACAGAAATGGCGGGTGGAACAGTTACCCCGGCAACCTGCTTAATGAATAGACTGGACCAAGTTCCTCCACTTTAACCGTCTCGAGTGAAGTGAACCCCCCAGAAAATCCAAGTGAGTATAGCCGACGTCTGCTCCAGGTACAGTGGGACCTTCCCTCCACCGTCACCTCGGTAGAATCCTAAAGATAATGGCCACTAAGGTTACCAACCGCAACAAATGCACCTGGGGGAACAGTCTAAACTCCGACAGCACGCAAGGGCAGAGTAGCAAGCTCAATCCCCTTGCCGGCTCCTTGACAATAATCCAAGGTTTACCGACAAGTGACCCCTGGCTCCTCGACAATGGTTAATCCGAGGTTTACCGTTTGTAATACGTGCGTGTCTGGCGTCGTTCCCAACGAGGGGGGAATGATCCCCTCACTGGTTCGGACACGAGCTCGTGCTTCTCCTTTAAGAGGAGCTTTCCCAGAGTACAAGTGAGACAATTGGATTTATTCTATCACAAGATAAGCTACTTGTTTGGTTTTGTTGTCTTGGAGAGTTAATTACTCACCTACTCCAAGACACTAGCCTGATCTAAATTGGTGCTTCAGAGCCCTAGTAAATAAAAGTTACTATTTCGATTTTACTTTAAGCGTTACTTTTATGGTTGTTCTTTAAAGTCACAAGGTAGTGGAAGTGAAACCAATGGTGTGTAGACTCGACTCCAACCACTACAAAGATGCACCTAAGATGATTTACGCTACTTTGCTTTTTCAATGAAATTCTTAACTAAGAGAGTTGAAAGAATGCAAATTTTAGAGAAAACAACTTCCTTAGAAAAGACAATCAAAGAAACAATTCTCTTTTTCTTTTCAAGCACACAAACATGACCACTCTTTACTTGCACGAAAAACTCTTTTTCTTTCAAAACTTTCAAAGCTACTTGAAACAAAACTTTTCAAAGGAGATGTTTTTGTATTTTCTCTTTTTAATAAAGCATATAAACCTATCTTAACACAAAATAATCTCAAAAGCTACAAAAACTATGAAAACTTGACTCACAAGAAAATCAAAAGAGAAATTACTCTAAACAAACCTAACAAGGCAAAAGCTCACAAAGATGATTCTAGGTTGTTTTACTTGATCAAAATCAAATCAAGGACCAGCTAATGCAGAATCAAAAGACTAGTCAAAACAAAACTCAAATCTTTTTGTTCTTTTTGTAAAATGGAATTCAAGACTTAAACAACAAGCACTTCGAAATTGGCCCAAGAGACAACTCAATGGTAAGTTGCTCTCACAGGTAGACTTTATGACAGGTCTGACTTCTTAGAATGTTGACAAAACCAGAGAGATCTAAGGCTTGACAACTTCTACCGCCAAAGTCACTACAAGACCTACTCAAAATCAGACCCTAAGGCTTATACTTCGATGAAATCCACTAAAACACTCAATGCTATCGAAACAAGTTCAGGTGAAGATTCTTGGCAAGGGACTAATGAATATGGGCAGAAAAAACTAAGAAAAAACAAAATCTAAGAGCAAAAAATGCAAAAAATGTAATTTTCTCAAATTTTAGTAGGGGACGCAGGCAACCCGTTAGCACAGGTGCGGGCCCGCTTTGTGCACACAGCAAAAGTGCGTCCAGGGACGCACTGTGCAGCACTCAGAGGGTGCGTCCTTCTGAAAAACTCAAGAAAAACCAAAATAAAACTAATCCTAAGCTAACCCACCCAGAGACAAAATCACAGAGCCAAAACCAGAAAAATAAACCAATTTTCTCAAAGCAAAGTTCACACAAAGGAAAAGACTTTTCTCATTAATGGAGTCCCCAGTGGAGTCACCAATTTGTCACACGGAATCAGTCAAAAGTGCGGACACAACCGACCTTCCTAGAAGTCTAAGACATTCTAATGACAAACAAAACAAACTAGAGCTATCCTTCTCTAAACATGCATTATGATATGAGAAATCAAGTGTTTCGTTCTTACCTTTGTCCAAACGCTGTTGTAGAAGTCCAAGCTTTGTTGATCTGGATGAGCTCCTCCTTTTCTCCAAAACCTGCAATCACCAATAGTCAAACAATTAAATAGCACCTGATTATAACATAAAACAAATCATATTCAACATATAAACCAAGGAGTACATGAAATAACCCATAAACAACAAGTTATTGAGAAGAATGGACCAATTTGCATTAAAGGTAATCAAAAGGAACCATTACAACCTGAGCCTTGGTGTTGTGCAAGCTCCTTCCAGGGTCCACAAGAGTCTTCCTCTACTTTGACAAAGCTCACCCACTTCCAAATAGAACAAGCAAAGATGGCAATCTCTCCTCACAAGCTTCTAAATGGGAGTCCTAATTCCTGCAGCATTTACCCTTAGAAATGTATAGCTTTCAACCTCCCTCCTTCTGGCCCAATGCCTGTATTTATAGTGCTCAAGAGGAAGTTAATCAGGTCCACCATCAATGGGATAGTCCCCTCTTTGGATGGGATCACTCCCTTATTGATGGGATAAGTTCCTCTTTGGTAGGGGTGCATGAACCATCTGGAGGCGCTCAATACACGTCGAACAACCTTCTAGAATGCTCTAGAAATGACCACAAGTAAGTTTTTGAAGATAAAACTTGCGCATTTTAACCTTTTCAGAGGGACGCACCTGCCCCTTTAGATACAGAGTGTCCTTGGACGCAGATCTCATGAACAATAGGTGTGTACCCGCAGGCAAGGTTTGAGAGAACCTGCGTACCCAAAGATAAACACATTTATAAAGACTTTCTCTCTTTCTTGGAGTTTGACATGGATAGCAGAGGCATAAGACTTGCTTAAGAGGGTAGTATGACTGTTGATAGAGCCATACCAACTGTAAATAGCCATGGTGACATTTTTTAGTGTAACAGGGGGTGTTGTATTTTATACATGAGGATTGTACATGTGATGAGTATAGGGAAGTGGTAGTGGTGTCATGGGGAAATAAGGTAGGAAATAGGGAAACATGGGGTAGATAGGAATAGGGGATAAGAGTTTAAAACATATTTAATGACCAGACCTCATGACCATCAGAACTTTAGACTGACACAGTTCATTTTGTATGGTTTTGTCGATGAATAACTAACACATAATCCCTTTTGAATTGATTTTATAAACATGTGTGACCTCATGAATCCCAACGACTTCACACTCTTTCGTGCTTTGGATGAACTCTTTATGGAATAAATTCAAGGATGTCGGATAATGATCTATAGACTATGATATCAATAGTGTTCATAGGCTCAACTACTTCAAAAACTAAAAATCAATGAACAAGGAAAATACATTTGACGTCAAAAACATAAGACCCTAACATTGGCACTAATGGGGATGGCAACCTCCTAGCAAGGTGGCAAGAAAACAAACCGTCAACTAATAGCCTATTAAGACAATTGGAAATGGAGTTAAACATAAAATGAATAAAACTCAACTCAGTAATTGATTACAAAGCTGGAAACTTTAAAATATATCAGGGCCAAATTCTACACATCCTTGTGACATTTCCAATACAACTTCCACCTTATTTAACATTGGAGTTTCCAAAATCAACCCTTCACATAATTTAGTGAGAATATTATTTTTATTTTTAAGAAGAGAAATAACTGCTTTCTTATTATCTTCTTGTAACCGTGACTCTATGATGCAGTTGTCATTAATTGGCTCACTACTTTGATGAATAATACCTTCATCTTCTTGAGAATTTAATACCATAATTTGATTTTCAAAGTTTTTCCCAAACTCAATCTCATAATTGTCACGTGTAAGCATTGACTCTTCATTATAAATAAGTTGATTATTTTGCTTCTTGTTCTTCTGAAATGACTAAAGGCTGCTAGACTTTGTCATCAAACTCGGGAGAAAAAACATTAATTTCATTTTCAGCTTGCTTAGAAACTAGTGTTTCTTGAGAATTATCCTAAATATCTTGATCAGTATCCTCTAACCTTTTTTCCTGATAATAGTAAGGTTTCTCATTTAGGGCCTCTATAATTTCATATTCCATGAACTAATCATCTTTATAACAGCTCTCCAAATATTCAATGAAACTCACAAAATGTTCACAACAATTTTGATTCAAAAATAAAGATGGATAAGATTCTTTAAAATTTTCAAAGAATACTACATGAAAATCTTTTAGACAGTATAAACTAGTAGATGGCAATTTTTCACACCATAACCTTGTTTTTCCTTCCAAAGTGGCCATGAACATCTTCATGAGACAATCTTCAGGAAATTGAATCCTCACCTTGCGTACATGCATGTGAAATTTAACCAGATGCAAAGTAGCATCATCTCCATCTTCATCTTTGAATCTTGGCAAATGTGTTTGCCAATATACACAAGGCATGCGGTTTGGAAATCCTGGAATATGAGCACGATTCATAGGTGCATACCTCATCGTTGAATTCATCTTGAGACTACTAAACTATTGGCCTTTGAATATTGGAGTCACCGGGTGAATGATTTAGCCTTCCTATGTCTGACTGTTGTCCACCATCAACAACCATATATAAAATTTGGATGATATTGCCCAAAGAAAATGAAACCTTCGCTCCCCAGCAATGGTGCTAATATGTGAGCACTCTGTAATTCCTCCAGGCTGAGGAGAGGAACCCAGAGGTAACCACAAACCACTTTGGGTTGAGAGACTAGTCTTCTCCAACTGGAGGGGGCTCCCTCACTCAAAAATGTAAAGTTTGAAGACTTTATAGCACAATTTCTACAGAGACCAGGTCTGGGAAAAAGGATTTAAATGTATTGAGTTGAAGTACAAACGATATGGAAGGTGATAACCCATGATCAATTGTTCTTTCATTCATTTTACTTATGCAAGTAAAATCGACATCTTCTACAAGGGCTTGTTAGGCATGATTTTGGACACAATAGCAGGTTGTAGTATAGGGGAGAAAAACTGAAGAAACAGATCTTTCCTATGCGAATAATAATATTATTCATTCATAAGAAAGAAGGATTAAACAATAGAAATAACAGTGATGAGTATAAAACATTTCATTTGCAATTAAAATCTGAAAGCAGTTGACTAGAGCAGCTTAACTGAATTCTAATCAACCAATATCATTATACTCATAAAATGAAAGAGGATAATAGAATAACTGAGAAATACACAAACATAACTCCAGACATCATACCATAAGAATCCTTGCAGAGTATAACTGATAACCCTCAAGTCATAAGTATTATAACCATGAATTGACCACAAATTCAAAAAATATTGAAACCAAAACAGTGTTGAACCGTCAACAACCGTTTCATATGTATTTCTAAGTTTATATAGACATAGGCAAAACATAATAAGAGTCTAAATTTATTGCACCATTGATCCAAACAACGGATCGATTCAAAAAAAAATGAGGAAAGATGTTGTTTTTTTAGAGTATTTTTCCTCAAAAACAAAAACAAAAAGTGTCTTTGGCTTTAAAACTATACTTTTTCTAAAAAAAGAACAATCTTGTCATCGAAGATCATCATCGTGAAGTGAGAATAGCAAAAAATATAAAAGTTGATTGTTGATTGTGCAAAGGCTACGCAGCAACTAGGATGGCACTTTTCTCTTCCAAAGCTGGCATGTGTCTAACAACTAAAGGTTTGAGCTAGCTTCCACATTTGCTCCATGTCGACCCCTTTAAACCCTGACAAGTGGCTTCCTCCCAATACGTGTGCAAATGTGTAGATAAGGTATGCGCAGCAGCTGCGCAGCGACTGTGTAGCGCCTGTACAGTGGGCCATATATCCAAAACCGTAATACCTGTGTAAAAACTAAATGAGGTTATTGTATATTATAGTTCTTTGAAGATAAACCTCTCTCAGTTTCTCTAAATTATTCTTCTGCTTCCTAGAAAATGCTCTGCAAAACAATGGCTTAAAACAGGAAATTTACAATTGCAAAAAATGAACTTTGAAGATGCATTCGAAAATATTGATCTGTTACACTTTTGTAGAAACTAGAAGAGGTTATTGTGTATTTTTATAGTCTAGATAAAAACCTCTTTCAATTTCCTAAAATTCTCCTCCGTATGGTCAAAAACCATTCTGCAAAATGGCGACTCAAACAAAGCTTGCGTAGCAAATTCCCATAGTGAGTGTGACCTCAATTTCTCATCAACTGTCAGCTGGGAATAGATCTGTGGAATCTTGTAGGGATTCTATGTGATTGGATTAGGAAGAGTTTGCATGATTGTATAGTGGCATGAGAATAAGGTGGCATAAAAATTGAATCACTCCTTGTCTTTTGTCTTGTAGTGCAATGATGATTTGAACTGATGAGTTATAGTTCTCCACTTGATTTGGCATGAGCATAAATCATGGGAAATCATTAAAATGTTGGGAGTATAATGTCTCTTAGGTAATCGGGGAGTTGCATTTTATACATGAGGATTGTACATGTGATGAGTTTAGGGAAGTAGTTGTGGTTTCATGGGGAATTAGGGTAGGAAATAGGGAAACATGGGGTAGATAGGAATAGGGGATAAGAATTTAAAACATATTTAATGACCATGCCTCATGACCATCAAAACTTTAGACTGACACAACTTCATTTCGAATGGTTCTGATCAATGAACAACGGACACATAACCCCTTTTGACTTCATTGTATAAACATGTGTGACCTCATGAATCCCACCAACTTGACACTTTTTTGTGCTTTGGATGAACTCTCTATGGAATAAATTCAAGGATGTCGGACAGTGATCTAGAGACTATGACAACAGCAGTAGTCGTAGGCTAAATTGCTTCAAAAACTGAAAATCAATGGACAAGGAAAATACATATGACGTCAAAAACCTAAGACCCTAACAAACCAAACTTCCATTATAAAATGATAATGAACCAAAATATGATAAATTATTTCTCTGAATTCTCAGCAAATCATGTCCAATCCATTCTAAGATATTTTTCCAATTTTTTTTTGCAAGATATCCCAATTTAAAGCTTTATCGGATCAAACCAATCAATAGAAGAATTTTGAGTTCAAATGTCCTTTCAATTTACAAATTGTTGATCACCACCATTTGGGTCTACATGTAGATCATTCACAAATAAAGAACAATACAAGTACAAATAGTCATCATGATGTTGAATATTTTGGAAGCAAATTGTGTAAATATTTTCGTTGTCCAATGTTTCCAATGATGCTCCACCCATATTTAGTGACAAAAATTTAAAAGCCATGATAGAAAAGGGTTATAAGTTAAGTATTTATAAGCCAAAGTTAAAGGATAGTTGTTGTGAAAAAAGAAAGAGTAAATTATTTTATTGTTATTAAGGGACCATAGTAAAAAATATAATTGTTTTAAGAAAAAGATAAGTAAAGGATAAAAACTCATTTGAAGATGAATAAGAATTAAATAGAGGAGATTAAATTAGATCAAATGATTAAATTAGGTAATGAGCCATTAAATAAATTGAAGGATGAAAATAGGGGAGAATTAAAGTGGAAACCTATAAAATGCTT
Organism: Pinus tabuliformis; assembly: GCA_031772625.1. Taxonomy (NCBI): domain Eukaryota; kingdom Viridiplantae; phylum Streptophyta; class Pinopsida; order Pinales; family Pinaceae; genus Pinus; species Pinus tabuliformis. The sequence goes on from CM062815.1 coordinate 834,778,074, forward strand.
GAAAATATGGGAATCAAAGGGATGGGAGTAGAAAGAGGGAAGGGTAGAAAAAACGTAGTACAAAAAAGAGTTTGGAAAAAGTCGGGAAGAAATTAAGATGTGAAAAGTAAAACCAACGGAGAAAAGACAAGGGAAATGATGAAAAATTGGGTTCCTAGATGATGAATGATGGGTTTCAAGAATTGGCTAAGTTTGTAGCCATATTTACAATTGAAATGATGAGGGTGTTTTTCTATTTCTAATGCTCCATGAATGATTCAAGATGAGTAAAATGTGACTAATCAAGAACTTTGGTTTAGTCAAAGAAGATAAGTTATTTATAATTGTGGGAATGATCAATGACACCTGATTTGGAAATATGGTTATGGATAGTGTCCACTATATGCTCCTTAAGAAAATATTTGAATGAATTTATCTATTTGTCCAATGTATGAATTGCCATAAGATCATGGAATCTAATAAACTCATTAGCCCAACATAGTATCCAATTCATCCTTGGGACTTCTAAATAACTATTTAAGGGCTTATTAACATAAAAAGAGTTGTAACATTCTATTTATTCATAACTTTAGAGATATCATTTGTAGTGTCATACATATACAAAAGAGCTTAAGACCATTTTTTAAGCTTTATAAATAGAAAAACACACTCATAATTTCAATAGTGAAAATAATTACAAACTTAGCAAATCCTAGAAACTCCTCATTCATTGTCTAGGTTCTTGATTTTTCATCACTTCCCTTTCTTTTTCCTACCTTATCTTATTTATCACATTTTCTAACCTATTTCAATTTTCATTGCCTCTTTTCCACCCCTCTCTCTCTTCTCCCATCTTTTCAATCATTTTACAGGCTTCCAATTTGGTTTTCCCCCTCCTTTCACCCCTTAATTTCTTTAATGGCTCGATGACTAGTTTATTCAATTTAATATAATTTAATATCCTTTATTCCATTGGCATTTTTGGGGGATTTTGATTAATTTAATCATTTAAAACTCCCACCTTTTATTTAATTCTCACTCATTTTCAAATCAATTTTTATCCTTTATTTATCCCTTCGGGTTTCAATCTAGTTTAAATTTTCTTATAAAAATTATATATTAGGAATAAAAGCACTACGTAATGAACTTAAAATGAATTTGGAAATAAAAAATATAATGAAAGATTATAAAGGAGACAACGATATCATGGCTCACCCGATTTGGGCTACGTTCACAGAGAAATAGTCAATATTCCTTTTATTTCGTCTAGCAAAAATGAAGGCCCTACAACCTACAACACATATGCTACAACCTCCTCTTCTCTCTCTCACAGTCTCCTCTCTCTGAATTACAATTCTATCTCAATAATACATAATCATAATTCCCTCATAAAAATCGGCTTTCCTTCTAGGGAAAAAAATCCCGACATAACATCTACTTTGTTGTGGAGAATTCTCAGAATAAATTGTGTAAATGATTTTTAATCCATCTGACGTTTTGGGTGGACACTCCATCCATCATCAAGGACCATAAAACATAGTTATATCAGACCATTGTTGATGATACTTTAATAGAAAATCATTCAAAGTAGTCATTAAGGAAATAATAATAAATTAATCAAGGTAGCTATTAAAGGAATAAATTAATAACATAAATGGAACCATTCAAAAGATTACATAATGATACAAGTGTGTGTGTGTGTGTGTGTGTCTATATATATATATATATATATGAAAATAAATAAAATAAGGGATAAATTTTGAGTGGCAGGGGGGGGATTTATTAATTAATAGAGCACAAGGATCAAGACAGTCAAAATAGGTGAACATAACTAAAAAGTAATTATAGCTTAGTAATATAAGGGATGGGAAATTAAATATTATATGTGTGTGTGTGTGTGTGTGTGACAAAAGGATGAAGGGAATCGAAGGAGGGGGGAATGGATGAAAGGATACAGGGGCAGGAAAGAAGGATAGGTGGAAAGGAGGCTAGGAGGAGTTAGAATTTAAAAATGACTAATGTGTGTATGTGTGTGTGTCAATGTCTATAAAAGGGAATAATAAGAGCTTGGAATTGATAAAAAGGTTTATAGATTAAAATAAATAAGATAGCAACTACCCATACTTGGTAAGGAACCTCTATGGATGAATGCCTAAAAGATTGGCTCAGCGGGAAACCTCCCAAAAATATAAAATCCCTCCCCCTAATTGGATGTTGTAGCATATGGCTTGAAAGTAGTTCTATATCTGAAAATCAAGGTCAATCTTATATCAAAGTGGCAGTAAATGTTGGGCGTAGCCTAAACTTGGCCAGATTTTGGGCAAGGAAGCCGAATTTTGGGATAAAAGCGTGTAGTACAAAGTGTGAAGTGGACCACACAACAAAGCAGCAGAGCAAGCAAGGATCACACAGCAAACTCACTGCACAGTATAGGTTCTTCGTGGTGAAGCACCTCCCTTTTTATAAAAAGAATATAATATTGTATAAGTTGGTGGTTTTGATCCATAGTCCCTTGTATTTTTTGAAACCATGGTATGTGGTCCATGGTAATGTAGTGTTGTAATCTCTCGATGTAATAGTATATAGGGATGAATAATAAAGATGGAATACAATGATGATTAGATCCAATTAGTGGTTATGGTTTTAATCTGTGTGATTGGGTTTGGTGGCGAAGGAGAGGCTCTGCAGCTGTGTGTGTGGAGGCTTGGGTCTGCAAAGGAGTGCGCAGACCGTCTGCAGCTTAGTGCGCACACACCCTGTAGCTGTGTGCACAAGGAAGAATTATTTTTTGAACGAATTTTATATTATAAGCAACAGTTCTCGAGGATGTAGTCCCACATTGGGACGAACCATGGTAAAATATGTGTCTAATGCCTTTATTTTATTTTATCTGCACTTTATTCTAGTATTGTGAAGCTTATATGATATGTTAAGCAATGAATGCAATTATCTAAAGTATAAGTGTGAAGTATTTTGTAAATGTGAAGTAGTAAATAAGTGTTAAACATAGGAAAATATAGGGTGCCACAGCGCAGTATCCCTGAGGTTGCAGAAATCGGGTTCTACAACCTCCCATAATCACTTCGGGTGAGACTGCAATTTGCTTACAGGTCATTTCCGAGAGGGCCAATGGTTGAGGTGCTTGTTGGTGCGCTGTAAAATATGAACCTGGGTCAACCCAACCTAAGCCAACAAACAATTCTTCATATCCTGTATTTGCAGAGTCAAATTTTCCAGTAGACTCTGAATCTGTTGCATACCTACACTGGTATCCCCTATTGGCAAAGCTTATAACTTCGTTTCATGTTCTAAGGCTTCAGCTTGAGTCTCTATCTTCCGTTACTGTGAGAAAGGAAATATTATATGTGGAAGTAGCACAATTATAAACCATTCCTTATGTTGATGAAGAGGTATTTTGAAGCTCACATGATCCAATAAGATCTTGAATCTCTGATCAAATTCCCATATAGACTCAGTAGGCCTTTTGTTTTATCTCTCTTAGCTCTATAATACACTGCGACTCGGACTTCGGCTTCTTGAATTCTTTTATCATCATTGTTTTAATGTCTGAAAATGTTTTGTTCTGGTTGCTCGAATACTTCATGTACCATGTCAGCGCACTATCTTGGAATGTTGTGACAAGTTGCGCGTTCTCATCATTGACCTGCTTCGTTGTCCGTACTGCTTCACATCATAATTTCTCCAGATCTTCTGATCTAGCCCCTTTAAACATAGGTAGCTTAATATCATCAGCCATATTTCTTCTTGGAGGGGGAGGGGGAGGAGGTAGGAGGACGAGGAAAACCAAAAACACCCTGATTACTACTTGCTTCTAGCTTCGGTGAACTTTCAAGATGGAAAGGTTAATACCATAGGGTTACTTCAGGGTTCTCAGGATGGTTTTCTTTACTTTTGGACTCACTTAACAAAGGGCTATAATTAGCTTCTATAAAATTCTTTGGATATTGGCCATGAGATATCTTTCTAGTGTCTATTCTATATCTTTTTCCACTTCGCATTGTTCCAATTTCTTCTTCAGATCTTCTCCCCAAAATAAGTAACTAATAATTTGACTACATTCATAAAATCCCCTTTTCGCACAAAAAGCATTTTAATCCAAAGGTTCGGAGATTTTAAGAACTTGCCTCGCGGTCCTTTGAAAAAATTATGTTCTACTTCGCTATAGGACACAATCGAATCTACCACAAACTCAGAAATGAATCCTCCCAATATGAATATGATTCGAAATTTGTAACGATAGGAGATTACTAGGATGAAGAAACAATCAACAAAGTGACAAATCTTTTGCATGAATACCAAGATTTATTCCCCACTAAGTTCTCAGATATGAAGGGCATAATAGGAGACTTGGGACTTATGAAGATACCTCTGAAGCCTTATGTGAAGCCTGTCAAGCAAAGACCTTATAGATTGAATTCAAAATATAAGAAAAAGGTAAAAGAAGAATTAAACAAAATGATAGTAGTAGGGATCATTGAACCTGTGGAGGAATCAGAGTGGGTATGTCCTATGGTGGTCCAGGAAAACAAGGCTAAAGGAGAAATCAATATTTTTGTGGATCTAAGGAAATTAAATGATGCATGTGTGCATGACCCTTTCCCCACACCCTTTACAGATGAAATGTTGGATAAAGTAGGTAGACAAGAGGCCTACTCTTTCACAGATGGGATTTCACGATACCATCGGATCATAAATGCACCAGAAGATCAACATAAGACCACCTTCGCTACAGAATGGGGATCACATAAGTATACAGTGATGCCTTTTGGTCTGAAGAATGCCCCTGCAATATTTTCAATGGTGGTGGTTGTAGCTTTCAAAGAATATATTCACAAGTTCTTAGAAGTATACTTCAATGATTGGGTAGTGTTTGGATTATTGAAGAAACATGTTGCAAGATTAAGATTGATTCTCGACATATGCAGGAAGTATCGCATTTCTCTTAATATCAGGAAATGCATATTTTGTGTACCTTTTGGTATATTGTTGGAACATATTGTTTGCAAGTAAGGATTGATGGTGGACCCTGTGAAGATTTCTATTATTGTAAATTTACCTCCATCGAAGACAGTGAGATAGCTTTGTACCACTTTGGGACATACAGGATATTACATAAAATGTATCAAAGGATATGCACAGATTACTGCACCTATGGAAAAACTGCTAAAGAAAGATGTTACTTTCCTATGGAACAAAGAATGTCAAAAGAGTTGTTGGTGTTTAGATATGAATCATACAATTCACCCAATTCCACATTAATTGTCAACCTAAGGCTCGACTAGTTATTTCAAGGCTATCATGCAAGGTATATGCAGGCCACAGTTTCCCTACCCAACATTGAACATTTAATCATAAACATAACAATGTGTAACAACAAGTAATAATTGTAACAACAATCAGAGTAATAACAAGTTAAGACTCATAGCAACACGTTGATAAATCATTAAATAGAAAGAAAATAACGCAACATAAATAAACCTACACACACAACTAATCCAACAGCGCCTCATCAAGAGAGAGGGCCCAACTCCTTGATCAGATCTTCGGCAAGATCAAGATCTATGAAATGCTCAGAAGATCAGAAATTGCATTAATCAAAATAAAATTACAGAGGTTTGCTATTATAGCTCAAAATTCTCATGTATCTCTTAGCGGTGGCTCTCCTAGCCTCGTAACACTACTTATACATTTCATTTAACAACTAACAATGCCTAAGATTACGACAGTTGTCTACCTATAAATACATAGTGATTCTCAAGATACAACAAAATATAAAGATAGCACTTGTGCTCAATGATAATTTGAACCACTGTTGCAGCTAATATCCAAAGATAGTGTTGTCAGCTCAATATTCATCACACGTTGAATAATGGTCTTGATCATCATTCCTTCGAATCTGCAAGGAAACTTAAGTTAGCAAGTCACTTTAGGCAATAATCCCCTACCACTACGCTTCATCGATTTATAATTCACAAAGTCATGATAATAGGTATACCTTTGTTGTTTAGAATACAAATCGACCAACAAGGACATGAAATGAGTACATGAAAGGGATAAAAAGACATGTAAAAAGTAGGCAAATTTAGCAACCAACATCTCCCCCCAACTAGCCTTTATGCATGTCCTCGTGAGCTAATGTGGTTAGCATGGAGTTGTGCAAGGTCATATTTCACAGCCATTTATGTTCCGAGAACCTTATATCCATCTGTGCGAAGGAATTCTTTCCACCAATCCTTGTTTACCACATAAGCTGGTGTGTACTACTCAACTGGTAACCAAACAATAGGAAACTGAACTCTCAGACCCATCCATCGAGTCCCACAATGCTGAATACATGTGATATATCGTGTTATTATTTCCAAATCTCGAACAAAATTAGGGACCGCAAAAGGTTCGCGTATCCTTAGTGTTGATGACGAAAACATCCATCATTTCTGAAAGTTGTCCTAGGCCTCCTCTTGACAAGTAAAAATATTCTTTGTACACATGTCAGTGCACCACTTTTGTGTTTCCAGCATTTGACCATTTCATCCTTCTATTTCCAAGAAGGTACGATGTTTGTTAAAAATATTCATAGCATGACAATACTCCATTTGAATTACAAGTGGCATGTTCACTTGGTTCTCTTCGAATGTGTCAAAGGCTTTCTTCCATTTAACCTGGTTAATCATGAAGGAGGTGAAGGCTCTCAGTTGAATATCCCCCACATATGGCACTGGATTGAACGATTGATCATTCCCCAAAAAATAATCGTGCATGTAGAGTTCGCACATTAAGTGTTGGTTCAGGATATTGTGACCCCTCAGGATCCATAGAAACTGTATCGGATCTTGGTTTTCATGGCTTATCTCCTCATGATTACTCTTCAAATAGAAGAACATGTACTATTCATGGAGGAACAAAGCATAACTATGAGAAGGAATTCAGCACGCCATCACCTGTTGTGCCAGAGAAAACATTTCATCTTTGTCAGCATTCAGTAGCTTTACTTTCTCTTCTAATTCCTAAATCTTTTTTTGCCACTTCTTCCCTTATTCCTCACACTCCTTCTCAGTGGGCTTCCAAAGGGATAGACCCCTGTTGAAGGCAAGATGCAGTAGCCTACCATTTCTAAATTTCTATGGCTAACAAGAATTCTCATGACTCAAAGATATGAAAAAATGGCTCAGTCTGTGCAGCTGTTGAAGTTGTAGGCTTGTCTTTAGTCTACATTGATGCTGAAGTGGTTTTGGCTCTAGGATATACAGCAGCTCGAGCATCATTCCTCTTATGCTTCCTCACTCGTCTCCGTAAGCGTAACACTTGCTTCCTTATCTTAATAATTTCCATTTTTAATTGCATATTCTCCTTAAACTGTGACCAGTACCTTTCCTGGATGGGGGTCCTTCTCTTTGCACATTGTTCAATGACTTCCTGTTTGATAATGACCTCCTCCATTCGTCTCTCGACCGGTGTTATATTTGGCGGATTAACATTAGTGAACTCATCAACCATCTCCTCTTTCACCCTTATTTCTTTTTTCTGCTCCACAACTCATGGGAGGGCCCCAACTTCTTCTTTTGCAGGCCTTGGAACCTCCATATCTTCCATGAATGGCTCTGAAGCCACTGCAGGCCCTTGTAAAGTAGAATTTTCAACACCCTTTTCCTATGGCTACTCTGTTTCCTGATCATCTTCTTCCATTTACTCAGAAATTGGTTCTGGCCCTTGCGGCTTGGTACCAACAGCAACATTTTCTTCCAATGGATTTGTGTAAATAGCATCAACCACAATTATTCAACTTTCCCTTTGGTCGACATTGGTTCTTGTGTAACAATTTAAACCACAAGTTCTTCAATTTGCCTAATTTGTCCACCTGTCGACACAAGTTCTTGTGTGACGATGTCGACAACGTTGCTTGTATTTGTCCCTACAAATCTTAGTATCGGGAGAGAGATCTTTTATTTCACTGAGCGTCTAGGGGAGCGGAATTTTCTTGCTCCTCTTGGCAAGGAAGCAGAAAGCAGAGAACGATGGATATCCTTCTAAATCTCCATCCTTTCAGCACCTGCTACTTCAATTCCTTCAACTTTTTCTCCTTCTCCTTTATCTACTGGTTGTTATGCACACTCCTTCTCCTTTTATTCTTATGCCACCTGTTCTTATATTTTGGCCGCTTCCTCGATAGTCGATGTTGGTTCTTATGTAACAGCGTCGACGACGACTCTTGTTTCTTCCACTGGTTCCTCCACCACTTTGGAAGGTGACTTTGGTTCTTGTGTAACAATGTCGCCTACAGTTTCTTACACTATTGGTAATTCTTCCATCAATTTAGCAGTCGACGTTGGTTCTTGTGTAACAATGTCGCATGCCCTTCCTTCCACTTCCATTGCTCCTACTTCTAGGTCTACATTCGACGTTGATTCTTGTGTAATAGCATCGCCTACAATCCCTTCTACCTCCATTGCCTCTACTTCCAGGTCGATAATCGATGTTGGTTCTTGTGCAATAGCATCATCTACAGCCCCTTCCTCTGCGGCCCCTTCCTCAGCTGGAGATTCTGCTGTAGCCTATTCCGTCCCCAATTCCTACAATTGTTCGATAGCCAACACTAGGTCTTGTGCATCAGCGTCATTTGTGGCCTCTTCCTCTGCCACTAATTCTTCTTCCTCTCTTGTCGGCATCATGGCCACAAGTTCCTCTTCTGCTAATTCAGTGAATTGTGGCCAAGCCATGGAAATTCTGTGATAGGGCATGCACCAGTAGCAGCCTGACAAGCCCGTGGTTTGTGAGGACCACCAACGGTTGGCCCGACTAATGAAAATCTCTTGCCATTAAATGAAGGTTATTCCATAAGAAATATGGCATATCCAGAGAATGCACATGACAGAACCGAAGGCATGAAAGAAGTTTAAAATGGTATTTGAACAAGGTAGAGAGCCGACCTTCGTAAGTAATGTATCACATAATGAAGTATGTGACCTCGGCCCATGGATGCGGCAAGGATTTCTGATCGTATCCCCTTCCCTTCTGAACCACAGTTTCTCCTGCCTGCAAGAATAATTCTGGAAATTCTGGTAAGGGCGATTTCTAGGTGAACCATTTCTTCCCTCCTTGCGGCAATCCACTGATAGTCGAGATAATTTCTTCAGTGACGGGAATGTCCAACCCATGGACTCTGGAATAATTCTCATCCAAATTCAATGCAAATTTGACTATAATGACTTCATCAAATCCCTACAACCTCTAAAAATAGGTGTGCCATCCTGCATCTTGAAAAATCTGCCATATATTCAGATGGCGCTGGACCTACGTTGTATCTTCCGGTTCATGCCTAATAGCTTGCCCACCCATTCTTCCAGTTGCTCTGTAGCAGCATGATCCAATATATTTTCCTTACAAATGCATTGGAATTAGATATAACAGAGTTAATTAACCATGGAACTTAAAATCACATAAACAATATGAACATAATAAGAAGAACTCAAAAACCATAACACGATGATTTGATTACGGAGTTCATCCAATTTGGACAGGGCCCTGCTCAATAGTGGGGAGGCCTCCATTCAATTAGTGGCATAAAAGAGATAAAAGTACAAGCAACAAGAAATTACAACCCTTATACCTCCAAGCTGAAATATGGGAAAAGAATGGAGAGCCCAGCTTCAGAAACAGATAGTACCACTGAACTCCTGGAAAAAATGAGTGCAAAAATGCCTATCCAAACTCCCAATTTGGATAATCAAGCCTTCTTCAACCTCTCGGAACCTCCCTGCTGCTCAAGGTGAGGTCCGGTCTGCTGCCAAAGTTAGGGTTTGTTGTGTGTGTGCTTCTGAACTATCTGCTCACTCCCCCTGCCCTTTTCTGACACAATAGTCATATATATAAGCATGGCGGCATCCCTCAAAACTGGGGAAGTTTTAAGATAATAACCAAGTTTAGGCAAGCGGGATCAGGCTTGTTATCGTTCTATATTTTTGAGGTTGGGGGAGTAAACACATTGGACAACATCAAACCATTTTTGAAGTTGGGATATAGCCCTACCAGCTTCAGAGAGTGTCCTCTCTTTATGATTTAACTTGGTTTTTTAAGTTGATTTTAGGCTAGTTATGATTATGATTGGTTGTTTGTTTGAATTTGGTTGATTGGTTTGGTTGGTTGATCTGATAAAATTACTTTATTTACATTGGGCTATGGAGTCAAATAAAGTTGGATGTTTCATCAAATGTTTAAAAGAGTAATCATAGGGCAAGCTAGTTACATTTACTGGATCTTTTAAAGTGAATTATGAAGTGGTGAAAAGGTGTGCTCAGTAATGACCAAAAAGCATTTAAGAATTTTTCAATCAAACTTCAAAAGAAAACATACAGATTGTAAAAATAGCTCAAATAAGGTATTCAATTAACAAGTCTTATTTTTCACATTTCCTGTTTTATAATTAGATTTAAGATGATTAACATGCAGATAATAACAGTGAAGACAACAATTACAATAAGAAAAACATCACTAGTAAATCACAACACAAGAATCATGTGAAAAGTATTTGTATTAATGATGCTCCAGCAGCATGGAAAAAGTACAATGCTTGATAAAAAGAATTACAATGATGAGGAACCGACCCTCAATACTTTGAATGAATGAAGTATTTAAACAAAAATTCCAAAAAGATTACAATCAATGCCGCATTAACATGGCAATATATAATTTATTACAAAATAACTTAATTGACTAATATGACTAAAAGAGGTGAATTTGGTGAAGTGGTCTAGAGGTCTGGCACTATTGTTGTGGAGAATAGTTGTTGAGTCGCCACGATTTGGGTGTCGCGCTGGGTGTAGCTGATGTTTTCTTTAATCCTGAAATTCACACAATTTATCTCACCGCTCCTCATCTCGGATGGTGATTTTTGTAACCTTATGGTAGATCTCATCTATCTTGGTATACTAATCAAATGTGGGTTTTTCTACAAAAATATGTGTTATCTCATGCTGGATGAAACTCATGTTGCTGATAGCTTCGAAAAAAGCTCTCCCTGTCATAGAACCTTTAATGTGGGAAGACTTGGTAGTATCCTTTGCAGTGTCTTTAAGATTCTTCATATAATCTTCCATGGTCATCAGTTTTGTTATTAATTACAAATAAAGAAGGTGGGCCCTTCTTAGTTAATGCTTCTATTCTGATGAAAAACCTGTTGACTACTACCTCCAAACTATGACATCTTTTTGTAAGTTGCACAATCAAATTCTTCTTTGTCAGAACTTTCTTCACTTCTAAGATTGTTTCTATCTTGTCATCTACTCCCAAATAATCCAATTCATATCTTTTTTTAGAATTGATAAATTTGATGATGTTGTTGGCTCTGGTAGGCATATCTCCCAACTCGGTGTTGATAGTGGAAATGGATTGATTGGCTCTCTCAATCAAATATTTCTGTTCAAATATAATTTGGATACAAGGTCAGATTTCATCCATGGCTTCAATAATATTGTTCCATATAATTCCTTAACTTGGGCCAGTGTGTGGCCAATAGAGGACTCGGTTGCTGATTTCCTCCATGCTTCTATTTGGTTTTGAGCTCTTTGTAGCTCTACTGCATGGAAATTTTTAGTCTTTGTCTTCTGGTCTTGCAGAATATTAACTTGAGCCTGCAATCTTTTAATTTCTTCAGTTTGGAGAGACATATTCTCCACTGCACTTTCCAAATGATTTGTAGTAGTCCCTGTTTTTGTTGTAGAAGATGTAGCTATAGGAATTGTTGTAAGAGGCACTGCTTTCAAAGGGACGATAGACATTCTGGAAGTTTGCTCCTTTTTTTTTTTTTTTCCATTTCTGTTACCATTTGTTTCAACTGTGCATTCGGCTCCATGATGAGCTTCATCATGTCTGACTTCTGGGACTCTATTTATTTAATGTCTTTGGCCAAAGGATATTTTATGGCTGGTAATTTCAACTGCTTTCTTAATGTTGCTATGTCGATATTCTTCTTTCTTATGAGCTCTTCTATAGCATTGATATTGGAAGGATAATATCCTACTTTGATTACTAAGTCCTCCAAATATTTGATCCTTATGTCTTTAGCTAGTGAAGAGACTTTCTCCATGTTCAATTGTGACTGAACATTAGCTAAAGTAACCTGCAATTTAGACAAGCTCATATCAGTGTTAGTGAGAGTAGATGAAATCATTTGACCATTTTATTTATGCATCTCCATTTGATCAATGGGATGTATGTCTTTTACATCAAATTCAAATGAAGTCTTCTTGTAATCTGATGTTGCCCTAGGCTATGGGATCTGTGCTTGGAGGAAGGCCATTTTCATTTTTCCTTTCTCTGAATCAAAGGCTGACAACATTCTTCTTTGAGAACTGGAAGTTTGCTTCCATAACTGATTATATGTGTTGATCTTCAAGACCTCATTTCTCGCTTTAATCTCCTTGAAAATATCAAATATACTCTTTTTTTCCTCCCTTGTGGTAGATGTGTTGGTTTGCATAACCTGTTGTTGATCCTGTGAAGTTGTCGAGGTAGTAGGAGAAAGTGTAGTCTGGTCACCTACTAGTAAGGAAAGAAGTGGCCTTTTGGTGGTGATAATATTCTCTTGATCTAAATCCTTGGTTACGCTTAGTTTGGAATTGAGCTTGGTCTTCTTCATGTACATGATTTTGAAGCCTTCACTAGAAATCTCAGTCACTGAAGGTGACTCTTCTTCTCTGTTCCTTTTTTCTGTTTTCTCCTGTGGGACAGGAGTCTGTACTGTTGAAATTGACACCGACTGCTCCTCTGCCTCTTGTAGAGTGTTCTCAGTCCATTCTAGCTAGGTTTTATATTTTTGTTCTCTACCCTTAACTTGGAGATGACCTGTAATGGATCATATGACCATGTGAAACTAAGGCTGAATTGCATTTCTTTCAGCAATTTGTCTGCTTCTTCCCCTGCTGCCCTACTGTTGCAAATGAAAGGTCCTATTTGAGTTTTGATTTTGAATTGAGATTTCTTCTTGGAAGATACAAAATGAATCTCATCAACATTGAGCATTTTCCTAATGTATTCTAAGACAAAAATCCTCATTGGGAGGAATTTTGGCAGTTTGTAAGGGGCAAGTTCACACCCAAGTATCCTTAGCTCTTTGTAACTCTAATAAAGGTACCAATCTCATGTCTAGACTTGGTTTGATAACTGCAAAAAAATTTGATTTCTTCATTGGTTCTTGGCTCTAGAGTGATACTTAGGAGACTGAGTGTTGGATGTACAAACATTTCTATGAATTGTTTGTATGAATACTATTTTTGCTCCTTCACTACCAACATAATCCAAAAGATGACTGATTGTTGAAAAGAATCAAGGTTGGCATATACTTCCTGCAGGTAAACCCCTAAACCATTTCTTGAGATCGCCTCCTAATCTTTGGGCAAACAATCTCATTTTAACATCAGCTTCATCCACTTCTTGGAGGTCAAGCACATCATTCATCCTATCCACATGATGTTGGGCAGTATAAGCACCAGTATTATCAAAGGTCACGATTTTGGAAGGATAGTCTACAGGCAAAGCATTTAGCTAGCCTGGTAACACCAAGGGTGCATACCTTCCTACCATGACTGTCCTGGTAGATTGATTTGAGGATGAACCTAATGGAGGTGCAGCTTTGATAACTACAGGGATAGTAGGTATAGTAGTTTGACAGATCACTGGTAGGGAAGTTGAAATTATGGAATGAGTAAGACTGGGAGGATGTAAATGTACAGACTGAGAAGACTGACTAGACAAAGAGGTTGTTGCAACAGTTAAAGCAGAGAATTCAACAAACTGTTGAATAGAAGCTTCTTCTATAGCTTGGTCCAACACTGAAACTAGCCCTTGTAATTTTTCAAATTGCTGTAAAGATTCAAGATTAGGATCTGTTTCAAGGACTTGGGATTGTGATATATATGGTTGCAGTATGGCTTTGTCTATGACAGTTTGGTCTACAAAAGCCTCAAACTTTGATCTTAAAAAACTTTGCTGGAAAGGTAAATCAAACTCTATATCGTGTAAAGTTTCAAATTTCTCTAGGATAGAATTGAATCTAGAAAGAGGACTATTACTACCTTGACTCTCGGTAAAGCTTCTCTTTCTCACCAGTTTCTCAAGGTCATCTACAATTTTAGCAGGGTTGGGATCAGGGTGAGATCTAGTGTAAATTCTTTTGGGAGCCAGGGCTATGAAAAATCATCACACAAAAATAAAAATCAAAATCAATGATATAGCAGATATATACAAAATAACAACCTCAGATCATGTATTTCATAATGATACAACAAATGCTTATTGAAATATTGATTGTAAGCTAGGGAATAATAATGTTTTGGATTAAAATGTATTCTTCCCATGCTTTAACATAATAACCAAGTTTAGGCAGGTGGGATCGAGCCTGTTATCATTCTGTATTTTTGAGGTTGAGGGAGTAAACACATTGGACAACATCAAACCACTTTTGAAGCTAGGATCTAGCCCTACTAACTTCAGAGATGGATCTCTCTTTATGATTTAACTTGGTTTTTTAAGTTGATTTTAGGCTAGTTATGATTATGCTTGGTTGTTTGTTTGGATTTGGTTGACTGTTTTGGTTGGTTGATCTGATCAAATTACTTTCTTTCCATTGGGCTATGGAGTCAAATAAAGTTGGATGCTGCATCAAATGTTTAAAAGAGTAATCACAAGCAAGCTAGTTACATTTATTGGATATTTTAAAGTGAATTATGAAGTGGAGAAAAGGTGTTCTCAGTAATGACCGAAAAGCATTTACGAATTTTTTAATTAGACTTCAGAAGAAAACATACTGATTGTAAAAACAATCCAAATAAGGTGTTCAATTAACAAGTCTTATTTTTCACATTTCTTATTTTACAATTAGATTTCAGATGATTAACATGCAGATAATAACAGTGAAGACAACAATTACAATAAGAAAAACATCATCAGTAAATCGCAACACAAGAATCCTATGAAAAGTCTTTGTATTAATTATGCTCCAGCAGCGTGGAAAAAGTACAGTGCTTGATAAAAATATTTACAATGATCAGGAACCGACCCTCAATACTTCGAACGAATGAAGTATTTAAACAACAATTCCAAAAAGATTACAATCAATGTTGCATTGACATGGAAATCTACAACTTATTAAAAAATAACTTAATTGACTAATATGACCAAAAGAGATGAATTTGGTGAAGTGAACTGGCGGTCTGGCACTCTTGTTGCGGAGAACAGTTGCTGAGTCGCGACGATTTGGGTGTCGGGCTGGGTGTAGTTGATACTTCTTTAATCATGACATTCACACAATTTATCCCACTGCTCCTCATCTGGGATGGTGATTTTTTTTTCCTTACGGTAGATCTTATCTACCTCGATATACCGAGCAAATGTGGGTTTTACTACAAAAATATGCTTTATCTCATGCTGGATGAAACTCATGTTGTTGATAGCTTCAAAAAAATCTCTCCCTGTCATAGCACCTTTAATGTGGGAAGACTTGGCAATATCCTTTGCAATGTCTTTAAGCTTCTTCATATAATCTTCCCTGGTCATCAGTTTTTCATTGATTACAAATAAAGAAGGCAGGCCCTTCTTAGTTAATGCTTCTATTCTGGTGAAAAACATGTTGACTACTACCTCCAAACTGTGACATTTTTCTTTAAGCTACACAACCAAATTCTTCTTTGTCAGAACTTTCTTCACTTCTAAGATTGTTTATGTCCTATCATCTACTCCCAAATCATCCAATTCATATCTGTTTTTAGAATTGAGAAATTTGATGATGTTGTTGGTTGTGGTAGGCATATCTCCCAACTCAATGTTGATAGTGGAAATGGCCTGATTGTCTGTCTCAATCAAATATTTATTTTCAAATATAATCTGGACACAAGGCCATATTTCATCCATGGCTTCAATAATATTGTTCCATATAATCTCTTTAACTTGGGCCAATGTGTGGCCCATAGAGGACTTAGTTGCTGATTACCTCCATGCTTCTATCTGGTTTTGAGCTCTCTGTAGCTTTGTTGCATGGAAAGTTTCAGTCTTTTCTTTTGGTCTTGTAGAATATTAACTTGAGCCTGCAATCTTTTAATTTCTTCAGTTTGGAGAGACATATTCTCCACTGCACTTTCCAACTAATCTGCGGTATTCCTTATGTTTGTTGTAAAAGATGTAGTTGTAGGAATTGTTGTAAGAGGCACTACTTGCAAAGGGACGATAGACATTCTGGCAGCTTTCTCCTTTTCTTTGATTATTTTTTCCATTTTTGTTTCCATTTGTTTCAATTATGCATTCTACTCCATGATGAGCTTCATCATGTCTGCCTTCTGGGACTCTGTTTCTTCAATGTCTTTGGCCAGAGGATATTTTGTGGCTAGTAATTTCAACTGCTTTCTTAATGTTGCTATATCGATATTCTTCTTTCTTATGAGCTCTTCTGCAGCATTGATATTGGCAGGATCATATTCTACTTTGATTACCAATTCCTCCAAAGCTTTGATCCTTGTGTCTTTAGCTAGTGAAGAGACTTTCTCCATCTTCAATTGTGACTGAGCACTAGCTAAAGTAACCTGCAATTTAGACACACTCATAGCAGTGTTAGTGAGAGTAGATGAAAACATTTGACTAGTTTGTTTATTCATATCCATTTGATCAATGGGATATATGTCTTTTACATCAAATTCAAATGAAGTCTTCTTGTAATTTGATTTTGCCTTGGGTTGTGGGATATGTGCTTGGAGGAAAGCCATTTTATTTTTTCCTTTCTCTGAATCAAAGGCTAACAGTAGTCTTCTTTGAGAACTGGAAGTCTGCTTCCAGAACTGATTATATGTGTTGATCTTCAAGGACTCATTTCTCACTTTGATCTCCTTAAAAATATCAAATATACTCTTTTCTGTCTCCTCTGTGGTAGATGTGCTGCTTTGCATAACCTACTACTGATCCTGTGAAGTTTTCTATGTAGTAGGAGAAAGTGTAGTCTGGTCACCTATTAGTGAGGAAACAAGTGTCTCTTTGGTGATAATATTCTCTCGATTTGAATCCTTTCTTAGTCTTAGTTTGGAATTGATCTTAGTCTTCTTCCTGTACATTATTTTGAAGCCTTCACTGCAAATCTCAATCACTGAAGGTGACTCTTCTTCTCTGTTCCTTTTTCTTGTTGTCTCCTGTGTGACGAGAGTCTGTACTATTGAAATTGACACAAACTGCTCCTCTGCCTCTTGTAGAGTGTTCTCAGTCCATTCTAGATGGTTTTTATAGTTTTCAATCTCTTGTCTCGATGTATGAAAATAAGCAGTAGATTTGTTCTCTACCCTTAACTTGGAGATGACCCCTAATGGATCATATGACCATGTGAAACTGAGGCTGAACTGCATTTCTTTCAGCAACTTGTCTGCTTCTTCCCCTGCTGCCCTGTTGTTGCAAATGAAAGTTCCTATTTGAGTTTTGATTTTGAATTTATATTTCTTCTTGGCAGATACAAAATGAATCTCATCAACATTGAGCATTTGCCTAATGTATTCTAAGGCAAAAATCCTCATTGGGAGGAATTTTGGCAGTTTGTAAGGGGCAAGTTCACACCCAAATATCCTTAGCTCTGTGTAATTATGATAAAGGTACCAATCTCTTGTCTGGACTTGGTCTGATAACTGCAAAATTTTCCTAATTTCTTCACTGATTCTTGGCTCTAGAGTGCTCCTTAGGAGATTGAGTGCTGGATGTACAAACATTTCTATGAATTATTTGTATGAATACTCTTTTTTCTCCTTCATTACCTGCGTAGTCCAAAATATGACTGATTGTTGATTTCCCTCTTCATCCAACTTTTGTAAGGAAAGCTTGAGGTTGTCTCCCTAAAAATATAAAATCATATATACTAACCCAGAAGAATATTTAAATACTTCCTCAATTTTGAATTTGACAAACTGTTCATGGATGGAATCTGCAAGAAATTGGTTGAAGTTGAACAAGATGGAAGGCTTTGAATCTGTAGAGAAAATAGAAAGGAAACCTATAATAGCCTCAATACCCATTGATCTGACTAATAACCAAGGAGGTAGGAGATCACTATGATGGTTCGCTTGGATCTCTCAAGGAAAATGGAGGATGGATAGGGAGGCTTTTTCTTGGGCAATAGGGCATTTTCAGTCAAGAAAAGCTCAAGGGTTTTGGCTTTTTTTGCAAAGTCTAGTTTCTGATATAATTCAATAAGTAAATCATGAGAGAAAGGAATGGCATTCTTTGTTGTAGGAGCTTGCATCATTTGGTCTATAGCTTGAGGAGTTATGGTGAATAGAATTTCTCCAGTAGGGGAAATAACAGCTCTTTGGATAGGTAGATAACAAGCATGACATTTCCTGACGAATTCAGGGGTGATGTGGGTACGGGGAAAGATGTAATGGGGCAAATTGGATTCCCACAGTCCAATATCATCATACTTATCAATGAACTTGTATTCAAGCCAACAGTACATTTCAAATAGATCAAATTCAAGAGGGTTTCATGAATTTTGTAGTCTCTGTACGCCAAAGGAATATGGTGAAAATCGAACAGAGGGTGGATTAGAGGACTTACGGGTTCCTCCTATGCCTTGTCTTTAGGATGCATGATCGGATTAAACTGAGACACTGGTGAAATCTAGATTATACAGGTTTACAGTGTTCAGAGAGGACTTCGGATTTGACCATAGAGGAAAACAAAGGTAATGGTTGCACGACGGTTAGCTGGTGTGATGCTCGGGCGGGTGAAACAATCACAATTTGAATTGCCAAACTTGTAACAGAACAATGGAAATGGCAGTGTATAAAATCAGTAACCTGCGAATGGGCAAAAGAAGGGACTTTATAATCTTCTGGCTTTCTCATTGATGGTGGCACGGGTCCGTTGGATTAAAGGTTAAGTAACTTAATTACTTAACGATCGATTTTGGAGGGAGGGGATGTGATTGGCGGAGCAACGAACGGACGAGGTGGTGAAGGGTGATTGGCGGGAGCGTAATGGATAGGATAGTGGTATCACATGGAGAAGAAACCATTTTTCAGGGGGGGGAAGGTGGTTAATGGTTTCATCCGGGGGCTACGAAAACACAAAATGGTGCCACATCATGGTGAGGGCGGATTTCAATACCACCCATTTCAGACCCCCCCCCCGACGGTAAAGTTCAGATGGTGATGGGGGGCCGAAACGTAATGTAGGTCGTCATATGTAAAATGGTGGGCTCGGATGATGTCAGAAGTGGCGACATATTATCTTGATGTGATGTGTGTATGGTGGTGTCGGGAAATGTATTTAATGGGATATGATTGGATGTGTGGTGAGGGAGAATGAATGGAAATACGAGCGGAGGGGTGATTTTCAGGTAATAAAACATTAGGGATAGTGGAATAATATACCAAATATTATTTGATATTCTGAACTTTAGAGTAAGGCTTTAATCCCTTTGCCTTTCTTCTGCGCATGAAAATATATTTAAAATTCAACTTAGGGTAAAACTTTCATGCTTTTCCTTAAATCACCATAGTGCTTCTACCTACCCTTTCATTTCAATTTTTTTTCTAAGCTAACATTTTCTCTTCTTTCTTTGCAGGGTGCATTTAAACTAGCATATCTAAATCACATTTTAATGAAAATCTACCTTATCCTATCACTTATCTCACCATTGATTTAGATTAAACTGTTGAATCAATTTTATTTCTACCTAGCTACTGATTTACCAAGATTAAGCTGTTTGGTAAATCTTTATTTATTGACCTATTCAACATAAATTTAAATGTGTTCAATCATGGTTAAACTGTATGATTTGAACACAACTTTAGTCATTGTGGCATTAAAAAACAATTTGCACACAACCTTATTTGATAATGAATTAAAATAACTAACTTATCAGTAGTGGCATTTAGACTTGCAGCACTTTCCATATTATTTTCTATTTTTTCTTTTATGGGGTTCTTATTTCCTCTTTTTTTCTTTTTCTTTTTTGTAAACATGCCCTCTTTTCATTTTCTTTTTTCATATTTTTTGGAAATCATTTGAATATTGAAATTCATGTGCAATATGAAATTACAAATACAAAATACTCAATCACCTTGAGATCCTATAATTTATAGGACCCTAACAGGGCCAGAAGGTTTTATGGCAAAAACCTTGTAACAATAGTGAAATCATGTTTAAACGTAGCAAACCCATTAACCACACTTAAGGCTCGGTGATATGTCTATCGACACTTTTAGCTATCGGTGAACAATCCAAATCCAATACAACAGATAGTTCTGTGATATATGGACCCGCCGAATTATAGAACATAATATATAATACATCACATCTGTCTCCTCCCCACAAATCGTAGTCAGCGTGGAACCCATCTGTGTATCAACCCAACTTTAGCACTCTGCAATCTGGCGAACCCGCTGAGATTTATAAACCACAACATATAACATATCGGGTCCAAATCCTCCCTGCAAATCACAATCGACGTGGAACCCATCGGCGTATCAACCCAACTTTAGCGCTCTGCGATATGGAGAACCCTCTGATATTTATAAATCACAACATATAACATATTGAGTATGAATCCTCCCCGCAATCACAGTCAGCATGGACCAAAGTGTCACTCCATGCTACCACTGCCCTCCTATGAACTTCGATTGCGATATATACCACATCACAATTGGACTCCACTGGGGCCAATTCATATACTTGTTCCACCTCTGACCTGCGATATGTGATATCGTAATCGCAGCCAAGACCCTTCCGGGGCCGATTCTTAAGGCGCTTCTTCCTCTTGCGCCAATATGCGATATGCGGGACCCAGTGGAATCCTTCCATGTGGCACACCCTCATTCACTGAGACTTTTTCCATGTCATCTTCTCCTAGGACAAGTCAAACTCAAACTTTAACTTGCTCTAACTTCATCATATGGACTCGAATTTGAGTGTCATTCACACTATTGGAATCAGGATGATGAGCACTCTGATCCGATGCTAAATTTATCTAGATTCTTCCACTTTGAGTTTTGAGCCTTTTACCATGTCACTCATACTTTTCTGAAGATCCATCTGGATCAATCCATCATGATCCTCCTGGATCAATTCTCCCCACTAAGATATTTTGGACCACCAAAAGACTTTTTAGTCAATTGGCAAGTGAGAAAATTTCTCCCTCACTTTTTCCTTCTCCATCCATCGAGCTTTGCTGGATGCATTCCTTTGAACCCAACACGGATATACTCCACATCTTCCCGTCACGAAGTTATGGTTTTCCGGTCAAGTATGATATCTTTGGGAAACTCATCTAGATACTCTGATGCAAAATCATCCACTGTAGGAATTTGTGCAACCTTCTTGGTATCCATAATCAATGGAGGTTCATAAAGCTTCAAGTTTTCTACATTTACCACTGAGTACATCTACATATAAGCAAGCAAGTCAAGATGAAAAGCATTGTCTCCAATATTTTCCAATATGGTGAAGGGACCATATCGGATGGGTCTCAACTTCTTCCATTCTCCCTTCATTCTATATTTTTTGATATGGATCCATACCTTATCCCCAACTTGAAATTGATTGTCAACTCGGTGCTTATCATGTCGAGCTTTATACTGAGCTTGACTCTTCCCCAAATTCTCCTGTACTTCCTGATGAATCACATGTATCTGTTGAATGAACTTCCGTGCTTTGTCCCTATCATCTCGTCCATTTCTATCCTCCTCTTTCCCAAAGACCATGTCCAAGGGATCTCTAGGTAGATAGCCAAAACATGTCTCAAATGGTGAGCTCTGTGTAGATGAATGTGTTGCTCGATTGTATGCATGCTACACATAAGGAAGTTGTTCATCCCACAACTTGGGATGTTTCCCACAATAGCCTCACAACAAGTGTACCATGGTGCGGTTGACAACCTCTGTCTGTCCATCGGTCTGTGGATGAAATTTCATACTTAAATTTAGTTTAGTTTTCATCATTCTCCACAATTTGGTCCAAAACTCCCCAAGAAAGAGACAATCTTGATCTGACAATATAGATGTGCGCAACCCAAAATGGACCCAAACATGTTGAAAGAAAAGAAAAGAAGTCTGCTCGGTAGTGACCTGCTTTTTACAAGGCATTAAAATACACATTTTACTAAACTGATCCACAATGACCTACAAATAGTCGTGACCTTTCGTAGACATAGGAAAACCTCCTACAAAGTCCATGGACACACTTTCCCATGGTCAACTCAGAATAGGGAGTGGTGTGTAGAGCCTGTTAGGCCCCTATACTACTAGTGTAACCCCTTATTGTTATTAGTATAACCCACTTATTATATTGATGTACCCATGTAGTGCCCATATTGTTACTATTGTGCCCCATAGAAGCCCATTATTGTTATTATTGTGCCCTTACATTATTATTGTTATGTTGGCTTTGATTATGTTATGACCCCTTATACTCCTATATATAGAAAGAAGGTCTTTTCATTTGTATCATCCAAGAATTGTTCATTTATGTAATGTAAAGGAGGTTTCCCCCTCGAAGAGGCTGAATTGTAAGGCGTTGATCTATCTTTTCTATCTTTTCTTGAGCTGGTTCCATAACATTTAGTATCAGAGCTTTGGATTCTAGGGTTTCGCTGCTCCAAACAGGTCATCGTGGAATTTTCGCTATAACTTTTTTTCTGTGACATTTCAAAAGTCGCAAAAAAACCCATTTGAGAAGAAGTTGCGCTAAACCTTGGGTCCAAATTTCAAAGCTTTTCGCACAATATTTGTGGAGATATGATCTGAGGAAGTTGGTCTTTTTCCAGACTCCTGAATTACATTCAAAACAGGTGACCTAGGGAAAATCGTCATAACTTTCTCTCTGGGGATTGGATTGAAATTTCGTAAGAAGGTACAGAAAGAGGACGGAATGTAGTTTCTTGTATGCATTTTTTAGATCCAAAGGTTGAAACAGTGACTCGTGGCACGTCGTACAAGTTCGCTCTACTGAACTAGTCTATAATCAGGTCATCTTGGGAGATTGTGCATAACTCTTTCTTGGAGAATCCAATTTGGATCAGACTAGTGGCATTGGAAAGAGGACATAGAGGGCTACTACAGGACACAATTTCAGATCTTAAAGATCCTAAAGTACAGAGTTACAGTCGTTTCAAGGTAGAGCTCCTAAAATCAAGAAAAAACAAGATGAGGAAGTTTGATGGCAAGGATCCGGTAAATTGGATACTTCAGATGGAGCAATATTTTGATATACATGGTGTACAACTGTTACAAAAGGTATGTATTGCATCTTCATATTTAGAACCAGATCAATTTTTATGGTACAAAGGGCTTTGTTCTCGTAAACAACTTGTTACGTGGTCAATTTTCACGGAGGAAATGATAGCACATTATGAGGATACAAAGAGCAACACCTTCTCTAGAGCAACACCACAACAATTGGAAAGAGTAAAAGGGCTTTGTGACATAGTGGAAAGCAAAATTATGGAAACCAGGAAGTGTACCCCTCACAACTATAAAGATGGAAGTGTTGTTTCTCCTAGCCTTCCACAACCTACAAGGGTTACACCACAACAATTGGAAGAAAAAAGAGAAAAAGGGCTTTGTTACAATTGTGATAGCAAATGCACTAAAGGTCATAAGTGTGCTAAGAAGAAATTATTTTACATAGAATATGAAGAGGAGGAAGAAAAGGACCAAGAAACAACAAAAGAAGAAGATATACGCCAGGACCCCACCCCAGAGAAAGAAGAAATGAATCAGACCATATCTTGTAAAGCATTGGCAAGAATTACCACTCCTCAAACTCTCAAGATAGAAGGACATATCAAGAAGAAAAATGTGTAAGAAGTGAAAGATCACATCGATAAAGAATAAATGAATCCAACCATATCTTGTAATTCATTGTTTGAAATTACCACTCCTCAAACTATCAAGATAGAAGGACATATAAAGAAGAAAAATGTTCAAGAAGTGAAAGATCACATCGAGCATCAAGAAATAAATCCGACCATATCTTGTAAAGGATTGGAAGAAATTACCACTCCTCAAACTCTAGATATAGAAGGACATATCAAGAAGAAAAAGGTTCAAGCAGTGAAAGATCACATCGAGCATCAACAACAAGTTCTCGAACTTTTAAAGGATAACGCCACTTCGGTGCAAAATCAAACGAAACAACAGGCACTTAAAAAATGGCGACCTTACTGAATGGGAAGACTCTTCAAGGATGAGGATGTGGAAGCATTGTTTTGTGCTATTTATATTATCCAACCAGATTGGATAAACGAAGCAAGGGATGAATGGAATAAGGACGAAGAAGTATGGCCACTTATTCAAAAGTTGCAAAAGCTCCCAATTCAAACAATATTGCCAAAAATTAAAGAGGAAGGAAAAATCATATTGGAACCTGAAGCAGTCACAGAAACAAGAACTCGACAGCTATGAAATCGATCAATTTCAGAGTATCTCATCAAGTGGAAGAACTTACCCGATGAATATTCCACATGGGAGGACAAGAATTTTATACAGAAGCATCAAGAACTACTCAAGCGTTGAGGACAAAACTTTTTGAAGGAGAGGGGCATGTTAGGCCCCTATACTACTAGTGTAACCCTTTATTGTTATTAGTATAACCCACTTATTATATTGATGTACCCATGTAATGCCCATATTGTTACTATTGTGCCCCATAGAAGCCCACTATTGTTATTATTGTGCCCTTACATTATTATTGTTATGTCGGCTCTGATTATGTTATGACCCCTTAGACTCCTATATATAGAAAGGAGGTCTTTTCATTTGTATCATCCAAGAATTGTTCATTTATGTAATGTAAAGGAGGTTGCCCCCTCGAAGAGGCTGAATTGTAAGGCGTTGATCTATCTTTTCTATCTTTTCTTGAGCTGGTTTCATAACAGAGCCCAAGTTTTCTATTAGAGGGCTTTGAAACAGAACACAACACACAACCCTTTACAAAGCGAGTCACAATGTTTTTCATATGAGGCCAAAAACAAAACCTCTGCAAATGATAGAAAGTTTTCTCAAATCCAAAATGACCAGACACCAGAGAGGTATGAGCCTCTCTGATTACATGAACCCTTTCATCACTAGGTATGCACAGTTTTCCAAGGTGGTACAATAGATTTCCCTGCAAGCAATAATTGTCCACCTACGATCCATGATTCAGTTTTGCATAGATTTCTTTAAAATCATTATCATTAGCATATTGTTCAGCATAAATTTTTAACAATAAAGAAACATTTTGAAAAACTGCAGATGAAGAAATAGGAGGGCGAGAAATCATATCTGCTACTTTGTTGTTGGTTCCCTTCTTATATCTTATTACCAAATGAAACTGTAGGAGGAATACCATCCATCTGAACTGACGGGCTTGCTGAACCTTGGTCTATGAGTGAAGATATTGCAAAGGCTGATGATCTATGTGGATGATGGTCTCCTTGCCGATCAGATAGTATTTCCACTTCTTTACACTCTGGATCAAGGCGTACAACTCCCTGACATACGTAGGATAATTCACAACAGCCTGGGAGAAATTCTTTGAATGGTAACATATAGGCTTTCTTTGTTGCATCAATACAACGCCCATGGCATATCCGTTAGCATCTATTTCAATCTCAAAAGGCTGTTGAAGGTCTGGTAAGGCTAGCACTTGTGCTATGTTTATCTTCTCTTTCAGTGTGTCGAAGGATTTATGTTGTTTTCCTCCCCACTGAAAGGCCTGCTTCACACTAGTCAAGGCATGCAAGGGGGCTTCGATAACGGAGAAGTTTGCAATGAACCTTCTCCAATATTGTACTGCAACCAGAAAACTTTGAACCTCTATAACATTTTTGGGCTCAGGCCAATTCATAATTGCCTCCACTTTAGAGGATCTATCCTTTATTTTCCATTACCAACATTGTGGCATAAATAAATTAGAGAAGTCTTCCCAAACTCACACTTTGACAATTTCAAATATAGTTTCTCATTCTTCAGAACATTAATCACTTTCTTTATATGACACACATGTTCATCCCATGCCCTATTCTACACAAGAATATCATCCAGATATACAAGAACAAAATGATCAAGAAAAGGCCTAAATAAATAATTAATTCCCTCATAAACGTGGCTAGAGTGTTGCACAGTCTGAATGGCATCACCATCCATTCGAACAGCCCCTGTTTGATTTTGAATGCAGTCTTCCAAACATCTTTCTCTGTAATTCTAACCTGGTGATAACCACTACGCAAATCCAACTTTGTAAAATAAATAGCCTTTTTCAACGGAACTAGCAATTCATTAATGCGAGGTAGAGGGTATCGATTCTTCACCATGATCTTGTTCAGTGCCCTCTAATCTATGCACATTATCCATGTGTCATCTTTCTTGGGCATCAACATGATTTGTGAGTCACAAGGAGAAGAACTCGGTCTGATGACTCCCTTATTTAACAGTTCCTGCACCTATTCCTTGATGTCCTCCATCTAGATAGAAGCCATCCTGTACATGCCAACATTCAGTAAAGGAGAATCTTGTTGTAAATGGATTTCATGTTGGATTTCCTATTCAGGGGGAAATCCTCTCGGTTCCTGAAACAATCCATCATAATTAGAAACAATTTCAAACAATTCTTTCTTATGATTAGGATTATAGCTTGTTGACGGTGATGGACCCGCCAACATTCAAGGGATCACCCCGGTATGAAGTCCCAACTAGGCCTCACATCGTTTGGTGTGGGAGTCCCATCCGTTATGATGGCCTGTTTGCCATTATCTTAAGGATTTTCATCAACTCTTTCTTGTCAGCACACGAGAGTGATCTGCTTTGTCTTCTAGAAGTGAGGTTCATGTGCCAGGTGATTGCTAGTGTCACTTGTGTCAATGGTTCTTTCACTGTAGAGGGAGAGGGTGGGAGTGAGTCCTAATTTGGTTGGGAGGAAGCCCCAAATCTGTTAGGAACACACAACAACACAAAATGTGCATAGCTTCCGGAGGAATAGTCCACACAGTTGTAGCAATTACAATAGACAAGGAAAGATAACACATACAACACTCAACGGATGAGTCCACGCAAGTGCAATGGTCGTTATAGCAATTTTCATGTGAAAGTTTTTTCTGATGTCCGAGGAGGTAAACACCATGGGCAAGACAGCATTAACAGCATATACAACACATTTTCATTAATAGATATGTATTACAACAAGTGAATGAGTTCAAGTGTTCAACACAGGCTAAAGCAACATGCATTACAAGTGTTCAAGATTAGTCTTACAACAGTGACAATACATGTGTGAAAACGTGTTGGCCTATTATCAAGCTTTTGAATTAAGCAAAAGTTCCAAGACACATCATTACACCATACATCACTAACCCCATGGGTGGGGCATTGGAGCCACTACTTACTACTCAAAGAAAATATTACAAACTCTCAAGGCTATGTGGGAGGAGTTGAGGTGAAAAAGTCCTTTGCATGTACAAATCAGGGGGTATTTATAGCCAAGGGTGAAACTGACCCTTGTGGTTGTTTGACTACTGTCATCACTGTTTGACTTCCATGACCTTTCGACTTTACATGACTCTTTGTACAACAAATGGGTCTCTTGCACTTCCACGTTACATTACATTGATTGATAGTATGGCCCACAGTAGAGATGTGGACGACATGACTCGACATGACAGTGTTGGTAAATTAGTGCTGCTATTGGTGTGCATGTTGAGTTGCAGTGTTGTTGGGTGATGGATGTCCTCATGGTGTGTCACAACTTCACCTCCGCATGGAAAAGTATGTGGAGTCTTTGATGGTCGTTGGTTTGCTTGATGTTGGTTTTGCATGTTCCTCCTTGCTTGTATGTTGGAAGGTTTGACAGGTTCGTCTATTCGCAAAAGGTGCATGTTCGTCCGTTCGTCCGTCCATGAGCACATCTTTCATGTTTGCTTGTCTGTCCTTCCACGAACACATATTTGCACGATCATCGCATGCATCATTTGTTCGTCTGTTGGTGAACCTATCCTTCTGCATGTGCTCCCTTCGTTCATCCCATTCGTCCTTGCGCCATTTTTTTTTGTGTACCTATACTTGCAGTCACTCATGATGAGACGACATCAAATCCAAAAACCTTATAGTCTACCATGATACATGATCATTTCCGATGCAGGTGACCGGGAGAGGTAACAAGGTTGCGAGCGAGGATGAAGGCTCTGAGCACTGCTGATTAAAACTATGCAAGATTCACTGGGAGATGAATATGGGCAATCCGGATCGACAATGAGTGTCCGCGGGCTCTGGCTCAGTTGGAGGACAAAACTATACAGTTTTTTAGAGGAATAGTTTGGGCTGCGGGAAGGCTGGGCAGGCCAAATCTATGCAATTTTAAGGAACAAGCAGGCAGAGGGAGTTTGGCAGCCAAAACTACGCAATTCCTAGAGGGAACTGGAAGCTGGTTGCTAGGACACTTGCAGCAAAAACTGCGCAATTCTTGGAGGGAAGTAACAGTCTGTTGCTGGGTCACTGGCAACAAAAATTGTGCAATTCCTATGGGGAAATGGTAGGAAGTTGCTGGATTTTGGGAACCAAAACTGTGCAATTCCTGGAGGGAAATGGCAATTAGCTATCGAGAGCTGCTGGCGGGAAAAACTGCGTTGATGCTGGGATGTTGGCCTGTTGATCACCTTTGCATAGTTTCTGAGCTAAGCGGACTGTTGGGCAGCAGAGGGCTTGCTAATGAAAACTATGCAATTTTCTTGGTGAGCAGTTGGGAGGACTCCTTGGAAAAACTACACAATTTTCTGAGGGAGACAGGGATGGGAACTAGGTGTCTTTCCGTCCTGTCTGCGCAATTTTCTCAGCCATCGGAGCAGGCAAGGTCTGCAGCCTCTACGTAATTTTTGAGGGGAGTCAATCTCGAGGTGGATGCCAAGTCAAACTCTCTGGTTGATCAGCGTGAAGGTTGATTGATTTTCTTGCGGGAAGCGCAACTTGAAATGACTTTCTTAGTGCTTCTGTGTTGCTTTGGGTGATAGTCGATCAATTCGATAGCGGGGTGATGGTCCGACTATCAAAGGGGAATTTGGTCGTTAGAACTTCAGCAAAATGACTAAGTGTGTGAACGAGTGAAAGATGCATATGTGATCTCGCAAACACACACTTACATGACTTGACGATGAGATGACTCAAACCACCCAGACACACATGCTCAACATGAATAACCGACAGTGTGAGCGACAAGTGCGTCACTTGTGATTGATCATTGGTCGACCGTGACAACACTTGCACGATAGTGAATGTGACTTCATGTGTGAGTGCGACAGATGTTTTCATAGTGAACCCGAAAAGTACACACAAAGCGAAGACTTTGAATGTAACCAGAACATGGTCTCAAGCATGACACTGACATCAAAATGCAAAAACTTGGATGAAATGAACAAGCAAGGTGGATGCAAAGACTCACACAAGCTAACGGAGTGAACCCAAGTTTATGTAGTCATCAAGTGAAACTCTCAAGGGAGACACAAAAATTGGGTGTAGGCCAAAATTTTGGAGGGTGGTTATAGCAGCTGCAACACAGCCTTTGAAAGCGTCAGCCATTTCAGCCTCTTTCTCTCTCACTATCATGAGCATGCACCCTTTACTGGAGTTAACTAGTTGTTTAATCTATCCTGCGCTTACAAGGCTAGCATTAACTTATGTATGAAGAGCTTTGACTATATGCTTTACCCCATCCTCTGTGAGGTGGTATTTGTTTTCATGCCGAAAGAAAATGACCTTTATGTCATATAGATATGGGCTTCCCAAGATGATTCCACGGATGTCCAAAGGCACTACATCTAATTCTACCTCATCAACTAATTTATAAGCAATAACAAATATGGCCCTACATTGCTTGGTGACCTGCAATTCGGCTTTATCGTTTACCCAACCAAGTGGGTATGGACTCGGATGAGGCTTAGTTTTAAGGGCTAACTTTTTCACTAAGGACTCTGAGATTATGTTTGCTTGGGAACCTAAATCAAATAGAGTTTCCACCTTTGTATATTTTATGACAACTCTAATGTGGAATAACTCAATTATCTTCCACTCATTACTTACAGGGTCATTCAAATAACTAGTACTTGCAACTGAATCATAACTATCATTAATAGAAAGAGTACCTCTTGCACCCACGGCTGTGATCAATGTCTCATCGTCAGAATCTGATCCAAGGTCCTGCACTGTTGCCATTGTCTTCTGCTTCCCCTTTCCACCGAATCTCTTTAGTCTCAACTCCGAGAGTAGCTTCCAATAGTGGTCCTCATCATGACCATGTTTCTTGCAATGAGTGCAGGACGGTGTCGCTCCATCCCCTTTCTTGGCTGCAATAGTCTTCTTATCCTTCCCTTTTCCTTTCTTCTGGAATTTCCCATGATCAGGTTTGAATGGTGCCTTTTTGGCTTGATCATCTCAATCATTCTTGCCTCGGATTTCAAGATGAATAGCCTTTATGCCGGTCATATCAAGTGTAGTAGGCTCGAACAGTAATAATGAGTGTCTGATGTAACTATGTACCACACCTATATACTTAGTTACAGTCTTAGGCGCATCTAATGAGATGCCCAGATTTAGTGCTTGTTTCTAAAATTCTTCAGTAAAGCTTTGCAAGTTTTGGCCCTGACCTTGCCTTAGATATTTCCAATCCATAAGTGCCCTTTTCTTATAACCCAAAGGGTATAATTTGTATTTCAATGTAGTAATAAAACTAGACCAAGAGGATAGAAGGTTACCTGACTTTGTGTTTCCCTTCTGCAACTTTCTATCCCACCAAATGAGAGCAATGTCACTCAGCCGAAGAGATGCTAACTGGACTTTCGCCTCATCTTCTTCGATCTGCTGGATCCAACAATAAAGCTCTATCTATCTTATCACTTTATTAAGTTTTTCTTCACTACACTCTCCATGGGTAGGTCAAACTTTTCATCTAACTTGAAGTACATGGGTCGGTCAAACTTTGCATCTAACTTGAAGAACGGTTTCTTAGATGTCTGTTTGGAATTTCGATGAGAGTGATGAGAACCATCACTTGAATAAGGAGAGGGAGGAGGCTCTTATCCACCATCTTCATTATTTGTTGACCCATGGTCATCGACATCCTTCTTCTCATGCCCAAGTGCCTTCTCATACTCTGTGAACAACTTGTCTACTTTCCATGCCATATTGTAGAATACCTTGCGGAGATTCTATTCCTCTTCCCAATGATCTTCTTCATTGGCCATGTTTCTTCTTCATTTTGCACATCCTTCTTCATGATCAAAGGACATAAGTGTTCCTTCTCCTTTTCACAACTTATTCCGGGTTAGCATAAACTCATGCAATTCACATCTACAAAGACCTGCTCCGATACCAAAACTTGAACGCCAACCGAGGATAGGGAATTAGAACACAGTTAGAATCACTTTCTTTCCTTCCCCATATAATTCAAACAATGCGATAACCATTGGCCAAACATAGAACTCAGTAGATGATATGGTTAGTTGTGGTAGAACTTTGTTTCCTTATGAGACTCTCTCTCCTAGTTTCAGAAGGTCGAGGGTATAAAGAATCTAAATCATAAAGAAAATAAGGAAGGAAAATCTGGATATTACATATATAACAAATCTAAAACAAAAGTATATTCTCTAAAGATACAAGATCTTTTACTTACAGATGCATCAGAATTACATATAACGTCGTTAATTAACTGTTGTAGCAGCTACAACCACCCTTCAAAATTTTTCCTTAGCTTCGTTTTGGAGCCTCCCTACCAACCATCCTCAGCAACATGTCTTGCACTGTCAAGTACATGAGCTTCAGTGGTTTTCTAGCAGATTGATAGCCTATGCATGATAGCTTGCTTCACTCCCCTCAAGGCTACTACTCCAGATTTGGTCCAGCTACTGGTTGAGCAGCTCCCTCAAGAAATTTCATAATTCTAGAGGGGAACCAGCCTTCCCTCCAGAAATTGTGCAAATCTGACTCGCATCCTGCTAGGCTTAGAAACTGCGCAATCCTATCAGTCAACCTTCCCAGCGAAAAAAGCGCAATCTGGCCTAGTGAGACATCTCATCCTAAAAATTGCGCAATTATGGGAAGCATTCAGCTGCTCCTCCCATAAATTGCACAATCCCTCTAGATAGCCACCCCAGCTTCCTCCCAGAAACTACGCAAAATTTCCCCTCAGTCAAGCAGGTTGTTGCATGTGCCCTCAGGTTGACCGGTTCCACCCAGGACCGAGAAAACTTGACTTGCATGCATGGGCTGCTTTTTCTCGAAATAGAAAAAATAAACATGCAAAAATCATACCTAGATTTTAGGTTGTTATTTTTAGCAGCTTGAGGTTACATGCAAAGATCATTTTAAAAACTTTCCTGTAAGTGTCGTTTTTTCCTAGATTTGTGGCATGCGCATCATGAGTCTCAAATTTATTTATTCCACACCTCAAATATCATTCTTCACATCAATCTTGGATCTTTGACATCCCATATCACATCCAAGAGTCTTCGACACATCCAGATCAGCGATTTCCAGGTAAGTCTGCTTAACTTTTATTTTGCAGCATTTTTATCGCTTTTTGTGCTTTGGCTTGTGTGAGTGTTGTCTCCTTGATTTCTATGAATTCTTGCTATCATTTACATGCATATTAGCTTGTACAAACATAGTTTCATTTTTTGTTAGCATCTCACTGTTGTCGCATGCATGACATTGTTTCGCACGAACGATCGTCAATTCGGCTACTCGCCTCACACACATGCATGTTGTTCCATTTTTTGAATCTTTCTTTCACTGTTTGCATGCATGACCATTCACCTCTGCTTACAATCAATATCACCATGCATTCACATATTCATTTTCTTTCAGCTACCCGTCAAGGGTCTAGGCAACCTTGGCACGGACTCTGCCTCACCAAGACAACATTATGCAATTCTGAGAGGGAAGGTTGTGCATTCCTCCTAAAAAATGCACAATTATAGCCAGTGACTTCCCTCCAGTCTTGCCTTGCACAATTCTGAGAGGCAGTGACTATTGGCCTAGAAAATTGTGCAATGCAATCCCTTGGCCTGCAACATTTGTCAGCTGAAATTTTGCATTGCACAATCCCAACACCTAGCAGGCCAGTCTGGATTGCACATTGCACAATCCCAGTAGTCAACTAGCCTCCCGACATTCCAAACTGCCTTTTACGTAGTTTCGACATTCAATCTCCCAGCCTCCCAGTGAAAATTACACAATCCTTGCCAGTCAATCCCCAGGTATGTTGCATGTCGTTCCTCAAGTTTACTTTAGTTATAGTTGACAGATTTCTTGCCATGCATGTTGCCATGTCTCCAGATATAGCAGGTTTTCTTCCACCTCTCAGTAGTTCAAGATCAATGGCCTCCAAGAGAGCAGGGTCAAAGGACACCGACAGAAGCGCAACTGGAGTAGTAGTTGAGTGAGTGTCTACAAGTTTGCCAATTCATGAAAACACCAAGCTAATTGTAGACAAAGACATCAAGCTGAAATGGAAATAGGTCAATGATTCATTCTCGGGCACATTTGGGGAAGATCTCGAAGACCGTCAATTCTATGTGAACAGTTCGGCTTGTATCAGATTGCATGCAGGTGTCCCGCATTCCCATGCACGGACATGATACATTGGATCGTCTCACACACTGATCCCGAGATGATGACATTGAGCAGTGTCAGCGGGATAGAGATTGCTACCTTCAAGGCACATGACTATCAGCAGATGTATCATTTTTGAAGTCAGTGATCACCATGGAGACACCCTTCAGCATACCCAGCAGCAATGCCAACTCCAGGGATATCTTTAAGAACTGGGTAAAGGAGCCAGCCAAATTTAGGATGACACCCAACCAGATTTACAAGACAAAGATACTGCAGAAGGCATGTCAATACTTGGTCATCTTTGCATGTCACTTGTATGGCCAAGAGAGCATGGAGACCTTCCCGCAGAGTTGGGTGATTGCGTTGTACCAACTGGCCAGTGAAGGCAAAGCATGCAATTGGTCTGACATGTTGGCTCACAAGTTGAAGGAATAAGTAACAGGAGCTCGACATCCACCCAAATGTTAGCAAGCAAAAATCTACATATATGCCTACATCTTGGATGCAATTTGTGCCCATTAGGAGTTCCTAGGCATGAAGTGGGCATGGACATCGATGGAAACCTTTGTCAACACTTCAGAGGAGTCATCACACAACTGTCAGATCATTTTGTCATCCCAGTGTATAAGATGATATTTGAGCAGGATCCACCTTGCATGTCGAAGGAAGAAATGGAGGAACTAATCTATATAGCAGATTCGTATGCCTCATCATCCGACACCTTCATACCAATGTACAGCACGGAGAAGCCTCCGCATGTTTTGCCGAAGTTTTCCATGGACAAGCTCATCATGCAAGAAGTATCATACCACATCTCAGAAGGACTGTCAAATAGGCTACACCAGAAGAACAAGGCACCTTAGCCCACTCTTCCGTTGCAGATCAGGTTGTACGAGATACAGAACCTCAAGCATGTAGATGACAAAATGGAGGAGATCAACAAATATCCTTTTGACATCTAAAGCTTCAATCCGTATGACCCACATTGTATTTGGAAAGATCACTGCATGAGAGTATAGTTTCAGTGGATCCACAGGGAATGTCATTGGGTGGAGGAAGATCCATGGATATATTGTTACAACTTCTCCAAGCCCAATGAGTCGGTCGGCATCATTGTGGAATGGTTAGCGAAGTAGTGTGAAGCAACATCTAGGAGAGAACCAGCAGCAGTAGCAATAGAGGTAAACATATTGGCCTGTGACAAAGGCAAGAGGAAGATTATCGACAGCGCAGAGGCAGAACAAATTTGAAAATTCAGAGCATACCCACTTGTACAGAAAGCAACTTTGGCAATAGAGGCGAAGAGGTAACAGCACAACATGAGGAACGTGCAAAGGCAGAGAGAAAAGTAGAGGATGGATGAAACAATAAAGGAGTTGCATGAGTTGAAGGAGAAACTCCGGAAGGAACACAAGATGCGTAGATAGGAGAAGGAAGCTTAGCAAGAACATGTACAACATGGGGCGCAACATATATAGAAAGATGAAACTATGCCCGTATAGGTAGTAGACTCATCCGAACAGTTGGCACCAAGCAGACAAGGTGAGCACTCATAGGAGCAGGACTCTGCTCAAGAGATTGAACAATCACTTGAGCAGGTGGATATGGATATGGAGAAATAAGAGCTAGATCAAGACATCGACCTCATGCCTTACCACTAATAGGTCGACCTACCAGCTTTACTGGATCTGGAAGTAGAGCAAGTCCCAAGTGACCATGGAGACACTGAGATCCTTGGAGACAATCCGGAAGAAGAGATGCTCAACATATCATTTGACAAGTTGCAACATAGAGTTGTATAATCACACAAAGTGTCTACTCCGGATGATCACACATATTCTGTGCAGTTTGAAGAACGATTGATAGTGTCTGACATGCGCAGGCATCCGGTAGCATTGGCTTATGCTACCAGAGCATATGTCGAAGCCACTACTTTGAGTGTTCGCTACTTGATAGCTGAGAACGAGTGAATGGATAAGCAGTTACAAACGACCAAGCAAGGAGGAGAACTAGTTACAGCATCCACCCGAGCAGAGTTGAAGAAGGTGATACTAGATGAATTATTGTCCCTTGAGACAGTCATGCAGGCACTGTGTTACAAGTTTGGTACCATCAGTAAGGAAGTTTTCCATCTCAACAGTTCGTGGCAGCGATGTGCTAGGAGATCATGCATCTTGTCAAACGTGCATGTTGTTGTTGACTACATGAAAACATGGACAGTGAGATATAAGGGAGCCTCCTTACACTTTCCCAAGATGATGAAGCCCAAAGCGGTCGAGCTTAAGGCACACCTCTGAAGTCAGATGCGGAACTATGAAGAGCTCCCACAACTGATCACTAGCTTGTAGGATTCCCATGTATGGGTATTTAGGAGTATGGATGTTGTTGTGCATACACATGCGATCCCATCTATTGGGACACTCACCGAGGCAAAGACAAAGGAACAAGTCTGACTAGAGCTTGAATCGTACTTTGACAAGTTGATGTGCATAGCCACCAGCGCAGACTTGGTGATCGGTGCAGACACCATGCATCAGTATGTCACTGGTCCAACCGCACTCAAGACAATGATGTGTATTTTATCAGACGAGTTGGACAGAGAAGCCAAAGCAGTGTACCCAGATGCTACAGAGGAAAGGGTTCGTTTCCAGAAATATGTCACCATAGAGTACACAAACACCATCGCGGACTAACGAGCTTGTCATTAGTTCGCTACTATTGACCACTGTGAGCATGTCGAAGAGCTGGTCTACCCATAGTTGTCTGAGTCATAGTGATGTCTTGCATGGATTTCTCAAGCCTATTTTATCTCACATGGGTAAATGTGCATATTGTATGTAACGTCTTGTTAAGTGGAAGTTTAAGTGTCGATAGTTGGATGTAACAGTCATAGAGTAGATGAAGAGTCATGAGGGTAGATGAACAATCACAAAGGGGAATGTCAAGAGCCACCCCACCCTTTGCTATATATAGTCCCTCAATACTCATTATAGAGGCTTTTGGTCAGCCAGGCTTCCGATAGGAGTATCTTAGAGAAAGCTTGGAGAGTATTGTAACGAGCCTTGGCTTCTCCACTGTGCGTGTGCTTCTAAACTATTTGCTGACTCCCCCTACCTTTTTTTGACACAACTGTCATATATATAAGCATGGCGGCATCCCTCAAAACCGAGGCAGTTTTAACATAATAACCAAGTTTAGGCAGGCAGGATCAGGGCGAAAGGTTATATGGCAAAAACCTTGTAACAATAGTGAAATCTTGTTTAAACATAGTGAACCCATTAATCACGCTTAAGGCCTAACGGCATGTCTATCGATGCTTTTAACTATCGACGAACAATCCAAAGCCAATACAATAGACACTTCTGTGATATATGGACCCACCGCTTATAGAACATAATATATAATATATCGCGTCTGGCTCCTCTCTGCAAATCGCAATCGAAGTGGAATCCATTAGCGTAGCAACCCAACTTCAGTGCTCTGTGATATGGTAGACCCACTGAGATTTATAAACCACAACATATAACATATCAGGTCTGAATCCTCCCCACAAATCGCAATCGGCGTGGAACCCATCGACGTATCAACCCAACTTCAGCGCTCTGCGATATGGCGAACCCGCCGAGATTTATAAACCACAACATATAACATATTAGGTTTGGATACTACCCGCAAATCGCAATCCACGTGGGTCGAGGTGTCACTTCATGCTACCGCTCCCCTCATGCAAACTACAATTGCGATATATACCACATCGCAACTAGACTCCGCTGGGGCCGATTCGTATACTTCTTCCACCTCCAACCTGTGATATGCCATATCGCAATCGCATCCAGGACCCTGTCGAGGTCGATTCTTAAGCTGCTTCTTCCTCTTGCGCCAATATGCGATATGCGGGACCAAGTGGAAACCTACCACATTGCGCTTCCTCATTCGCTTAGACTTTTTCCATGTCATCTTCTCCTGCCACTTGGACAAGTCAAACTCAAACTTTGACTTGCTCTAACTTCGTCATCTGGACTTGGATTTGAGTGTCATTCACACCGTTGGAATCAGGATGATGAGCACTTCGATCCGATGCTAAGTTTATCTAGATTCTTCCACTTTGAGTTTTAAGCCTTTTACCATGCCACTGGTACTTTTCTGAAGATCCACCTAGATCAATCCTCCAATATCCTCCTAGATCACAACACTTGAAGTAGCAGCAAAACCGTTGAGGAGAGTGTTAGCCAGTAAATTTGCGATGACAGGGATTGCGGTGGAAAAGGATGCGGTGATAGGGAAATTTGGGCAAATGTTATTGGGAAAATCCATGGTAGATCGTGGTAATAATGGAAATTATTGAAATGAATTGGAAAGGACCGTAGTTCAATGCAATCATATGTGGTTATAGTTCCAATGCATATGGATAAATTTGCAAGGTGTGGTGGGGATCGGAATAATGATCGTGGAATGTACGCGTTGGCGCAAGGTTCAATAGCGATAATGATGGATCATCATTGCTATTAAATATGACATATTTAACTTTAAATATGATACCTCCCCCGAACTAAGGGATGACCGTCCATGGTCATGTCTATTCATATCATAAGTGAAATATTAATCAAATCCACGAAGTCAATCAGGGACGTACATGGTGACTTACCTTAACGAAGTAAAATCATTGGAGGAGTAACAACACCAAAGGAGTAACAACACCAGAGGAGTAACAGCACCGGAGGAGTAACAGCACCGGAGGAGTAACAACACCGGATTAGTACTTAGACTAAATCGCTACGAACGGAGTAACAACATCGGAGGAGTAACAACACCACTGAAGTACTTAGACGGAATCACGACGAACAAAGTAACAACATCAGAGGAGTAACAACACCAGAGAAGTAACAACACCAGTGAAGTACTTAGACGAAATCAACATCCACATAGTAACAGCACCGGGGGAGTAACAATACCAATGGAGTAGCAGCACCAGTGAAGTACCTGCAAGAAAAATAAGGATAGAGTAGTAAATATATATCTATATATATATATATATATATATATATATATATATATATATATATATATATATATATATATATATATATATATATATATATATATATATATATATAGATATAGATATTTGAATTAAACAAGAGGTGCAGAGGAAGAGTTCTTTGCACTAACAATTTCAAAACCAGAATTATCATAGAGATGTTTAATAAAGGAGTCTTTAGAAGCTGGACGGTGATACAATCTAAGGCGATGTCCATTTACAATCAGGGGAGTATGTGCCTCATCGATTGTTACAATTCTAACAGTCTTGTTATCAAACATCGTGTCAACTTCATACGGTCCCATCCATGTAGAGCAGAGTTTTCCTTTAAAATATTTGAACCCAAATTCGTAGAGCAACGCCCAATCTCCTCTTTGAAACACATTTTTCTTGATGAATTTATCATGCCATTTACTTCGTTGTTGTTGAATCGCAGTAGTATTATCGACAACTATCAAACAAATTTCATCCAACTCATTTAGCTGTTCTAGTCGGTGTTTCTGGGCTTTTGAAAGATCCAAACCTACTTCAAGGGTTGTCCTGAGAGTCTTAATTTCAAGTTTAGCAACAAGAAATGCTAAATATATAAGTGATAAAAATAGCATTTCGGGATACAATTGAGAATTAAAATTCGAATTTGAGCTTAGGAGCTGTTTGAAAAATAATTAATTAATTCATCTTGAGTTAATTAGTTGGATAAAATCAAACATGAAGTCTATGTGAAGACATGCAACAATTTTCCATTTGATTGAGGAAGTTATCCCTTAATTAAAGTGATCAGGATGAGTTGTACTTTCAGTTGTAATTAGTTAGCTTAGTTAACTGAGTTGAGTCCAATTAGATTAGTTCCAACAGTTTGTGGAATTGATTGTGAGTTCAGTTAGTTAATGCATGCATGCATGTAACTATTGTACTTCAGATAACTGAATATTCTCTCATAAATAACTCATGCATGTTAGTTCAATCAGAGACCTAGTTGAGATCAGATGATGGGACAGTGTACTATCAGTTGCAGGAATATTCCATTGAGGATATCTCTTGCATGTAGAAGGAATTCATTCCTTGGAGATTGTGCAGTTACTTGTGAGTTTGGTGAGTTGTGTGAAAGGTGAATTCACACAGGTGGCAGCTAGAGGACCCAGGAGAAACTGCGCAAGGAAATAGGATGCTTGGAGGACTAGAGGAAGGCATATGTTGTGTCTATTCAGTCTATGAGCAGCATTGAGGGATTGTACAGAGAGATGGATAGCTTGTGAGCTAAAGCTTTGTGTAATCGAAGATATTTCCACTTGTATGATAATAGAGATAGCGAGGTTTTTAGTTGAGGATTTCCCCAGAGTATTCTTCTGTGTTCATGTGTGATTGATTTTTCTTCATCTGTTATATGTGTTCCATTTGATCTTGCTCAAAATCGATTAAGCTTCCGCAAGTTTGTTTGTAGAAGTAGATCAAGTATTTTGCTTTAGTATATTGCATTATCAAGTGATTTACAGTGGGAATTTCTACAGCAAGAAGTTGTGACGTAAGACAAAGGTACACTACAGTAGGGGATGTGTCAAAGTTCGTTGGAAAAGTAGAAATATGACCGTTAAAAGGGAAAATACAGGTGTCAAGTTGCATTTAGGACAACAGTTGGCAGAATTTAACGATAGATACGCATTTAATGATGCAATTTGAATAGAATCGAGACAAAATCAAATCTAATGATGAGGTCTAAAGGCCGAAATTGTTATAAATAGTTGACTCCCGCACAGATTAAGAAATTTTCTTAATCGAGAGAGTAATAGTGCGAAGCAACTGTAGAGAATTCCTGCATGAATATGTTGTCGACTAAAGAATTTGTGTGCATATTTAACGAGAAAGGCATAGAAGGAGTTATGGAAGCAATCGTCACATCAAAAATTGATAGACCTATAGCACCACCCTCAGTGGCAGCATCAACGCCACAGAAACCGCGGAAATCACTAAGAAATCAGAAGCAAACCAAAGAAGAAAGAACAAGCAAGACAAGAAGCCCGCCAAACCAGTAAAACCTAAGAAGCAACCTAAGCCAGTCGATGTTGAGGAAGAAGAAGTAGAAGAAATTCGTCGGATGAAGGAAGAGCAGTATTGATTTCACCCATGCCATCTTATATACCGTCGAGGAAGCCGGATGCAAAGCATGTAAAGGATTTTAAAGAAGCAAAGTATGGAATATTCAGACCATTATTGCTGGAAGAAGTGCCCTTTGAAGGAGAGTTGTTAGGAAAAATTCTACAGCTAAATTTTACAGATAATGACGTCAATGACTGGACAAAGTACCCGCAGTTCATGGCGGATCAATATTTGTAGTAGGTCCACTACCCAGACAACGGAGTGACTAGGTCGGAACCACAGCGGTGGGAAAATGGGTTGGTACAGTGAGGACTGCTCAATATGTTAAATGTGCCACACTTCAGCAGAAGTTCAACGAACACAGCATTTGTGCGCCAATTATTGGTGTTAATGCATGACAGACATCTATGGATGGGGGACAAAATCCCCATAGACCAAATGATGATCTATATAATAACAAAGCTACAATACTAAGGGCAAAACCCCGTAGAGGAGTTCGTCAAGAAGGACTAGGATTGTGCCCTAGGAGAAAGCATGAAGCAGAATTATGGGTTGGTGAAAGGAAACAGGGGCTACGACATAAATTCTATTAGCAACCCCGTAGTCCACTTCACGACACATATTCTAGCATGAAAAATCATGAGGAAGTGTCGCGCAAACGAATTCCCCATGCCGGTGGTGGCTTTAGCTGAGCAGTGTGCAAATGGAGTCCAGTATAACTACATTGCATGCCCATGCCAATAATTCCTAGATGACTGCCACGAGGTATAAGAAAATGGTACCCCTTTTCACTATGCCTGGCTGATTTTAATTATTGCGTTGTTAGCATGGAAGGAGCCAGAGGATACACAGTTCCCTACAGTGCCTACAGATGTTTGTGAGGCTATGAGGTATGCTTCGCTATGGCATACTACTCAACCATCGTGAGCCCGAGAGAACAAAATTTTCTTCATTTTATACCAGATGGATCTACACATGATTGTAAATCAGTATACGCATCTCTCTCCAACTCTATACAAACAATACAACCCTGTGGCAAGCTTCAAGGCAGATTTCCATAAGGTGCAAACTCAAACGCACAGAAACCCCAAAGAGGAAATGGCACACATTTCCATACTTACTCAAAGAGTAGGATCTGGCAGCATTAGTGCATAAATGGTTTGAGGAGTGGATGACTCTGACGGAGGAAAAATAAGACAACACCACAGAGAAAGAAGAACTAGACACTTCGCACCATGGCGACGCAAGTGGAAAGGATAAACAACAAGAATCAAAAGAAGAGGAAGAGTAACACCATGATGAGGAGCATCACGAAGAGAAGCACCATTAGGAGGACCCTAAGGGAGGTGAAGATAAGATAAAGCAAACAGAGAAGGCTGAAACAGAGAAATATGTCGCGGAGAAAAGGAAAATGCAAACTGAAGCTTTGCCAAGTAGAAGAAAGAAGCATAAGGTAGATAAGTCAAAGGATGTGACACCAATGGTTCTCACTGAGGGTGAATTGGACCAAAATTGGAGACAAGGTTCAAGAGATAATAGTGGAATCTTGGAACAGTGTGGAAGAGCGCTACGGTGAGCTTATCACAAGTGTGCAAGAGAGGATTGTGGAGTTGAATATTTTGGTATTATCAATTATACAACCTGAAAAAATAAAAGAAATGGTTACAGTAGGAAGGTTGATCTTGCCTACCCTTGCAGTGAGGTTGACACAAATACCTACAGGGGCTCTATAATTCGGATCAGTATAAATTCAGAAGTAGGCCAAGGAATGGACACACATAAATATGAACATCGCTGCCAAGGTTACATAAGCTACATGAAGAGATTATAGAGGAATTAAAGCTTAGGGAAGAATGCACATTGCAACTCAACATAAAAATAGAATAAGACCGAGCTATGTTTTCCAATCAAATCGACCGAACAATCTAAGAAAGAGATCAAATAACAAAAGAATATTAACAGTTGAAGGACGTAGTAGAAATAACATGTAAGGGAATTTCGAACATGGAGGTCCGCAAAGAGGAATTTGAAGAAGAAAAGGTTGCAAAGCTTGGCCTTGCAATCAAGGAGTAGAAAGACAAAGTTGTTGCAGTATAGTTTGAATACGAAGTCAAAATCAATGAGATTCAATTGAAGCGACAACTAGCTAAGTTGTGGGATGTAACATACTAGAGGGAGGCTGACCTAAAGTTGGTCATGGTTAGCGTCTTCGTAGCATTGGTGTACTATAGCAAACTATTGGACGAGAGTATACAGATTTGGACTTCACTACAGGAAGATCTGAATGTTCAAAACTGCAGGAGGAGATGCAGCAAAAACAATAGTAGTTGGAGGAAAGTCGAGTAGCTGTGAAGACATTGTCTATATCGTAGAATCTCGCAAATATCATTGAAGCGAAGGTGCTACAGAAGAGGATTGAGGCGCTGAAGAGGGAAGAGAAGACATTTATAGAAAAACTTAGCTTTGGCAGGATGAGGCCCTTCATCTCTCCTAAATAGTAGATGAGAAGCTCTAGGAGCTTCTATAAAAGAAGGCAACATTGCTACAGAAGGCTAATGAGCATGTAACAGAAGCATTGTTGAAGGAAGCATGCAACAAGGATAAATAGATGACAGAAGTGCTCCAATAATTCAATCAAGCCTATAACAGCATTGCGGAGAAGATCAGAGGTACAATAGCTAAGTGACTTGGGATGAGTCACAATTGAGTGTTGGGGGCCTATTGGGCGTGGCCCAAACTTGGCCAGATTTTGGGCAAGGAAGCTGATTTTTGGGATGAAAGCACGTAAGACAAAGTGCGAAGTGCACTGCACAGTAGAGTAGTGGAGAAAACAAGGATCACGCATCAAACCCACGCGCAGTATAGGGGCCTCCTGACGAAGCCCCTCTCTTTTTATAAAAATATTATAATATTGTATAATTTGATGGTTTTGCTCCATGGTCCCTTATATTTTTGGAAACCATGGTATGTGGTCCATTGTAATGTAGCAATGTAATCCCTCGATGTAATAGTATATAGGGATGAATAATCAAGAAGGAAGGTAGTGATGATTATATCCAATCCGTGGTTATGGTTTTAATCTGTGCGATTGGGTTTTGTGGCAAAGGAGAGGTTTTGCAGCTGCGTGCACAAAGGCCTGGGTCTACAACTGAGTGCATAGACCATCTACATCTTAGTGGGTAGACACCCAATAGCTATGTGTGCAGGGAAGAACTATTTGTTGTACAAATTCTATATTATAAGCAAAAATTCTTGTGGACGTAGTCCCACATTGGGATGAACCATGGTAAAATTTGTGTCTACATGCGTTTATTTGCATATAATTTGCACTTTATTTTAGTACTCTGAATTTTATATGATATGTTAAGTGACCAATGTAATTTTGTAAAGTAAAGTATAAGTGTGAATTATTTTGCGAATGTGAAGTAGTAAATAAGTGTTAAACATAGGAAAGTACAAG
Organism: Pinus tabuliformis; assembly: GCA_031772625.1. Lineage (NCBI taxonomy): Eukaryota > Viridiplantae > Streptophyta > Pinopsida > Pinales > Pinaceae > Pinus > Pinus tabuliformis. The sequence goes on from CM062815.1 coordinate 834,822,259, forward strand.
GGCGCCACAACATAGTATCCCTCAGATTGCAGAAACCTGGTTCTACAACCTCCCATAATCACTTCGGGTGAGACTGCAATCTTCTTACAGGTCGTTGTCGAGAGGGCCACTGGTTGAGGGTTTTTTTGGTGCACAGTAAACTCTAAACATGGGTCAGCCCAACCTAAGCCAACAGTAAACTGTCTTGCCCTCCAAACTTCTATTCTGATAAATCAGTGTGCTACCCATGGCTAGAATAGCTTGGAAGTTGAAATTATTAAAGACAAACCATGGTATTTTTTCAACAAAGCATAAAAAAATGTACTTCAAGAGGCTCGAGAGGTCTTATTTATATGACAAATAATCATTTATTCTCTTTCTCTTGCAACATTGGCAATGCATCAAACAATTTTGCTGAGTTATTTGCTCTCAAATTATTACAACAATTAGAAAATTATCTACATATCTATGATCTTCATATATATGGAGACTCCATGGTTGTTATAAAATGGAAGCAGGGAACCAGATTGGAAAATTGTACCCTCCTTCCACAGTATCAAAACTTCATCCAAAAAAAAAAATTCTGACTTATCTTTCAATCATATCTACAGGAACAAAATAAAATGGTTGATCAACTTTCGTAGAGAGGACTAGCACTAGAACAAGGGAAATGGGAAATAAAAGAAAGTAATGAAGGCTCAATCAGCCAACACCAATTATGCCCCTTGTTGAATAATTTAACTATGTTTGGTCTTCATAATTGTACTTGAGCCAAAATGATATATATTTATCAAAATAAAGCAAAATAAATTTTATTATTAATTAAATTGACTTGTTAAAGCATGGGTTTCATGCTTGGGACAATTTCCATAGCTCAAGCCTCCAATGTAGGCTTTAGGATTTTTATATAAGCCAAAGTCAAATTTATTTTGTCAAAAGACTCCTCCATCAAGTCACCTTGCAAGGTCAGCCTCCAAACAAATCCTCCAAAAGTTGCCTTCACAAAGAGGATCAGGTCGACTTATTTCACAATGGGAAACAGCTATATATAGACGTGTAAACTTCGCTAAAATTTTAGAGATGAGAGATGAATTAAGTGTATCTCAGAGATGAAGATTGGAAAATTCCAGAGAGGAATAATTAATTGATTGAGGAAACTGAAGTGTCATTGCAGGCCAAAATACTTTAAGGCTGCTAAATTTTTATATGCTTACCGGGCTACCTCAAAAACAAAAACCCTGGGCTACTACAGAACTAAATTTTGAACCCACTATGGTACCAATATAGAACCAAAGTGTAACTATCTTTCATTGTAGGACCAAATTATGATAACACTAATAAAGTATTATGGAAGTATGATGAGGGTTGCTACAGGACCGAAACAATAGTAAGTTTCCACATGGTTGAAGCATGGTAAATGAGAAGGTTGTCATAGATCAAAGCATGGTAAGAATTTCAGATGAAAAGGATACCATAGATCAAAGCATGGTAATGACCCTAGCATGAGAAGGTTGCCATAGAATTGAAACATGACTGAAGTATATTGCACACTATGTTATCACATGAGGACTGCCACTACAGGATCGAAACATGATATTATTGGAGGACTGAAATATAATATCGAGATATGCCAAGGGTTATGATATTGTTGCAGGAATGAGGTGTTGAGAACATAATGAAGAACAAAATACTACTCTTAAAGCTTAGAAATGAAGAAAAAATAAGGATGACTTGATGGAGGAAGTCTTTAGTCTAGATTATAAGGGTATTTCTCATCTCTGTCTTTGTTTTTGAATCTACAGAAGGAACAATTACTTGACTGGGTTTTCCCCTACGTTGGATTTTTTCCCTAGTTGTGTGCCTACATCTCGTGTCCTTTTCTATTTGTTGGTTGGCATTAGTTTTGAAGATAAGAAAAAGATAAATCTAAAGAAGGAAAAATAATAATGAGACATCACAAGATAATGTCATAATAAGAGAAATCAATTAACTGGCTACCCTAGTGGATTTCACAACATGGTATCAGAGCTATGGAGGAAGAAGGTTGAAGATCACCTTATTGTAAAGAAGGAAATGCAGTTTCCCCATGATCTATACATTGAAGAACCAAATGGTTAATTAAGGATCGAGTTGTATGGAGTAGAAAGCAAAGGTGTAAGGATCATTTTAAGTAAGTCTGAAATACAAAACTTGTGAATACAACACCATCAAAGAAGCTAGCTATACAGAAATATATTGAGTGAGAGAAGATCCTTTGTTGAAAACAATGAACCTCGATAATGATATAGCAAGTTGACCTTGGACTGTGATATAAACTCAAAGGCTGAAATCCGAATGAAAGAAATACATCCTTGTAAATCAGAAGGACTGTCATCCTAAGCACATTCAAAATATGGATAGTATTCGATCCTGAAGTCTCCTCAATCAAAGGATATTCAACGCTCTAGGAACCAACTCAAAGAAATCAAGTATGTATTGTGAGTGTTCCTTACTTAACAAATACATATGCAAAAAGTCTAATGGACTATCATATCAAAGGTATGAAAATACGAGGTACATATATTTATTTTATTTAAATGAGCTTCTAGATTTCCAATATATCTAACTTTAGGTTGTTCATGTAATCCTTGTTTATAGTTAGTCTAGGATAAATATTGTAATCCCTAATATGTCTAATAGAAAAATCATATAAGAACCTTAATCCTTATCTTCTAGGTTTTTTAGGTAATCTAGGATGTCAAGTAAATTCCTAGTGTTGATTGGAAGAAAATATATCTTGAGCTTTTAGGAATCGATCCTCCATTATTGCATAGAAAATCTAGTTTGAAAATTAACATCATGTTCATGGTATCACATGTTTTGCTTGAAAGTATTTATTACATGTATAAAATATCAAGGCTTAATACAAAGAGAGCACTTCAAGGAATCCTAACAAGGTTTATTAAGAAACATCTCCAGGTACGATTTTGGACTATACACTTTATGAAATTCTCTTAATATAGAAGGTATGTTCATCATCTTTTGAAATTTGAGTTACATTACTAAATCATTGTGTCCAGCTCTCTGAATCATAAAGATTCTTATTCGGGTGATTAATCATTAGATAAATATAATCTCTTTATACCTTTGATCATTTTTGTGGAACCCTAAAATGGTTCTCTAGAAATCCCTAACCTAAGGGTATGTCTATGATAGTGTGAAGACCCTAGTCTTAGGGTTACTGATAAAAATATAGAAAAATAATTCTTTGTTTATGTTTAGGGTTTTGATACTATTATAGAAACCCTAGTCCTTTAGGGTTTGTTGTGTATTGAAATCCTGGACCTTTAGAGTATTTGAAATTTAGGGTTTGTTGTGTTATATATTGAATCCCTATATCTCTAGGGTTTGGTAAGGTTTATAAGAAAGACCCTTATGATGTCTTAGGAATGAAACCCTAGGTATATGTTTATCCGTCTGATCGAAACCCAAGCCTAATTGGAATATGTCTAACTTTAATGTTTGGATATTTTTGTCTTGTGTTCACCTGATATATGTTGTTATGACATGCTTGTGCATCCTAGATGTGTATATGTGCTAACCTTATTGTTAATGATTGATTGGAGACTTCCACAGTTAATCATATCATTAGATATTTCCACATAGATGGAGTCACGATCTGAAATTTTGGACGGATCAACCATATCACAGTGAAATTCCGCAAATATCTAACAAAACTTATTGTTAATGATCATTGTTATAGGGTTTGTAACTAAGCCCTAGTAGAAGTCTCATATTCTAGGATATGATTATGATGATAAATCTGGGGTTTACAATAAACCCTAGTATAAGTTGGTCATATTGTTGAAACCTTAGATTATGTTGTGTTTGTTTTTATTTGTTGACATTTAAGGCTTAGTATCTCAAAGATGAAATCTAGCATTTACAAATCGTTTGGTTGAAACCATAGATTATGCAGAGATTGGTTTTGATTGTTAAATCTTAGTGTATGGAATATAGGGTTTGCATTAAATCCTAGTAGAAGTCTAACATATTAAATCTAAAGCTTTTATATGCATTGTACTTGTTTGAAATGCTTCTAGGGTTTGCAATATATCATAGAAGAGTCTGCCATATCTCTGAAGGATATATTGAAGCCTTAGATATAATGAGACTGATATCTTGATTCAGTTACTTTAAATGATGTGATCTACAGTTTATGACTAAACTTGAACAAGAAGTTGAAGTATAGAAGCATAGTATTTTGTTTATTATGAACCTAACAATGTTTAGGTATTTGATGTCTAAACTCTAATGCTTCCATTAGTGTATATAGTTAACTTTATGCTTATATATGTATTTGGTTATACTTGTTGTTTAAGTTGTGCAGATACATAATCTTCAAGATGTTGAAGATATTCATAAGTAAAGTTGACTTGATTAGTAAGCATGATGAATTAAGTCATCTGAATGATGATGATCAAGATGAATCTGATAAGAAGGATGGAAACCATGAAATATTCTTCGATGAAATAGAAAGAAGTTGATCTCCCTAATTTAAGAAGAGCTTGGATAAAAGATAGGGTATATCTCCCAAGTTGAGAAGGAGGGCATATTATAGTCATAATGGATGGATACCTTGAAGAAGAAATTGAAGAATGAATTTTGAGGTGTCATTGAGAAAAGGAAAGCAAGATTTTGTTGTTGCATGTGAAGTAGGAAAGGAATCTATATGATTGAGGAAAACTTTGTCAATATTTGTTTTGGAAGCCATAAAATCCTACTGTGATGAATTGTGAGGCAACATCAAGAAGTTAGAAGACCTTGAAGGTTTGTGCTTACTCATGAGTATTTGAAAGGTTGTCACTTATTAAGGTTGTGATTGTTCAAGTAAATCTCTCAAAGTTTTTTGAAAATCATGCTTGAGGATAGGGAGATTCAATGTGTTGACATCTGGATGGCATATGTATTGATGTCTAGATCCCGAAGAGGGAGGGTGGCGTTGGTTATGGAGCTCAAACCTTGGATACGCACATAGATCCCTGGTTTGATGGTTAGCAACAAACGCTGATGGTATCTAGACTGGCTGAAAGCTTTAGTCCATCTTATTCCCACATGGATAGATTTCCCTAGTCAGGAATCTAGTCTGTGGCACTTAGTGTGCCTATACTCTTCATAGATCATGTGTTTTGAGATATTCCATGCACTTCTATAGATATATTTAAGTATGAATACCTCCCTAGTTAAGAGGGAGTGTTGAAGAATGTAACTAGGTTTGGTCTTCATAATTTTACTTAAGTCAAAACGATATTTATTTATCAAAGGAAAGAAAAAGAAATTTTATTACTAAATAAATTGGCTTGTTAAAGCAAGGGTTTCATGCTTGGGTCAATTTTCATAGGTCAAGCCTCCATTATAGGCTTTAGGATTTTTATATAAGCCAAAGTCAAATTTATTTTGTCAAAATACTCCTCCTTCAAGTCACCTTGCAAGGTCAACCTCCAAAAAAATCCTCCAATAGTCGGCTTCACAAAAAGGATCAGGTCAACTTATTTCACTATGGGAAATAACTATATATAGGTGTGTAAACTTCGCTAAAATTGCAGAGATGAGAGATGAATTCGATGTATCTCAAAGATGAAGTTCAGAAATTTTCAGAGAAGGATAATTCAATGATTGAGGAAACTAAAGTGTCATTGCAGGCTGAAATGCTTTAAGGCTACTAAAGTTTTATATGCTTACTGGGCTACCTTAGAAACTAAAACTCCGGGCTACTATAGAACCAAAGTCTCAACCAACTACTCTACCAATATAGAACAAAAGTGTAAATCTGTCTCATTGTAGGACTGAATTATGATGACACCAATAAAGTATGATGGAAGTATGACGAGGGATGCAACATGACCAACACAATAGTAAGTTTCCATAGGATCAAAGCATGGTAAATGAGATGGTAGTCATAGATAAAAAAATGGTAAGAATGTCACATGAAAAGGATGCCATAGATCGAAGCATGGTAATGACCGTAGCATGTGAAGGTCGCCATAAAACTGAAACATGACCGAAGTATATTGTTGATTGTGTTATCACATGAATACTACCACTACAGGACTGAAACATGATCTTATTGGAGGACTGAAGTATAATACTGAGATATGCCAAGAGTTATGATATTGTTGTAGGAATGAGGTGTTGAGAACATAATGAATAACGAAATACTACTCATAAAACTCAGAGCTGAAGAATAAACAAGGATAAATTGATGGAGGAAGTCTTTAGTCTAGGTTATAAGGGTCTTGGTCATCTCAATCTTTGTTTTGAATCTACAAAAGGAAGAATTACTTGACTGGGTTTTCCCCGATGTAGGGGTTTTGCCCTGGCTGTGTGCCTACATGTTGTGTCCTTTTCTATTTGTTGCTTGGCATTAGTCTTGGTGAACAATAAAGATAAATTGAAAGAAGGAAAAATAATAATGAAACATCACAAGATAATGTCATAATAAGAGAAATCAATTAACTTGCTACCCTGGTGGATTTCTCAACATGGTATTAGAGTTATGGTGGAAGAAGGTTGAAGATCACCTTATTGGAGAGAAGGAAATGCAGTCGGTCCCTGATCTATACATTGAAGGACCAAATGGTTAATTAAGGATCGAGTTGTCTCGAGTAGAAATAAATGTGTAAGGCTCCTTTTAAGTAAGTCTGAAATACAAAAATTATGAACACAACATCATAAAAAAAAGCTAGCTATAAAAAAATATATTCAGTGAGAGAAGGTCCTCTATTCAAAACCATGAACCTTGACAATGATATAGAAATATAACCTTGGACTGTCATATAAATTCAAAGGTTGAAATCTGAATGAAATAAATTCATCCCTGTAAATAGAAAGGGTAGTCATCTTAGGCACATTCAAAATATGGACAGTATCTAACCCTGAAGTCTCCTCAATCAAAGGATATTCAATGCTCTAGGAACCAACTCAAATAAGTATTGTCATTGTTCCTTACTTAACAAATACATATGCAACAAGTCTAATGGACTATGAAATCAAAGGTATGAAAATACGAGTTACGTATATTTATTTTACTTAAATGAGATTCTAGAATTACAATATATCTAATTTTAGATTGTTCATGTAATCCTTGTTTATAGTTAGTCTAGGGTGAAGACTGTAATCCCTAAGATGTCAAATAGAAAACTCATATAAGAACCTTAATCCTAAACTTCTAAGATGTCAAGTAAATTCCTAGTGTTGATTGGAAGAAAAGATAACTTGATCTTTTAGGATTCCATCCTCCATTATTGCATAGAAAATCTAGGTTAAAAATGAACATCATGTTCTTGGTATCACATGTTTTTCTTGAAAGTATTTATTATAGGTATAAAAGATCAAGGATTAATACAAAGAGAATACTTCAAGGAATCCCAACAAGGTTTGTTAAGAAACATCTCCAAGTATGTTCATCATCTTTTGAAAGTTGATTTACATTACTAACATCGTTGTGTCTAGCTCTCTGAATCATAAAGATTCTTATTCGGGTGATTAATCATTAGATAAATCTACCTTCTTTATACTTTTGATCATTTTTGTGGAACCCTAAAAAGGTTCTCTGGAAATCCCTAACCTAAGGGTATGTCTATGCTAATGTGAAAACCCTAGTCTTATGGTTACTAATAAAAATATAGAAAAATAATATTCTTTTGATTTTTAGGGTTTTGATACTATTATAGAAACCCTATTTCTTTAGGATTTGTTGTGTGTCCAAATCCTAGGCCTTTAGAGTTTTGGAAATTTATGGTTTTCTCTATTATTTATTGAATCCCTAGATCTCTAGGTTTTGGTAGGGTTTATAGGAAAGACGCTTATGATGTCCTAGGAATGAAACCCTAGGTATATGTTTATCTGTCTTATCGAAACCCTAGCCTAATTGGAATATGTCTAACTTTAATGTTTAGATATTTGTGCCTTGGGTTCACCTGATATATGTTGTTATGATATGCTTGTGAATCCTATATGTGTATATGTGCTAACCTTATTGTTAATGCTCATTGTTCTAAGGTTTGTAACTAAGCCCTAGTAGAAGTATCATATTCTAGGATATGATTATGATGATGAATCTAGGGTTTACAACAAACAATAGTAGAAGTTGGTCATATCGTTGAAACCTTAGATTATGTTGTGCCTCTTTTTATTTGTTGACATCTAAGGATTAGTATCTCAAAGATGAAATCTAGGGTTTACAAATCGGTTGGTTGAAACCTTAGATTATGCCAAGATTGATTTTGATTATTAAAGCTTAGTGTATGGAATCTAGGGTTTGCATTAAATCCTATTAGAAGTCTAACATATGAAATCTAAAGTTGTTAGATGCATTTTACTTGTTTGAAATGCTTCTAGGGTTTACAATATGTCATAGAAGAGTTTGTCACATCTCTTAAGGAAATATTGAAGCCCTAGATATAATGAGATTGATATCATGATTGAGTTACTTTAAATGATGTTTTCTATGGTTTATGACTAAACCCGAACAAGAAGTTGAAGTATAGAAGCATAGTCTCTTGTTTATTATGAACCTAACTATGTTTAGGTATTTGATATTTAAAGTCTAATGCTTGCATTAGTGTATATAGTTAACCTCGTGTTTATATGTGTATTTGTTTTTACTTGTTATTTAAGTTGTGAAAGTACATAATATTCAATATTTTGAAGATATTCGTAAGTAAAGTTGACTTGATTAGTAAGCATGATGAAGTCATATGAATGATGATGATCAAGATAACTTTGATAAGAAGGATGGAAGGCATGAAAGATTTTCCAATGAAATAGAAAGAAGTTGATCTCCCTGAGTTAAGAAGAAGCTTGGATAAAAGATAGGGTATATATCCCAAGCTGAGAGTGAGGGCATATTATAGTCATAATGGATGGATACCTTGGACAAGAAATTGAAGAATGAATATTGAGGTGTCACTGAAAGAAGCAAAACAAGATTTGGTTGTTGCATGTGAAGTAGGAAAGGAAGTTGAATGATTGAGGAAACCTTTGTCAAGATTTGTTTGGGAAGCCTCGAAGGCCTGCTGTGATGAATTGTGAGGCAGCATCAAGAAGTCAGAAGACCCTAAAGGTTTGTGTTTACTCGTGAGTATTTGTAAGATTGTTACTTATTGGGGTTGCAACTGTTCAGGTAAATAACTCAACGTTTTTTATAAAGCATGTTTGAGGTTAGGGAGATTTGATGTGTTGAGGCATTGTATGTGTAAAATTCTTGGGAGGACATGTGGCCGACATATGTATTTATGTCTTTATCCCGAAGAGGGAGGGTGGTGTTGGTCATGGAGCTTTGACTTTGGATACACACCCAGATCATTGGGTTGATGGTTAGCAAGTAACCCTGATGGTACCTAGACTAGCTGAAAGCTTTAGTCCATCTTACTCCCACCTAGATAGATTTCCCTGGTCAGGAATCTAGTCTATGGCACTTAGTGTGCCTAAACTCTTCATAGATCATGTGTTTTGAGATCTTCCATGTACCTCTATAGATATATGTAAGTATGAATACCTCCCTACTTAAGAGGGAGCGTTGAATAATGTAACTAATTCGGTCTTCATAATTGTACTTGAGTCAAAATGATATATATTTATCAAAAGAAAGCAAAACAAATTTTATTATTAATTAAATTGACTTGTTAAAGCATGGATTTCATGCTTGAGTCAATTTTCATAAGTTAAGCCTCCATTGCAGCATTTAAGATTTTTATATAAGCCAGAGTCAAATTTATTTTGTCAAAAGACTCCTCCGTCAAGTCACCTTGCAAGGTCGACCTCCAAACAAATCCTCCAAAATTCGACTTAAAAAGGATCAGGTCGACTTATTTCACTATGGGAAACAACTATATATCGGTGTGTAAAATTCACTAAAATTGCAGAGATGAGAGATGAGTTTGGTGTATCTTAGAGATGAATTTCGGTAAATTTCAGAGAGGAATAATTTGATGATTGAGGAAATTGAAGTGTCATTGCAGGTCAAAATACTTTAAGGCTACTAAAATTTTATATGCTTATTGGGCTACCTCAAAAACCGAAACTCCGGGCTACTACAAAACCAAAGTCTGAACACGCTACTCTACCAATACAGAATCGAAGTGTAACTTTGTTTCATTGTAGGACCGAATTATGATGACACTAATAAAGCATGATGTGGGATTCCACAAGACCGAAACAATAGTAAGTTGCCACAAGATTGAAGCATGGTAAATGAGAAGGTTGTCATATATCGAAGCATGGTAAAAATGTCACATGAAAAGGCTACCATAGATTGAAGCATGGTAAGGACTATAGCATGAGAAGGCTTCCATAGAATTTTAACATGGCTGAAGTATATTGCAGACTGTGTTATCACATGAATACCACCGCTACAGGACCAAAACATGATCTTGTTGTAGGATTGAAGTATAATACCGAGATATGCCAATGGTTATGATATCTTTGCAGGAATGAGGTGTTGAGAACAGAATGAAGAACAAAATACTACTCACAGAACTCAGAACTGAAGAATGAACAAGGATGACTTGATGTTGAAAGTATTTAATCTAGGTTATAAGGGTCTTGGTCATCTTAGTCTTTGTTTTGAATCTACAGAAGGAAGAATTACTTGACTGGGTTTTCCCCCGCGTAGGGGTTTTTCCCTAGCTATGTGCCTACATCTTGTGTCCTTTTCTGTTTGTTGTTTGGCATTAGTCTTGACGATAAGAAAAATATAAATCGAAAGAAGGAAAAGTAATAATGAAACATCACAAGATAATGTCATAATAAGATAAATAAATTAACTTGTTACCCTAGTGGGTTTCTCAACACCCCTAGGCATAATTAATCAATCAATTTTCTTCCTACACAACTCTTTTATGTCAAGTCATCAACACCTTACTCACAACAACTTAGTTTTTGTTTACTATATTTATTGTCTACTTTCACTTGCTAGAATCTATAGGTATTTTTATTTTGTTGGATAACAAAGCATTTAACATTTCAAAAAATGTTCTCGGCTTCCCCTTTTTGGATTCCATCTCACGAAAAGTTTTTTTTAGGAAGCATGGTTTTTCAAAGACACTTTTTTCATACAAGGCTATAAATGATGTTTTCAACTATTATCACAAGCTCTCTTTATTTTTGGAAGATATCATAGTAGTTTTGTAACAACAAATGTTGTACTTTGAATTTGTAACCAAAATGGGTCATCTAACCAAGCAATATTTTTTTGGGCCTCTATGCAAATTGAACGTTACAACATCTACACTCAATGTATTTTCTTTTGACTATAAATAGAATATGTACTTTTTCCTTGAAAAAAAAATGATTCAAAGTTAAGAAGGATCTATGTCTATTCTTCATAATATTATTCATATTTATACAAATATCACATCTCTATATATAGAAATATTTTTATTTATTATTAAAATCTTGATAATACATATAGTTACACATGTATGCCACATTTTTCTTTGGTGTGCTTTACAAATTTTTTAATTTAATCTTTTACCGTGAGATGCATAGCATTGATTTTATATATAGAGAGAGAGATAAAGAGAACTTTAAAGTTTATTGTAAATGTTGAATTCTTATGTGCCTATTAACTAATTTAAATATAAAATTAATAGTTGTGAATTTAAATATTATTTTAATTTATATAGTAAAATAAATTTTATTTATAGTTATTATTTATATCATATATATTTTACATTTCTATTTTTTAAATATATTTTTATCTATATGATTACTAATTAACATATTAAATTTGTATATTTGTATTAATTATATGTTCTAAAATATCATGGTTAAGAATAAGATGTGAATTTAAATATTATTTTAATTTATATAGTAAAATAAATTTAATTTATAGTTATTATTTATCATATATATTTTACATTTCTATTTTTTAAATATATTTTTATCTATATGTTTATTAATTAATATATTAAATTTGTATATTTCGGTCTAAAATATCATGGTTAAGAATAAGAATCATTGAAATTTGATGGAGCAATCTCCAAGCAAGCATCCTCTGACCGTTAGCGAAATTTCTACTAAACCCCCATGGTTGCAGGCCCTGAGGGGGTAATCCCCCCTCCGCTTGATGATGTTTCTACATTTTAGGGTCTTGTAACCTATTTGCGAAAGAAACCCCAAGTCAAAAGATGCACACTCCTGTTTTGTAAATAAATATGATAATATACACTCGGTTGTCCTCGTGAATGTGTTTCGTCGAACAACTTTATCCTTCCCGGAACGTGCTCTAGTGGGTAAATTTACGGTGATGTGGCCATTGCCCCAATGAATGGAGCTCTGGATCGAAAAAACTTGGAGTTCCATGATGAAGGGCAATCTCAGGTTGCACACGTATGATAGTGGCTACTTCACTTATCTATTTGAATTCAAAGAGGATAGAGATGTTTTTAGAAATGGCTCATACCTCTGCGGTGCAAGAGGTATTCATTTGAACTTCTGGTCACTTGATTTCGATCTAGATGAAGACATCCCCACAACACTGTCGGTCTAGGTAAAACTCTCGGACTTGTCGTTATCTCGCTAGAGTGATGACTACTTGAGAGTGATTGGAAATGGGGTATGACGATATTTGAATCATGTAGAACCTAAGGGTATAAATTTTGCTTGTGCTAAGATCTACATTGAAATAGATCTAGAAAAGGGTTTGCCTTCCGAGATCAATCTAACACAAGTAGAGTGGAGTAACTATCAGATCTTGGACTATGAATAGTTTCCCTTCAAGTGTCAAATATGTCATGAATATGGGCATTTTGAAAGGGATTGCAAAGAATCTAGTTGGAAAAAGGTGAAGGTGCATCCTCTTTGTAGTAAGAACAATGGAAGACTCAAAGAAACAGGGGAAATAGAGGAAAAGCAACACGAACAAATCTCCCCTAAAAACAATACAAAGGAAGCCTTGACTTTAGAAAAATCCTTTGAAACCCTTCAAACCCTAGAGGAAACAATGATAGAATAAGTGGGACAAGGATATGATGATCGAAAGAATCAATAAGTAAAAGCACCCGAGAAAGAAGGGGAGATATACGATTCAAATCCAAAAGTAACCAAAACCCCAACTGTTCTGGAAAATCCGCATGTAGATTAGGAAAATATGGAGCATGAAAATGAATAAATGCACTCAGTGCGCAAGGGATCTTAGGCGAGACTAGGCATGGTACTAACCAGAAATTCCAAGAGAAAAAATGAACTCCATTGGAGACTCGACTAGTTATAAAACAAAAAACACTTCACAAGGTAAAGAATGGCCCTTGAGTTTTGAGGTGAAAGGGGCATAGCAGAATATCAATCTAAGCAAACAACCAAAAATCATAGAATTTCTAACTATGGTAGAAAATCAGGATCAAGTAAGTTCAAAAGTGGGAGGTGGTAAGGTCAACCCCTCTAAATTACAATGAAATGACCCTCTTGGAATATAAGGGGTTTGAGAAACCCTGCAAAATCCAAGTTTATCAAGGACATCATAAAAAGGGGAAAACCATAGGTACATCTTCTACAGGAGACGAAGATGGAGGAGGGAGAGCATATGAAAATTTTGAGTAGCTTCTAGAGAGATAGCTTTGGGGTAGTATAGAGCTTGATCATGGCATCTGGTGGCTGAGGCATTTTTTGGACGAACTCCCAATTCACCCTAAAGAGATGCCTTAAGTCCAGATTTTGGATTGCAAGTTCCTTAAGAAAAAGGATTCTAAAGGATGTTTCATGATAGTAAATTTATATCCCCTAGTTAGTTATGGAAAAAAAATGGAAGTATGGGATTCTTTCCATCATTTATGGGAGGATCGTTGGGACATTGATAGTGTCGTTGGTGGAGATTTCAACAAAATATTATATTCAAATGAGAAAATGGGGGGAAGTCTCGTTTTTTGAAAAATATAACTAGGTTTTCTCTTCATAACTATATTTGAGTCATAATAAAATGTACTTATGAAAAAAAATGATTTTATTATTATTATTATTATGACTTGTTAAAGCATGGGTTTCATGCTTAGGTCATCATGCTTTAGGTCAAATTCCCCATTGAGGACTTCTAGGATTTATTCTAAGTCAATAGATTCATTGTACATCTAAAGAGACCCTTCTTGGGCATTTGAATAATGTAAAAAGAACTATTTTTGAGTCAAAAATAAATTATGTCACATGCACACCAAGTCAGCCTCAAGAATGGTAATTCGACCTCACCAACAACCTATTTATTGGAGCAGTTCGATTCATTTGGAGGACAATCACTGACACAAGTTTGATCTCCTAGAAGAAGCCGTGAAAAAGTGTGAAGTTGCAGCGGAAGAAGGAGAATTGAAGGATCAAAGTTTTTGGGTTATCTCTCTCTCTCAAACATGCGTTTTTCTGGGCTACAAAATCAAGGTCAATGTTCTGTTACGGCATCAAGATTGAAGTACAACATCAAGGTCAAAGTACAACATGAAGGTCAAAATTTTGCTTTAATGTAGAAGTGTTGCTTCAAGGTCGAATAGCTAAGTACTTCAAGATAAAAGTTGTTGAATTAAGATTGAATTTTCTAGGTCGAAGATACTACTGTATCAAAGTGTTGTTGTTGTTACTGTTGCATCTAGGTCAAAGATAGTACTAGAAAGTTATCATTTGTTGGAAAAGGAAAGGGTTGAATTGGTGTGAAGTCTATGTCTATGTCAAGAGTCTTGGATTATATCAGGAAAAATATTGAAGGAAGAGTTATTGACTGGGTTTTCCCCAAGATTGGGGTTTTTCTGTGGATTTTCGCCTACATATGGTGTCCTTGATATTCATGCTATTGTCTTGGTGATTTCTTGATGAAATAAGATAAAATAAGAACATAAGAAAATTAATAAGAACGCAATAATTTCACAAGTATTTATCAAGTATAAGAAAATATTTTTTCCTTTCCGATTTTCTAACATGGTATAAGAGCTAAGGTGGAGAAGAAAGAAAAATGCAGGTTGAAGATCTATTGAAAGAAGACTAAGGAATCTCAAGAAGTTGAGCAAGGGATCATATAAGGAGACCGTACAAGGAAAGGAATTTACTACCTTTAAGGACAATGTCTAAGTCCATAAAGGCAGAGAATAAATTATAAGGAGCATCAAATTACAAGTCACGCAAAAGGAATATAGATCGAATCCTCGAAAAGAATAAAGTTTTGGATCTAGTCTATAGATGAATCAAGTGAAGCAAGGAAAGCAAAGTTTAGAGAAACAAATATTTTGGCCATGTGACTAATAGTGGATGGAATGCATGCAGTCAAGAAGGAGTCAAAATATCTTTATTAATCAACAAGGAGAGTGAAGAACATAAAATATTGAATGATTGTTATGCTCATCACGATAAGAAAGGAACCTTAAACAAGTCCAAATGGTCAATACTACAATTGTCACAAGATGGGTCACTATAAAAGGGGTAGTCCTCAGAATACGTAATAAAATAAGGAACAAGGATCAAACAAACTTTGTCGAAGAAGTTTCACCAAATAAGAACAAGATGAAAGGATCTGAAGTCAAAGACCTATTTGTTAGGGACACTATCCCTTACATATCCCTCAAGTTTGTATTAAGAAGGAGCCCTCACCACTTTCTAAATATAGGTATCTTACTCCTTGTATTATCTTTTATATTAGGTTTCCTTTACTTATATAAGTTTGATTATATTAAATACTAATCACATTTCTATTCATGTTTTCCTTGTTTAGGAAAGGCTTACTGAATACTCAAGGATTATGAAATAAGACCTCAAAAGACAAAGCATAGGGGTTACAAGGTTTGTTAAGAAACAAAGGTATGCCTTAGACCATAAGTTTCGTTCTCTTCATGATAAAGGTATATTCATTATTTTTGGTAATATATTCTACATTACTAACATTGTTGTGTCTAACACTCTTGAATCATAAAGATTCTTGATTGGGCAGTTTATCATTAGATAAATCTACCCTCCTCACATATTTGATTATTCTTGTGGAAGAGGTTCTTTGTAAAACCCTAACTTAAGGGTATGTCAATGATAATGTGTGAAACCCTAGCCTACTTAGGGTTAATTGTGATTTCTAAAAGCATGTTATTTTTTATGTTTGAAGTTTTCAATGATGTTATGTTTGGGATTTTGGTATGGTTATGAAAACCATAACTTGTTAGGGTTGAATGGTGATGTATGAAATCCCAAACCTTTGAATTTTTGGTAAATTAGGGTTTGTTGTGTTATGTGTTGAAACCATAGGGTTTGTTAGGCTTTATGAGGAAGACCCTTATTTTGGATATTGTCCTAGGAATGAAACCCTAGACATATGTTTGTCCATCTAATCAAATATTTTAGATGTATGAATGTGTTCGTGTCATTGGGCTTGACTAAATTATGTTATCATGATATGCATGCACATGATAATGGAATCCTAGATATATGAGTTGACCTAATTATTGATGGCCATAATTCATAGGGTTTGGAACTAATACCTAGCCAAAGTTTGATCTCTACGATGATAGTATTTGTGAATTCTAGGGTTTTGTAACTAAACCTTAGTAGAAGTTAAAATATCTAATATATGATGACAGTGTGACAATCTGAGATTTATGAAAGGTTGATAAAAACTTGAAATTATATTGTGATCAGTTTGATTGTTGAGAATTAGTAAATGAAAATCTAGGGTTTACATAACACCATAGTAGAAGTCAGTCATGTTGTTGATTGAGTTGTGATTGGTTTTTATTGTTGAATCTCATGTATAAAATATAGGGCTTGTATGAAATCTTAGTAGGAAGTCTAACATATGAATTCTAAAAGTTGTTAGATGCATTGTTATATTGATCTCTAGAGTTTTCTATATGTTATAAAAGAGTTATTCATATCTCTGAAAGAAATATTGAAGCCCTAGATATAATGAGATTGATATCTTGATTTTTTGATGTGATTTAGGTTTTGTAACAAAACCCAGGGAAGAACTTGAAGTATAGAAGTAAAGTCTCTTATTGATTATGTTTATAAAGTCCAATGCTTCCATTATTGAATGATTTTGATGATTTTAACTTCATGCTTCTATAGATTTGGTTTTACTTGCTATCTAAGTTGTGCAGGTACATAATCTTCAAGATGTTGAAGATTTTCGTAAGTAAAGTTGATATGATAAGCATGATGAAGAAAGTTATATGGATGATGATGGTCATGATAACTTTGATGAGAAGGATGGAAGCCATGAAATATTCTTCGATGTTGTAGAAAGGAAGTTGATCTTCCTAGGTTAAGAGGAAGCTTAGGTGTATTCCTTGTATAGGGATGATAAGATTCTCCCTGGTTAAGAGGGAGTGATGGATATGGTTCTCTAATTCATGTGGCATGCACTAGACCAAGAATAACAACTGTAAGTCTTAATGAAGGCCATCAGTGAGAGAAGGACACATCACTCTTGTCTTCATGGAAATAAGTCCCTAGAGGGAGGGCATATTATAGTCATGATGGACACCTTGAAAGAAGAAAATTGGAGAATGCATTTTGAGGAGATGTTGAGATAAGAAGAGTGAGATTTGTTTGTATAATATGTTGTTGCATGCGTAGTAGGAAAGGAAGATGTATGATTAACGAATATTCTGTCAAGATTCGTTTATAAGTCCTACTATGATAAATTGAGAAGAAACATTAGTTTTCTGGAAGACCCAAGAGGTTTGAGTTTACTTATGTACATTTGAAAGATTGTTACTGATTGGGGTTGTGTTTGTACAGGTAAATCTCTCAGAAATTTTGATAGCATGTTTTACATGCTTTTTGTTATTGATCAATTTGATCGAGATATATTTTTTGTTACTGATCTATTTTATCAAGATGGATTTGCTATTGAATAAAAAAAAAGGATTTGTTGAGGCTTTTTGAGTGAAGCATTGCCTAGGAGGACATCAAGGCAACACTATGTGTTGATGTCTAGATCCCGAAGTAGGGAGGGTAGCGTTTGTCACAGAGCTCTGACCTCAGATCCCTGGGTTGGTGGTTAGCAAGTAAGCCTAATGGTACCTAAAGAGGTTGAAAGCTTTAGTCCATCTTAGTCCCACTCAGATAGATTTCCCTAGTTAGGAATCTAGTTTGTGACATTACGGTGCCTAAATTGTTGAGATACCTTGGATAGATTTCCTTGGTTAGGAATCTAGTCCATGGCATTGCGGTGCCTAAACTCTTCATAGTTCACATAGTTGGAGATCTTCCTTGTACTTGTATATGATGAATATGTCCCTAGTTAAGAGGGAGTGTTGAAAAATGTAACTATGTCTGGTCTTCATAATTGTATTTGAGTCATAATAAAATTTACTTTTGAAAAAGAATGAAAATAATTATTATTATTACATATTATTAAAGGATGGGTTTTGTTAGCACTCCTCAGTGTCCCAAAGCTGAGAAAGGAGATCGATGGAGGTAACCTCAAACCAATCTTTAGATATTTAGCTCTCTCAAGGATCTCACAATCATAAAAGTGACTGGAGAGGAAATCAAATGTTAGGCTAGCTATTAAGCTCAATGGTGTTTGTTTTTAGGGTTTTGTTGGAGCAGGGTCAATAGGTCTAGGAAACTAGGTCAAGGTTTCCAAAAGATGAGTTTGTAGAGATATAATGGGGCAAGGTGGGCATGCTCAGTTAGCATTATTGATTTGTAATTGTGTATAGGGTATAAAAACAAGGTTTCAAAATGAGCATGAGTTTCATGAATTCATTTATCAGAGGAAAATGTAACAAAAATATGAGAGTTTCATCAAAACAAAGCAAATACTTAAGAATTATGTTTAAACCTTATGAAACAATCACAAGAAAACATTGAGATGGAAGTAGAGAGAACAATACATTCATATTGATGATAACAGAAGAAAAAAACTGCTAATGAACATACCACATGAATCCCACTATAATAGCTGCAACTCCTGTATATTACTCCTACAAATAATCACAAGTACACTAGCTCCACAACCTTTGAATAAACAGCATCCAACCCTCCCTATGACTTAGATCATGCTACATATAGATCAAAAACCAATTTTCCCCTCTCAGAGGTCGAATCCATCGAGATAGGAACAATTTACACCATTTTCTCTAGCCAAACCTAAAACTAGGGAGGTTAAGAAACAAACCTTCCATTTAGCATCGATTGACTTTACCAACATTAATGGGCATCATAATTACATAAAATTTACATTTAAAGTCCCTATTACACTTAGTTACATCATGTAGAAACCAAAATTGACTAATTACATCATGGAAAGTCGAGTTTTATTGATAAAAACCAAAAAATGACATTGCTGACAGAAGTGTAGTGAATTTCCTCAAAAGCGCAACATGGACTTTGTAGGAAAATTTGAGGGGGTCTTATTGGTCCATTTTCTGATTTGGAAACTGGTGATGGTAGCTTAGTGTGTTTAATTTCCTCCCAAAATGCTAAACCTAAAAAAATCCCTTTTCTAGGTCTCCAAAAATCACTTTTCCCATAAGCGCAATGTGGGGTCTGAAACAGTTGCAAAAACCTATTTTTTAGCATGTTTTTTTACTTTTCCTTCCAACTTGTGCACTGACAGGCAAACCCGAGTACATATATGACTTGTAATCACCAAAATCTATCCAACCATGCAAGAAATTCATCATTTGGAGATCCTGGGAAGAAGCATAGTGTGAGCTTGATGCGCTTGAGTACATCACAAAATTGCCAAAATAACCAAAATTTCAAAATTTGACAAAAATTATTTAAAATTGCTTGAAATTGTTTCTTTGACTCCTTGGGTGATGGTTTAGACAATAAAGGATGCATCAGAAAGTAGATCCAAGTTGTCTCTCTTCCTTAGCTTCATCGGGGTTTTCCTTAGCCTCTTTTTCATGTTTTTTACCCTAATATGAGAAACCCTATTTCTTGTGAAGTAGTGCCTTGCCATGTGCCTATGAAGCTCGGTGTCCCTATTAGCCTTCTTCAGAATCATCTCCAAGTGTTCAATAACCCTTCCAAGCCACAAATCCTTGTATTTATCAATCTCAACTGCAATGGTGTCTTCAAAGTCTGGTTGACCTAGTGGAGGAGATGGCTCACTCCCTAACGCTTCCTTTCTTTTCAGCCCTCTGGTCTTTGGACTCCTTGGCTTGAACTGAGGCTCCTTATCTTCAAATTTATCAATATCTATCATTTCCTTTCCTTTGTCATCCTCTACCACCACATCAACCCTAGGTTTAGACAACAAAAATTGATTTACCTTAAGTTGCCTGTTCTCCTATTGTAAGAATGCAATCATAAAGTTGGTCTTTGCCAAGTCATCCTTTAGCTCTCTTATTTATGCCTCCTTTTCCTTTATAATCTCCTCAGGTGACTTGTGTGCCCCATGCTTTTCCATATCATCCTCAAAGTGTGCTTGCTCATCATCATGCAAGGGTGCATCATGTTGGTGTTCTGAAGGAGCAAACACAAGCCTTTTCCCGTTGTTGTAGGTTCTGGTCACCTCTCCCCTATGTATCTTTGCCACTGATGCCCCAGGTGGCTGTGCAAATGGTTTTCTTGAAGAGCCAACCTCTTGTGGCTTTGGTGATGGTGATGGTGTACCTTGGTTGCTAGGTTGACTAGTAGCAGGCAAAAGTGAAGCTGATTCGATGAATGCCTCCCAAGGCATGTTGATCTCTGAAAGTTGATGGAAGGCAATGAATTTGACCAAGCCATGGTGAAAAAAGTTAGATTGATGATCCTTCCCTTACTCTGTGCCTTCTTTTTCATCTTGACAAGCCTTCTATACAAATAATGAGGTAAGTTTAGAGGTTTGACTGATGTGAAGTGCATTAGGAGCCTTATGTGGTACTGATAAAGTCTTGAAAACCTTCATTCATAAGTAAAGTACCTCATTATAATCTTCATTAATGGAGCATACCAAACAAACAATTGTCTAAAATGAAAAGTGTGTTTTGTAGCATCCTTATAATGTGGCGGCTTTAGGAAATCTTTGTAGTTCTCAATGTCTAAACCCATCCCTTTAAACCAGATTTCTCCATGATTTGGAATACCTGTAGCTATGGAAATGGCATTTTCTGAAATGATGAAGTATACCCTCGCAATGTTGGCCTTATCCCTCTTGAAGTTGGTGGCAAAGAGACTCGTCAATTTGACAATGGAACCTACTTCTCGGATCTTGTCACAAAACCTGGGCAACCCACATCTTGGAAAGATTTATTAATGAAGGGTGAGGCCATGATTTCTTGGACTTGTGATGGCTCATACCCGGAAACTTGCACACACTTATTATACCTTTTCTTCTCAGTGTCATTGTTTTTGGTTTCCATGTTTAAAACCCTAGCTAAGTGGGAAGGAAATGGATAAGGTATGACTGCAAAACGGGGGACAATGGACTGTGGTGTTGAAGGAATGGAATGGAGGGGTTAGGGAGTGTGTAAATTTATGGGAAAAATTAAGGGGATAGGGATATATGTTAGGGAGTGTAGGGAAGTGAGAATTCTTAAAACCAGTGGGGGGAAGGTGTGAAAATGACAAAAAACACAATCCTAGCCTAGGAAACTGTCAATAGGGCAGCCTAGGCTAGGGTTTGTAGGGAAATGTAGGAGATGAAGGGGAATAGGTGAGGGAAGTGCTTTAGGGAAGTATGAAAGGTGTAGATGAGTGTAGGGGAGCCTGAAACTTAGGGTTTTACCACTAATTTGACACAAATTCACATGGAAATGAAAAGTGCAGTGAAACCATAGGAGAGGGAATTGCACTAAATTTTTTTTTTTGAGAAGATAGATACAAGAGAAGAGTGCCAAATGATACTTACTTGTCCAAGAAGTATTGAAAGCCCTAACTTGTTGGGATGAAACCTTGTGGATGGTTTCTTTGCCTCCAATTTGAAAATGCAACAATGGATACCAGAAGCGTAGTGTAGGAGGAAAAGCGTAGTGTAGGAGGGTAATTTTGGATTTCAAGGAAGAATTTGGTTGCTATGAAGGCTAGAATGCAATTCGATGGTGGAGAGAGCTCTTATGAAAGTGAAATGAACATTTTTAATGCTTTGAATGGTCTTTTATAAGTTGGAGGTTGATGTTTGCTTAAGTCATGGAGGTGACATCATTGATCTTTTTGAGAAATGATGTGATGTGACTGCATCATGATATTATTTGAAATGAATTGTTACCTTTACCTTTATTCCTTTTGTTCCTAAGTTTCTAACTCCCTTTAATGATGACTCAAATGATGAACATGACTCCTTTTTCTTTAAATGAATGGCATTATGATGACAAATGAAGTGGAAACCTAGACCATGACCTAAGACACCTGAATGAAGACATGACCATGATGAGTGATGAAGACTATGAGTAGGTGGAGGGAGTACCAATGACCTAGACACACCAACCAATGATCAAATTTTATTTGAAAATTCATTTTGAAACTATAAAATTTTGACGTAGGACCCTATCAACCATATTGAAAGAGTACATTTGATCATTGGTGACTGACAGGACTGACAGACACTAACAGGTTTCATGCTTGGGTAATCATGTTTTAGGTCAAAGTCCCCATTGAGGACTTATAAGATTTATTCTGAGTCAATAGCGTCATTGTACATTTAAAGAGACCCTTCTTGGGCTTTTGAATAATGTAAAAATAATTATTTTTGAGTAAAAAATAAATTATGTCACCTCCACACCCAGTCGACCTCAAGAAGATCAAGTCGGCCTCAAGAAAGGTAATTGGACCAGCCTATATATTGAAGTAGTTTGATTTATTTGGAGGACAATCACTCACACAATTTGATCTCCTAGAATAAGCAGTGAAAAAGTGTGAAGTTGCAGTGAAAGGACAATTGAAGGATCAAAGGTTTTGGGTTATCTCTCTCTCTCTCTCTCTCTCTCTCTCTCTCTCTCTCTCTCTCTCTCTCTCTCTCTCTCTCTCTCTCTCTCTCTCTCTCTCAAACGTGTAATTTTTTGGGCTACGACATCAAGGTCGAAGTCTTGTTATGACATCAATAAGTTCTGTTATAGCATCAAGATCGGAGTACGACATCAAGTTTGAAGGACGACATCAAGGTCAAAATGTTGCTTCAAGGTCGAATAGCTAAGCGCTTCAAGGTCAAAGTTGTTGCATTAAGATCAAAGTTGTTAGGTCGAAGATACCACTACATCAAAGTGTTGTTGCTGCTACTGCTGCATCTAGGTTGAAGACAGTACTAGAAAGTGATCATCTGTTGGAAAAGGAAAGGGTTGACTTTGAGTGGAGGAAGTCTGTGTCTATGTCAAGAGACTTGGATTATCTCAGGAAAACTATTGAAGGAAGAGTTGCTGACTAGTTTTTCCCCAAGATTGGGGATTTCCTTGGTTGTTAGCCTACATCTGGTGTCCTTAATCTTCATGCTATTGTTTTGGTAATTGATTGATGAACTAAGATAAAAGAAGAACATAAGAAAATTAATAAGAACACAAGAATCTCACAAGTAATTATCAAGTGTAAGAAAATCATTTTGCCTTTCCAATTTTCTAACATGGTTCATGGCTGATTTCACGAAAGAATGGAGGATCTTCTCAACTAATGGGATCTAGTATACATTGTCCCTAAAAGGGGTATATTTACCTAGAAAAATTGCAAGAGTGGAGCAAGCCAAATAGCAACCCAACTAGACTGGTTTTTTCTACACGACAATAGGCAGTTAAAAGGAATTGATTGCAGATCTTCCATCATAGGGCACGGGGACTCAAACCATCAACCAATCATGATGGAAATTAATCTGTAGGAAAATTTAGGGCCAATCTCCTTTCAGTACAATCATGGGTGGATACAAGAATATGGGGTGGTATATCTAATTATACATGCGTGGAATAACCTTATGTCATTCTCCCCATCTTATGTATGGGAATATAATATTCATAATGATAAGGAAGCAATAAAAACATGGGCAAAAGCAATTATCAACCCCCTAGGCTTTAAAAAATAGAACTCTATGAGAAACTAAAACAACACCATCTAAGAATGGATTCTAAACCTATCGAGAAGTGGCACATTGACATAGAAAGAGGAATCACTGAACAAATCTGCATGTTGAAGAGACACTAGGAGTACTATAGGCTCAAGTCTCGAAATATTTGGTTAAAGGTCGGGGATCAAAATACCACATTTTTTCACAAGCAAGTTAGGGAAAGATAAATGTGCAATCAGGTTAAGGAAATAATCCCTGAATGTAAGCCAAAACTTTATACCTTTTCTAAAATCAAGCACAAAACCCATTTGCACTTTCACACATTATATTCTAAAGAGAAATAAAATGATTCAGAAATGAAAGAGATTTTATTTCTTCTCTCCCCTCTATTGTCTCCGAGAATGACAATCAAATATTATTCAACCAATAGAGGAGGAATAAGTTATTGAAGCCATCTGGATGCTAAATCCTGATAAGGCGCCTGGACTAGATGGCTTCCCATAAGTTGTTATTGATCTTGTTGTCTCTTGATAAAGAAGGATTTATTATGAATTCTTAATGCATCTTGATTCAAACAAGAGCTAGGAGGCTGCAAAAATTCTTCATTCTTAGCTGTGATTTTGAAGGAGACCAAGCCCTCAAGTTTTAAGCACTTTAGGCTGAAATTCTTTATGCAATTCAACATATAAAATCCTCACCAAAATATTGGCTAATTGCTTGAAAAAAATCTCCCAGGTATTTTATCGGAAAATCAAGAATACTTTATGCAACAATGGAAAATCCTCGATAATGTCATATTGGTGCAGGAGGCCATCCACTTCGGTAAATATAGAGGTGCACTGGGTATTTCCATTAAGTTGGACATGAATAATGCATTTGACCGGGTAAGGCACTCCTATAGATTTTCAGTCAAGTAGAAATTCAATTTTTGTGACGAATTCATAAGTTAAAGCTTGCATTGGATCTCCATGGATCACCCCCTTAGTTAACGGTAGACCCTCGTCCATTTTCTTGGCCTCATCAGGGCTTTGACAAGGTTTCCCCCTCTCTCCAATGTTATATATCTTGGTGGCTAAAATCTTGAGTTGAAACCTTGAAGTAGCTCAAGTTGGGGGCAAATTTCTAGGCCTCAGCATTGCTCGGAACATCAAGTAAGTTAATCACTCCCAATTTGTAGACAACACACACCTTTTAAGGGGGGCCTCCCAAATTGTGACATCTCACTTTAAAAAAGTGTCAGATTCCTATTTGGAACTCTCTGGGGGGATTACATAACAAAAGAAAGAGCCAAGTATATCGTCGGAATTGCACATAATGAACTTTACATGATATATCTAACACTTGAATTTTCAACCGATATCAATTGGAGATCCTTCAGGTATTTGGGAGTTCCCGTCTCTCTAGGAGCCATGAGTTCGGAAGATTGGGGGGAGGTGTTGCATAAATTCAAAATGAAAATTGGGGCTTTGAGGGCGCAAAGGCTCAATCTAGCAGGTCACACCATCTTGGTTAAATCAATTTTCTTAGCTCTTCTAATCTACTTGTGTTTAGGATTGCTAGCTCCTAAGGGAGTGGTAAATAAAATGGGAAACTTAATTTGAAATTTTTTATGGCAAGGAGGGAAGCGCAATGACAAAAAGTTTCATTTAGTGAATTAGAGCACAGTCTAGTTACCAAAAGATTATGGAGGATTGACAATTAAGAATCCTTACTACATGAACCTTGATTTAGGTGCAAAGATAGTATGGATAATTATCTCAAACTCAGAGTGGTGGAAGATGACCTTTTTCCGTAAATACTTATGTCGACCCCATTTGACCAAGGGAGAATCAATGGAGTGGACCAGTCAAGACTCAAAAATATGGAAACTATGTAAGGCAACTACCCCTATAATTATATCTAATCTTGGTTGGCATCCTCACAACGAATATCGAATTGATATTTGGTCTAACAAATTAAACTCAACGGGCCTACTAGAAGAATGAGTGGAGATAAGGGATCTAGTAACCTACATGCAACACAAAGGTATCATGAAGTTGGGGGATATATCCAATTGGGACGAAATTGGGGTTTGGAGAGGTTGGTTATAAGCAAACTTTCCCAATAATCTGCAACAACAATGGGAAATTCTCCTCCAAAGCCTAAAAGGTATGGCTCCAATATTACTCTCATCATGTGACCAATGGACATAAAATTTACATCCACTCTAGGACTACACGGACAAAGTTGGATATTCTTCTTTGGGCAAAAACCTCCCTCACCTTAAGCCCAATGAATTTGGTG
Organism: Pinus tabuliformis; assembly: GCA_031772625.1. Lineage (NCBI taxonomy): Eukaryota > Viridiplantae > Streptophyta > Pinopsida > Pinales > Pinaceae > Pinus > Pinus tabuliformis. The sequence continues at coordinate 834,848,441 of CM062815.1, forward strand.
AAGGCTATGGAAAAAGGATGGTCTACCCAAAGTTAACTTACTGTGGTGGGCATTAGTCCATCAAAAGAACTTGATAATAGAGAATCTCAAGAAGCAGAATATTTATGGACCTTCAAGGTGAAACTTATGTAAGAAATCTGAAGAGAATATTGAGCATTTGTTCAAACAATACCCCTTCTCCTTGAAAGTCTAGCAAGCAACATGTGCACCTCTTATACATTTAGAAGAAATCCCAATAAATTGGAATGAAATGTTTGGAACATGGAAGCAAAGATAACCTTGGCCTTGAAAATCATCTTCTTTGACTATTCGTTGTTGGAAGGCTCTACCAAGATATCTCTATTGGTTGATATGGCTCGCTTGAAATAGAGTCATATTCAAAGGTGAACAACCTAATTTACATAGGATAGCCATCAAGGAAATAAATCTACTATTTGAAGCCATCACAACGAGAGGGTATACAAGTTATGATTATGACACACTCTCCTTAATGGAAAAGGAATGGATAAAGGTGGACAGACCATGCTAGCAACTTCAGGATGTGACCAACTAATAAATGGTGTTATTGCATTCGAAAGGATCCCTTGGAATTTCAATACTGGCAGAAGAGCAATCCAATCAATATTTACTCTTTTTTGATGGAGCGTCCAAAGGAAATCTGGGGGTGGCAAGAGCATGAGGGATCACTTTTGGCCCCAATGAAAAAATAGAGATGCAATTTACTTTTGGGATTGGAGTAACATCTAACAACTAGGCTTAATACCTCACCCCATGGAAAGGATTGGAATTGGTATCTATTCAGAAAATCAACACAATATCAATATTGAAGACTCTTTAATCACAATGAGACAAGAAATAAATGCTAAGGATGCATCAAAAGCATGCCACTCTATGATCATCCAAATAATAGCCTTGTAATCTCATCAATTTGAAAAAAATGATTATTTTCATGTTTTATAGAATCTCAACACCTAAGCATATTCTTTGACAAATAAAGGCACCATCTTGAGCCAAGGTGTGTTAGAAATTTATCAACATGCCTTAACTTCACATCCCATTCCATGATTAAGGACCATTTGTCATCTACATTATGTCATTACCTTTAGTTTGAAATAATTGGCTTTGTAATGGATGTGTCCCCTAAGGTGCATGACGATATTCATTTATATCACTGCAGAAGGAGTATGGCTAGTAAAACGAAGTGGAATACGAATTTTTGGATGAAATTTGATGGTGAGATTGATAAATTCAACAGTCTGATGGAAAGTGTTAGGTTTGGTCGGGGGTTTATTATAGGCTTTGATGCAAAAGAGCGTGGCAGAGGAGAAATCGAGGGCTTCCTTCTAGTTTCTTATGGAAACAAAGTTAGCAATTTTGTCAAGTAAATTGGAGGATCATCAGGTTGAAATGCGCACCAAGATCGTCATCATGTTTATGAATATTGTTGAACCAAGTTGTGGTACCTCTGGACTCAATTTAGTCACAGGAATAATTGAATATATTGCAGCAAAGGTTCTGGATGAACCTTATGCTGATTAAGGCATGCTAATGGAAATGTGGTTGTAATTTTGGACAATGTTGTTTCTCCACTTTCTTTTAGTTTTCTATGTTAAGTAAATATGGGTTGTTTCTAGGGGTCTATTGTAGAATATATAGTAGTTTGGTTTTGAATAAATGGGGAAATCTTTGTATCAGGAACAATGGATATAACATGTGGGTTATAGAGAGCACTACCACCAGGGCATATGTTGTAAAATGTAAGGGTTCTGACCCTGTTTCCAAATCTTTTCTATAATAAAAATGTTATTTGTTTATGTCAAAAAAAAAAGGAATATGAATCATTATTATTATCCTACCACTCGCAGGTATCAGGTATTAGATATACAATTGACTATCCATTAATCTATCTTTAAATTAAACAATAATATGTAAGGTTAACATTATTATATTTTATTATTTTTTGGTTAACTAGCTTCAAGTCTTATTGAGTAATCATGTTTCCACCTCCATTCTCATACCAGATCATACTCTTCAGCAATGTCGTGCACTTCGTACTCTTTAGCCTGTAAACAAATATTATTATAATCCTTTATACATAAGTTTAATACCTCCTGGTACTGGTGATTGTTGACACGGGGGTTATACTTTCGAAAGTAATTTATAATCACTAACCAGAATAAAAATTAAATTTAATTGAAATATTTAAAAATTTAATAACATAAACACATTAATTTGTATTCTTTCGAACTCAGTGCAATCAATTTAAATATTACGATTCATAATAAATTATATTAGTTAAATTTTCAATGTGATCTTGTATATCATAAATATTGTCTATGTAATATTGGCCTATAGTAAAGTAACCAAAGCTATTTACCATTCAAAATTTTCCATAATAAATTAAATCTAAATTTCTATGATTAATAATATTATTTTAGACATATATTAAATTTTTTATAATTAATAATCATGTAGAATAAAAATAAATTTAGTGTTTTTTATAAATTTATTGTCATAATTTATACCTATCAACATTTTACTAAATCATTGTGCTATTAGTTATTGGTTGTTATTTTATTTAATGTGTTAGATCACACACTGGAAGTTATTTTTTTATTAATTTAAATTTGTTTTTTTTTTTTTATATATATATAATAAATTTAGAATTATAAAATTTCATGAAACACTAATGCATGGTGCACTAATTTTACATTATATTATATTTTAGCTCATTCTTAAAATAAAATAAAATTTATATACTATATAATTAATTTACTTTTACTTAAAAATGTTGGGCATAATTTTAAATTCTAAAATACATTTATTCTTTTTTAAAATCATTTTCTAGAACATGGCTGAGTTAAAATAAATGAATAAGTTAAATACATTTTCGTTTTTCTTATTGTTTTTTAATAATATATTGAAAAGGTACTTAAAAAATATAGATATTTCTATCTTCTACCAATTATATACATCATAAATATTATAATATATAAACAACAATAAAAAAAAATTAAATAATATATTAGTAGTTAATGTAATTATTATTTACAAAATAGATATAGTACCATAATGACTTTGATGGCATGTTCATTACTAGTGGTACATGAAAGAAATTTAATGAAACTCCTCTAAATGACACTTTATCCACAATTAAAATATTTTTTTTTAAATAAAACATTATATAAACAAAACCATATGGAAAAAATACATGAACACCACCATACAAAAGTTGTAAATAGAGTAAAAAAGCTCACATAAAGTTGTAATAAGAGAAAAGACTCACATTGTAGATACAATTTCCCAATGCCACCCATGAGAAGCACAAAAGTTCTTGAACTAATTGGCTTTGTAGATGACACATTAAAGGAAAAAGCCAAATTGTTATATAGCATCTTGGAAAATAAAGAGTACTTCTAACCAATTTTTTTGACTAATTACATTAAACTGTATTAATTACATCATTACAATACAAAATAAATTAGTAGCTAAATTAAACTAAGTGGCAAGAACGCTAGCTATGTGGCCTTATTTAAATTTATTTTAATGTGATATGTATGTTATGATTTTCTTGAAAAAAAATGTTTGTAGTTTTATTAATAAAAACACAATTACAATATAACCAAATAAATTAAATTGATTTATTAATTTTATTAATTTTTACTTTTTATTATTATTTTAATTGAACCAACATTATGTTTTATTATTATTACTTTTTGATTTAATATTTCATTTTACAAACACAACAACATCTCTCCCACATTGAGCCTACATTTAAATGTTTATACTCATTTATAACTGCTACAACATCTCCTTCATACTCGCCATATATAGTGTATTTGGATGCAATAAATCTAAAGCCAAAATATTAATTATAAAAAATTTATAACTTTAAAATATTATAAAACCAACATAGATCTATCTTAACTCCAGGCTTACCAAGCTTCTAGAGGGATCAAATCTCTCAAGGTGCAAACTGCTTTTTGAATGCAAAACTTGAGGAAATATTTGCACCTTGAGATATGTTATTCCTCTCAACCCTTGGTAGATCGAGAGTTAACATGGATCTATGTTGGATGTTAATGATATTATTTAAATTTGTTTAAATTCCACATCTCTATATATAAATATTCTTATTTTTAAGCCGTGATGGTTAGCTAAATTGGACGAGTTCTTGTCACTAAAAGCACCTTGCTAATGAGAGGTCACAAGGTCAGTTCTCATTGATGTTCTCGGGGTTAGGCTTTGTTAATGAGCCAACGAGAGGTGATCCCTTTGGGTGGATCTACCCAGATATTTTCATGGATATATATATATATATATATATATATATATATATATATATATATATATATATATATATATATATATATATATATATATATTCTTATTTTTTAATTTTATTAAGGCCCTGATAATATATATAGTTATAGGTGTTGTCTAACTATTATAGGTTTTAGAGTTTTGGGTAGGAATTAGGAAAAACAATTTATGGTCAAATATTGATTCTTTGTTGTTTAAAATGCGTTTCTGACTACATATATGGATTCAACACACTGAAAAATTGTTGGGGCACTCAAATTGTAGAGAGTTCACAAGTCAGACTTATGATTCCAAAAAATCCTTGCTTCCACTGGAAAATATGCCGGTAAAATCTCCAAAACTTATAATAGGTAGACTAAGGTTTCTCTCTCTTATATACATAGAGAGAGAGCCCTTAGTGTGTGTGTGTATAATTTGAAACCCTGATGAGGGTGTTAATGAGGTAATTATGAGGGCAAGGGTTGATCAGATGGCATCTCCTGCCACCCCACCCCCTCACACGCCAAATAAAAATTAGAATTTAATGCGACCTTGCCTTCTAAGGAGGGTGAAAGAAACTCCCAAGCGCACCATAATTATGAAGTCAAAGATGTGGTTTGGCATTGTTGTGATGAAATTCCCCCTCAACACTTTGGTTTACCTATTCCTCCTCTTCTATGAGCACACTACTTCCATTGTCGATCATGATCTTTGCCTGCAACACATTGTCTTAAATGTGGGGAACTTATACTTCTTCCCTAGATTTCCCTCCTCCTTTATTGGCTTTTATAAACGGTGAGGGGCTAATCTAGCTTGTTGAAAATAGAAACAAGAAATGATAAAAATAGAATCCAGATATTCCAATTTTAAATTGCCCTTGAATTAAAATTTTGAATTAAATTTGAATTTAGTCTCACCAGCTGCTTGGAAATAATTCAGTAATTCATTATGGATTAATTAATTGGAGTAATTCAAGTTAGAAGTCTTTCTGCAGTCATGCAACAATTATCCCTTAAATTAAGGAGATTATCCCTTAATTAAGGAGATAAGATTGAGTTATATTTGAGTTGTAATTAGTTAACTCAGTGTACTGAGTTAAGCCTAGTTAAATTAGTTCCAAACTGTTTGAGGAACTAATTGTGAGTTATCAGTCAGTTGATGCATGCATGCACTCAACAAATGTACTCGAGATAACTGATGATTCCCTTATCAGAAACTCATGCGTGTCTATTCTGAGAAAGACCCAGTTGAGCTAAATGTCAAGGACAGTGTACTATCATTTGCATGTGTTTTCCTATAAAGGAAACTAATGCATGCAGCCAATGTAAAGTTCCTTGAGGATTGCGCAGCTCTAACAGCAGGTGGGATCAGGAGATCATCCACTTCATGAGGTGAGAATCATCCACTAGGAACACCGCAAGGAAATAGGAGCTTGGAGGGCAGAGGAGAAGGCTTGTGAGAAGCTAGGATTGCCTGTGAGCATTTGTGAGGATTGTACTGAGAGCTGGCTAGCTGTGAGAGCTAAGGCTTTGTATAATCTCTATGTATTTCCACCTTGTATGATAATACATATAGTGGGGTTTTTAGCTAAGGCTTTCCCCTGAGTATTTTCATGTGTATTGTGCATTGATTCTTCTTCTTCTGGTTATATGTGTGTAGCTCGATCTTGCTCAATTTTAAGCTTCCGCAAAGCAAATTGATAGTAGAAGTAGATTATAGTATTTTGATTTGGAATATTGCATTATCAGGTTAATCTACAGTCAAATTTTCTGCATAGGTCTCAAAGTGAGATTTGTAGAGAATTTGCAAAATTTCTACATGGTATCAGAGCTAGCTGATTTGTAGAAATCTCTACATGGTATCAGAGCCGGGTTTATCGAAGCTGTGAACAGTATATGGAGAAGAGAATTCAAAGTTTGAAGTTTGGGGTTGCAGGTGCAAATCGAATTCTTATCATACTTCAAGGATGGCCAATGGCGTTCTATGGCTTGAGACTCGAGTATGCCTTGGAAGGTAGCTCGAATTGCATAGCATGGAAAGATCGCATGGAGGTTGATTTAGAAGACAATGACTTGAAGGATTTCATTGATCTAGAAATCCCAAAGCCGACTTCAACTAATGCACAAGAGTTGGCTGAGTAGAAGAAGTGTGTGGCG